>CAWUFW010006935.1:0-600000 GCA_963921515.1 Calotriton arnoldi
AGAATTTAGGGCCCATTACGATACCCGGCGTAAATAAATCCGCCAGGCATGGAAGCGGCAAAAATCCGCCCGCACACACCGCCTGAACACCGACCACGCCATTACGATTACACAAACCGAAAACCGCCATCGGCGAAAAATCACACAAAATACCGCCCGCCATCGTCCGAGTCGGAGTCAAACCGCCCGCCACGGACGGAAACACGCACGACAACACAAAACCGCCCGCCCACACGGCCGACACACCGCACGTGAAATTACGATCGCACCGCCATGAGCGCGGAAAAACCACAAATATACCGCCCGCCAGCGCAAACAACGCCGATGAGAATCGACACGGCAGAAGCCATGGCGCCAACGTACCTGCACAGAAACCATCCGCACACAAAACCAATAGCACACAACATGGCCAACAAGTCCACACAGCAAGGCACGCACAAATACACAAGCACAGTACACATCCCGAAAACACCCCCCGGACAAACAAAAAATACAAAGGCCAGAACCCCAGACACAACACACCTGAAAACAACAGACCATGAGGACACACCCACATAGGTGAGTACAAAAGCAGCACTCCCACAGACCACAACCCCTTGCTACATTGCAAACCAGAGAGGAGAGGAGAGGACACAGTGACACAGCAAGGACAGCAGCACACCACAGAAACGCACACATCACTACCACCACCACCACCACCACCACCACCACCACCAAACACCACCACCACCACCACCACCACCACCACCACCACACCCGGCACCACAAACCCCCTGCACATTACACAACACACACCGCACCAGCACCACAAACACCATGGCACCACAAAGGATGCCCAAGTTCACGCCCATGGAGCTGACGGTCATGGTCGACGAGATCATCAAGGTGTACCCACAAATCTATGGGAACATGGTCCAGCACACACCACTAGCCACCAGAAACAGAATGTGGAACCGGATCGTAGACCAGGTCAATGCAGTCGGGACCCTGCCCAGGAACAGAGTCGAGATTAACAAACGTTGGAATGACGTCAAGAGCCTGGTCAAGAAGAAGGAGGGCAAAAACAGAGAGCTGGCTGCCGTCACTGGCGGAGGGAATCCCGCGCTCTTTAAGACCTTCAAAGCGTGGGAGGAGAAGGTGCGAGTCGTAATCCATCCGGAGATCCTCGCCGGATTAGCAGGGGAGTGGAGGCTGGTAAGTACAAACTAATGTATACCAGCACACCGCTATGTACTCACATGCGCAACTACCATGCCACAGCTCCCAGGGACAAACACCCCCATGTCCAGCACACAATACACAACACATCACACACACATGCAACAGACACTACCACACACAGCCCAAACCGAACAACTGTAAGATGCGTGGGGACATGTGTACACTCAGCCAGCCACGTAACCACCAACAGGTCCCCAAATATGCCAGAAGCGCCACAACGAGCACCCACCACACCCATGTGTCCGCCACAGCTGCACTAACCGACAAGTAACAGGTAAGTGGCAGGAACACAAAGTGCAGTGGGTGGGAGGGTGGACAGCCCAAGTACAACACACACCAGGCCCCAGTCCCACAGCACAGCAAGGAGGAGCATCCCCCACACCCCACAGCCACGTGTCAGCCACCGCAGTGCACAACGACAGCCGAAAGGCAGACATCACGGTCCACAGCAATCGGTGTCAGTGGGTGTCCAGCCACCCCACGACCCACAACACCCCCCCACCCCCACAGACCTGCAACATGGAGCACCCCCGCTTAGAGCCATGTGGCATCCAGTACAGTGCACGCACGAACAACTTGCAGGTGGGAAACTGGACAGGGCTGGATTACTGGAGGCATGAGGACCATAACACGACCAACACATGGGACATGTCACGTAGCAGACGAACACGCAGCACCGCCCACCGTCACGAACAAGTGAACAATGTGCACACGGACATGAACAACAGACTCACACCCCACATGACCCATCACAGACATAGCAACACCCATGGAGCCACGTCTGCATGCACAAGCCACACTGAATATAGTCCCACACGGCAGCCACTGTGCAACTCATCACACACAACCGAAACACCATTGAAGTCCTGTCCATGTAGCCCCTACTGCCTGTCAACCACACACCCCACAACTACGCCTATGTAAGACAAACAACACTAGACGCAACAGAGCGGAACAACAGAAATGCACACGAACACCACTGAACCCATCAAACTCACAGACACACCATGCACATACAACATACCATCCATCCCATCCGTCAGCCCCAGTCTCATGAAAGGCATGTCATCCGCACAGCTGCCACACATACAGCAGTCACGCTAAGACACATGCCCATGACCAACCATGTGCCAGAAGTCAATTAAGCGCATGACACACTGTGAGCAACAACACACAACATGGGCCACACCCCCCGAGCACTGCAGTGATGCACATGGCACAGGGCAGCACGCACACCAAGGAGATGGGACAACTGCAATACGTTGGCTGGCACACAACTATCACTCACTCATAACGATGCGTCCAATGCCATGTCCAGTAATCACAACAGACAGCAAATATGCAGGCCATGTCAAGCATGCACACACCTCAAACCATGCACTGTCATGCTGCCACAACACATGTCACGTTCGGCACCCATGGCTCACAGCATGTACCCCAAAAGCATATCCACTCCCAAATGCGAATCTGGGGCATGGACCCCATGTTGCCATATGCGTTCCTAAGCGTTCCATTTGAACCCCAAAAGCATATCCCCTCCCAAATGCGAATCTGGGGCATGGCCCCCATGTTGCCATATGCGTTCCTAAGCTGTTCCATTTGAACCCCAAAAGCATATCCCCTCCCAAATGCGAATCTGGGGCATGGCCCCCATGTTGCCATATGCGTTCCTAAGCGTTCCATTTGAACCCCAAAAGCATATCCCTCCCAAATGAGAATCTGGGGCATGGCCCCCATGTTGCCATATGCGTTCCTAAGCGTTCCATTTGAACCCCAAAAGCAAAGTACAAACCAGACCCAGGATGGGCCAGGAGCCCGCATACACCAGAGTCACAATGAGTAGGGGCACAGCAACACACCCATCGGCATGGCCAATCCGTCCCATGCCACATGTGCACAGCACACAGTCCCATTGCCTAGCACACACAACTACAGATGCCACAGCCACACACTCGCCTCCGGGAAACCCATGTACGAGATTGCACGAACTGCCAATGTCAGACGACAAATACATACTTCGCCAGGTGCAACACAATAACAAATCTCATTCTCTCCACAGGTGACGAACTGCCGGATGCTGGGGATGGAGACAGCAGCCAGCACAGCCAGCCCACAAGCCCCCAACGAGGACACACGGATCTGGAGGATCTGTCCTCCTCTTCGGACACGGACCACCAAGCAGGCCCATCTGGCGTGGCAGGGCCCAGCCGCTCCCCAGGACCCCTCCTACCCACCAACCCATCATCCAGGGATGCTGAACAGTCCCAGCCCCCTGCTGCCACTGTCGTTGCGGCCACACCCACGGTCATTGCGGCCACTACCACTGCCGCAACCGCCACCATCGCCGCACCGACCACCACCGCCACCACCACCACCACGTCTTCGCTGGCACCAGCCCCAGCGCAGGTGGTGGCCCGGCCGACTGGATCCACCCTGGGAGCCACAGCGAGGACCGTGGTGTGCAATGTGGCTAGTGGGCAGGCCGGTGGCAGCAGGACTGGTAGGAGGAGCAGGGTCAGGGAAACGCCAGCCTCCCTGGGAGCCATGCCCTGCCTCAAATGGCCAGAGTCCTTGGGGCCTGATGAAGAGGCCCAAGGACAATGGGCCAGGTCTGCTACAGACACGCGGGAGGTGCTGGGGGTGCTGAGGTCCATGGACGCCCATATGGGCCAATTCGTGTCCCGTATGGACCAACTCGTGGACCTCATGGGCCAGCTGGTGGTGGCGGTGGGGTCACAGGCAAGGCCAGCAACACCACCTCCGCCACCACCTGCTAGGGCGCAGGGTCGGGCAGCAGTGTCCACTTCCCCTGCGTCCACAGCCAGTGAGCACACCTCACCCACCACCAGCAGGTCGCCACCACACACCCCCTCCCAAACGTGGAAGGGGCCGTCCGAAGAGGAAACAGATCTCCCGGGAGGACTTCGCACGCTCCAGTCGCAAGTGAGGCAGCCAGCCAGCCTTCCGCCAGCCTTCCTTGACCAGCCACTGCATTGACTTGCTCTACGATCCCACTCCACACAGCCAGCTGGATGGCATGTGTGTGTTGGACTATGGACATAGAACCAGTGGGTACACCCTGAGCTTCACGCAGCCATGACCGACAGCTCATCGTCACTGCACGCACCACTTTTGTCATCACCTTACACACAATCACATGTCACAGTTTGTAATAAATGCACCTTTTTCACTAACTGCTGTTTGTGCCCTGTGTTTTATTTGTACGGAATACAACGGCCACCTTGGGCGGAAAGGCACCTGATGCGTGGCATGGCAATGGAATCCGGAGGGCCTGTAGGGACCTAGGGGTGGGAGACAGAACAGGAGCACATTCAATGAGTGTGTCACACACCCATCACACAGTACATGTCAACAACTACAAGCAATGTACACACATCGCACAGAGCAATAGGGCACAATGCCACAGTCACCAACAGTGGCATACTACCCTGGCCATGGAGCGTTGACACACTGCACGCAGTGAACATACGGCCACCCTGACACAGCACACACACACCTGCACAGATACAGACACATCATCCGTCGTACATGGACACTCACCGTCAAGTGAAGTAGCGGGCGATGAGCTGCTGGCGCACATTCCCAGCTTCCTCCTCTCCGCTGTCCACCTCACTCGAGCTGTCCTGGTCTGCGGGCTGGGGCCCTGGTTGATCTCCGTCATCCACAATGAGGGGGATCTGCTTCCGAATGGCCAGATTGTGCAGCATGCAGCACGCCACCACTATCTGGCACACCTTCTGTGGGGAGTACGCCAGTGCACCCTCGGTGCGGTCCAGGCACCTGAACCTGGACTTGAGGAGGCCAAAGGTACGCTCGACCACACGTCTGGTCCTCCCATGTGCCTCATTGTATCGATCGTCTGCTGGGGTGCGAGGATTCCTCAATGGACTGAGCAGCCATGCCCCATTCGGATACGCAGAGTCACCTGGGTGTGAGGGACACAGAGAACCGTTGCTATTCCAACTGGACAGGGGACAGCATCGCACAACCAGCACGCTACACCACTCCACATACTCACCGACAATACAGCCACGATCCTGTTGCAGATTGGCCATCAGTCGTGGCAAGATGCTGTTGCGCATTATGTGTGCGTCATGTGCCGAGCCTGGAAACTTGGCACACACGTGGGTGATCACCATGTCCGCAAGGCACACCACTTGCACATTCAGGGAGTGCGTGTGCTTCCTGTTGCGGTACAGGTGCTCAGTGGCCTGTGGTGGAACAAGGCCAACATGTGTGCAGTCAATGGCTCCCACGACGTGTGGGATTCTGCCAAGGGCATAGAATGCACCCTTCACTGCCGCCAATTCACGAGCCCTGGGGAATCTGATGTACCTGTTCCGGTACAGCATCATGGCTGCCAGTACATCCCTCAGCACCTTGCTGAACATGGGCTGGGACATCCCTCCTCCACTGCCCACTGTGTGCTGGAATGACCCAGTGGCGAAGAAATGCATGGCGGCCATCACCTTAGCCGTGGGGGTGACAGCAGTCGGATACACCCTGCGGGGACGGAGATGGGGCTCTAACATGGCACACAGTCGATGCAGGGTTGGCCTGTCCAGCCGAAACTTCCTGATTACCTCTGTATCGTCCATGTCCGCCAGCAATTGGTATGGGCGGTCAATGTTCGGTCTCCGCCTGGGTTAAATGGCAGAGGACACATGTCAAAGCAACACGGCACATAGCAATTTCGCATACACATCACTGACATGACTGAGCAAGCACATGAGCCACAGCCCAGCTGTCAAGCTGGGACGGCACGGCCACAATACACTTACACAGGTCTCCCAACAATGGCAATGGCAAGTGAGACATACCACTGTCATGTGCATGCACATGGGGATCTAGGCCCCAATGACTTGCGGGGCGTGCTGATGGGGACTGACTGCATATTCGTCAAGCGGCAACGCCACGGCAACATGAGTGTCTGCTGAGCATGGAACTGCTTCCGAGGCTGGATGAGTATGGCACACGACGACGACGATGTGGGCACGGGCTGAGCGGCCAATACAAGTGGGACCTGTGGCACGAGGGGATATGAGACAGTAGTAGGTGTCAGCACTGCACCCTATGTACAGCACTGTACGGATCACAGCTCCCGAAACATTGACTGGTGTCCACATTGACAGCCCCATGCCAAGACGGCTGTGTGCTTGCAGTCACACGTCACAGGTGAGAGGTTACATTGCACGTGCCAGGTGGCAGACGTACATAGTGGGAGCTGGCATGTGTGTGCATGTGTCTCCTGTTCAGGATCCACCAGATGGGCGCTGACTCTGTACTGACCATTGGACACAGCATGTTCCGTGGAAGGCTTGTGTGTGTGGGATGGTGGCACTGGATGTGCCTCCGTTGGGTGGGGGGCCATGCACAGGGCGGGTACGTCGATGATTGCGCATTGTTGGTCACGGTGGGTGCACCAACTAAGATGTGTTGCCCTGTGTTCAATTCCCATGTCCGCATGATGATGGACTGTGGATGTGGGCAGACTACACATTGGTCGATGTGCTGTCTATATGCATGTGCCTTCACACCAGGCACAGCTGCCCCTGCACATTTGACCCCTGCTGGACTCGCTGCTGGGTCTGTGGAGCTGATGCACCTTCTGCGCGTGGGGCGGACAGCTCTCCTCACTTCCCTCATTGCGCATGTCATGTCTTTGCCGCAGGTGACATGGATCATGGAGGGCCCACATGTACGCGTGGGTAGGCTACACATGATTGTTCACTGGTCGCCACCCCCAGTCAGTGTTTCGAATGGGAAGGTTGTCGTGCTGGTGGTATGTTCGATGTGGCGGATGGGCGGGCCTAGGTGCGGGCTTACATTCCGGACATGGGGGGTAGTTGGATTGGCGACTAGTTGCAGTACACACGGGACACGTCTCTTCCTTTCCACATCTGGGTCATCCCTTGTACTAACTGACAGTGATACAGTCATCTTCGCCCCAGCCCTCATGTCCTCCCCTCGCCCCCCCAATATGCATGCTCACCTGCGAGGCTAGCGCTTGCACAGGCAGCCCCAAGCTCGCACCAGAGAGGGCAAGGAGTGTATGTGTGGGTCCAGTTGCACGAGTGGGCTGTCTCAGGGTATGATGTGTGGCGGGACGCCGTCCACCTGCGTGGTGCCCCAAATGGAGACCCGGCCTGCATGGACTATGCATCACAGTCTTCGCCTTCCGGATCCGCCACCTGCGACACCCAGTGGCTGTGGCTGCCCTTGCGGCCAGGCCGCGTCCGTCTGTGGCTGATGGCCCACACATTCACTCTTTGGCCTCTCTGGGGAGGGCTCGGGGTGGTGGCGCACGCGCTTGCACTTAGTCGCAATGGCATGTGGCGTGGTTGGTATGATGGGCAATGGATGGGATGGTGCGAGCCACCTCCCGTGACGTCAGTGCTGCTCGTGCTGTGGTGCGTCCCCCTACACTTCCATCTGACTTGTGCCATGCTAGACGTTGAGGTTCTATTGCCTGCGTGATATGACCAGGAGGAGCGCGAGGAGACCTCTCACACACCATGCTCCACTGCCATCCCGTGCCCTGTATCGCCTGTGCGGATTGACTATGTTGGGGTTACACCTGGTCGACTGGGGCTGTGTGTGCCTTGTCAAGGGGCATGGCGGGCGCACAACAGGATCCAGCTTGTCCACAGAGGGTGGGCTGAGGTGCGCCTGGTACCGCTTTGTACGTGTGCCCGGCTGCTGTGCACACACGTGTTCACTCCCCCCGACAGGTGTCCTCTCACAATGCCCAGGGAAGCGGTGGTGTACTGTTCATGACCCCTCCCAACACGGCGTGCTCCAACTTGGCATGTGCGCATCTACCCGTCGCACCCACCCACCTGAGCACTGCGTCCATACGACTTCACACGACACATGTGTGTCTTCCACAGTAGTGCTACTCATTTGCGTTGACATCCAATACCAGTGGACTACATGGTCATGTCACGACTGCCGTGTACTTCACATACTCTCATCCTCTCTCATTCGTACTTGTGAAATGAGTCAGCGGAGACAGTTTTGGTTTCAAACATTATATTGAGTCTTCTGTCCTCTGTGATGCAGTATAGTGGACACTACTGGCAGCGGAATACATGTTGAGGATATACTGAGCATGATTACAAATGGGATAGGGTGTGGGGTAACATCTGCTTGGCCAAGGCTGTGCTAATGTACATTTACGTATAGCTGCGGAGCTGCGGACTTTGACACAGACGGTATACATGTAGCCTACCAGACCGCTTGGCATCATGGGCACAGTCCATCTCAGTTCCATGTGACAGGTTTGCTGCGGTTGTTCCTCATGCACGCGTGCATGTGAGATGACATCAGGGCATGTGCTTGCGTGCATGCAGCGGCGTGCCACTTGTTGTTGCACTGTGGTGGTTACTGGACATGTCACAGTCACTGGGGTCGTGTTGTTGTTGTATGCACTTGTCGTCCATGCAAAGGTCCTGGTATGGGATTCCCGGGGCGGGGGTGGGAGGGGTGCAGCACCCACAGACTCCAGGCGACCTATTCATGTCCACTGAGCGGTGTGTGTGTCCATGTGCGCTGGATCCATGTCGTGTCCTGGTTGTTCGTGCAGTTCCGTCCATGTGGGTGCGATACACAGAGCCCATGCCACTGCCTCCCACGATGCATGCGGTGTTCCTGGATGTGATGGGGAACAGTGTGCATGTCCCGGTCATATCCGATGTCATGGCGATGTCGTTGATGGTGTGGTTACAGTTGCCGGTCGTTTGGTATGGCTGTTGTGGTGGTGACTGGCCAGTCCGTGCGGAAGCTGAGCATGGGTGCGGGGTTGGACTTCATAGGTCACTCGGGGAACCTGCGTTGTGGTCCGACGTATTTACAGGTTGTCAGGTATGCGATGCCGTCCAGCAGGGCTTCCATGTCATTGGTGGTGTACATGTTTGCCAGCCAATGAAGCGGATGGTGGCTCTCAAGGTGTTGTTCGTAAGTTGTCCCTTGGAGGACCATGATGGGGCATGCTGGGTGACATTCGATGTAGCTGTTCTCGATGATCCGTCGTGTGGAGGCACAGTGGTCCCATTTCAGTGCGGGTGCGATGTTGGCCACATACGCCATGCCCCCATAGGCAGAGCAGGCCCTGTCGTGTGCGTCCAGAGGGAGGAGTAGTGGTAGCAGGTCCGCCTTCAGACATGCCGGGTTGGAGAGGCATATCTCGACGGGATGCTGGTAGGGACACCTCCGACAGTAGAAGACGGGCATGACGCAGCTGAACAATGTGATGCGGTAAGTCAGTCGGTAACTTACGTTCAGCAGGGACAGGAGATCGCATCCCAATGTATGTATCGTGTTGGTTTTGTACAGCTTGAGCTGTTCGGCGTAGTTGGGTAGGTGTGTTGCGGTTGCCATTTCGCAGCGGTTCGTTGAGGTGGCGTGCTCCGGCTGTGTGTGCAGTCTGCAATGTGCACGCTCCGGGGTTGCTGTGAGCTCTGTGTAGTCGTAGGGAGACAGGACTTGTGTTCTGTTGGCTTGTTTGGAGGACACGGGCCCTCTTCCCACATGCTTCTCAGACAGTTCAAGGTCAGTGCTGTGTGACTCCTTCCAATTAACTTGCATGTGGCCGACATGGGGGAGTGTTTTCTTCTTTCTTCCCCGTCCGTTGTGTGCTTCTGTGATATGCGCTATCTGCCCTGTGGTCGGTCTCCTCGGCATGCCTGTGTTGGTCTATTCTTGGACAATGGCTGTATTCACCGGCTTCTGTCGTAGGGCTGTGGTTTCGGAGTTGGAATGGAAGGTCATTCAGTGCTGTCTGCTCTCCCTTGTGTGGGCGGCAGCCTGCCTTTCCGCTCTGCGTTGGGCCTTGTGTGTGGATGTTATTCTTGGGCCACCTGTTGTCGGTCCCCGGGCTCTTTGGTGTTCCGTTTCATGTGTCTTGTTCATATGTGCAGGGTGGTATGGGTTTTTCAGTGTGGTACTGGCGTTCCTCTTCCCGAAGGGGCCCTGCTTCTCCTAGTTGGTGTTGCCGCCGCTGTGTGCTTCGCCATGTTTGTTACACTGGGGTGTGTCCTGCTGTTGCGTGACTTCACTGACATGTGTGCGTCGGTTGTGTGGCGTTGGGTGTTGTCCGTGAATTGGGCGTTGGGGACATGTCTGTGGCAGGCCTGTCACGTGTCATGTGCGTTCGGGGTGGGGCTGATGTGTGTGCTGCTTGGTTGTGTCCCTGTGTCTGTGTGCGACGCATGCATGGCGCTGCGGTTGGCCTCTGCGTTGTGCGCATGTGTGGCGGCGTCATCGGCGCTTTGTGGCCGTGACGGGGTGGTTGGTTCCTAGTCCCAGGTGGTGTGTACACATGTGTTCCGCGATGTTAGGATTTGGCCTGTGTGTCATATGTGGATGCAATGGTGGATGTGTAGTGTACACGCGCTGGTGGGGGTTGTCCGCTTTTTCCGCCCTTGCACTGTGTGCGCTGTTTGCGTGCACTTGTTGTGTGTGTGCCTACCTGCGTCTCCGCGGTACGTTGCGTCCTTGGTGGTGCATCAGCAGAAGCATGGGAAGGGCCTGCAGTGCTGGATTCATGCCCGGGGTGCCGCTTCTTCGTTGTCCGTGCTCTGCGTCCGTGTTACCGCCTCTCTTTCACGTGCGGTGTCTCTTGGCCGTGGGAGCCGTTTGTTTGCGGCATCGTAATTTATGCGCCGGGCGGGACGTGTTTCGTCGGACGGTGTGTGTCAGTTGTGCTGCGCCGCTACGTGAACGGGCGCACTTTGATGGCGGACGGTGTTGCTGGCTTGCCGGCGGTGTTTGGCCTGCTTTTCGCATCGTAATTGGGCGGGCGTGTGGACTGCTGCGTGCCGGCGGTAACTGGTGGTTTTTGCATCCGCCAGCACGGCGGTTGTGCTTCCGCCCGCCATCGTAATGAGCCCCTTAGACTTTTTATTCAATTATTCATTCATTATTAATTCAAATATTTATTAAGCGAAATCAATTTTATTGCAGAAAGGAAATTTTGTCACGAGGAAAAATCCTAATTACCTGCCTATCTTCCTAATTTAGCCTAATGATTTCTAACCTAAGTTTAAATTTTAAAAATAACCTGATTCTCATACTCAACTGGAAAAAATAAGACAGCAACAGAAACTTCAGCTCGTCAGCATCAGCTACCGCAACCCGTCTCATCTAACAGTCTTTCAGCATCTCCCGCTCAGTAAAAATGGATCGATCTGGAACACCAAGCACTGGAAGCCACCAACTCCAACACCAACTACCCCTCCCACTAAGAGTAGGCCTTCTTATACCCTAATTCTAACTTTGCTAACTAAATTGTTGCAACATTAATAACGCGCTTTTCTTTCATTGGTCCACTCAGTTCATTTATTCAGTTTTAATCAAGTTCTCCCGGATCCAGCTTGTTCTTCTGGAATGCATATGTTCATTTCCTTTCTCACAGTTCAAGACATGTTTCCATCCGCTTCGATCAGTACATTTGTAACTTCTTTCGATACATTCGAGAACTCTGCAGGCATTGTCCTTTCTCTTAAAACTGTTTCCCACGATTCTCTGCTGATCACCACGGCACACTATCAGTTCAAATAGGTCACATCAGCCTTGACCATTCTTGCATCCTAGCCTTTCAGCACCATCACGTGGTCAGTCTTTCTCCAACTTTTTCTCCCTTGTCATGTGTTTTCTCAGCGCATGCGTACTCTAATAAACGGCAGCCATTTTATATCGCCACTCGATTAGACTTAGAAGCACTATTTAGAAATAAACAAAACATAATTAAAATAGAGAAACATAGCCTTTTCGTTTCCCTCCCGTCATCTACGTACCCCAATTAGTTATTACCTAGCAGAAAGCAACATTTAAGCTGTTCCTTACTTACCACCACTATTGTTTTTGCAACGTCACGTTTATATTCTATGAAGCACAAATCATGCATTTATTATTTATTTAGTACGCAATTATTTTATGTTATAATTAGACACACAGACATTTGTAAATAGATTATTCAGCACATATACTTGCGTGTTACCCTTCCCTCACGTACATTGTTGATTAATACATTTAAACGAACATATTTATTAATTATTTATAAAATTTGTTAGGGGTTAAATTTTTTAATTTACTCTGCTCCATCAGCAGCAGTCTAGTTTGCTAAAGACATCTTGGGGGCGTCCAGAAAACTGACCTAGGAATGCATTCTGTCCATTGCTGATCATTGGCTTTGTGATTTGTAACTCACATTTTCGGGCTTTCTATTTGCTGGCTTTATTTGTTTTAGGCTGACCAGCTAGAGGTCCTCTGTCCTGTTCACCAAACCTTGTTTATTGTATTCTTCCACTAGCTCGCTTTCTGTAAACAGGCTTTTAAATCTTGTTCTTATCTTGTCACATTTACTGTGCATTCAAAGACAGAGGTCAAATGTCAAGCTGTCTTGTAAGGGAGCTTGGTGTTTACTTTTCTTTCTCTGACATCAAAGTGAGATAATTTATGTGACAATCTTTCTGAGTACCCATGTAAGAGGAGAGGGTGTAGGTTTTTGTTTCCTAGCACAAAAAAAACTGTAATGATGTTTCAGAATATTTAGTACAAATGAAGCACATTGTTTTTTGTAATTCTGACATGTGATGGAAACAAATATTTGAATACAATCAAAACACATCAGTACACTAGGTGAAGACATTTGCACACATTATCGTTTGTGCTCAGTAAAACCATATTTCGGTGCAAATTTAATGGTTGTTTTAATTGAAAATGTGTTGTCTGCAATAACGGTGCTCTACCACATCATGCATACTCCACACTACGCCACTTCACTCTATGACCTTCAACTTTATTCCATGCCACTCCATTCTACGACACTCTACTCTACGACACTCCACTCTATGGCATGCCACTTCACTCTATGCCCCTCCACTCTAAGATACTCTGCGACACGCCATACCACTCAACTCCATGGCCATCCAATCTACACAACTCAGTCCACAACACAACATGCCACTCCACTCCATTCCACTCCACACCACTTACCCCACCCCACTCCACTCTACCCAACTCCAATCTACCCCACTCCATTCAATTCCAGTCTACTACACTCCACTTCGCTACAATCTACCCTAATCGAGTCCACTCCACTTCAATCTACCCCATTCCACTCCAATCTACCCCATTCCACTCCACTACGATCTAATCTACCCCACTTCACTACAATGTACCCCACTCCACTCTATCCCAATCTACCCCACTCCAATCTACCCCACTCCACTCCAATCTACCCCACTCCACCCCAATCTACCACACTTCACTCAAATTGACCCCACTCTGCTCCAATCTACCCAGTCTACCCCACTCCAATCCACTCCAACCTACCCCACTCCAATGTACTCCAATCCACCCGCTCCAATGTACCCCAATCCAAACCACTACACTCCAATCTACTTGACTCGACTCCAATTTACCCCACTCCACTCTACTCCAATCTACCCCAGTCCAATTTACCCCATTACATTCCAATTTTCCTCGCTCCAGACTTCATTGCGATCTACAACCTATACAACAAGCATTGGCATAGCCAATAGGTCTCGCCTTTGGGACCTTATAAGTGTTTAGCCATGCAACAGTTTATGTTGTTGCACCAAGGATATTGTGCTGGATGACTGTGAGCTATTGTACCTTCAGACACTTGATGTTCAGGTTTTAATTCACAATATGTTGTAAGACCTTGTGGATTTCATGGTACTGCTTCGGTGGGAGGTTTTATAAATCCTAACGTGTTGCATCGTTTTTGGTAATTTGGGACATCCGTGTAGTGTTCTGGAGCAACGGAACTCTGTGTATTTTCACAAAAGTAAAGGCATAAGTCACACCACTGATAACAGCTTTAAGGTAGGATTTAAACCATTTATTGATGGCTCTAAAATAAGTTAAATAATTAACTGCGGTGCTAGGACTGGTGTGCCAGAAGTGCTCTGCAGTTTTAAGGGTGTGGTTTAAGGGAGACGCAGACGTCACATTGCAGTAGCACCGATTAAAGAAGAGTTTATAATTACGTCATTGGCGCTGTGGAACAGTCAGACGGGCAAGTCCCAGTGCTATAACCACGGTCACAGGGCAGCAGGGGAGGACCAAATTATGCCATGGGTGACTAAATATTGCAGCAAGAGAAGGCAAATTATACGGCATAATGTGGCACATTTTTTAATAGCATTATTCCGAGTTAATTCGGTTTTTAAATGAATATGGTATTTTGTAAAAAGGTGGATTTAGTTATTCCTTTAATAAAATGTAAAGAGTTAACTAGCTTTTCAGTCTTTATGAAGTAGATTTGTAATGTGTGCTGTGGTTGACGGCTGGATCGTATACGTTTATTTTGTTTTCATCATTTTGTGCCGCCCCCCCCTTTTTTAGGTACAGCAAAAACACCGAAAAGAGATGGCTGCATTCTTCTGCAACAAATTTGTTTCAATTGCTAGGGTTTATTGCAGGATAGACCAAACGTGTTTTATGCTTCCTGTTTGAATGTTTTTATAAACCACGACCACAAATTAATAAACCATGCCACTCCTCCCCCTAGTTCTAGTGATGGGGAATCATACTCCATCACCGATCAGTAAGCAGACAGATGCATACAGCAATGGGAAGAAGCTCCGTGCTGATAGAGCGTATAAAGCACTGGGCACGCTGAGAATTTGTGGAAAAAAAATCACTGTGCAGGAAATGCCAGCAAGTGAGCTGGCAAGATGTATTGTTCAGTTGGTGACTGGAAAAGCAGCACTGGGTGGCAGTGGGGTACGTGAGACAGGAACTGCACACAGGGAGTGTGGGAAAAGCACTGTGAAGACTGCGAATTTAGGAAAAAGCACTGTAGTTAATGAGTGAGGAAGCATCACTTACTAGAGGTGGTAGGCAAGGGGCAAATACTGCTGATTCCAAGTTTACGAGAAGCAGTGTGTAAACGGCGAGTTGGTAGCCAGACGTGTGGGCGAGGAGAGAGGCGCGCGCGCTTGGGAGAGCAGTCTGCTCATTTTCAAGCACTGCACTCGTGCTTGTGGCGCACCCCTGCTCGCTCCCACAAGGTGGATGCCGCCACAAGCACGAGTGTGTGCTTGAAAATGAGCAGAGCGACGGCTAAAGATCTCCTATGCGGCGCATGCGCGCTGCGTAGGCGAGACCTAAAAAGAAGTCTGATATGAAGCGCTGTGTAATAAGCAGTTTGCTATGCTTGCACGTGCACCAACTGACAATGGCGTTCCGCCTGGAGGCCCCCAGTAGTCTAGAGCAGCATGTTTGATTGGGCAAACTTCTGTCACTGTGCCCCTGTGCCCCACACCGGAAGGGGCGGTGTGGGGGTCTGCACACAGACTCATCTCTTAACGCTGATTGGAGCTGAAGTTAAACCAAACACCTCCAACCCTGGCTGCTCCCCGCACATGCCAAGTAATCATGCGGTTAATTAATACTAACTGCACTTTCCGCGTCACGCGCCCGCCGAGCTCGGGAGCTGCCTTAATGACGGTCATTTACAAGAGAGTAATTAGTGCGGAGAGCCGCCTCTGACGGCGTTGATTACCCGGGGTGGTCATTCTTCTGCATCGCCAGCGCCTTACCTGGAAGTGATGGCTGCGGCCTTGACGAGAATTACAGACTGCTGATAATACCACAGTTTGCAAACCGGGCCGCGGCGGTGTTGAGTTATTGACTGCTAATAATATCATAGCTGCCAACTGGTTCCTTCATGAGCAAGTGTCAGTGCCTGGATTATTGACTGCTAATAATACCACAGTTGGCAAACTATCCCTGTGCCAGGCAGTGTTGAGTTATTGACTGCTAATAATACCACAGTTGGCAAACTATCCCTGTGCCACTGCAGTGTTGAGTTATTGACTGCTGATAATATCATAGCTGCTAACTGATTCCTTCATGAGCAAGTGTCACTGGTGGATTATTGACTGCTAATAATACCACCATTGGCAAACCGTCCCTGGGCCGCGGCTGTGTTGAGTTATTGACTGCTATTAATGTCATAGCTGCCAACTGGTTCCTTTAGGAGCAAATGCCACTACGTGAATTAATGACTGCTAATGATACCACAGCTGGGAAACTACCCCTGTGTCACAGCACTATTGAGTTATTGACTGCTGAAAATATCATAGCTGCCAACTGGCTCGTTCATGAGCAAGTGTCACTGGTGGATTATTGACTGCTAATAATACTACAGTTGGCAAACTATCCCTGTGCCGCAGCAGTGTTGAGTTGTTGGCTGCTAATAATATCATACATAACTGCCAACTGACTCCTTCATGAGCAAGTGCCACTGCCTGGATTATTGACTGCTATTAATGCCACCATTGGCAAACTATCTCTGGGCCGCGGAAGTGTTGAGTTATTGACTGCTAATAATATCATAGCTGCCAACTGGCTCCTTCATGAGCAAGTGCCACTGCCTGGATTATTGTCTGCTAATAATATCATAGTTGGCAAACTATCCCTGGGCCATGGCACTGTTAAGTTATTGACTGCTGATAATATCATAGCTGCCAACTGACTCCTTCATGATCAAGCACCATGGTATGGATTGTTGACTGCTATGTTATAACTGCCAACTGGCTCCTTTATGAGCAAATGCCACTCCGTGAATTATGGACTTCTAACGATACCACTGTTTCAAACTACGCCTGGGCCATGGCACTATTGAGTAATTGACTGCAGATAATATCATGGCTGCCAACTGGCTCCTTCATGAGCAAGTGCCACTGCCTGGATTATTGCCTTCTAATAATACTACAGATGGCAACTGGCCCCTTTGGGAAATTGCCATAGTGTGGATTATTGACTGCTAAAACACATCAGCGGGCAAAATGCTGCTGTGGAAGTAGCCAGTGCCGGGATCTCTAACTGGCAATAATACCACAGCTGGCAACTGGCCCCTGGGCAGCAACAATGCATGGGTTATTGACTGCTAATTATATAGCTGGCAATTGGCATTTTTATGACCAGTCGCCACTGGGTGCATTATTGACTGCTTACAACACCACAGCTGGTAAGTGGCCCCTGTGCAGAGGCCATTATATGGTTTACTGACTGCCAATAATACCACAGCTGGCCACTCGCCCTTTATGCAATTACCACTGCATGGATTACTGACTGCTAAAACACCACAATGGCCTCAGTGTGGATTATTGACTGCTAAGGATGACATAACTGGCAACTAGCTCCGTGCAATTAGGACGGGCTACGGTGTAGATTATTGACTGTTAATACCACAGCTGGAAACTGACCCCTAGGCAGCGGCCACGGCGTAGATTATTGACTGCTAATAATACCACAGCTGGAAACTGACCCCTAGGCACGAGGCAGCGGCCACGGCGTGGATTGACTGGTAATATTAGCACAGGAGTCACCAGGCCCGTGCCATGAGGGCGGTTCGCTGGCAAGATCAGCGACCACTGCAGTTGATAACTGACTGTTGATAACATGGACTCTTGTTTTAATGGTGGCCTCGTGTCAAAAGCAGCAGCCACCACGTGGACAATTGGCTATTACCAAAGCTGTCAACTGGCTCCGTATCACGAGACTGGTTTCAGCCAGTCGTGGATTATCAGCCAATAGCACAGTGCATGCTGGGACTTGTAGGTCCAAACTTACAACGGAAAACGTAAATGACTAGTCTAATCAACATGCGCAGCGCTCTTCTGAAAAAAAAACACAAACATGGAGGCGGACAGAAAGACACGAAAAAGTTGTATGCTGCGTGAAACACGTAAAAGCTGCACTGCCATTTAATGTTATCTTTACTTAAGCCATTTGGGGGAATTTAACAACGTTTAAAGTGTAAGGAGTTGACTAGACCGGCAGTGATCAGACCCTGCGGTGAGAGGTTTCTACAGTGCGTGCGTTAAGTTAACCCATTGAACCACCAAGCTAACATGAGTCTGTGGTGGTTTGCGGGTCTC
The DNA here is from genome assembly GCA_963921515.1 of Calotriton arnoldi. Classification (NCBI taxonomy): domain Eukaryota; kingdom Metazoa; phylum Chordata; class Amphibia; order Caudata; family Salamandridae; genus Calotriton; species Calotriton arnoldi. The sequence continues at coordinate 18,162 of CAWUFW010006935.1, forward strand.
ATGAGATCTACTTTGTGAGGCATTGTTAACTACAGAGGGTGGTCAAAACACCGCCCGTGGCCTCGGTGCCTCAACAAAACGTGTAACTTGCTCCACAAAACTGCTTTCCTTTGTGTGGCGAATTTGAGCTAAGTGAAATAAAGCGCCAATGACCACAGATTGAACGTGAAGGCGCTGTGCTGTGTCCCATACCTCGACAGTTTACGTCTAACCTAACAGCAAATCTTAGAACAATGGTTGTTTTCATGTTTTCTTACAGCTCTGTATGACTTCAAGGCGCTGTAAATAGTCCACAGTACTACCATCCACTATAATTAAACTCACATTATCTGTCCCAGATGGACGTCAGGCTGAGTCGGCGTTTTACCCAGTGTCCTATTTGCTGTGACAAAAAAGAACAGTATAGTTCCTCCTTCTCTTTAGACTCGTGTTATCAGGCTGCTCCCATTTTATTTGATGAAGGAAAATGCGCAGGTTTGTGTCCAAGATCAAAGCGTCTTTAGTCAAGTGGACTAGCCAGGTGTAGAAGTCGGGCCTTCTGTTTTCAAGGGGGGGGGGGGGGGGAGAAATAAAACCACTATATCAAATCTTCATGAATTCACCGATCTCTTATGACTTACTGATAAAAACAGCACGTTCAATGTTAGGAAAAGCGCTTTATCAGCTACGCCGCGCTAAAGCGCCTAATCCATCTCCTCGCCCAATAACAGGGAGGCCTGTGATTGTCCATGACCCTCATTATATATTTTAATTTTTGCAATGATGAAATTCAAAATCGTTAGTTTGCTCCTTGTTTTTGATGTTACTAAACGTCGCCTAAGTGTCTAGAATGAAAAATGTAGGCACTACATAAATCAAAATAATTACACATAAATATTACCCATCTCAAAAGCATCCTCTTTATCGACCTTGGAGAGATGACAAGCTATTTGACCTACTTGAACTTAATCGTAACTCTTTGTCCGAAGTAGGACTCAATAGTACGGCTTTGGCCGAAGTCTACACCGAACATGCTGCAAACTCGGTGCCCTCTTCTAGGCGCATTAAGAATTCAGAGCTATTGATGAAACGTAGCACACCCTAATAGGAAGTGTGACGCATAATTAGTCAAATATGTGGTAGCAGCATCACTTGCTGTAACCCTACGCTATCTCTTTTCTCGTGGACAAACCTGGAACCTAAAAACTCAAGTAATTTTAGTCTCAGACTGTTCAAGATCGTAGTGTCAGCTAAATGATTTTGGGTGTCCTGGGCAAGAAATATTCTGGGAAGCTGTGTTCAGAGCAACTTTGAATTTTAGTACACGTTTTCTGTTCGTTCAAGCCCGATTATATCAATCAATGTTGAATTATATGACAAAGTTTCAGATAAAGAATTAGACAGAGGTTAAAGAAATAATTCACATTCACATGAGGCCCTCGGAGCATCTAGGCCTGTGCAATTACCCATTTTGTACCATGTCTTAAAAAGCCTCTTCAAGGTCCCCAATGGTCTATCCTCAAAAGTTGGCGCATTTCTCGAAGAATGTATGCACCTGCCTCTTTACACTCATCTCAGGCCAGGGGGTGTACATTGAACCCCATTCAGGTGACCTATCCCTGTGTTTTCCAGAAACACGTCTATGTTCTGCGCAAACAAAAAAATTTGCAAAAGGTAAATAACGCAAAATTTAGAAAGGAGTACATGACACTCAAAAATTATACGGTTCCAAAGCTTGCGTCACTAGAGGGAAGGGACCAGATGATGTTAGCGGGAGATCAGGAAGGCGGACAGAACTGCGGTGTGTCGAGGAAGGCGCCAAAAGGTAATTTTGCAAACAATTGTTATCGCCGTGAGTGGTGGCTCTGGGGACCGATGCTTCAACTGCGGGAACCTGTCTTTGAGCAGGAGTTCGAATACTGGAACGTCCAGTCAGACGTTCATTCTTCTGTGGTCGATAAATGAATTACAAGTCACCTAACAATGTAACCCCTACGACTGCGCGCCCGGATACCCCGAGGAGTAAAGGCGGGCTCTACAGATATGTTAAACTATTAATTAAGTTAGCTTAGCAGTATGGTTTACATCTACAAACCCCTTGATTGCTAAGTATGGCCTGTTATGTCTGATATTCGCATGCATGCGTATTATTTCGCACACATGTTTTAATAAAAAAAATGCGCATTGTTATTTTCTGCGCTTTGAAGTTTCAGCCCAGTCTCACGCGGCGCTTTAAAAGTACAAAATATAACAAGTGCACGCGCGGCAGCAGGGGGAGGGGGCCTGCGCGATTCCCTTGCGGGAGCGAGCAGCAAGGCACGATAATTGCGAACATATGGCGCCGCTGCTCGCTCCCTCAAGGGAATCGCCAAACGTGCACGCGTTGCCATTGAAAGCAATGCAACGCGTGCACGTTTTTGGCCTCAAAACCGACTCGATGGCTAAAGGTCTTTTTCCTATGCAGCGCATGCGCGCTGCGTAGGCGAGACCTAAAAAGGAGCGCACAGTCACTAAGTTTGTCACAAGCAAAATGCTTTGTAATAGTTGTTTTTAGCATCACAGTTCAAAGAAAGTCCAGGTCCGTAGAGAAAGGCCTCAATAGCGACAATGAGTTCCACTACTTTCTGTAAGAGTCCCTGACTGAACTATAGGCGCAATGGTTTTTTTACATGAGACATATTTATGTCGGTGATTTACAGCTCGAACTTGACACCGACAAAGTTATAATCTCCTGCGTTATTGTCCAATGGGATGTGTACTTTTATTTGGTCTGGTGATATACAGATAGAGCGCGGAGTAGTCTGGGATTATTGTCCCGCGCGATTGACTTTAAAGCTATGGAGAGACTCAGCAACTTGGACGTTGTATGAGATTGACTGAGATTAGAGTATTAGCACTAGATTTGATTAGGATGGAATTAGTGGCAGTAGACAAATCGTTCAAGACATAATGAGTCGAGCTTTATTTCTGAGTTGGCGGCTGGGCTCAGGGTACACAGTGTATTAGGAATTGTTCAACTTCAGGACGCAATGGGGACGTTAGCCACACGCCAGGCAACACGGGCAAGGGGCGGACCTTGTCTCTAAAGAGGTGGTTTGTTTTGTAAAGGGCAATGTAATGAGAGGCATTTCTATGCAGTGATTAAAGTCGGTATGAATATTGATTGCATGCAGGCTATTTTGATAGTTCAAATTGAGTGGACCATGGGCAAGTTTCGTATTAATAGAGGACGGTCGCTGCACATGGGACTTAATTTAGGCCCTCTGTGGAATTTCGAAGGGGTGGATTGGTCACCTAGGAACCGTGTAATCGCAACGTGTGAGGAGGAGGGTGGTGACTAGCGTTGAAGAGAGAGGGGGGACCGGAGAGGAGACAGGTTGCTCATATTTAAATGGGATAGACTTGAAACAGCGTGATTGGGTCCTCGTTTGTATTCCGAAGGTGAGGATTGCTCACCTTGAATCGTGCGCACACCAGGTAAGAAGTGGAGGGTGGTGACAAGCGGTGAAGAATGAGACAGGTTGCACTTATGCAAATGAAACACCTTGAAATATCGTAATCTGATTGGATGCGCTTGAGTTAAATAGGAGGACGGGCTGATTTTGCAGGTATGGCGGGAATTATCAAACCGGCCGGGGGCTGAAAAGCGTTTGGAGAAAACGCGTACGACTACAGGTCAGTGCACGCAACGCGGAGAGGTCTTGCATATATGTTATTGCCTCGCCATGGACTTAAACATGGGGGAAAGAGTTTAAATTTTAACAGCGCTTTCCCAGCAGTTGACATGGACCAGGGGTGGACTTGCAGTGGATATGTCACCGGGGGCAAACAAGATGATATAGCTAGCAACATCGACAATTTGAATTACACATGGCTAGCTATTTACATGAGAACTATTAGCGGGAAACATTATGAGCGGCATGTGATTTTTACTCATGATTTTGTTTTAGACAAGGACCTTAACACGGGACCTGGGATCTAAGCCAAATTTGGCATTACGGAAAATGCGTTCTATGTGGAATATGGAGGTAATGCCTGTATTTTTATGATTGCATTCACAAATGAGCAGGGTGATTTACAATTGGAAATATGGGAGATGAGCTACATGCATGTCTTGTACTATGAATTAATTGAGAAACGCCTGATGTGTGATGTCTAACTTAAATTTCTGAAAGTCGTGGAGGTGGTGTAGAGGGGATATTCAAGGGAATATTGAATATAAAGACAAAAAAGCCCTTGTTACCGAGTAGACTGAGGGTACTCGAAGAGGGGAGTTTGATAAGATACTTATGCTGGAGTTGACCATGCGTTGCTGAGCAGCGTCGGGTTTCAAGGATATTGCTGCGTTTGCAGATACTTTGGTTTACTAATGATCCATGAATAGACTGGCTATAGGTAGGGCTCATAATTAATTTGTTGGAGGAAAGGCTTCATTTTGGTTGTGTTGGGTTTTGAATATTATACTGATGCGCCTATTTTCTTATTTACAGCCTTGATGATGTCCATATTGGACGAAACGCGTCAGCTGGATGTTGTTGTGATATTTTTCTATTGAAAACAATGGATTTGTGAAATAAAATAACGAATTGGAAATACCCAAGGACTCTCTATGGACTTTCTTTGAACTGTGATGCTAAAAACAACTATTACAAAGCATTTTGTTTGTGAAAAGCTTAGTGACTGTGCGCTTTTTTTTATTTATTTTTATTTTTTATAGGTTGTTGTGTGATTTTTGTGGCCCAGTGGCGGTGGGACCACACGAAGTTGAGTGCAGTGGGAGCAGATTGACAAATTACCCAGATTGCATGCCTCTGCGCACGTTCTTTAGCCCTCACTGATGGGAATTTTTTTTACTCCATTGCAGTCTATCCAACTCTTATCAACTTTAATCTACCCCAGAACACTCCAATCAGCCCCACTCCACCACAATCAACCCCACTCCACCACAATCAACCCCACTCCACCACAATCAACCCCACTCCACCACAATCTATCCCACTCTACCACGATCTACCCCACTCCAATATACCACAATCTACCCCACCCCAATTTACCAGAAACTACTGTACTCCAATCTACCACACTCCAATCCACCCAATCTACCACACTCCACTCCAATCTGCCACACTACTCAAATCTACCGTACTCCTCAAATCTACCTCCTCCACTCCAATCTAACCCACTCCACTCTACTCCACCCTAGTCCAATCTACCCCCGAGTCTACCACGCCCTATTTTACGCCACTCCAACATACCTCTATCTTGTCCACTCCAATCTACCCCTCTACACCCCACTCCATCCCACCCCACTGCAATCTACCCATCCTGCTCTACCCCACTCCAATCTACTCCAGTCCACTCCAATCTACCCCACTCCATACCACCTCACTCCAATAATCCCTCTTCAATCTACTCCACTCCTGTCTACCACACTCAATCTACCCCACTCCAATCCAATCTACCCTACTCCAATCCACCAAATCTACCCCACTCTACTTCACCCTAATCTACCCCACTCCACTCTTCCCCAATCTATCTCACTCCACTGAATTCTTGACTCCACTCTAATCTAGCCCACTCTGCTCTACTCCACCCCACTCCACACTAATCTACCCTGCTCTGCCCCACTTCAATCTTCCCAATATACTCCACTCAACTCTACCCCAATCTACCATACTCCATTCCACTCTACCTCATCCACCCCACTCCACTTCACTCTAATCTACCACACACCACTCAAATCTACCCAACTGTAGCCTAATCAAACTCAATCTACCCCATCCCACCCCAAACTACCCTACTCCAATCTATCCCACTCCAAACTACCCCAATCTACCCCTACTCCATTCCATTCTACCCTACTGTAATTCAGCCAATCTGCCCTATTCCAATCTACCCCACTCCACTCTTCCCCACTCCACTCCACTCTTCCCCACTCCACTCCAATCTGCCCCACTCCACTCTTCCCCACTTCACTCCAATCTACTTCACTCCACTGTTCCCCAATCTACCCCACTCCAATATATCCCACTCCACTCTACCCCAATATATCCAACTCCACTCTACCTCAACCCTCCCCTGTCTACCCCACTCCTAGCCATCCCATTCTAATCTACCTCAATCTACTCTACTCCAGTCTACCCCACTACACCTGCTACCCTACTTCACCCAATCTATCCCACTCCAGTCAATCAATCAAGGGTTGGTAAAGCGCAACTACTCACCCGTGAGGGTCTCAAGGTGCTGCAGGTTGGTGGGGAGTAGATCTGTCTAAGTGCTGGGTTATTCGAAGAGCCATGACTTGAGGTCCTTACTGAACTGGGGTAGCGTGGGAGATAGTCTGAGGTGGAGGGATAGGGTGTTCCAGGTCTTGGCAGCGGGGAAGGAGAAGGACTTTCCTCCAGTTCTGGTTTTGCGGATCCGTGAGACGGTGGCCAGGGCGAGCTGGGCGGAGCGGAGGTGTCCTTTGGGTGCATGGAAGGAGAGGTGGCTGTCGAGGTATGCTGGTCCGGTGTTGTGGAGGGCCTTGTAAGCGTGGGTGTGGAGTTTGAAGGTTATTATTCTGTCTGCCGGGAGCCAGTGGAGTTCGCGGAGGTGTTCAGTGATGTGGCTGTGCCAGGGGAGGTCAAGGACCAATCTGGCTGCGGCGTTCTGGAGCTTGCCGAAGTTTTTCTGGGTAATGCTTGCATAGAGTGCGCTGCCGTAGTCGAGTCTGCTGTTGATGAGCATGTGAGTGATGGTCTTTCTGGATTCAGTGGGGATCCATCTGAGCGTCTGTCACAGAAGGCAGAGGGTATTGAAACAGGCCGAGGATACTGAGTTGATCTGGTGGTCCATAGTGAGCAATGCATCTAGTATGATACCGAGGTTTCATGCTTGGTCCGTCAGGGTGGGGGGAGTTCCAAGTGCAGAGGGCCACCAGGTATAGTTCCATGTGGAGGTGTTGGATCCCAGGATGAGGACTTCTGTCTTGTCTGAGTTGAGCTTAAGGCAGCTGTTCTTCATCCAGGTGGCAATAGCTTTCATCCCTTCTTGGAAGTTGTGCCTGGTGACGTTGGGTATATTGGTGAGGGAGAGGATCAGCTGTGTGTCGTCAGCGTAGACAATGTTGAGTCCGTAGTTCCTGACGTTGGCTGCAAGAGGGGGCATGTAGACGCTGAAGAGGGTGGGGCTGAAAGAGGAGCCCTGGGGCACTCCGCAGTTGGTCTCTGTCGGTTCCGAGAGGTATGGTGGAAGTCTGACTCGTTGTGTTCTGCCTGTGAGGAAGTGTCGGATGCAGTCGCAGGCCTTGTCGCAGATGCCAGCGTCATGGATTCTAGTGGTTAGGGTGCGGTGGGAGATGGTGGTGAATGCTGCCGAGAGGTCCAGAAGGATAATGGCCGTGGTTTTGCCCTGGTCGAGGAGGGAGCAAATGTCGTCGGTGGCGACGAGGAGGGCGTTCTTGGTTCTGTGAATGCTTTGGAAACCGTATTGGGATAAGTCCAGGATGTTGTTTGTTTCGATGAAGTCGGCTAGTTGGTTGTCGATGGCTTTTTCAATGGATTTGGCTGGGAAGGGGAGCAGGGAGATGGGCCTAAAGTTCTTTAGGTCTGTCGGGTCAGCGGAGGGTTTCTTCAGGAGTGGGTTAATTTTGGCATGCTTCCAGTTGTCGGGGAAGGAGGCAGTCTCGAGGGAGCAGTTGATGGTTTAGCAAAGCTCTGGTGTGATGGCGGGAGTGGCTTTGTGGAAGATGCGGTGTGGGAGCAGGGTTCCGATGGTGCTCCGGAGTGGATGCTTTTCATGGTCTTTAGGGTGTGATCTGTTGTAAGAGGGGTCCAACTGAGCAGGGTCTGTCGGGGGCATTGGTTGAGGAGGTTGCTGGTGCAGTGGGGAGGTCCTGGTTGTCGAAGTTGTCGTAGATCGTCTTGATCTTGTGGCGGAAGAAGGTGCTGAATCTGTTGCAGAGGTCCTGGGAGGGTGGGACATCTGTGGTTTCGCTGTTGGGTTTGGTGAATTCCTTGATGATGGTGAAGAGTTCTTTGCTGTTGTGTGAGATGGTGTTGATTCTGCCTTGGTGGGCCTTCTTCCTTGTGTTTTTGATGAGGTGGTGGTGTGCGGTGGTGGCTGCTTTGAAGGTGGTGTGGACGTCTGGGGTTTTGTGGTTCCTCCATGTCTTTTTGAGTCGTCTGCAGGGGAGTCTGGATTCTTGGAAGGCAGGCATGAACCAGCTTGCTTTCCTGATGTGTTTGTCGGAGGCTTTCTTGAGGGGGACCAGGCTGTTGGCTCAGTTTGTAATCCATCGGTAAAGATTGCATGCTGCGGTGTTGGCATCAGAGGTTGACAGTGGTGAGGTGCTGTTGAGGACAGTGATGAGCTGGTCCTCAGTGACCTTGTTACAGCTTCTGCTGGGGAAACTGTGGGCGTGCTTGGCTGCAGTGGGTTTGTTGAAGGAGAAGTGAATACAGTGGTGGTCCGTCCAGAGAAGTTCCGTGGTGTGGCTGTAGGAGACGCTGTTTCCTGTGGCAAAGACTGGGTCGGGTGTGTGCCCTGCTGTGTGAATTGGGGTGGTGACTAGATGTTTAAGTCCTACGCTGGCGAAGTTCCCTAGGAGGGATGAGGTGTTCGGATTGTTGTGGTTGACGAGGTGAATGTTGAGATCTCTGATGTAGTCTGTAGATGTAAGGGCCTGGAGTGTGATGAGGTCGATGATGGCTTCAGTGAATGGAGCACGGGGGCCGGGTGGTCTGTAGATGAGGGTGCCACAGAGGGTGGTTTTTGGGTTGTTCTAGATCTGGAAGTGCAGGTGCTCCATATGGGTTGTGGGGTCATGTGGGTGGTCAGACAGAGGGTGCTTTTGTGTATGATGGCGGCGATGATCTTGCAACCATAGGGGTTGATGATGGCGATGTGTGGTGCTGAGGTGGGGTTCGTCCAGGTTGCCATAAGGAAGACGACATCGGGTGAGGCGGCATTGAGGAAGTCTCAGATCTCTGTTGCGTGTTTGTGGAGGGACTGTATGTTGAGGAGTATACAGTTGAGCGGCTTGGGTGCAGTGAGGGTCAGTTGGTTGGGTGATGGAGCTGGGGTACGGAGGTGGGTGAAGATGTGGCGGCAGTCAAGGCAGTAGAGAGGGCCGTGGGTGTTGCTCGGCATCGAGAGCCGCCATTAAGTAGGGGAAGGGGGTCATCTGGGAAGCGGGAAGCAGGGTGCGGGAATGCTGCAATGGAGGGGGGGAGGGGCGGTGGGGGCAGCAGCAGTGGGAAAAGGCTGAAGGAGGTACGGTGGTAAAGGAAAGGGGGCACAGAATTACAGAAACAGTAAAATAGGAAAATCAGGAAAACTGGCAAAAACAGAAAAAAGGCACAGGGAAGGTGACCTCCTAGTCAGTTTTCTGCTCTCTCCCCTGCGGCCCCTCCTTCCACCGGTTTACCCACTCCCGCCTCCCAGCTGCGCTTCCCTCCATATTTAATGTCGGCTGCTGCGCTGGAGAATGAGCAAGATCCATGACCTCCTGGTCAGTTACCTGCTCTCTCCCCCTGCAGCTCCACTGTGAAGTGCCACTGCCCTGGGCACTGCTGGTCACAGGTAAGTAGGGGTTCGAGGTCCTACTCCACCCACAGGCTCCTGCCTGCACCTCATCCCTGGTGGTCCAGTGGGAGAGCCCTGCTCGTCTGCTGCTGCCCGTCTTGTGTTTGTGCCTTTTTCCAGTTTTTTGTCTGCTTTTGGCTGTTTTTCTGTCTGTTTGCCTTACTGTGTCCTTTTTATGCCTTTTCCTCTATTTATGCCCTCTTTAGTTCTGCGCTGTTCCCTACCCGTTTCCCGCCGCTGCTGCCCCCGCGGCCCCTGCCGGTTTTCCCGCTCCTGCCTCCCAGCTGCGCTTCCCTCCCTATTTAATGGTGGCCGCTGCGCGGCCGCGCGCAGCAGGCATACCAAAGGCAAGCCCGTCTGCGACCCGACTGCGGCCGACGCCAGGAACCCTAGATCTCCAACAATCCACCGCTACGACCCAGCCGCCCTCCTCACACTCAACCCCGGAAGGAACAACAACTGCCAGTGTCGACGCCAAACACCACCCACGGTCAGTTCTCCTGCTGAAACTGCTGACTCTCCTTCACCACCAACAGCACCCACGCCAGACGACGACACCAGCGAAGCCCTGAAGTGCATCTTCCTCCACGTGCGCTCCCTACACACACTCCTTAGAGATCTGGGACCTCCTCGACACCCTCTCTTCAGACGTTGCCTTCTTCACGGAAACCTGGAGAAACGCCTCCTCTGCCCTGACATCACCGCCGCCATCCCCGACGGCTACAAGTTCCAGAGGAAGGACCGCCCTCATCGCCCAGGAGGAGGACTCGCACAAGAGCTCCCTCCGACTCACCACCTCCAGCACGATCGACCCCATCTCCAACAGCGAACACCTCCACTTCCAGATCCAGCCCAGCCCTACAATCACGCTCTGTGCACACTCGTCTACAGACCCCCTGGGCCCGCGCCTCTTTTTCCACCAACATTGCTGACTTCATCGCCCCCCCACGCAATCGCCTCCACAGACTACATACTCATTGGAGATCTGAACTTCCACCTAGACAACCACAGGGACCCAGACTCCACCGCTCTCCTGGACAACCTCACAAACCTCGGACTGAAGCAGCTCGTCGCCACCCCCACCCACAAAGCCGGACACATCCTCGACCACATCTTCGCAGGAGGGACCAACATCCTCTTCAGCCACACCTCGCAGCCCCTCTGGACAGACCACCACTGCGTTCACTTCTCGTTCAAGACCACCACTGCACACATACCCGCCCCACGCCCTCCACGAAGGAACTGGAGCAAGGTCATGGAAGAACACCTCAATTCCACCCTCATGCACGACCCCCCCCAACAGCCACAACCGATGTCAACGATGCAGCCACAGAATTCCACCGCTGGATCACCAGCTGCGCAGACAAGCTCGCCCCCTCCGCCACCCTGACAGACAACGCCCCCCAAAGGCCGCCTGGTTCACCACCGACCTCCAAGAAGCCAGACGCTCCTGCAGATGCCTCGAGAAACACTGGAGAAACAGCAAAACCACCAGAGACCAGACCACCTACAAGCACGCCTTGACAGAATACCACCAACTCATAAGAACCACCAAGAGGACCTTCATTCGGAACAAATTCCTCACCAACGCCAGCAACTCAAAGGAACTCTTCAACTTCACCCAGCAGCTCACAAAACCTCCCAGTGAAGCCACTGACATCACACCATCCCAGGACCTCTGCAACAAGCTCAGCACCTACTTTCACCTGAAAATCAAGGCCCTCTACAACAACTTCAGTGAGCAGACCCCAGAAACCACCCTCCCCTCCAGCAAGGACGACCAGCCCACCATTTCCGCCTGGACATCGGTCACCACAGAAGACTACTGGAAGCGGGCAGAAGTCAAGCCCCTCCTTAAGAAACCCTCGGCTGAACAGACAGACCTGAAAAACTACCGGCCCATCTCTCTCCTTCCCTTCGCAGCCAAAGTCACAGAGAAATTCGTCAACGCCCAGCTGACTACCTTCATCGAAGAGAACGCCATCCTTGACTACTCCCAGTCTGGTTTCCGGAGAAACCACAGCGCCAAAACCGCCCTCCTTGCCGCCACCGGCAACATCCGCATGCTACTCGACCAGGGCCACACCACGGCCCTAATTCCTGCTAGACCTCTCCGCAGCCTTCGACACTGTCTCCCACCGCACCCTCGCAACCAGACTGCATGGCACCGGCATATGGGGGACCACCCTTGACTGGATCCGCTCCTTTCTCGTAGGCAGAGCCCAAAGGATCCGACTCCCACCCTTCCTCCCCGAACCCATAGAGATCAACTGCGGAGTGCCCCAAGGTTCTGCCCTCAGCCCCACGCTGTTCAACATCTACATGGCCCCCCTCGCCGCCATCGTCAGACAGCATGGGCTCAGCATAGTATCATACGCCGATGACACGCAGCTCATCCTCTCCCTCACGAACAACCCCGAAGCCACCAGACTCCGCTTCCAGGAAGGAATGAAAGACGTTGCAGCCTGGATGAGCAACAGCTGCCTTAAACTCAACTCAGAGAAGACTGAGGTCCTCATCGTGGGACCGTCCCCCACCGTGTGGGACAACACCTGGTGGCCATCTGCCCTCAGAACACCCCCTAACCCGACGGACCACGCCCGGAACCTCGGCATCATCCTAGACTCCTCCCTCACCATGACTCGTCAGATCAACGCCGTCGCCTCCACCTGTTTCAACTCCCTCCACATCCTTAGCAAGACTTTCAAGTGGATCCCCCCGAATCCAGAAAGACGTCAACCACGCCCTCATAACCAGCAGACTAGACTACGGAAACGCCCTCTACGCAGGAATCAACAAATCCCTGCTACACAAACTCCACACCATCCAGAACGCCGCAGCCAGACTGGTCCTCTGCACACCACAACACGAACACATGACCCAACACCTGCAAGACCTCCACTGGCTCCCCGTCGCGAAGAGAGTAACATTCAAGACACTCACCCACGCCTTCAAATCCCTCCACAACATCAGACCCAAATACCTCAACGAACGAATCTCTTTCCACGTACCCAAAAGAAACCTCCGCTCTGCCGACCTCGCCCTAGCAAACATCCCGCGTATCCGCAGAACCAGAACAGGAGGAAAAGCCTTCTCCCACGTCGCAGCAAAAGCCTGGAACGAACTCCCAGTCAACATCAGACGAACCCCTACCCTGCCCGCCTTCAGGAAGAACCTCAAGACGTGGCTATTCGCCTGACCTGGAGCTGCACCAACCTCCCTCCCCCCCCCCCAGCGCCTTGAGACCCTCACGGGTGAGTAGTGCGCTTCACAAACCCCTGATTGATTGATTGATTGATTGACAAAAGGAAAAAAAGGCAGAGGAAAGACAGAGGGCAGAAGAGCAGAATGCTCTCACTGGACCACCAGGGATGAGGCACAGGCGGGAGCCTGTGGGTGGAGGAGAGCCTTGAACACCCTAACACAGAGGTCAGAGTGCTCTCGGGGGCAGCACTTAACTGGTTGAGCTGCGCAGGAGGAGAGCAGTTTCACTGACTAGGTCAGTGGGCTTGCCACGATAATCTACACAACTTCCGCACTCCAATCTACCCACTGCATTCTACCCCACTCTACCCCCACTCCACTCTACACCAATATACCCCACTCCACTCTATCCCAATCTACCCCATCCCATTCTACCCCAATCTACCCCACCGTGCCCCACTCCACACTACTAATGTTTAGCAATGCTGAACAGCAGCCACAATAGTGTGCAACATGGATAAAACACCTTGCCAATGCCAATAGCTCACACATAGGCGAGACCTATTGGCTTTGCCATTGCTTGTTTATTTTTGGGAGAGGGAGGTGAGAGTATATGCAGAGGGTGGCGAGTTTTAGTGGTAGGGAACCAGGTCCACACATAGGCTTGGATTTTGATTAAAGTTCGAGAGGGTGAGGGAACAGTTACGCTGAGGATGGTGTGTGAGGGAGGCAAGATGACAGTTATCCATTTCTTATTTTATGATCGGCTGGCCAAAGAGTGGTGTGAAGGGTGGCAGGGCACCAGGTGTAGCACAAATCAGGGGGCTGAGGCAGGCGGGCCATGCTGTGCATGGCTCCCCCATGAGTCCTCTACCCCTGCATAGCTTTTGAAAGGAAAAGGAAGCAATTTGTGGAGAGGAGGCATAAGTAAAATAAAACATGGGTATTAGTTAATAATGGGGATAGTTTTGACCTCTAGATTATGAGTAATATCAAATATAACTAGAGCTTTGCTCTTCTTGTCTATTTACCCACACCCTTAATAAAAACTCAGTGAAAAACACCCCACTACCCATTTTTACCAATCTATAATTCTATATTTTAGCACCTGTGGCCCAATGCCAACCAACTCAACACAATTATCCCTGATGCTGCTCTACACTCTCACTGAACCTTCAATGCCGTAAAACAACAATAGTCATTATAACCTTCTGATTGGATTAGTGAAATGCTCATAACATAAAATGGCGTTAATAGTATTTAGAGTGTGCGGGAATTTTCTCAGGCATCCTTTGGTGGTCAGGCGCTTCTCGGCTCAGACTGTATCAACCAAAGACATTTACCACTGGTGCCCAGGAGCTTAACCCTGCTCTAGGACCCTAAACTAATCATTAAGTACTCCCCTATCCTACATGACTCTCAGGGAAGTGAAGGTGAGCAATCCAAAGCTTACAGGGAGGTGGAGCAGAGCTAGAGACTCATCAGTCAGTAAACATAAATTACAATCAAACTGCTGCCCAGTTAGTACCTCAGATTAAGACAGAAATAATTTAATACTACACAAACTGGAAATATATACTGTACTTAAGACACAGACGTATCAATGGGAAATAGTATTCACTGGTTTTTAGGGTCCATCTCTTAGGAATGGAATTGGCCTTTGACCCAATTGGTGAAAAAATCAGTCAGACTTGCTGGAGTAAACCTTGAAGGGTTTCTTTCTTCTTTAAGACAGTCTCAGTTTTCCCAGTTAACACCCTTGCCACAATACCCGTTTATCCGTTGTGGAATAGTTAATCAGTGACTCCTGGGCATATCACTATCATGGTGAGCGGGCCAATTGCTGGTAACATGTGGCACATGGCTGACTCTGTGCAGAAAATACCCAGCCACATGAAATCTCTGTACGGAATGAGCACTGATTCCCACAACGTCTAGTAAGTCATGACAATGCTAGCATTAGTCAGACTCAAGGTAATGGAGACCTTATAACTTGAGCTTTCCTCAGGCCCAATCTCAACACTACCCTCCTTAACAAACAGGTGCCCAACCCAAGTCAGGGCAGTGATACTACTCCTGTTGATCTTGACTCTTCTCTACACTTGAAGTCTTTCTTGGAAGACCAACCCTATCCAAAGATCGAGTTTGTCTTAGCACTCCTCAGTGCTAGGTTGCAAATGCTTCACAGTCATGGTTTCTTCTGAGCAGTGTCCTCTTTAGGAATAGGTGCCTACAATAGCCCTTCTGAGCAGCCAGTTTACTGCTCTCACCTTTGAAGTTAGTTGCCGGTAGTCCATCCTGGCAGGCTTGTCGCCTGTCCCCAGGTCAGTCAGCAACCCAAACGTAGAGCTCAGAAGAATATTTAGGTTGCCACTGGTGTGGGACCCCAGGCTTCTGGTCAGGAAATCCTTGAACACTTACTGCAACTTTCTGCTCCATCATTATATTGAAATTGCAGGTAGTCCTTGTGTATTCCAGCAGTTCAATTCTGGGATAGGTTCTGAGTAGTTCTGTATGTTTGTGATGTCCATGCAGACAGCTCCAGTCATGGTCTTTGTGACAAGCATGAGCATGAAGGCAGAGAGGATCTGGGAGTCTCCTCTCATGAGCAACCCATAACAAGAGCACAAAGGCAAGTGAAGCTGCCCCATTTAACAATCTGTTAACCTGTGATGGGTAGCTTCTCCCAGAGAACAATGGGCCAGACTGGGCATGGGGAACACCCTAGTATCAAAGGGGGCCTTAGTCTCCTTTCCTAATTTCAACAAAACTTTTCTGTCTGCCTCACTGAGAAAGATCCCTGGAATTCTCTGAGATGAGTGGGTAGATGGGTGGGTGTCATGACTGCAGTGTGCCTGGCAGCCACTAAGATCACTTTACTCAGGACACAGTATAGTTGTGTGCGTGCACACCCATGCAGCGTGCAGCAGCCAGCCACGCCCACCCTATAAGACACCGGACCTTGTGGTTTCAGTGTCCTTCTCAGGAGGATAAAGTATGAGCACAGAGCTCACACATTTGCCTGCCATTCCCAGAATGTTTACTGTACTTACACAAATTCTTACCTGAAATACTTACCAAGGATTCCAGGTTTTGTCTTCCCAGCATTATTTTCATCTTGAAGACTGTGCAGACAGCAATCTGGGTTCACCCTTTTTTGTTGCTATTATTTATTTACCTTGTATGAGACCTGAAGTTGGTAGGTTTCTCTGTCACTCACTACTCCTTGTTTGGTAGCACGGACCTGCAGAGAAATGAGAGAAAAGAGCAGTTATCAGCAGTGGAACAATTCTACACTTTGGAAAGATGCATGCATAATTACCAGTTACAATCAAGTACGTACTCTCATGAAACCTTGCTGGCATGAAATCATCCTTTTCTGAGAAACTCTGAATCTCCTCAGATTGGAACAGGCAAGAGACTGTATTAAAACCAAGATATTTAGTGAATCTTTTTCCTGGAAATATACTTGATACCAAGGCATCTGGTGTGGCATTTCTTCATGGACCTTCATGTTTGACTTAGTGAGACTTAAACTAAGAAGTCAGAAGGCTTTTTGCAATATTGGTCTTTCTTACAGTGTCTATAGGTAATTTGGATTCTTATGGGGTGTTTACATCAGCTCACTTTCTTATGCTTTAAGTTTGCAATGTGTTTTCTTTCCTTGTGTCTTTGTAGGTTTTATGGTATGCACTCACATGCAGTTTATAACTAAGAGGGAAGTTAATTGGTAAGCACTAGATACAACATAATTAGTAGAAATAATACTCTTTCTGCATTAAGGTATTGTTGCTTAACTCTCTCCTTTATCTCTCATAGCTGTATACCAGATAAAGCCAAATTGACCAGTGCAGAGGTGTCCATAACCAGAGAATTGTGTTAGCAGAGCACATTGATTTTCTTTTCTATTTTCCACTTCCCCTTTCCCCTGAACACCGTTTTGTCCTGGATTCTTTATATAGGAGTCGGACAGATACAGTGGTTGGGGGTGCTGTGAATTCGCTTCTATATTTGCTTCTCACTCCTACAGGATAGCACTACCAAAAGGTAAAAATTCAGCGCAGGATAGTGCGTAACATTACAGTGAGAGTCCTGCACTATACATCTGCTGTCAGGGCTATCCTTCCAAGCCTCCATCACAAGTACCACCAAAGTATGCCTGATACAAAATGGAACCCATAGTGGCTGTAGCCGGTTCCCTGATTAAATATCGATGTAAAAATATCGAATACAAAAATATCGACTCCCTATACTTAAACAGGTAAGTACAATAATATCGAAACAAAAATATCGAAGTAAAAAATATAGCTGTAAAAAATATCGACTTAAAAGATATATATATATATATATATATATCTTAAATAAAATATATTAAATAATATTTTTAACAAAATAAATTACATTAAATATATATTTTAACTAAATATAACAAACTTAATTTAAAAAATATAAACACACAAAAATGTGTACGTATACATATATTTACTTAAATATATTTTATTAACTATTATCTTTATTTAATTTATAAACTTTTTAAATTATATAAAAATAAAATATATACATATATCAATAATTTAAAATAAAACATTCTATAATTAATTAACACATTAAACTATTAAAATAAAACATACATTCCGCAACACAATAAATACAACAGTAGGGAAAATGTTGGATAGCGGAGGGGTAAAAATTACTATTCCCACTCCAGTGAGTGCAAAAGCAGGGAAAGTGCTGGATAGCGTAGGGGTAAAAATTACTATTCCCACTCCAGTGAGTGCAAAAGCAGGAAAGTGTTGGATAGCGGAGGGGTACAAATTACTATTCCCACTCCAGTGAGGGCAACAGTAAGGAAAGTGTTGGATAGGGGAGGGTAAAATTACTATTCCCACTCCAGTGAGTGCAAAAGCAGGGAAAGTGCTGGATACCACACCAATTAAAAAAAAACATCAACATTTTTATTAAATTTTATTTCCATTATTAACATAATTAATATTGAAATTTAAATATATTATTAAAAAAGATAATAAACATTAATTAATTACACATTGTTTAACACTATAATATCCACAACACACACCTAAAATTAATTACACAATTACAATTAATAATTACTAATTAATTAATGCTAATTAATTAACAAATAATTAATAATTCATCAATAAAAAATAAATTACTTCCCACCATTTACACCTATAAACACCACAACACACACCTAAAATTAATTAAACAATTACAATAATTAATAATTAATTAATTTAAATTAATTAACAACTAATTATCAAACAATTATTAATAAATGAATTTACACATTTAACTCTATAACATCACAATTATACAATTATGAATACATATCAATTATTTAATAAATTTCATATAATTAAATTACTTCCCACCCTTTTCCCTATAAACCCACAACCAGCTATGGAACTAAAAACGCAAAATTCATTTAAAAAAAAAAAATATATTAACTACTAAAATTTTAACACATAATAAAAATACAAACAATTCTCATACAAAATACTAAAATACATAACATTAATAATCGATATTTTTAACAACTATATTTTTGTAAACGATATTTAACACTTCGATATTTTTGCATTGATATTACTTACCTAACAATCGATATTCTTGACCACGATATTTTTACCTCGATTTCTGTATAACGATATTTATACATCGATATTCTAGCTCTGCACCGCTGTAGCCATATGCGCTGTTTGCTCTCTACAGATAAGCAACATGCTTGATCTGTCCAAAGATATTCGAAAGAGAGTAGCACAAAGGAATTTCCCATATTGGGACATACACTTTGTAACATTTTTGGCCCTGTCCGTGTTAGATGACTTATCGCCAGTGCAGAAAGGAACTAAAATCTTTCAGTTCAAACAGTCCTTTGGTTTAGCCTGTTTCAATAGGGATCCCTAGTTTTAATCATGAAAGGACTGTCAGGTCATGTGCTTTGGGAGGGCAAGCTGTGCAATACAACACAGACCTGGGCGTCTAATGGGTCCATATTCAGCAGGTTCGCTTCAGATTAAAATGATACTTTGTTCTAGAGTAAGGAAGGTCAATAGGTGACAGAAGCAGCATTCATCATTCTAAATTAACCTGAGTGCAGCAACGTGGATCTTCAGGTTAAAGATGTGAATCCTGAGAAGGCAAACGTTTATTCAATAGCGTATATCCATCAATCATCCACAATCAACATTGTTGTACTCACTATAAAGTGATCATTATTATTGACTTTCTTTTCATGAGAGTGACTACATTTCAGTTACTGCTCCTGGCCTCATAAATGCACGGGCCAACCATGGGACTGGACCATATCCTCTATCATTATTGTACTTTGCATGAGTAAAACCAATTTGATACATCCCACAATCTCCTCAAAGAAAGTGGGAGCAGAATTTCATGTACTACAACAAAAACAAAGTATGTGTAAAATAGAGAGCTTAGTCTGCATCACTATCAGTGAGCTTACTGAAGCAAATCTGAGTCTGCATACGACCCTTTGTAAGAATCCCAAATCAATGAATACATACATGAAGGTCATGTTTAGTACTGAGCAGATTAGTTGTGGGCAGAGGTGTGATTCTCATCATTCAGAAGGCCTATGTTGTATTTTTTCGTGCTACGCTTGTGTGTGTGCTCAACTTTGTAAGCAGTGGGGCAAGCTCTTTCTTACCATGTGAGTAGTGTGATATATAAATGTTTTGGGAATAATACAAGAAGCATGTTTTTTGAGAAATTTCCTTTCAGTTTGTTGCTTTGAAATTCACTGGTGGAATATAAAACCTTAGAAAGAATTAGGAAAATAAAAGAAATATGTATTGAATAATGAACTTGAAAGCGAAATGAGTGCTTGTTGCATGTTGGACCTTAACATTATTAGTTGTCTATAATAGAGTAGGTGCGTAGTCTTTGATTTAATCTAAAATCATGATATTTGAGGATAGGGGACACAATCAAGGTTAAAGTTGGATGGATGGTAGAGTGTACGATGTTTTGAAGGCTTTCCTCTACAAATTTTCTCAAGCAGTTTTCAAAACGTTGCAAAGGTCTACTTAAATCACAGGCACAACTCTATGATGCAGAGATCATTGTTTAGCTACTTGGGTGCGCACTCCTTATCCAATAACTCTGGAATTCTTCAGCTTTTTCGCTTCATTCCCTTGTCTGAAATGTGAGTTGAAAACAATGTGGAGACACATCAAGGGACATATTCAGAAGGAGATTGTGCCACGGGAACGTCACTTTTCCTGACGTTCCGGTGGCACAATGCCCTGCACCATATTCACAAAGCGGCGTTAAGCCACTTTGCATGACTTAACGCTGCTTTGTAAATATGGTACCCTTTCACGCAGTTTTCTGTGTGAAAGAGGCGTGCAATGGGTGTTGCTGTGGGTGTTCCACCGCAACACCCATTGCTTTTTTACAAGGATGTGTAAATCTGAGACAGCGCCAAAAACCAACGCCACTGATTACCAGGCGTTAGATTGGCTCAATGAGGAGAAATACTTAAATTTCTCCATGGTTTTGCCCTGTCTGTTTGCTGCATTCTGCAGCACACATAGAAAAAGCAAATCGTCTTTAAAGATTGTATATGTGCAGGAAGGTGTTCCTCCCTGCATGTAAACAATCATCCCTGCAACACAGACACCCTTGCACTATGGCGCAAGGGTGTCTGTGTTGGCGCCAGGCAGCTTGTTTTAGCACCATCGCTAGGGAAAACGCAGGAGTGCCCCGTATTCTTGTGAATATGGCGCATTCCTGCATTTTGGAAATGATGCAGCACGGTGCTGCTAAATTGTGTACAATGCTGCGCCATCTTGTTGTACATATCCCCCCAAGTTTCTTAATACCTACAGCATTTCTCTTAGATTAATATCAACAACACACTATCCATGCTGTCCTTCACATGCACACCAACTGGGTGTGCTGCGGGAAATGGATTGTTTACTCAGGTCACCAAAGAAAATCTCTAGGGTACATTTACTGTTTCATTTCCTTTTTCATATTTTGGCCCTTGCTCAAAGGTTTTTCTTTAGAAAAGTTACTGGAGAATCTAATTTACCGGACTTTCCTGTGAAATAATACAGACATTTGTTTGAAATATATTACCTCATATTATCTTAACATTCAAAATGCTACAGGTAATTTCAGACTGCCTAAGCCTATTTACTCTGAAAGTAATAGGTTCTCATAAAGTCAGTCAGTCAAAATGCCATGGTAGTAAATTCTTCTGGAAGCAGTATGAGGCAATTCACTGAGACCTTCTTCAAATTTCACTTAGATGACAGTAAAACAGTTCTTGAGAAAGTACAAGTTTCCATGTCTGCAGTTACCCGTCTGTATGTTAGAAAGCTTAATTTTCAGCATTTGTCTGTATTTATCCCTATTTCTTTTTTCAAATTTTATTAGTATCAATCCACCTTTATTTTTCAATTACTGAAAAACTTAAGTTGTGCGTAGTATATTTCCACAATTAGGGGCCTATTTATTAACAAGCATTTGCAATGCACTAGGTCTCGCATTTTCTAGAGTTTGAGCTATTGGCATTGTAAACGACAATGCCTTTTATTTGTGTTTCGAAAACCTGCAAGCGGTTCGTAAGTGTGCACTTTGTACTTATAGTCCTTGCTTAAAAGAAGCAAGGCTGATAGTAACTGTGCCTCTTTTACTGCCAGCCTTGCTTCCCATAAACAAGGACTATAAGTACCAAGTGCGTGTTCATGCACCGCTTGCAGGTATTCAAAACACATAAATAAAAGGCATTGGGGTATATTCACAAGAACGTGTGATAACTACTGCAAGAGTAGCGTAGCGCAACTTTCAATATCGCAGCCTAACGCGGGAAAATAACCCCATGTCAACGTGGAATTCACAACAAGGCGGTAGCATGCGATAGTCACCAGATAACGCGTCAAATGTCAGCGTGAAAATCAACGCCACGCACAAAAAATGCGAAACGCGAACGTGAGAAATCATGCAATGAGGCCAATCGTGGTACAAAAAGTAGCGAAAAGCAGCCACAGGCCTGCAAATCCCACGCGTCTGGCGGGAAATTGCACCATAAAAACCACAGAAACACACCAGAAACCAGCCAAAGCACGTAGCAACATCCATGCACCCTGACCCAGCGCAGAGGACAACGCGAACCCCACAACCCCCACAGACCACCAGCAAGGAGTAACTGGGTCGGGGAAGGCCAAGGAGAAAAGGGAGAGGAAGACGGGGTGCAGACCGCAGGAAAACAAGACCAGCGCCACGGAGGCACAGAACACTACCAGCGACTGACCCACAAGCAGACCACCTGGAATGCAGTCGGAGTGCCCAGGAAGCCAATCCAGGAGGCCAAGAGGCGCCGCCAGGACATGACAACCTAAACCAGGCACAAACCCGCTGCCAACAGGAAGGCAGCAACGGCAACAGGAGGTGGCAGTTCAGCGCCACAGGAGGAGCTGGAGGAAACACAGGCCACAGTCATCAGTGTGGAGATGGTGCAAGGAGGTGGGAGTACGGACACAGCCCGACAGGACCCGACACAACAATAACAGGGTGAGTATCCAACAGGGACTGGGGGGACGGGAGGTGATGGGCACAATGGCACACATGCACAACGAGGTGTAGCACACTGCACACCCACAATTACCCAGGGACATGTCCCCCATCCCTGTGGCACACTGCAGCACACACACATAGCAATCACAGCACATACCTTGACAAAGTGGCACAAAGTGCAACACCCACACTGCAGAACAGGGGACACAACTGGTTCCGCCCAGGCGCAGAAACAGAACAATCATATTGGACAGAGCAGGGAACCGTGAGATGCATATCTACGGCTACAACCCCACAGCAGCCATGTAGGCCAAATGTCCACTGTCCCAACTCAAATAGCCACCACCGCCCAAACATTCACAATGTACATTGTCACACAGTCTGCATGTTGACAAGAGCAGATGCCAACACAATGCCAACATGCACCTTCCCCTTCTACAATGCAGAGGGACAAACAACACCTCCAGCAGGTCAGAACAGACAACCCATCAGTGATGCCGGAGACGAACACCACACCTTCGACACCGACGCCCTACAACAGCCCATGGACATCCCACACAACCCACCACCAGGACCAGGGCAGACAAGCCACTCAGAGGAGAACCCAGCCCCTGCAACAGACCACACAGCATGAAGCACCCGCAATCACGGCTGGCTCACAACACTTCACCGACCCACACATGGCACCCCAATGCCAGGTGTCAAAATGACAAAAGGAGGTGGCCCAACAGGTGCGGGCGTTGCCTAACCCATGGAAGGCGAACTAGAACACATACGTGGGTGTCCAATACCCTTCAGGGACCACCTACACCCCACAAAGGAGACCCACACTGCCATAGAGACACATGCAGATGCACATACCCAGTACAGACCAACGCCCAGGGGCCCGCACATATCAGTCACACACCCACGTTGGCTCTGCGTACGACGGCACAGTCCACTCCCCTTACAAATTGAGTGGGTGACGACAAAACTACATGTCCAGGTTCTAGCCTGCTGCCTGCTGTGACATGTCTGCGTCCGCTGTACACAGCACAATGTAATGTCATAGGGCCCAGGGCCCCCATGCACACAACAAGACCACAGGGACACATGCACATATCATGTTGAACTGGCTACGGGCACGTGCGCCCAGCCCCTTTATTGGCAGGGCCACATGTACAGTGACGCCTGTGCTGAATGTGTGTGGGGTGAGCATAAGCCAGCCCGCACGGAGTGCTTGGTGCTGGAAACAACCTGAACAGTGGACACCAGTGTAATGGAAACAGAAAACACCAGCATAACAGAGTCAACTGCAGAGCAACATGGAGGGATCCGGAGTAAGGACAGAGGTCACCCAATATTCAGTCAGGAGGTTCCGTGAGTTGCAGTGCACTGAGGTAGGGGCACTAGAGAAGAGCGCGCTCATGTGAAGGAATTGCTAGGATTGTGTACCCTCGGGTTAGTCCTGATGCAGATGCAGTGGGGTGTGTTACATCTGCATCAACTTCCTCATCAACGTCCCAGGTCTCCCATACTGCCTGAGGTAACAGTTGCGTATGCAGTCCACAGCGCAATACCCATATTAGCTTGACTACCACCACCGGTCTGCATTCCTGCCTTGGGGCTGTTGCCTCCTGCCCTCCCATTGTCTGTGCCTTCTCCCGTCCGCACACTTGACACATCTTCCTCATCATTGTCCCAGGTCTTCCCCACTGCATGAGGTGACATTGCTGTGCAACCTCACAACAGCACAAAACTCGATCAGTAACCGACAATGGCTTGCGGTGCACTGAGTCACTGGCACCTGGAGTGCTGAGCAGGGTATCAGGACGATGATGGCATCCACGACAGGTCTGAGCAACTCCGTAGATCTGTCAGGACCACCGTTTCGACTCTGGCGGTTGGCGGTGGTCCTTGCCGTGGTGGCGTGTGCCTCCTGCGGTGATGCGACGTCCGGGCCGGTCAAGACTCGATGCTATGTGTGGGCCCTGGTGGCCCGCAGTTGAGGCCGGAGGATGCGGACAGCGCAGGGCCACAGACACATGGCGTTGATGACCCCAAGACCATCGCTACAGAGGCCATTCAATGTCTCAGGAGAAGGGGTCACAGGCCTGAGCAGCACAGAGTTAGTGGCCTCGGATGCACTGCGGCCGGCACCGGCACCCAGCCACGGGACGGTGACTTGCGGTGCAGTCATATGGGCCATGCGACCTGAGCGGGTCCCCATCAATGTCCGAGGTGTATGTTGCGGAGTGTTGCGGGGGACAGTGGAAGGTGTCCTCCAGGGCATGATGCGGAAGGTCTGATGTTATCCGGAAGCAGCAAATTGAGGAGTGGAAAGCACAACCCTCGTTTTCACCAACAATTCGGTATCAGCTACATGAGGATGAAAACTAGCCCCTATTCCATTGACACAAACGCCACCAATGTACGACCAGTGAGTGTCCATGAATGTCGGGGAACACACTTAGTCGCACAGGTGCTCAGAGGGGATGCAGTCTGCGATGATGCCGGTACACAGATGTGAACTCCAACATGGCCAAATCAAGACTCTGTGACCTACTGGACCGCAGTGTAGGCCGGAGTCAGCGTTCAGCATGGGCCCACAGACACGTGTCGTGTGCTTGTAATGCATTCGTTTGCTTCACTGATAGCAGGATGTTTAGTGATATCACCCCTGCAGTAGACCTCTGGTAACTGCCATTCATGACTCAGGACACAGTTTCACACGTGGGACCGACTGGACCGCAGTGTAGGCTGGAGGCAGCGGTCAGCAGTGGCCCACAGCCACTTGTCGTTGGCTCGCGAGGCACAGAGTTAGTGACACAGTGGCAGTTGTCGGTAGTGTTCAATCACCTCCGTAACAATGATCCTGTTCCTTCCGGACTGCAACGCGTCATCCTCTTACGCCTCTCCGTGCGTGCGATGAAATGTATTCTGCCTTTTGAATTACCGATGTTCAGTTCCAAATCTGTGACCCCACTCGTGCGCAGCGTAGGCCGAGGGCAGTAGTCCACGTAGGCCCACAGACACGTGTGGTTGTAATGCCATGCACCGACTTGTTTCCACCACATCGAAGGGTGTATTGTGAATTGTTCACTGCCTTAAATGATGCTCACTGCCATAGTGTAATCAAGACTCAGTTCCAAATGTGTGACCTACCTGACCGTGGTGTAGGCCTAAGGCAGCGTTCAGCACGGCCCATTCACCTAGTGTCACCGGCATAGTTTGGATGGCCCCACTGGACTGCGTTGTTCAGGTTCAGTGGCACCACGTGTAGCCGGCTGGCGTTGAACAGGGTTAGTGGCACCACGTGTAGCCAGCTGGCGTTGAACAGGGTTAGTGGCACCACGTGTCGCAAGATTCCCATATGGAACTATGCCTCACTGATCGGGGGGGGGTCTGGTGCTGTGGCCGCTGGCCCGGATTTGGGGTCACTGCCATTCATGACTCAGGACACATTTTCACATATGGGACCTACTGGTCCGAAGAGTAGGCCGCAGGGGGCAGTAGAGTACGTCAATGAGAGGACTGAAGCGGCCTGTGGCATGGAGGCCGTGGTGGTCTGAGCTGACTGCCAAGGTCGCGGGACTTGGGCTTGGAGCTTGCGCTGGCACGTGGTGGGCCCTCCTTGACACACGCCAGTGTCGGCAGGTGATCATTGTGGCCTGGCTGCGCAGGGGCGGGCCTGACGGGTTCGTGGTCTAGCGTGCCGGGGTCCGGCAGGCGCACTGCATCGCAGGCCACTCCGCTCACGAGGACAGCATCGGCCTTGTGGCGGGGTGGGAGGCGCAGCCCTGGCAGAGATGTGGGGCTTTCCGGGAGAGGACCACGCCCAGGCCTATGTGCTTTTTATTCACACCCCTACGCTGGCGTGGCCTACGCCGGGCCATCCCAATCCGGTGACGCTTAGGGGGTGGCGTCTCTGGGGTGACATGGTTGCATCCACTGCACTCCATACGCCAGAGGTGTATGTCGCCATGGATATGGGTGTGTTCTGCATACTGCGGTCTGTCCGGCACATCTCCGCCACTCTTGGCATTGTGTGCTTTCCCAATCATGGTTCTCCTGCATCCTTCACACATGCCTGGTTGCCACCTCTCCCCACATTCGGCTATTATGTGGCTGAGTTGCCATGCCGTTGATGGCTCATGTGCAGGGCTTGCCCAGGTTACCATTGTAAGTTGTTCTGTCGTGTCTGGTGGGTGGTCATGTTGTTGTGCACGTTGGTTGTGATTTTGTGACGTGTGCATTGCCAAGTTGTGGGTTGCATGGTTGTGGAGTTGAGGTGTTCATTTCGGACTTGCCAAGGGGGTGTGCATTTCCCTTGTGTCCATCCTGGGAACGCTGGTTGATGATGGACTGTCTGAGGATGTAGGTATCATGCAC
The DNA here is from genome assembly GCA_963921515.1 of Calotriton arnoldi. Classification (NCBI taxonomy): domain Eukaryota; kingdom Metazoa; phylum Chordata; class Amphibia; order Caudata; family Salamandridae; genus Calotriton; species Calotriton arnoldi. The sequence continues at coordinate 44,847 of CAWUFW010006935.1, forward strand.
AGTGGCTGTTTATTTGAAGGCGACATTGTTAGATGTTACACGGTGTTCTGTTGTTGCCTGCACATTGATGTGAGACGTGTGCATCCTGTTGAGGTGATTGTGTGCTGTGTCACCAGGGGGCACAGGTAGTACATGTGTGCGTGGATTGGCCCCAACATGTGCGTGCATCCTGCTATGGCGTATGGTCCTTGCTTGGTCTCCAGCTGATCCTGCGCATTGTGTTGGACGTATGGGGACTGGGGTACCAGGGTGATGGTGATGTCCAGGACAGGTGTGGGGGACTTGGATGTGGCTGGCCGTGTGACTCTTCCGACTCTGGCGGGTGTTGTTTGGGGGGTACCAGGGGCCAACAGGTGCAGCCAAGCCAGCAGCTTTGTGTGGGGTGGGATGTTCGTTGTCTGCTGTGTTGGTGCCGTAGGCCTGTTGGGCGATGATGGTCAGGATGCGTGGGATGGTTGTCCCTTTCAGCTTGTAGTGGACGGTGACATTGTCAGATGTTGGGTCTGTGCGGCTGGTACGTTTCCTGGGAGGCCGCTGTCTTTGTCTGCGCTGCATCTGTGGTGGTACGGGGGGGGGGGTGTTCCGGGTGTGGGTTGGGGTCCTGGGGTGGTGGCGGAGGGTGTTGTGGCCCTCTTGGGTGTCCGGGCCGCATGATGAGTGGCTCCATGGCATCTGTTGCCCTTCGGATGTGGCCCTGGGCTGTGCTCCCTTTTGTGGTGCTGGCTGCCGTCCGACTTTACACCAGGTCAGAGCAGGTGTAAATTTCCTGGTGGTAACGCGCCTTATCGCCTGTTTTGTGTTCTTATCGCCGATGTGGCTGGTCGTTGTGAATGTTGAGGTGTGATGTTGTCTCGGCTTTTGGCACGGGAACGCCTACTCTGCATCTCATTAGCGATATTTGAGGGGGTCCTCCATGACGATGTATTTTGCGGCTGCTATCGCGGGTAAACTGGTGCTGTGGGCTGTTGACACCGGCTTGTGAATGGGGTGGTAAATTTATCACGACTTTGGCTGCGATAAAGTGCCGTTAATTCGGCGATAGCTCCTTGTGAATATGCCCCATTGTCTTTTACAATGCCAATAGCTCAAACTCTCGCAAATGCAAGACCTATTGCATTGCAAATGCTTGTTAAGCTCTGAGACACAGGGCAGCATCAGCCATAGGAAGGCAGGGACCATGGTGCCAGGCAGTGTGTTTCAAAAGCAGGAAGGAGAGATAAATGACACTAAAGCTGGGGAGTCCAATTTAGGTCCAGTAGGGCCAGAGCCATGACAAATTATCAGGCTATCCAGATAAAAAAAAGGTGAATAAAAGAACTCAAGCACAGTCGGTGGTTAGCCTGAATATCTGGCCATCTTGAACTTACTCGGAAAGCTTCTTCAGTTTTTATCTGTATTACACATGATTTATTGGATTGAAGTAGAGTTGCCTTTCAAACTATCTGCCTCTTCCTTCAGCCAATAAATCTATTCTGGAATTGCTGAGTCACTCTTTCTAGGGTTCTGGCACTATCTTGCTAACATGATGATCGATTAAGCAGTTATTGGATACTTTTATTGGTTATAACTAAAATATAAGCAAAACTGGAGTGTATAAAACATTCACACCGAATGGGTTTTTATGATTTCACAATGTAATGAATGTCCGTTTTTATATAGAATCCAAAGTCCCTTCCTAAGAACACATGGTTTAAGATGGCAAGAGAAGCAAATACTTGCTCTATCCCACACAGTGTGTGACGTGGAAGAGCTCTGAATCGAATGAATTCACAAGTATAAATGAGCTAGTGCAACAGTAGTGTCACCAGCAAGTGCAAAGGAGGAAATGGGAACTATGGCTGCTGTTTTAACTATAAAATACAGTTTTAACCAGTACCCTAGGGCATCTGGAACATGGTGCCACTGACCTGCTGCACCAATTGAAGCTACGCCCCTGTAGTGCACGTTCTGCTCTACAGCTGGACAGCAAAATAATTTAACACTGCATCAAGATGCAATAACACATGGCTCATAAGCTGCCTTGATAAATAGCATATACTTCTGCGAGCGCTGCCATAGCAAGTATGATGCAACTGCTTGCGGATGTCAAAATTTCAGCAATTGCATTTGCCATTTTGCTTGGATGTTCCTCACATGGCGCACCAATTGAAATGGAGAATGCAGGCAACGATAATGCGAAGAGAGTCCCTTTAGCAGAGAAAATGTAAAAAAAAAAAAACAGCAAGCACTGCGATAAAACAACGAAAAAGAGAAACATGGCTTGCTTTCTTCTGCATGTGTCAGCCGTACTGTATGTGACACTAACCAATGATGGGTAAGGTCGCCTCGTTGTGCGGAGGAAAGGCTCCTAACAGGGGGTGGGGGGAGGGTAGAATAGGAAAATGCTGCCACTGACAGATCTATTGAAGGTTAACGTACAGCATGTACCTCCGGGAGCATCTATCTGACTATAGTGCACCCCAGCAACAGGGGACATGCTGTTCTATTAACCTGGCATGTCGACCTTTGGCAGCACCGCAGGCCTCAACATGACCACACTGCTTGGGAGGCATGGCAGAGCTCACTTCAGAGGGTGGCATTTGCACATTCATGGGGAGACACTGTAAGCCCGCAGCCCTAATTTGCCAGCAGGCATGTGGAAATGTTCAATTAATGGGTATTAGTCACTCGGATCCGGTTAAGGCTTTTATCCCCAATCACACTATTGGCAGCACAAGGAGGGGCGGCTCGGGGTTCCTCGGAGTGCGTAGTGTTAAATTGGTGATACTTCTTTTGCCTCCCCATCCTTTGCATGCACTTATTGTTTCCACTTTCTCAGTCTGGAGTGGGAGGTCGCAGCTTCCCGCTGCAGTGCCCGAGTCATGATTAACAGAGAGAACGCCATTAAAAAAATAAATGGTGCTGCTTATACACGCACGCACGCAAAAAGTACACATTGTTATGGCAACCTTTCTTTAAGATGTGTATATTGAAATTTAGCATTCAGAACACATCCACGATTCCCTTAAAGCGTGCTCCTGCACGGATTGACCGTATTAATTAAAAATGTGTCAGCGTGGGCGAAAAATAAAACAATCTCACCAGAAAACATGATAGGACCGTGTGGTATGACTCTTTATGCCGGTTGCCATATTGGTATGCTAATGCTTTGTATCCCCCTAGTGTAAGACCTATAGAAAGGGGACTGGAACACCATAACAAGCATTTGCAATGCAATAGGACTCGCATTTACACGAGACCTATTGCATTGCAAACGGGAGTGCGGGCCGGCGAGAAGGCACGAACAACGGGAGGGGGGGCGAGAAGGCTTGGACTGTGGGAGAGGGGGAGGCACGGGAAGAAAATAGTGCTCACAATCTAAATAAAACATACTGTGCAACACTCGAAGTAAAGGGTCCAATAGCCATGGAAGGATACAAATGACGACATGGCCGTCATAAGGAGGGACTACCAAGCCTAAAACCAATCGGAAGGCAGCATTTAGGAACAACAAAGACACACGCCAATGAAAAAGATGGGCGGAGAGTGGGTGGAGCTTCCACAGAGCTTTCACTCCATACTGAATACTGCATGCCTCGCAGAGCGAGCAGCGCATGCACGCTACCACTATAGGCTTGACCTAAAAAGTAATGCAGCGCAGAGCAGCAAGTCACCTTGCTGTACTGCGTTACAGGAAAAGGTCAGGAATTCACAATATTTATTACAATACAGCACATTCCTGTCCTTTCTCCAGTGCTGGCGCACCATGGGCTGTCTAGCTCCAATGCAGGCAACCTTGTACCATGGTGCAAGAGTGCCTGCGTTGCATGCAGTATTGTTTTTTTTTGCAGGAAGGGCATCTTCCGGCACAAAAATAATCCTCAGAGGCATATTCCTCCATCTATGTGTGCTGCACAATGCAACACACATAGAAAGAGGAAGTAACAAGGAGAAATGCAGATATTTCTCCTCGGTATGCCTTCCCTGGGAAAGTCTAGCTTTTTGGCACATTCCCAGCTCTACCAGTGATGGTAAATCTGTCAATGTGTCGAGATCCATGGGAGTTGCATGGGAACGGCTTCCCAGGGCAGAGTAACGCAACACAGCGATTTCAGCTGCATTACTCCTGATTTATCAGGCCACGCAGGGTCTTGCGTGACTTGATAAATCGCATTTTAGTGTTTGCGTGGCGGATGTACCATGTTGCGTGGTGCAAACGCGACACAAACCCATGATAAATAGGGCCCTTAGTTCATTGATAAATTAATGTACAGTCACACTTCCATGCCTGCAGGTTTTTTTTTTTTTTGTGAACACATTTTATTAGCATTTATAATTGCAGCCCCAGAATCTCTGGGCGACATGAGACATACACATAATCTGTAGGATATATCTAATAATACCAATTGTCCCAGTCGCTGCGTCAACATTATAGGCTTGAAACATAATACAATAACACAGATATCAAATATATATCTAACTATGTGCCATGTCATGCTACATTTATTGTCTTGGTCCTTTACGTCCCCGGTGAAGATGGCTTTTGCTAAAGCTGTTATCCCGCTATTCATGCTCATATGTTATTATCTCTATTTCTATTTGACAATCTACTGTAGTGTGTGACTCCAGGGAAATGTTTCTGTATGTGGCCCACCTCTGCCATATTTTAGTGTGTTTCTGTGGGCATCCAAGTGCGATAAAGACAGGAAGTTCCAGTTCCATAATAAAATCCATGCCTTTCTTCCATAGTGTTACATGGGGTGGGTTATCTGCCTTCCATTGTCTGGCAATGTCTTGTTTTGCTAATGTGAAGCCTAAAAATAGTAGGTGCCTTTTGTATCTATTTCCCCCTATTCCTTCTGCGCAATGTAGGAGTGTAAGTTTCGGGGATCTAAGTAAGTCCCATGCTAGCACCTCTGTCAGGCGATTTAGCACACCACACCAGAAGCGATTTAGGGCAGGACATGTCCAAATCATGTGTATGAGTGTGCGCACATGATTGACACCATAGGCACTGTGGGAAAGCGATTAGCCCTGCCGTCCATAATCTATGTCTGGTATAATATACCCTGTGTAGATATTTGAATTGTATGAGACAGAGTCGGGTAGAGATTGCCCCCTCTCGTAGTGATTGGAGTGCCGCAGCCCAATCGTAGTCATTAATAGGTCCCACATCAGTAGCCCATGTTGCTCTTAGGGTGCCCAAGGTAGTGGGGTTATTCGTAACCAGGGTTTGGTAGATTTTCGATATTTTATGATCTCCAAGGTCCCCCATCAGGAGCATGCCTTCTAGTGGGCTGAATTCTGGAAGGTTAGTTAGGTCTTTAATATAGGGGTAAAGGGCATGTCTTAAATGTAAGTATTTGTAGAATTGTTTGTGGGGCATGGATAATTCTTTTTGGAGGTCTTGGGAGGGTGTGAGGACATTCCCCTACATAACGTTGCCTAGGGTTGAGAGTTCGATTCCAGCTGCAGAATCCCTGAAGGATCGCTACCTGCGGAAGCAAGCGATTTTGCCACAGTTGGGTCTCCCTTGTAACGCGGCCCCACCAACCTATTCGGCAAAGGGTCCATCGCCAGATCATGATCACCACCTGTGTTGCTGGGGGAAGGTCTTTTGGGTCAGTCCTACTGTAAAGGAGTGTATGTAAGGAGGGTTCTCCCATGATCCACTGTTCGACTCTATATGCGGGGTCATCTTTGGGCCTGTACGACCATTCATTCAGGATCTGCAAATATGCAGCTGCATGGTAGGAATGTATGACAGCGGCAGCTTTACCACCACAGTATGTGGATTGAAAGCAAATACTTAGGGCAACTCGTGCTGTGCTGCCTCCCCATAGGAAGTGTCACAGAATTGCATTAATTTGACGGAACCAAGACAAAGGAATTGGGTAGGGGTGGGACTGTAGTTGATATAATAATCGAGGTAGAAAAACCATTTTGAAGAAGGCTGATCTTCTATATTGGGACAAGGGGAGTGTAGACCAAGTCTTCACCTCAGGTTTTAATCCTTTTCTGTCGTTTCTTCTAGGATACGTTTCCATGAGACAGCTTGGCTGTCTGACACGAACTCCCAGGTAAGTGAAGCCACTTGTGACCAGTGTAAGACCCTCTGCCCAGCGGCTGCTCCCTAAGGTCCCTCGTATCGGCCAGACCAGCGATTTGGTACTATTCATGTGAAGACCGGACGTCTCACCGAAGAAACGCATTATCTGAGGATTCTGGGACCAGACCTGTGAGGGTCAGTAAGGAAGAATAGGACATCATCTGCGTATAATGCTATATGATCAGATATTTCCGGAGGCCATTTAAAGCCGCAATATAGTGCGTCCCGTCTCACCCAAATAGCTAGAGGCTCAATGACAAGGGCAAATAATAGGGGGGAGAGGGGGCATCCTTGTCTGGTTCCCCGCTTGATTGGGAATTGGGTCGAAGTTGTTCCTGCCACCACAATAGAGGCCGGAAGGGCTGTATATAATTATTTCACATGTGCTAAAGACTGGGGGCCCTTGTTTACATGCTTCAGCAGTATAAACATATACGTCCAGCTGACTGAATCAAAGGCCTTGTCCATGTCCACTAAAGGTAGGGCTGCTGGTCTATCTAGTCGATCGATGGCGGCAATCGCATTGTGGGCTCTGCGTAAATTATGCCGGGTCGCTCTTTGCGGCATGAAGCCAGCTTGATCTGGGTGGATCAGGTCATTGAGGTGCGGGACCAGTCTATTCACTAGTACCTTAGCCAGCAGCTTGGCTTTGAAATTTAAAAGGGAGATTGGACGGTAGGATGAACATAGCTCAGGTAGGCGCCCCGGTTTAAGGAAGACTACGATTTCAGCAAGTCTCCAAACAGGGGGCATGCATTTATTTTTGAGAGCTTCATTGAAGGCCGCCGGATATCGCATCCCTGGTATCGTTGCAAAGGCTTTATAGAATTTGCATGGGAATCCATTGAATCCCTGCAATTTCCCAGGTGTAATTTCGGAGACGGCTGCTGTTAATTCCTCGTGCGAGATGGGGGCTTCTAATGATTCTCGCACGGTGTCAGACAATGCCTTTGGTGGTATGTCTTGGAGGAAGTCTTCTATCTGGGATTCAGTTAGGACTTTGTGCTCGGTGTAAAGGGATTGATAGAATTCAGCAAAGGATTGGGCAATCTGTGTGGGGCTAGTGACGCATCTTACCTGTATGTGATTTAATGGTTGGTAATTGAACCGGTTTCAGAGTGTGTTGGCAAAACCTGTGTAGGAGTTTCTCAGATTTATCCCCTTCTTGATATATCCTACTTTGTGTAGCCTGCCATGTGTGTTTGGCCTCATCTAGTAGCTTGCTTTGATATCGTCTCTGCATGGTGCCTAGTTGTCTGCGAGCACTACTACTTTTCCGCTCCTGCACGCTTCTCTCAGTGTGTATGATCTGGGCTTCGAGTTGTATTAAGGTCTGTCTTTTCTGATGTTTAGCCGCTGTGCAGTGACTAATGTCGAATTCCCGAATGATTGGTTTCATGGCTTCCCATAGCGTAGTGGCTGAGCTTGCCGTCTCCTCATTGAATGAGAAATATTCTAGCAGGGCTTTATGAAGCTTGGTTTTGTAACTGGGTTTGTGCTTATGCCAAGGTGACAGTCGCCAGTGAAACGGGAACCGCATGGAGCCAATTACTTACTGAAGCTGAACGGGGGAGAGATCTGACAAGCCGCTAGGCAAGGTTTCTGTTTTAACCATTCAATGGTTGTGTTCCCTGGTGATAAAGATGTAATCAAATCTAGAGAATGACCCATGAACGGCTGAGAAGTGTGTGTAGCCTGCACCTGCAGGCTGTAGGGTCCTCCATGAATCTGACCAACCCAGTGTCTCCACCATTGGTGCCAGGCGAGACTCCCTTGGTGCATAGTGTGGGGCTGTGGGACGCCATCTGTCACTATCAGGGTGGATGACATTGTTCCAATCCCCCCCATCAATGCAAGGACAACAGGTAATGATCCCCAAGTGTCAATAATACGTTCAATGAATGTTTGACTAAGGGGCCAGGGGGCATTTATTCTACCCAGCACTGTAGGCTCTCCACTTATGGTGCCTTGAACAAACAGATATCTGCCCATCGTATCAGCCCACGTGCGAGTATGTGTAAAGGATATTATACAATGCATCAATATAGCAACTCCCATGGAGCCTCTAGTAAAGCCGGAGTGAAAGACGTGTATATAACTAAAGCGGGCCAAACATAGGGCTTTAGTCCCCAGTAAGTGGGTTTCTTGTAAGAGTAGGACATCAGCCCCTGTACATTTCATGTATTTGAGGATTGCACCTCATTTGATCTTGTCTAAGAGACCTCGTACATTCCATGTTACTACGTTAAGTTCCCCTGTTGGAGTTTGACTATTTTGGTATGTCATCACATTGTGTGGCATGAAGAATTGGAGGTGTAATACTCGAGTAACAAGTAGAGATAGTGAGTTGAGGGCGCAGTTTAACCACTAAGTCTAACAACATCTGTAACTGAAACTCCCACCACACTCCCACGCCCGCCCCATCCCACCCCAATACCTCAAAGAACATTGAAGCATCTGTCATGGAAAGTAAGCAGTTCCTACCCCAACAGGGGGTGAGGGCTGAAACAGTCTGATGGGTCCCCGAAAATACCATCCCTGGCGAATGTCCCAGGAATCTGAGGTGATCAGTTAATATATAGTAGCCCATGTTGGTGCCAGTAAGGGAGCATGTATTCCAAGGAGTTTTATAGTTGAGGACCATGTGGTCTGGGGATACAGTAATGTTGGATTTCTTTGAGTCAGTTGTCCAGTATCTCAGCTTCATGGTCACCTTGAGACCGGGAGGGCCAGGATGACCTCGATCGATGCCTTCATTTATCGTTTTTATTGTTCTGATGGAGGCGTGGGTCTCCAGAGGATGAGTCTGAATCACAAGGCAGCGGTGTATGAGGCTTGACCGGATGGTATTCGTTTGCCCATTGGAAGACCTCCTCGGGGGTGTCGAAGAACAGGGTGCTATTTTTGTAGCTGACTCTGAGACGGGCTGGGAAAAGCAGCATGTATGGGACTTGCAGGTCGCGGAGGCGTGTTTTCGTGGCCGTAAAGGATTGTCTCTGTTGTTGTACCAATTTAGTGTAACTTGTGAAGATCATTATCGGTTGGGATTTGAAGGTGAGGGTCTTTTGCGCCCTGGCTTGTCGCAGGATGATGTCCCTATTGTGGTAGTTAAGGATCCGGGCAATGACTGGCCGAGCCCCGGTGCCTGTGGGGGGCTTAGCTGTGAGACCCCGGTGGGTGCGCTCTAGGACGAAGCAGGAGGGCAGATTTCCGTCCGGGATCCAGGTTTTGAGCCATTGTCCTAGGAATGCATACATGTCGGAGCCCTCACATACCGCCGGAAAGCCTACAAATCTTAGGTTATTACAACGGCCCGTCCCTTTTGCATCCTCAACTCATGTGGCCAGGCCCCGTGTAAGTTTTTCAAGGGTGTTGACCTTTCCCTATAGTATGGTAATCGTGTCTTCCATTCCAGAGATCCTAGATTTGGCCTTGGTTAAGCATTTCACGGCGTTGCGGAGATCTTGGCGTAGCAGCGTGATGTCGGCTCCGACTGCGCCAATCTTAGCCTCCAGCATGTCTTGCGACTGAGTAATCATGGCAAGGAGCGTAGCATTGTCCGGTGTAGTAGTTTGGGTGTCAGTGGTGTTGGTGGATCCAGTGCTCCCGCCCGTGAATTTGTCCATTGTGCTTTGCTTCATGGCCGGGCCCGTTGCCTGACTCTTAGACATGTTTTCTCTGTAGCAGATGTCTATGGAGGTGGATTTAGGTGGTTATGGAGATTAATGTGAGGTGTAGGATTGCTGTATCTTCATAGGCTTGTGGGGGTCTCGGGTCAAGCGCATAGGGAGTCGTGTGCTAAGGGGGGTCCCCCTTACCCACAGGCCGCACCAGGAACTAGCATGGCCACTTCTGCAGATAAGGTTACACCCCCCTCCTCTATCGGGCGCCTCCCCTCGCTCTCTCCCCTCTCGGCAGTGTGACCCCCGTGTAGTGGTGCTTAAGGCCCGTTGAGAGGCTTAACAGAATTGTTCCAGCGGTTGTTCGCTTCTTATTGGTTTTCAAGTTGGCTTATCGCCACATGTCCCGAGCCAATTTATCCTACAGGGTGATCTGGGGTCCAGAAAATGTAAGGATGCAGTGGATTCCTGAGGCTTCGGCTCTATACCTTTGCTGCTAGGACCTCATGCATGTGTTATGGCGGCTTAGTAACTTCTTCGTGCAGCGTGCATTGACCCACTGCATCTAAATGTTAATGCTCAAATTGTCCCCCATGTTAATTATTCGTGGTATTAGGAACACCGTGCTGACTTTGCAGTGCCCTTCAATCATGCCGCGTCAGAGGACGGAATGCGGGTTGGTCCAGAGCTCGCGGGAGCACTATGCGCCTCACCTTTACATCCACGTTTCGCCACGCGTCCTCTCCGGCACGCTCCCGGGACTCCGGCGCGCTCACTCGTTGGCGGAATGAGGCAGCGGCAAGGCTTGGACACCAGCACAGGAGGGTCGCGTATTGCTGGGCAGCGAGGCCGCACTGCCCACCATCCTCAACTTGGCGTTTCAGCCTCCACAGGGGTTGAATCGCTGCGGCGAGAGAACTGGACACTACCCAAGAGCACCGGGCAGCGACGATGCTTCAGATTGAGGGTTGTAGAAGGGGCTTGCTGGCAGGATGGTGACTAACACTGGGCGTAGTTTGCGTAGTAGCGCTACGCATAGCTACGCAAAGTACACTTTGAACTACGCTCAGCTACGCAAATTACGCAGTAGTGCGTAGCTGTGTGCTTGTCTGCACTGTGCAATAACTGCAAACGGCATCTTGCACAGTGCAAGTTATGATAAAATAAGTATCTCTGTCTTTATATGCTAAAATGCATATAATCATTTCACAAAAGTGAAAACGATAAACTAACAATCAGTGAGAGGTGATGATTTTGGGATCCTCCTAACCTAGGGAGAGAACCAAGCAGATGCCTTGAAAACAAAAAGCACATCTTGTTGAACGATTCGGTGGTGGTCCCATCCTCTTAGGACCACCCCAAGCACAGTTATTGGCAAAAATACAATCCCAACCAAAGGCCCTGCAAAGCATTATGGGACGAGATTAGCAGTGGGCAGTGAATATTATAGTATCCAATATCAAAATAATTCTACAAAGAGCTGCAGTTCAACTAGTCGTTACAAGATGTCCCTCAGGAGTCAAATGCAAAAGCATTGAAATTATTATTACATCAAGCAGCAGTTCCACTAGTCGTTACTAGATGTCCCTCACGAGTCAAATGCAAAAGCTTCATGAAAGGGTTTCAATGCTTTTGCATTTGACTCGTGAGGGACATCTAGTAACGACTAGTGGAACTGCAGCGTGATGTAATAATAATTTCAATGCTTTTGCATTTGACTCGTGAGGGACATCTAGTAACGACTAGTTGAACTGCAGCTCTTTGTAGAATTATTTTGATATTGGACACTATAATATTCACTGCCCACTGCTAATCTCGTCCCATAATGCTTTGCAGGGCCTTTGGTTGGGATTGTATTTTTGCCCATAACTGTGCTTGGGGTGGTCCTAGGAGGAAGGGACCACCACTGAATCGTTCAGCATGATATGCTCTTTGTGTTCAAGGCACCTGCTTGGACCCCAAAATCATCACCTCTCTCATTGCCTAATATTTTCATTCTCAAAGTTCACTTTTGTGAATTGGTTATATGCTTTTTAGCATGTAAAATTGCTTTATCAAAGCATTTGTAGGTGTTGATTTTTGCTGCTACGCTACGTGTTTTAGCACAGTTTTTGCACTGTGCTATGTGCAATTTGCGTAGTAGCGCAAACTACGCATGTTCCGTGAGTGTAGTGTAGTACTACGCCCAGGGTTAGTGGGGGCGGATATTTATAGGGCTGCGGGAGTCAAGCTAAGATGCTGTTGGACTGCTTGGCCACACCCCATGCCTGCAGGGTTTTAGTGCACCAAGTAGTCACATACAATCAAATAATACACTTGCCTGAAAATACTAGTACTGCAGTATTAGAGCTTGTGCACATCTGAAGCTGTTGAAACTTGATTAGTATAGTCCTGTGCTGTGAATGTGCGTAGCTAGTAGCATCACACTCATGATCAAAACCATGGCGAGAGACTCAAAGGTCGCATTTCTGTATTTTCGCATTTCTAAAAATAAATACAGACAGAGAAACAGCTTGATTTATGTCCGTATTTCTGGGTTAAAATAAGTAAAATCTGAAAACCGTGAGACTTAATCATAGCTTATACATTTTGAATCCTGGATATGCTCATCTTTTTTACCTTGTTACACGTTTATAACAATTTTAATAGCGGCCAGTTTCACAGCTGCTGAAATAATCACTTAAAAGATTCTTTCGTTTCCATGCCACTCATGTTGACGTCTCGGAAACTCATTCAATAGAAAAGTTAAAGCGTGGTCGACAGAGGTTTCATCCTACAGCTTGCCAAGATTTATTTGTTTGGGTGATCAACAAATACCTCTTGAAGTATGCATGGACATCCATGCATAGTTGATCATGGAAATAATCTGGCGGATGGACAATCGATAGTCATGACATCATTTCGAAGCGCTTTCAAATTTAGGGGAAATTCAGGGCATTTAACAGTAGAGACAAGCTGGAATCGTACCTCCTTTATACTTCCCTTTTATATACTGCTCAAAATGTTGCTTGGCATTAAATTATAACAACAAAAAATAAAGAGAGTAACCCATCTAACCTAGGGGATAGGGTCTATTAAATGAAAAGGACTACAACTCCTCTGGGTGTATCGGAAACTGAATGGGTCAAATAGACACTGACAAACTGTGCAAAAAATAAGAAACATACAAAAATATATTATTGATTAAAGATTAAAAAATGATCATATAAAGATGCATAAATGAAAATGCGACAACACATAAACAACAGAAGATTACAAACAAAACATACACATCTATTATGGTTTATGCTTCGTTCTTATTGTTCATCATGTAGCATTGAATAGATATCAATACTTTTTTTCAAAACCTTAACGTGAAACAAGAAATGAGTCTACAATATTTGTCAATGGGTTTCAGTGGGTCTAACTAATTAAAGCCACCTCCTTCAGGACACACAAATTGGAAATCTTCAACGTAAAATTCATATGCAGTTTCAATGTAAAGTCATCAAAGGACATGGACATGCCTAAAAACAATGGCAAAGCCGCCTTTCTCCCTACCTAGAGGACTACCCCAACCCCCAGCTTTTATGTAGCCAAAGCTCAAACGTTTTAATTCATTATTCCCAACTGTTACTAAAAATCCAGATGATTTTCTTCTATAACTGAATCAAGTAACACTTTATTAACCACAGAGAAAACAATTCATAATTTAGCTCTAAATGCTGTAAAAGAATGGTGCCAAATCTCATGTACATTAGATCCCAGTTCATATGTGACACATTCAGAAATAGTAAGCATGCATACATGAGACCTAGGGCACTTATATTCTGGTATGGAAAAATCAACACAAGTACTCCGAAAAGCTGCAAACTTGACGGGATGGGTAAAAGAGTGCTCAAAAAGCGATATGGGGCAATGGTGTTCCAAACCACAAAAGCCACTTAGTAAGTTTTGTTGTAAAAACAACAAAACTTGCTAAATTCCTGAGTGCAAAATCCCTAAGGGCAGCGATAGGGTGGCAACACTATCTGTTAAGTGCCTCCCAGTTTCAAACAAAAGTGAACAATACAAAGATAGCTTACTGCTATGTCTAGCATAGATCGTGCTCAGTTCTTCAGTAGATGGTAACTGTTAGCCCCAATAACACACATATACAGCAGAATGCCACTTAAGTTTAGCCCGTCAGTGTCTTGTAATTTACAGAAAATGGGCGGCCATCTTAACGTGGCGTGTTACAAGAAAGTGTACTACCCCAATGGTAAAACATGAGAGAACATATGATGAAAGTGTGAAACCAATAACAGAAACATAACAAATGACATAAATAGACCCTAATAACAGAATAGCGCTTAACTTGAGTGTGTACAGGTCATGTGCTGTGTTCAGGTGCTGGGTCACCCATGCTAAAAAGGTGCCGACTGATGTGTGGTAATAGCTTTCAGTGCAGTTAAGCAAACCCTGTTGTGGATACACCTAGGATAGTTGTTATTACCTCAACATCTTAAAGCTCTAAAAATAGATTAATTGGCCTGTAATTCAACGATGTATGCACAAACAAGCAACATAAACAATACGCATGATTGGAACACTCTAAAAGTATATCACAAACTTTCCAACCATCTTACACATGGAGGAATCACCAGTCAGTAGCGCAATATAACTGTACTGAATATGAAAAAAATCACAGGAAACGTGAATTCAAGATGGTTGTTTAGTCTCTTTGGTTGTTAGAGTTCAATGTTCTAATCTAAAAGATTTCTCTCTGTAATAGACTTTTTGTCATGTTGTCACCAGCAGTTATAGGGAAGATTTCTAGTATTTGCAAAAAAAGTTGAGAAACATTGTGGGCCTGATTTATTTTTTGGGCAGACAACCCATGTCTCCAACATGGAGACAGAGTAAATTACTCAATCGCCCTCAAGGAGTTGACAGCAACGTAGAAGTGACCTCCAAGCTGGCAGCCATTTCTAAAGCATTGGCAGGAACCTCCATCTAAGCAGTTCCTGTCAATGTTGTTTGCAGTTTGATGCAACAAGGGTGACTGTCTGACTTTCCAATCTCATTGACATCCAATAAATATAGTTTAAGTATCTTACATTTATGAATCCCTAATCTTCTTATGTTAAATGACATGAGTTAGACCTGTCAGTCATAGGGTGTTCCTCACGCAAACTTTTTGCTTTCACCCCTCCTATTTATCTGAATTTATTTTTGTCAGCCTTAGGACTTTAGCACGGTTAGCAGTACTGAAGTGCACAAAGTGCTGGTGCTCACTCCGTAAAACATTGTAAAATTGGCTTACACCTGATTGACATATTTAATTTACTTGTAAGTCCTTATTAAAGTGGAATACCATATACTCAGGGCTGGTAAAGTAAATGCTACCAGTGCGCATGCTGCACTCATTGTGCCACCTACTTAAGTAGCCACTTAAAACATGCATTAGGTCTGCCATTGCACCCTGTATGCAGTTCTAAACTGCCAATTCAACTTGGCAAAAAAAACCTTTGCCAGGCCTAAAACTCCCTTTTTAATACACATAAGTCAACCTTAAAGTAGGCACTGGTCAGCCCGCGGGCAGGGCAGGGTACATTGTAATTAAATAGTTGGGCATGTACTTTTAAGTTTTACATGTCCTGGTAGAGAAAAACTCACAAATTCGTTTTCACTACTGTGAGGCCTACCTCTCTTATAGAATAACACTGGGTTTGTACGCATCCCCCCATGCCCATGCCTTTTTTGCTCATTCCCAGATTTATCAAGAGTAGTAAACTTGGGAATGCGTCAAAATTGGCCGCTTTCCCAATACAGACGCTCCAAGGAGAAATATCTTTATTTCTCCTTGATGCTTCATCTTTCTAAGTGTGCTGCATTCTGCAGCACACTTAGAAAAAGGATAAGGCCTCTAGGAAATGTTTTTGTGGCGGATGGTGTTCCTTCCTGCACAAAAACAACCGTGCCTGGATGGGCTATCTCAGACAGGATCATTATTATTAATATTATCACTATTATTAATCTTATTTTAGAGCGCAAAACTGTCACCCAAAAAAGGCATCCTGGTGCTAAACTAAACATAGACCCATCCAGACATGTAAGAACTTTAGAGCTTCTAGAGCCAGGTCTTCAAGGCTTTCCTAAAGGCATAGAGATTGCTAATAAAATGAAGATAGTCCGGCATACTGTTCCATTGGCATGCTGCCTGTAGAGAAAATGATCTACCACCAAGGGGCGAGCTTTCTTAAATTTATGAACTTTGAGCAAATTGACATTCGCAGAATGTAATGATCTAATTGGAAGATAGCTTTTCACATTATGTCGAAGTGGAAGGAACCCAGTGTAATGAAAAGATCTATGTATGCACAGTGCTTTAAACTTTATACACTTGGCCAGGGTGAGCAGTGAAGAGACTCAAGAGCCACTAATGTAGAGGAAAAGCATAGCCAGGTTAGAGCCAGTTTTTCATCCGCTGCTTCTATGTGATGGAGACATTGTACAAGATATCTAGGTCCACCTAAAAATAAGGCGTTGCCATAGTCAAGTCTACTTAAAAATATGCACTACAAGCTGGCGGAGATGCATTGGCAGCAGATGTTGAATTTTACTGAGTACCTTTATTAGCCCAGAACAAGTGGAGGATAGTTTATTAACATGAGTGGAGATAGATAGATCATTATCCATATGAACTCCCAGATTCTGAACCGCCGACACTAATTGGATCTGAGCTATACTCCAGTGGCCAAAAGTTTGCTGTCAAAGGTTTCAAAAAGAAACTTCAAAACATCTTGCATGCATTCATAGAAAGCTGCCATTGGAAAATATGAGGTACAATCCAAGGTGAGGATTAGTTGAGTGCCATTAGCATAATATACAACTTTTAGGCCATAACATCTAATAAGCTTAGCCAGTGGTCTTAAATATACATTAAATAATATTTGGCTTAGGGATGAGCCCTGGGGCACTCCCTGTTAATGTTCTTTAAAGCAGATGAACTGCCGTTGTTCTTCCTTTCAAGAAAGACGCCAGCCATTGAGGAGCTTTTCCTTTTAGTCCTATTTCTGACATCCTGGTAAGCAGTACATATTGATTGACCGTATCATACATTCATTCATTTAAATCTTTATTCAGCTATCAAAGAAAAACAGCCATAAAAGTACAGGCAAATAATACAACAGAATTAAAAGCATGTAATTACAGTGACAAATATTAAAATCAATTCATTTGTTATAACATAATACTTTTCCTCGCATTAATCGATTTCAGAATAAACAAAGCAACATTATAACATGTTAAAGGATCATCTAGTGTCACCAAAAATGTAATTGCTGCTTTGTGTGACCTAATGTTATGAGCAACAAACAATGGTTTAAAATAAAAGCACCTAAAATTATGATAGAAGTTACAAAACAATAAAAAGTGCAATGTGCTTTGTTTACTTTTGTTATCACAGGGACATGGTACCATATCAGGTGGGCGGGACTTCATTTTTGGGAACGCGACAAGATAATGAGCAATGCCGCATCTCAGTATCAGCAGCACAAAACGGTGCTGTGCATAAGTCACATGTGACAGGTAATTATTACCTCCCTCCTCTAAATTAAGAGATTTGTACAAGGCGACAGTCGGTTTGTTCTGCTCAGCCTTTGATCCAAGATCCAGCCTGTGCTGCAAAAAGGAATCTTTGATCTCTTTCTTTGTATGAGACAATATTTTTGAGGTATCCGACCAGATTGACAGTATCAAATGTGGCAGATAGGTTAAGTAGTACCAAAACTACCCCATGATCCTCACGTTCTGCCATACTTAGAACACCTAATGTAGTAAGCAAGGCTCCTTTCATTCTATGGAGAGGGCGAAACCCGAACTGAGCACCATCTAGTAAGTTGTTTTCTTCCGGAAAGCTAGAGAGTATATTGTTGACAAACGTTTTCAGAACTTTACTGGGACAGGGCAGAAGAGAAATAGGCCTAAAGTTATTGAGTCGTTTTTTTCAATTACTGAAGCACTAGTGCCTTTTCCACTCTAAAGGCAGAGTGGCTGTCTGAAGGGACAAATTACAGAGAACAGCTAACCGCCCTGAAACATAAGTAAGTAAATAAGTAACCAGTTTATGTAGCGCTCGAATGCCCGAGGGCATCTTAGCGCTAGTGTTCTCAACGCACTGACAAAGACAGCTGGTGTTTTGTAAGAGGCCTGACAAAAGAACCATATATGTAGCCCTTTCCTCAAAAGAAGTAGATTGGATTTGAGATCTCAACATCCAGGACAATGAATTCCAAAGTTTAGAGGCACAGAGAGAAAAGCTCCTGCCGCCCCATCTCGCCTTATTTATTCTAGCAGTGACTACTAACTTAGATGAACCTGATCTAAGTGTACGGCCTGGTGTGTGCCAGATAAACATCTTTTGAAAGTACTCAGGCCCTGTTCAATGGAGGGCTTTATGCACCTCACACAGTGCCTTGAAATGTACCCTTTCCCAGACTGGGAGCCAATGAAGGCTTTGGATAGACTGGGAAACTGATGTAAATTTCGATTTTTCAAAAGCAGCCTGGCGCCTGCATTTTCAAGGGACTAAAAGTTTTGTAATAAATGTTTCTGAGAGCCTAAATATACGGCATTACAATAGTACATTTTTGTGATGCCTAATGCCACAATGACAGTCTTTTGAAGATATGGCAGAATGAAAGGAAAGATTTTTTTAAAGATTCTGCATAGAAAAAAGCAAGATGAAGTGATTTGATTAATCTGATCTGAGAAAGATAATTTCCTAGGAAAAAGAACTCCCAGATTTCCTGCCTTTTGCACTGGGAAAGGAAGTTGGGCTAAACTTGATGGCCACCAAGTAAAATCCCAAAAGATGGTGTCATTCCCAAAGAGTAATACCTCAGTTTTCTCTTAGTTTAGTTTCAGACAATATTTCTCCATCCAGCTCACAATATGAGCCATACACTCCCTAAAATCTTTAGACACTTCCTCAACTTTAGATGTTATTGACACCACAGTTTGTGTGTCATCTGCGTGGGAAATGACTACAAATCTATAACTATGGATAAGGATGGCCGACAGGGTGACATACATATTAAAGGGGGTAGGGCTGGGTGCCCCACATGGAAGGGAGAAATGATCAGAGAGAAACTCACCCAGAGCAACTACTTGCTCTCTTTCCCTCTAAAAAGAGTTGAGAAGGGCAAGTGCTGTATCTCTGAAACCAATGATCTCCATCCAGCTAATAAGAAGTGAGTGGTTGACCGTATCGAAGGGGGAGGATAGATCGAGAAGAATCAGTACTGCCTTCCCTCCCTTGTCAACCGCCATTCTTATTTCTTCCGAAGTCACCACTAACACTGACTCCCTGCAATGGTTTGACCGGAAGCCATGTTGAGAAGAATCCAGAAGATGATTCGAGACTAAAAAGGTCAACATCTTCATTCATTGCTTTTTACAGTATCTTTGTCGGCAGAGGGAGGCACGAGATGGGTCAGTACATTTTAACATCCTGAGGGTCAAGAGATGCTTTTTTATTCAAAGGGAGTACAGATGCTTTTTTCCAGGCTGCTGGAAACTGACCTTCAATCATGATGTTATTCAGTAGATCTGTGAGAGAAACATATACTGTTTCTGAGACCGCATGTAAAATATGGGGGAGGACAAGGGTCAGTAGGGGCCCATGGAGATTCATGGAGATGGCTACCTTCGATGCAGTGAGTGGTGAGAATTTTCCAAAGAATTCTTGTCCCTTATCTCTATTAGCATCCTGCTTTCCTATAGATGAAAAGACAGGCCTAAAAATGTTAAGAGTAGTGGCATTCTGACATGTGGTGAAAGCATGGAAGATATGATTCACTTTGTCCTGAAAAAATTCAGCCAGTTTGGACTGGTCAGGACTAAAGGTACTAGTGTTGCTTAACTTCGCCAAAGAGTTTACAGTTTTGAAAAGCTCCCATGTGGAGTCTTTTGCTGTGCTGATTTTGACACTAAAATATTTAGAATTTGTAGAAATAATTAGATTCTTATATTCATTAAGGAGAAGTTTGTATTTGATTTTTTTCTTCCTGACAATACTCCTTCCTCCATCTACGTTCCTGAAATTGGCACTTCTGTTTAAACTCTTTAATGTCCTGGGAGTACCAAAGGACTGATGGTCTTTCCCTGTGCCTCATCCCTGTTTTCACTGGAGCCACTGAGGAGACTGCTGAATGTATCCAGTTTACATAATTGGTAGTATCAGCTTCCATTTTGCCTTCAAATGTAGGTTTGGACCTGAGAAGGTTATTCTTTAATTCCTTGAGGTCAATATTCTTCCACGGATGAAATTTGAAGGTAGGACAAGCAGTAGTGGATTTAGAAAAATTGTTTGTGGGAATTTTTCACAAAAGAAAAATGGCCTTATGGTCTGTCCATGCCAAAAGCAAAACTTTAATCAAACTCAAAGCAGGATTATTGGTGAAAACATCATCCAGAGTGTGATTTGCCTGGTGAGCGGGTACATTTACAATCTGTAAAAGATCAAAACAAGGACTGTCTACAAGGCGTTCAGTGTCACTGTTTTCTCGTAACTCTATAGAAAATTGAAATCACCCAATGTAGTGAAATTTGATAAATTCTTGCAGGTTTCGATAAAATCATGCAGAGTTTGAATAAATGTATCTCTTGGTTCAGGTGGGTGGTATACCAGGATGCCATTAAAAAGGTTGGTATTATGTTTAAACTTAAACATGAGGGCTTCACAATCAAGCTGAGTGATGGGCTCAAATATAACCTTAAGATATTAGTGATACATAATCACAATTCCGCCACCAAGGGGGCGTGGGCAAGCTACGAGGTGCAGAGACCCGCTACAGAGAGAAAACCAGGGGTAGAGAATAAATGAGGCCAAACTGGGGTCCAGCAACCCCCTTCCCAACAAGCAGGCTCCCCTGCTTTCGGGAAATACTGGTAACCTAAAACTTAATTAACATAAAATGGTGAAATGCACAAATCATAAAAACATTAAAAAGGCTGTAGAAGCCTGATCTATATAGCGCAAAACACAGTGGATCCAGGCACCTCCAATATGGCTCCTAGGAAGCCTACAAGGAAATTAACACTCGCCTAGGTGCAAGTTGCGATAAGAACACTCGGTCCGCATAGGTGGATAACAGTTTCCAGAATCTAGGAGGTAGAGAATCCAATGGAGAGCCAGATGAAATTGAGTTGGCAATCCTAAGAAATTCACTTTCTGATAGATCTCAGTGTCTATTGTTACTGACACAATGTCTGCCTTAGAAGAGGACAGGTTAGTTTCCATTACCAGAATGGAGGTAGATGAGGGGTTTGAGTCAGAAAAGAGAGCTGTCAAAATGTCTTCAATCTTATTCTTGAAATAGCTTGCTGGGTCATTGCATAATGATTGACAGGGAGTAGGATGGGGGGGATAGAGCTTTGCACAACCCTACTTGCACTTCAATAGGCTGTGCCCTGCTCTCACACAAAGAACTTCACACTAGCCTTTTGTGCCTGCAGATAGACTGGTTCAAGGGCAGGGAGGTTGAACATTCCAGACAATTCTGTGAGTGGAAGCCTCCAGACATTTCTCCTAGTTCAAAAGAGGCACAAGGTAAATAAATGGGACCCTCAGATCTACTCTTCTGTTTACTCCTGGACCTGTGTATGGACTCTCATAGAACTGCTTGCTGCTGTGGCCTGCTTTACACTTCAGAAAACCTGCTTTTCTGCACCAAGAAGGACTGTTCTGCTGCCTGAAGCCTCATCTGAGCCCCCAGAAGTCTGCTTTGCTGCTTAAGCCCTGCTCTTCTTCTTGAGCCCATCTTCCAGAATGACTCCATGGGTTACTTGGCTGGCCTGATCAGAGCCTCAGGGACAGAAAAGGATCCGATCATCTTGAACCTGCACCTGGACCATTGCTGAGTGAGTCCTGACCCTCCAAGTGGTGCCCCTCCAGTCTTGGACCATAGAAAGTGGCTCTCAAGGTGCCCAGATAACCCAAATCCAAAAGTTGGGACTCAAAAAATGTTTGGCCAAAAAGTGCTCTGATAACTGAGAGGAGACTGGGACCTACCGGCTTGTTGATCCGCCCAAGGTGCATCACCAGTCAGCCTGACTTCACAGCACCTCTGACTATGTTCTTCTTCACAGCAGCAAGTCCTGCTCTGCAGCTCCTTACAGGAGGGGTATCCGGCCTCGTGGAGCCCTGGTCGGCTACAGCCTGCAGCTTCATCCCACTGGAGATTTTCTACTCCTGAAAATGAGACCTGGGGCCTGATTTAGATCTTGAAAAGAACACTGTCATCTCTCCTTGGCGGAGTACACAAATACTCCTCCAAGCTGACGGAATCCCGCCCGCCCGATTTAGATGTGTGGTGGCTGAACCGCCGTCCGTGTCGCATAAACGGTTCACAGCTGTCCACTCAGCGGACTTTTCTGCTGGCTAACATTACTCCATCGCCTTCAGGGTGGCAGGATTGCTCCAAGCCTACTTTGATTTCACAGTTGTGCTGGTGGTGTTCTAGTGGCGGGTTGCCAATGGAGTGATTCCATCACGGGACGGTCCAGCATTGGACTATTCCTGTGGCTGTAGGATGCATGCTAGCATCACACACATGATATATTTTGCCTAATTGTTTGCACCTGCATACCACCCTATAAAACACACTCCATTTCAGACCATAATCCTTTGCCATTCCAGCACAGCACAACATTTTCCTGGAGTAGTTTTGTTTGAGTATTCTGGGTTTCTTTTTTGCTCCCTCTGCTTTTTGTGCATTTTACATTATATTTCATTTTACTTGCGTGTTTACTAATTAATTTAAATTAATTACATTATAATGGCAGGGAGGAGAAATCCCCGTTTTACAGAGGGAGAATTGTCAGTCATGGTGGATGAAATTATCAGAGTAGAGCCACAATTGTTTGGAGCCCAAGTGCAAAAGACAACCATATCTCAGACTAGGCAAATGTGGGCCAGAATATTTGACAAATGAATGCTGTAACAAACAACCTGCACAGACACCAGGAAATTAGGAAGAGGTGGAATGACCTGCAGGGGAGAGTGCGTTCCTTGCCCTCCAAGAGTCACCTGGAGGCCCAGAGGACTGGTGGTGACTCTCCCAGCCCCCCCTTACAACTGTTGCCCTGGGAGGAGCAGGTATTACAGATCCTACATCCTGAAGGCTTGACAGGAATCCCTGGTGGAGTGGAGCCTGGTAAGTTAGACTTTGAATTTTAATTTTTCTGTTGCTAATGTGTTTTGCACCTTTGTTAAACACATCAACCTAGAAATATCAGTATAATTATTTTGTCTTGTTTGTTTATTTGAATGTATTTTGTTGGAATTAAGATGTACAGGTTTCGGGCCCGATTCACAAAAGTAATCTGAGACAAAATCCTAACTTTACGACTTTCAGTATTCACAGAAGGCATTTAGGAGTACTAAAGTTAGGATTTCGTCTCAGTCAATCTTAAGTTTTAGTCTTAAGTTAAACTTAAGACAAACTTAAGTTTAACTAGGACAAAATCCTAGTCGTAAAGTTAGTTTGACTCAAGTTAAACTTAAGACAAACGTAAGTTTTACTAAGACCGAAACTTAAGATTGACTGAGACAAAATCCTAACTTTAGTACTCCTAAATGCCTTCTGTGAATACCGAAAGTCGTAAAGTTAGGATTTTGTCTCAGATTACTTTTGTGAATCGGGCCCAGTGATCTCAATTACAGTTGACCTGATGTAATGGTGCTTTTATACCAAATCACATATTTCATATATGTCTATTATATTCTAAATATGATTTTTGGTTCTTACTGCATATCTTCACTAAGTTTGTTTAACTTACAATTTTGCAAGTATTGCCCTCATTTAATTTAAATGACTACAACTACCATGATGCCTTGTTTTTGTTATGTGAAAATAAAATTGCAATGTAATTTTGCTTCTCTCTTTTCTGTCAAATTTTCACATATGTTGAAGTGTTATGTAGTTTATAAATCTCTATTTCATGCTATGTTTTTAAATGTGTTTGTGTGTAATGTTATATGTTGTCCTATCCTTGGTATCTCTTTGAATTGATGGTATTCGTTTCACAAATCAAAGTATTCTTACTTACAGATGTGAAGGTATGTAATTTTGTATGCTGAATATAAGTTGTCTTTTTTTCAAACACATTTACTCTGCAATATGTATATGATGAGTAATGCTAAATATCCTTCTAAGTTGTGAAATTGTCAGAATGTTTGCCTGCTAAGGCTTGGAATGGTTTCTGTCACGTTTCTCCTCTCTACTGTGTTGTTGCATCTTTGGTATATCATATATATACTTTCAGGACATCTTTTTGCGTGCTTTTTTTAAGGTGTTTTGTGTTTAATTTAAACTGTTTGTTTAATGTATTATAATACCACTGAAAGGTACATTCATTATAATAATTAACTTTTTCCTTTTATTCTTCTTATTTTTTAGCTTCAAACTCATTTGACTTATAATCCAGACTTAAACAAGTTTTTTTTTGTTTTACATTCATTATAGGACCAACACCCAGAGTACGTGGACAACACTCCAGACCAGGAATAATCCTTGAATGAGGACTCTACTCATGAAAGTCCTGATGACTAGGAGCAGCCTGTTCAATCTGGTCTGTCTGGGCAGACAGCTCCAGTGATTCACACTCGACTCACACTGTTGCCACAGCACAGCTTATGGATATGTCCACTTCCTGTGTCCAAAACAACATCACCCCAATCGTATGCCCCCCAGTCCCGGCTGCAGTTGAACATATACCCTCACCACCTCAAGTTCAGCCAGGAACCAGTGGGATGGGGCACAGAGTAGTGGGGGTAGGGTCAAAACCTTTGCCTCCTTTGCCTCCTCTGGCTACCTCCAAAAGACGTATATGGGTTGGGGTTGTGGAAGAGAATCTGTGGGCCAGCAAATTAAGGCCACTTGGTTCACTGTCACCCAGGCCACCATCAACCAAGTCTTGGGATCCCTCCATCCGTTCCAAGGCATGATGGGCCAGGTCCTTATAGAGCTCCGGGAGAGGAAGCAGTTGGAGAGCGAGCACAATGAACAGATGGAAAATCTGCACTCCAATTTGGGCTCCCTGACTGGGGAGCCGCATGACATTTACACCCACATGTTCAGGGCTTTTCTAGCACCATCTTCCCCTTTCTGTCATCCAACTACATCTGGGCCAACTTCATCTTCCTCAGCCACAAAAAGCAAGGCTCTGTCACAAGAGGCAACATCTGCACCCACCTCAGGCCCTGCAACTGTGGATTCACCAGCCCCCCACAGGAGCAGATTTTCATCCAGACCACCAACAGAGGATGGCAAGACCACCACCATCAAGAGACGCAAAACCTAATGTCCTCCAGTGTGTGACTACCATTTACTCTGTGGACTATTTTCTGGACACATTTTTCTTTCTGATGCCAGCTGTATTTTGGACATTGGATTTCAAACATGTTTGGCTCTTCTATAATAGTATCATTCACCATGATTGAGTTTCATAATTTTTGTTAGCTTTTTTTATTTACATCCTGTTTTAGTTGATTTGGTTTTGTTGAATAAAAACAAAACTAACAGAGTCAAAGACTGCTGTTGTATTTCTTTTCTCATTTTCTTAACTTTATTTTTCCTTCCATCACACATATTAAAATGTCAAAAATAAAATGTTTGTTTATTCATAAATAAATGCCATGTATCTAATGTTTCTCACATTCTCCTAAAATGACAAAAATGAATAAATAGCACAAACCCAAATGATGTATGTTATTAAATTGTAACAAAATAAATGTTTGTCATAGATTACAAAAAACATTACAACCCATGCATAATCCAAATTCTCAGTGGCATTTTAACATTTACAGTTCCAGACAGTGCCATCATGAAAGAATGTGATACATATAATCCCAAACATCTGATTCAATAGGCCAACTATCATTGATTTATGTCATCAGCTGGAGCCTAATCTTCTGGCTTAGAATAGCAATCCCACATCAATAACACCAATAGTGAAAATCCTGCCATTACTCCATTTTATAGGCACGGGATCCTTCCAAGACATTGTTGCAGTATCTGGTGCAATGTCACAATTAACTTTAACTGGTGTCATACAAGAAGTTCTTTTTACAAGGATGAGACACATCAACAACTTCATACACTTAACACAAAATGAGGATTTAGCCAATGTGAAGGAGATTAGTATGCTTTATGTCGAATACCACATGTGCTTAGAAGCAGTTTAAGCAGCACTTATTGGCTTGGTGGCACCATTCAATAGAAAACAAGTGTACTTCAATCTTAAGAACTTCAAATCAATAATTGTGCAATTTGACTTTGTACAAGATATGCACACCTAAAGTGTGTGTATATCTTTCACAGGATCACTCCATGTTCCCTTTATACTTTGCAACTGCAGCATATAACTGCAAATGTCACAAGTTTGAAATGTCCGAATGAAGATGACATGGTGAAGGGTCCTAAAACAGATAAATCCAAAAAATTTATTAAGTTACATTATAAATAGACCCGTAACAAATGAATTTGAATAATTTGGAGGACACATTTTCTAACAACAATCAAAGATAAACAATGTACATGAACACTGTAGCCAAAGTGTCAAAACTTTGATCAACAAAGATCGTCGCCCTGGATTTCACATAACTTGGCCTTTCTAAAAAAATGTCCAGCACAGTCTTTTATCCTCATTACATTAAAAGTTGATTTAACATTTAATGTAAAAAAATGTAAATATATACTTACACTCATGTAAAGAAGTTGTCGATGACATCTTGGCACATGTCATTTCCTTCCTCTTCACCACTATCATCTTCATTTGGCATTTCAACATCATCACCCTGTGGCTCCTCATGGTCTTCTTCATCTGCAATGTATGGGATGTCCCATCGCAGGGCTATGTTGTGTAACATGCAGCATGCCATGGTGATTTTGTACACCTTATCTGGTGAGTTGAGGAAGGCTTCACCTGTCTTTTCCAGACATCGAAAACTGGGGGCAGATTTACAAGAAAGTGTCTCAGTGCGGAACGCAAGCCATTTGGCTGCGCCGCACTGAGTTACTTTCAAAGCACAGGGATGTGACATATTTACAACAATATGTCGCATCTCTGTGCTTCCCCCTGCGCTGGCGCACAAACTGCTGCCATGTGCCGGCGCAGGCACCCTTGCACCATGGTGCAAGGATGCCTGCGTCGTGGGGAGATTGTTTTTGTACAGGAAGGGTTCCCTTCCTGTACACAAACAATCTGAAATGCCGTTTTCAACTTCTATGTATGCTGCATTAGCACACATAGAAGTTGAAAACGGCAATGTTTCAATGATTGTTTATGTGCAGGAAGGGAACCCTTCCTGTACATAAACAATCATTAGAGGTGATTTCCTCTTTCTGTGTGTGCTGCAGAATGCAGCACGCATAGAAGAGGAAAAGAAAATGAGGAGAAATCAATACATTTCTCCTCGTTGCCTCCCTACACCTCACCTGAGGAGGCGTAGCATTCACACGCATTTCCAGATTTACGATTCCTCATAAATCTGGAAATGTCTGTTCCATGGGTGCTGCGTGGGAACACCCACAGCAACACCCATGGAACACCCCTTTCACACAAAGTGCTGCGTGTAAAGGGGCCATATTTACAAGGACAGGAAAAGTCACGCAGGGTGGCTTTTCCTGTCCTTGTAAATATGTAGCAGTAACATGCGCCACCGGTACGACACAAAAAGTGACGAATCGGTGGCGCAAGGGGCTTGTAAATCTGCCCCCTGGTTTTTAGGAGCCAAAAAGCCCGCTCCACTGGCCTCTGTGTTCTTTCATGGGCCTCATTGAAGCACACTTCCCCTGTCGTTGTTGGATTCCTCAGCCGTGCCAACAGCCATGGTTATCTAGGATAAGCTGAGTATCCTATATGGAAAAAGAGCCATAAAATGTAACACGCTTTTAGATCATTACACTTTACATTAACCAAACAATATGATGACAGATTGTACTTACCAACGTGACATTTGCAGGGGTATGCTGCTGTTCTGTAGTACAAATGTGATGTACAAATCTGGTAAGCAGACAACTTGCACATTGATTGAATGGAAGTTCTTTCGATTGTGGTACACTTGTTCTCTGGCGTGTGGTGGCACTAAGGCAATATGTGTACCATCAATTGCTCCAACAAAATGTAGTAGGTGGCCGAAAGCATAAAAATCCGCCTTCGCAAAATTCTAGTTTGTAGGAAGCTGAATGAAGCTGTTGATGTGTCTCATCATTGAAGAAATAACTTCTTGTAGCACACCACTGAAAGTTGGTTGTAATATTCCACCAAATCCTACCACAGTGTATTGGAATGATCCTGTGGCCACAAAATGGAGTACTGCCATTATTTTGACTATTGGTGTTATTGATGTGGGATTACTATTGTAAGGCAGAAGATCTGGCTGCAGCTGATGACATAAATCAAGAATCGTTTGCCTAGTCAATCTGCATTGTTTGATATATCCCGTTCTTCCATGGTGGCAAGGTCAGGGAATGGTCTGAACACTTGAGCCTGTCATCTTCTTACTCACCTTGGGTTCATATGTCTGCGTTTAAAATAAAAAAATTGTAAATGTTTGCAAACATAGTTTAATATTACACCACACATTTGATCTAGTTTTCAATACATATACATTTTAAGTACATACTTATACAGAACCTTAATATATTTGGTATAGTTATTTGTCAAAAATAAAAAAAAATATATAAGTAAAAAAACTTTCTTTTAAATGTGTAAATGATGCATTGTAAATGTATTATTTACACATTTTCTTTTAATTTTGTCATCACAAATACCATGGGTAGTTGAGAGCCCAACAGCAACATCAAAGGGGTAAGTTATTTTTGGAGTTTTTCATGTTACATAACCTTTCTTTTGTTACAGCAAAAAATTATAGCATCAACATAAAGGTGGACACATGTCCAATGCACAGGAAGAGTTATTGGAATGT
This sequence comes from Calotriton arnoldi, assembly GCA_963921515.1. Classification (NCBI taxonomy): domain Eukaryota; kingdom Metazoa; phylum Chordata; class Amphibia; order Caudata; family Salamandridae; genus Calotriton; species Calotriton arnoldi. The sequence goes on from CAWUFW010006935.1 coordinate 73,513, forward strand.
GTAAGTTTTGCCCAAGGTGTACGATGTGTTTTGTATATGAATTTGTGGATAATTATTCTAATATATTTCTGTCCAGTACCAAAGGACTGTTTTGAGCAGGCACATGCCTGCCTAAACAACAAATATACCTAAGATTGTTAGGTATTATAAGGAGAGTTGTACAAAACAGGCCCTCAAGTTATCATTGTGTCATGTGTGATGCTCCGTCATTGTTATTTGAATCAAAAATTGTATCTGAATCAGTGTATGTAATTGTTACTGTGCTGTTATACTAATTTTGCCTAAAGTGAAAGCACAGATTTATTTGGAATATTTTCACAATGGAAAACAAACTGGAAATAGTGTATGATATTTGGGAGTTGAATGTAAAAATGGTTTTGCTCTTTACTAAATTTGCTTATCAATGTATCAATTCTTATGTATTTACTTATGCTGTAGAAGTCATTTGCAATTCCCCCAAAAATAATTTTTAATGTCTACTACAGCACAAGTGTATACATAGGATTTGACACAGTGATAAGCAACTTCACTACTGAATCCATTCACTATTTCAAACATTTGAAAAACTTGAGTTACTTGAAGTAAGTGTAGCCATTTTCAAATGACCAAACAGAGGGAACATGGCTTCAGATTTCACAAATATTGGTACAACATTGGAGTTAACCCACACTGATTCATATTTGAACATTTCTAAAATACATATATTTCATTTTATTTTTGCCTTGTAGACACACTGTACAAAGGGCTTTTCTTTCTACATAATTTTTAATGACACAAGTTCACTATTCTAAACCACAAATCAGAATCATTCTGAGGTGTTAAAATGTTCCTGCAGTGAACCTACAGTGGTTAAGAAATAAGATCATAAATTATATAGTTGCAAGTAGGGGAATTTCCCAAAATTGTGCACAAATTGTTTCTGAAGTTGTTCCCTACATGCATGCGATTATGATGAACATGAACCAAAGTTTGAAATCTTTGAAGCAGGTGAAATCTGACCATTTGGAAAATGTTTTGATAAAAATACTGCATGATCAGTCCTAGTTGCACAGATACAATCAAACTATTGTATATGTCTTTGCAGCATCTTCAGGAGCCGGTGAAGAGGGCACTGGCCATGCCGGCGGGGAAGCAACTGGCCACTGTGGTTTGGGTGGTGAGACATCAGACACTGATCAACACGGTGGCACGGAGGGTGAGGGGACTGGAATAGAGGCCACCAGCTCTTCAACACCTTTGTAGGCCTCTAGTCCCTAGTCGTGGTGGGCGGTACGGGAACTGTACCACCTGCATCCTTGTCCACCACCCACAGACCCATCTCCACCCTCCCTCTTGCTCCCGCAAGTTGGCCAAACCCAGCCCCCTAAAAGGGCAGGGGTCTCCTTCGCCGCAGGCACATCAACCCCTGTCACCGCCGCTGCGCTGAGTGAGGAGGTTATTGACCTCTTGTGCAGCATCTCTGTAGGCCAGACTGCACTGCTGAATGACATCCAGGACCTTAGTTGCCAAATGCAACAAACAGTAGCATACCTGGAAGCCATTCACAGTTCTATATCTGGCCTACAGAGATCATTTGTAGCACCAGACTCCTCACTGATCGCAGCCTTCCAACCAGCCCAACCTTGTGGCCTAACTCAGGTCCCTTCCTCATTCCAAGCCCAAACTCCTACCCCCATGCAAAGCACATGCACTTCTTTACATGCACCCACTCAAACAGACATGAACAGCATACTCACACACACACACACACACACACACACACACACACACACACACACACATAAACACAAACACACAAAGAAACACAAGCAACACACAAACAACATACAGACACAATTGACACTACATGCACAGACACCACAATCACCACCATACCCACATGCACTACAACCAACACCACAACCACCACCAGATCCACAACCACCAGTTGCATTACCACACACAAGCACCACAACCACCAGTACACCGACAACCACCAGCACACCTACAACCACCACCACACTAGTAACCACCAGCCCACCCACAAACACCACAACTGCCACGCGGCCCATGGGGGCATTGTCGTTTTCTGTAAGTTTGCATGAGCACTCTGCAGCTTGCCTGCTGCTTTGTGCACGTTACTACACGTCTTTATTTTTTGCAATATTTTCTCTGGCTGTTTTCACATGAGAACTCGTCACTGTGTTCACTCTCTGCAAGTTCCTGGGATTTTGACTGAACATTGTGAGCAAGGTCGAACATCAATGCCCCTTGTTATTTTGTTCTGGCCAGGCCTTAGCCCTTAGACAAAACATACTGATGCAGCAGTTGTTTGGACAAACATACTTTGGTTTTATTAGAATACATAAATAGGTAGCACACACTTGGAGAGGGATCTTTCGAGGGAGAAGAGCAAGACAGCACCTATGATGTAGATCTACCATCTATAGGCTGAGGTATGGGGTCTGCTGACAAAGCCCAGAGATCTTTTAATATATAATAATACTTTTTCTTAGCAAGGGGAGGGAGGTTAGGCTCTCTAACCTTTTCTCTATTGTCTTTTCATGATGACATCTCCCTTCATGATATATGGACTAGCTGCTATGCTCACTTTATTTGTACTATGCATTTTCCTGCTTGTTGTGGCACATATACTGCATACTAGAGCACGTTAGTTAAAATAAATATTTTAAACTGTTTTGTGTCTCCGTCAGATCTTATTGTGGACAAGTACAAGAGTGAGAGTGAAAGGGTGTGTCTAGTTACCGCGATTCCTGAAAGATCTGGGAGTGTTGTGTTCTGTGGTGTCTAATCATTTGTTTCTCTGTGAGTGAGTAGGAGAGCGAGTGAGACACTATAGCTAGTCGGTCCTGGGCTTGTGGGTACTAAGGTGGTAGGAAGACTCAGTCCCTATACACCAAGGTCCCATTATCCTGCACATAGTTCTGTGTTGTGCAGAATTCCCTGCAACATGGCGCCACCATTGTTTGGTCTGGTACTTATTCCCGAGACCCCTGAGTAGCGCTTGTGCTTGTCCATGATACCCTCTCACCGGTTCCTGGAGACATCTGTGGTGAGGGTGCTTCTCCTCCTATATTGTATATTTATAGATTTTTCAAACTTGAGATTTAAAAGGTTTTAGTTTTGACCCTGTGTTACGCTACCGTTTTTCTTCTTCTTGTGGTTCCATTTCTGATATGGCACAACCAGTCGCTATTGCGGCACCTAACCGCGTGGCAGATACAACACACGTAACTCAACACGGGGTCCCCAATGCGGGGGCTACCTTTATTTTTTGGTCAAGGCAGACCCGGCTTTCCGCTTCGAGGTTTTCTATTCTTGGGTTATGTTCCCTGCAGTGGATGGGAATGATAATTTGTTTCATGAATACACGAGGGCTGCTGCTCCAGTGGCTTATCGTCCTTATGCATAAGTTGAAGTTCTGTTGACATCCTGGGAGCATACTATTTGGTTTAATGGCACCCTTCCTCACCCTCTTACTATTGTTCGTATGGGCCCCTTGTCTATCGATGGGCCACTTGGCCGGTTTTGGCTGGTTTTACACCACATCCAAATTATTTGAATGTTACTGTCACAGAGCTACATCTGTTATATACGCAGTTGCTTCATATTCACAGAAGTGTTATACAATATATGTTGCGTGCACTTCAAGTGGTTCCAGCTGGAGCTATTCCCCTGCCACCAGGACACAGTGGTGGGCTTGTGATTAGTCCCATCATGATTAACTCGGTGATGGGCATATGTCCTCAAAATCGTGATGACTTGCCGTTTTGGCTTGCACAGAATTTGAACAGCTTGAGGCTGTTTTTCCACACACAACTCCTGTTGAAAAACACAGTATCCTTACAATGAGTTTGATGAGTGGTCTGAATCCCTCTTTAGCTGACTGCACCACCTGGGGGACCATGTTTGCTTCAGTGTATATGCTGTGCTTTGGCACACCCTCCATGAGCGTTCTACCGAGCGTTCTGAAAAAAGTACAGGATGAACACGGGGCTGGTCCAGCCCTGGATTTGGGGATGAAGTCAGTAGGAATGTTCCCCATTGTCTCTGATATGATTCTGGCCAACATTAAAGGTGAGGCAGTTTGCTTACAAGTATGTCAACGACTGGCGGCGGTGGCAGACGTGGATCGGCAACGACAATTGCCAATTATTATTGCGGATGTGCATACCTCTTTAGGTCACAATAGCTTGGGAATTCGACCACTTGGTCATGCACAGAATAAGCCCCTTCCTGAGAAGGAGGGTCGTCCAATCTTTCCTAAAAAGGCTTGGAACAAACAACAGCAGCAGCAACAACAGAAGCCTAGTTTTCGTGCTGGTTTGCCACCACCTGATGCTTCTGACCGTCGATATGATTTGCGTGACCGCTCTAAAATTAAGACACAAGAGAGGTTCCAGGTTCCTGATCCTCGTTCTCCTCGTTCCTTTCAGGAATCGTCGGATCAACAGTTCGGCGGAGGAGGCCGACAGGATCGCAGATAAGGCGAGTCTACGGAAGTAAGACGTGACCCGCAGCGCCAGTTTGACGAGAAAGTCAAGCAGGAGCTACCACCTCCTAATCGTGCCCCATTTCAGAAGAAAAAAGTTGCCGCTTTGACTGCAAAGTATGCCTCAGACGGTGAGAACCCTGCTCCTCAACAGGAGTTGGGCGGTGACCCTCCTCAACAGCGCGGCGGCGGTTACTATAGTGCGGCAGACACTCCACCAGCGTCTGATGGCAAAAGCAACTGACACTTTTATTACAGTAGAAACAGCAGACACTCGAGTTGCTCCTCCTGATAGGCTTTATGAAGTAAGCCTCCAAATTGAAGGTGACATTGAACGCCCAATAAAAGCAGTCTTTTGGGAAAATCTCTCATCTTCTTATGATATTTTATTAGCAGAGGTTGATTGGCCTTCCCTTTTGTCCTTGCTTCCCCCAGGGGGGAGGATGTTATTTTACCCAGTTTTTTGCAATATGTCTCTGATGACGACAACCTTGCTTATGCTTCGGAGTGGGCATTATCCCTGGCTCCGGCATTATATCACAATCAGACAGGTTGGGACAAGGGTTCCCCAGATCATGTGATTCCTTTGCGTTCCGACCCGCAGCCCCAACTGCAGTATCCAATTAAGCATGACGCCAAAGCATCAGTGAGTGACATTTTGACTCAGTTGGAATATCAGGGTGGGATTGAACCCTGTGTTTCTTCAATGAATAGTCCTCTTTTTCTGATATTGAAACCGGACGGTTCTTATCGGATAGTTTTGGACTACCGTCATTTGAATAGTCATGTCCCTTCCTTTGCGGTTCAGAACGCTCACAGCTCTGCTTTAGTACACAATATTGTTCAAAATACGTATAAAATTACTTTGGATATCTCCAACAGGTTCTTTAGCCACTCTTTGGCTCCTGAGGGCCGTGACTTGACCGCATTCAGTGCGTTGGGCAATCAGCGGCGATATGCAAGATTGCCTATGGGATATAAGAATAGCCTGGGCGTGTTTGCTGCACACATTGTTTCAATTTTACATGCGATTGACCCTGATGCCTTTTTGTGCATTGATGACATTTATTTGACTGATGATGAGATGACTTGATCGCATTATCACACATTTTGCAAACTTAGGCTACAAATTTAATTTTGCGAAATCGCACATTGACTTTCTGGCAGTGCTTTTCCTTGGTTATGAACTCAATATCGAAGGTAGGGGATTGGCCCCACACTTTTTGGAGAAATGTGCTCAATTGCAGCCTCCCTCTACCCTTAACAAACTACAGTCTTTGCTGTTTTTTAAAAATTTTTGGCAGAACCTACATTCCTGATTATGCCCAGCGTATCAAACCGCTGTACGCGTTGATACAACCCTCTTTCTCGTCTTCCAGTTGGCTACTGGAACATACAGCAATTCTTCGGTCTTTGCAGTCTGATCTGCTTGCATTTCAGTTCTTGTTAACGAGAGATAATACTGCTAATTTGCTCATAAGGATTGTACAAGGAGCCTTAGGGTTCACTTAATTGACTTTTAATGAGGGGGACACTGTCCCCATTGCTTATAAATCGCATTTGTATACTCCAGCTGAGATGCTTTTCTCTTCTACAGAAAAGATTTTGATGGCAGTCCGGATGGCAATTCTGAAAGAGCGCTCTTTGGCTCAGGATAAACGTATTTTCATGGTTTCGCCGGTACCTGCTTTAGAAGCAGTCACAAAGGCTAGTGTCCGGAATTCCAAAGCCTTGCATCCTCGTTGGATACAATGGGCTAGCTCTTTGACGTCAGCTGATGTCAACTTTATCTTTGATCCTTCTTTGCATACACAGGAGTTTTTACAATATGAACATGTTCATCCTCCTCCTTTATCATTACTCCCTCTTGATCAGTACAAATGCATTATTTACACTGATGGATCTGCACAGCCAGCTGTTGGTTCTAAACACGCTTATTCTGCAGCCTGTGCATTGTGGCAGGCACGATAGTAGATGGTCATTCCAAATCGTCCTTGGTGCACACAAAATCTCTTGGAGACTGCACACCTCAATTGGCGGAGCTACGTGCTTTGGTTTTGGCTCTTGAATTTGCTGATCCAGATGTTCCTACCCTTGGAGTGTGCGGTTCTTTTAACTGTGTACATTCCTTCAATGATAATTTGTTCTTCTGGACACAGAATGATTACTGTGATTCTAAAGGTAGCGCAATCAAGCATAAAATGCTTTGGGTCCGAGTGGCCGCTCTTAAAGAACGTTTGCATCTTACACAGGTTATTCATACGTTAGGACATCCGCAAGTGGGAGCACACGTTGTTGGTAATTTGATGGCTGATGAGGCAGCCAAATCTGCAGTAGCCACTTGTTCAGTAGCAGCAGTCACCAAGTCTATGACTAAAATTGATGATGATATTTTGGCAGGTATTGAAGCTACGAAGGAGGGAACAAAGTATCATCAAGGTTTCCCTTCATGTTATACATACCACTTGTCGTCTGAACAAGTTCCATTTGCAACTAATTAGTCTGTTGGTGATCGGCTGATTCCTAACAAGGACCACAGACTTTCTTTGATAATAGCCACGCATGAAGGCATTGCTTCTGCACACGCTGGAGTGACAGCGACTATTTCACTTTTACAGCAACGTTTTTGGTGGCGTGGTTTGTACCAACAGGCACGTAAATATGTTCTTTTCTGTGACATTTGTCAACAGATTAAGCCTTTCACTGTTTCACGTCCACCCCACACTCAACTGTACATTTCAAATCAACCGTTTTGTTGCATTTATCTTGATCACTGCAGTCCTGTGACATCTGATAATGCTTTTAAGTATATCTTAGTTGCAGTGGATTCGTGCACTAGATTCCTTTGGGTTTGGCCGCAACGTGATGCTGATTCTCGAACTGTTTTAAAAGATTTGCGAGTCTTTGTCAGGACATTTGCCTGTGGCACCTTCCATTCAGACCAAGGTCCGGCCTTTGCCAATAAGGTTTACCGGGATGCGATGAAGTCTCTGGGGGTGCAGGTGCAATTCTCATCTCCATATCGGCCTGAAGGGAATTCTGTTGTGGAGTGGATAAACTGTGACTTAATGCAATCTTTAACAGCGAGGGTATTAGGTACTGGTTGGGGCTGGCTGACTGATCTTTACGGAGTCCAGCGTGCACTTAATAATCTCCCTAGAAGATCTCTGGGTGGGCGGACCCCATGCGAAATGCTCTTTGGCATTAAAATGTTTGTGCCAGACCTTGATGGTCTAGACGTTGTGGCAGCTGCCGCAACCTTTGACGTAGATAACCTTTGTGCTATGTTACAGGATCTACAAACACCTTGTGATTCACAAGAAAAAGGACATTTGCCGTCTTCCACGGATGCAGCGGTGCTGATTATGGTTAATAGCTGGCTTCCTTAAGTTGGAGATCTGGTCTGAGAGACGGTGGAGAACAAAAAAGAATTGGGTCCATCATACCGTGCACCGGTCAGAGTGATTGGTTTGAAAGGCACTTGTACTGTGATTCTGCCTCCGCTGACTGGTCGTAACTTAGGAGAATCGTTACATTTCCATCGAACATGCCAAGCTACACCATATAGCCAATACTGAACAGTATGCCTACAAGCATTCCACGCCAGGAGATTTTACTGAATCCGTTGGCTTCTGTTTCCTCGACATCTCCCCAACAAATGGAGGGGGAGATGGAGTCTTCAATGGATTTGTTGCCTGTTTTACCTTCTACATCTACGACTGTGGATAATGAATATGCTTCTCCTCCAGTTGAAGTTATAATTGACATTCCTGAAAGTACAATTAATTCACCTTCAAATGAAGGACAGCCCCCGTTGTTTCAGCTGGGTTCCAGTGGTTACTACATAGACCGTATTAGCTTTTCTTCTGATTCATCATTGTTATCCTCATCTGTGGCTGAGCCCCCTAGACGTATCTGTCTTTTCATCTCCTGGGTCAAAAAGACTTACCTGGTCCCACTCTGGACATATGTTGGTGTTCCTCTTCATGTGGATTGGGTTTGTGACTGTGTTTTTCTTTTGATTAATGGCCATTACCTACCTGAACTCTCTGCTGTAAAGTTGGTTGACGGAGTTCTGGCCCCTCATACCTCATCTCATAAAATGAAACGAGATCAAGCCCTAGTTAATATTTCAGCGTTCCCAGTTGTTGATGGCATTGTTTGGGATAAAGTACCATGTGATATCCATTGCCCGACCGAAAATTTGAACATTCCATATGTTTTCCGCGTTTCCTTAGGAGATGTGGTTTTGCCTGACATACACTCTGATGACTGGGATATTCATGCTGTTCATTCATTGTTCTCTGACTTGAAATATTATACTGCTTTTGACACTGAAGATTTGTATTTGGATGCTGCAAATTATGCCGATTTGTTCTGTTAACATTATGGCCATCATTTTTTACACAAAACCAGTAGTCAGAGACCATCTTTTAATTATACCCAATGGGAGCATTGCCCTACACCGTTACAGGGGAGTTCAATGACCCAACAGAGTAAATTTATATATTTTTCGGGTTACAATCTTTCGGCCCCTCTGTCCTATTTCTACAAACTAAAAATACCGTCCCGCAGTAAATTTATGCTGACCCACACTTAATTAGTTTACTCCCTGTCCTTCATAAATGATTTGTCCCTGAAAGGTTATGAGTATTGGAAAGACACGAGTGATTTAAAATCTATTTGAAGTGCCAAAAATTGGCAGGTGCAGGGCACTGAGTCATTGCATTGCGCATGTCTGATACCGTCTCAGCTCATATTTTTAAATGATACGGTACAACAGACTATTTGTTTTGGTTTAGGCACGGCCAAAAATCTGAATATTCCCTCCATTCCAGAATTGGCTACTTATGAAACATGGCAAACACATACCAACTATACAATTGAGGACTTAGCTGTTATGTTTCAGAATGGTACACTTAACTCTTCCACTATTGACCCCTTGGGATGGTTATTGTGGCCAATGAGCTCAAATGCATGGCAATCACGCTTTTTGAATACCACACAAGGGTTTACACAAAGTTGACCTGATCCACGTTTCCCACATTCCCATACAGTTACCACATATTCAGTGGGTAAATTGTGTCAGCAATGTTTGGAACATTCCACACTGTCATCTGTGAAACAACACCTTTCTCTCTTGTCAGGTAACTTAGATCTTGCTGATTTTCTTTTAGGTCCAAAGTCCCTTCGAGCAAAACGTTTTGTTTATGCAGCCTATAATGAATTTTTGAAGCTGTCACAGATGGAAGCAGCGGTGCGCCTGCGCCAAATTGACCAAGCTAATTTAGAAAAGGTTCTTGCAGTGGTCGATAACAGCATTGATACACTGTCTTCCCGTATATATGCTTTGGATAATATTGTATCATCAGTCATTGACATTGTTCAACATGAAGTGTCTGTTTTGTATCATGGTCAAAATCAGTTACGTTCTGTAATGCAATTTGCATGGACTTTCCAAATGCTCAAAAGTAGAAAAGTACCGTGGGATTACCTGAATGCTTCTGCACTTTTTTTGCCATTCAACTTGACTGATAAACTGAAATTAATGTCCATGAAAGATGTGACATACACCTTGTTACATATTGAACAATTAGAACAGTTACCATTTTCTGTGGCAGAGACTGATTAAGCTGTATGGTTAATACATGGGGTTATTTCACTTGCTATCTCACTTTTTCAGTTTACAGCTTGCATGAAACATTTTCCGGTTGGTAGATTTGAGCCTCTCGGCAGTAGGTATATTCATGATTTATGGTTGTTGCCTTTCATCTTTAGTTGTCAACGAGCGGATAAGGACGTTTTTCTTACAGGGGAGGATTGCGATTCCACAGAAGGACATTCCGTAGTCTGTAAACAAGTTAAACTTCACGGAGCCTGCAATGTTTCGGCCTCTAATCTGGCATGTTTTTAAAAAGGTACCCCTGTCCCAGCTATTATTCCTGCCCTAACTTTGCTTTCTAACAGAAGTTATCTTATAGTAAATAACCACAACTGCTGCAGCTTACGGGCAGGCATCCCTTATATAGTAACAGTTTCCCAACGTGTTACATGTTGCAGCAATATCCTGTTTCCACCCCCGCATGGGATTGTAGATAGTTCAGTTTGGCCATCCATTCCAACTTTGAAAACAGATTTCAATAAGCTAAGCAGACTCAAAGAGCTATTGTTTCAACAAGAAGTGGCTCTCACATCAGCTCGTGAGACCTCCGAATTGCAGGTGGCGAGAACCGCAAGTGAGATTCACTCACTGCTAAACACGAATCTCCCACTCCATTTCAGAGTATTAAATCACCAAATATTTAATGCATCTGATACTGAGGGCCTAGACCACTTTTTTTAAACTTGTGGGTTCCGGCCTTGTCATATCCTTTCAGACTATTTTTGGAGTCATCCCAGCATTTATCCATTTTATTTTTTTCAGAGCCTGCGTAGAGTTTCCCCTGGTGCTCCTGCTCATTTGCGGCATACTTGTACTTCTGTTGCTGCTCCGCAATGGCTGCTCTATCTGTGGAGCTGCCAAACCCGGTCCAGTTGTAGGTGTATCATGAGCGGGTGCGCCAGCTTTTTGGTGTGATGCCATTGAAAGCTCTTGACATTGGCTACTGGCTGACTCTCCGTTATGCCTACTTCACCTGCGTGCAACCTGTGTTCCACTGTCTCCTGTGTCCTTTTCAATGGGCTTTGGATGTCTGCCTCTCCAATACAACCCACGCAGCTCTGGATTACGAACTGTTAATGGGCCTGTTGAAGGCCCATGACCAGGAATGTTCCATGGGTGATCGTCTGGTGTGCGATCCTCTACTTGGAGTAACGGCAGACTTGAGTACCTGTGCTCGTGTGCAGCGCCTCATAGATCGGAGTTTTATCGAAGTTAACGCAGGTTGCCCTGACAAGCTCCTAATGGACTCTGGATATGAGGAGCATGTGTGTTCGTTTGACTTACTCAATTGGATGGCATACCTTTTTACTATGGAAGGTTCAGACAACATACTGGAGTTTATGGCATTTCGCTTTTCCTGCAACATTTGTGAAACTGAAGATTTGCTATGAATGGATGTGTTCTTGGATACCCAATTGGCTTTTTTAATATACATTTACATTTAAAAAAAAATTTTACATCATGAACTTCCTAATTAGGATACCATTGAAACGCTTTGCCTCTGCTTATCTCTGATTTTTGTTTTGCATAGTGCTAACGATCTGGCCAAGGGGAGGGTGTCACGTGGCCCATAGGGACATTGTCGTCTTCACTAAGTTAGCATGAGCACGCTGCAATCTGCCTGATGCTTTGCACACGTTACTACACATCTTTATTTTTTGCAATATTTTCTATCGCTGTGTTCACTCTCTGCATGTTCCTGGGATTTCGACTGAACATTATGTGCAAGGTCAAACAACAATGCCCCTTGTTATTTTGTTCTGGCTAGGCCTTGGCCCTTAGACAAAACATACCGATGCAGCTGTTGTTTGGACAAACGTACTTTGGTTTTATTAGAATACACGAAAAGGTAGTACACACTTGGAGAGGGATCTTTCCGGGGAGAAGAGCGAGACAGCACCTATTATGTAGATATACTATCTATAGGCTAAGGTATGGGGTCTTCTGACAAAGCCCAGAAATCTTCTAATATATAATAATACTTTTTCTTAGCAAGGGGTGGAGGTTAGGCTCTCTAGTCTTTTCTCTAATGTCTTTTCATGATGACATCTCTCTTCATGATGTATGGACTAGCTGCTATGCTGACTGTATTTGTACTATGCATTTTCCTGCTTGTTGTGACACGTATACTGCATACTAGAGCACGTTAGTTAAAATAAATATTTTAAACTGTTTCGTGTCTCCGTCAGATCTTATTGTTGACAAGTACAAGAGTGAGAGCGAAAGGGTGTGTCTTGTTACCGCGATTCATGAGAGATCTGGGAGTGTTGTGTTCTGGGGTGTCTAATCATTTGTTTCTCTGTGAGTGAGTAGGAGAGCAAGTGAGACACTATAGCTAGTCGGTCCTTGGCTCATGGGTACTAATGTGGTAGGAAGACTCAGTCTCTATACACCAAGGTCGCATTGTTCTATGTTGTGCAGAATCCCTGCAACAAAGATGTTATTCAGAATCAAAATGCTACTGAACTTCTAGCCCTAGCTGATATTACACCGTACCATGGAACATTCTCCCCTCTTCCAGACTCTAATTATGTTCAGAGCTGCTCTGACAACCACATGGAAAAAGCACTTATTCTTACAGTGATCACTCTCAATTCCTGTGGCCAGGAGAACCACAAACCAATAGGCCTACAAAATGTGAGCCCTGGTGTTACACATGCTGCCTAATGGCAAAAGCTGATTGGAGCTGAGCGCTCCTGGATGCTGTTCTAACATATCCCCCCCATTGCTTAGAATCAATTGATTGCCTGAATATCAACTCCAACAATTAACATACAATGTGGATCCTATAAGGTTTACTGACCACAGATACCAGTGATGATTTATGGTCATTGTGTTGCCATTAACGTAACTACATCCACGTTCATGTAGTAAACTGTCTAAAAACATGGCATTTTCATAATGCTTAGTAGTCTGATTTAAAGCACAATATTAACATGCTAACATCTACTTCCAAGTTCAATATTTTATGTGTCTGCTATTGAGTAAGACTGTTCTTAAACATTACCCTTGGAGCAGATTGTACTTTCGGAAATGGAGCTGACTTCATGTTATTCAATTTCAAAAATCAAGGTGACAGTTCAATATTAACATGTGCTTTCACTTAAAATCCAAGCACAGCCTATTTAGAAAATGTGAACATTTTACATTTTTATTCATTTCGTTATTTAGCCCTAGTCCTACCAAAAATGCCCACTGGGCATTGTCCTGTAAGGCTTGTTAAGGCACTTTATTTCAAACTACATGGTAGCAAGTTTAGCTACACTTCTAGTGGAGGCTGGTGAACTTTGAAAGTGATAGGGCGCAAATCAATACTCCAAATTGTAAGTAGAAAGTAAGTGTAGTGAGCAAGCACACACCATACACCTCATCCATCTTAAGCAATCAGGGAAACTAACCTTTTTTTAAAAGTGGGCAAAAGGTGCATTGTTCAGCATATTTTCTCTAAGAAACAACCCAATTTTATTTCACCCACTAATTCTGAACCTCCCCAGTGGTGTGGTCACTTGACAGTGAGACACAGAAGAGTGGAGAAAGTAGTATGGGATAGTTATAGTGGAAAAGGCAGACAGTGATATAGGAAAAGTACAGACAAGCAAGAGGAAAAAAGTACAGAGTTAGACATTCATAAAAAAAGGAAAACCACAGAGAGGAAAGGCCAGATAACAATATAGGGATAACACAGAATGGAGCACTGGAGAGAATTGCACAGAGAGAATATAGAGATAGAGCATAGTGCACACGCGTAACATATAGAACAGAACGTAGTATATAACATATTGATAGTAGATTGTGTTGAGACAGGTAAGAGGGTCAGAAGTGAAGGAGAGGAGAAAAGTGCCCGAAAAGGGAGGGTGGAAAGGTAGTGACACAGAAGGGACAACTGTAGCTGGGAAGAGAGGATGGGAAGTAAGAACCTGGAGAGAAGACATACAATAAATAAAATGGTGCATGGATAAAGGAACAAGGGCAGAATGCCATAGTGATAAGAGGGGAAGGGCTAGGTAAAAGGAGGTAGAAAGGTCCAGAAGTGCTTTGGAAAGACGAAAGATGAGAAAAGGAGGAGAGACAACACACTATGGAGAGTTCAAAAATTATAATGAAGAAAATATGAAGATAAGTAAAAAAGAGCAAATAGGAGTGGAGACACTGGGATAAGAAAAATGTGGGAGAGAGTCAGGGAAACAGGAAAACCAAGGGGAGGCATTGTAGTGAGAATGGGAGCAAGAGGCAGTAAAGAAGCCAGACATCACACCAAGTAATCCAATTACACCACAGTGCCACCTCTCCAGCATCACATTTGTTCATATTTTTTGCTTTGGTAGTTAATTTAGTAGGAAAAACCTTTTGAAGCAATTGCCAAAAACGAATTGTGAAAAATGCTGTGGGAGTAAAATACAAGGCCTTAGTGCTAAATTTTACTTGTGACTGGTTGAGAAAATTAAATAGCAGCAAGCGACAACCCCAGTTAAATGTAATTGTTAAAGTGATAGGGGAAATGCCTGCTCTTTTTTATGTTTTCTTATCCAACAGCACAGATTCCCTTCTCTTCAAAATGTCTCTATGGTGTGCACTGGATAAGAGAAATGGAAAACAGAACAGACATTTCCAGTGCCAATTCAAACATATCATTTAGCATTTCATGGGGTTTGTTGAAGGGAAAGATGTTACCTTTTATGTGCTTGGCATCGCACCTTTATTTGCTCTAATCTTAAAAAAAACAAGACACTCTGATGCAGAGCAATGGGTTTGGGGGGGAAGCTAACCCAGAAGAGTGCCCACCCCAGGAAGATTGAGGGAGGTGGTACGCTCTATGCCTTATTTGGGCTACATTTGGGCTGTGTGATTAGCGCACCCATAGCCCAAGGATATAACTGGCCTGCCTGCCCCTACATGATTCACCTTTTTATTTGCAGAGTTTTATATAGCGCTGGCTAGACCCGGAGGTATCAGAGCGCTTTACATGAGGATCAGTGAGTTACAGGTTACAAAAATTAACTCAGTTACAGTTACAAGTATAGGCATAGGAGAAAAACATGATTACACAATAACATAAGTTATTGGCGTGTTGCATAGCAAAGACACACGTCATATGGGGAATGGAAGGTAGAGGGGGAAAGGTAAACAGGGGAAAGGAATGCAGATAGCGTCAGGCAGACCCGAAGGGGGAAGGGACTTCAGGGGGTAACAAAGCAGTCAAAGTGAGAGACAGACAAAACCGTGAAGAACCGTTAAAAACAATGTCCGATGTCCGGTTGGGTAGGTGACGGCCGAGGGGGTGAACCAGAGCCAGACTCCTCTATAGCTGCATAGGACAGCTCCACCGGGCAACGGCCGGTGGAGCTGTACACACACAGTACACACAGCCAACGCGTTTTGCCCGTATCTAGGCTTCTTCAGGGCAGTCAGAGAGATAAGCTCCCCGGTCTTCAGGCAGATCCCAATGCGTATGTCCTTTGGGAGACCATGAAGCCGTGTCCGGTTCCGGCGGCAGCATTCCGAGGGATTCCATTGGGCAGCGTCTAATGCTGAGAAGGTAGTGATGCTGAGAAGGTAGGCGCGAGGTGTCGCTCCAAATTACGGCCTCTCCTTCACTGAAAAGGGCGCATGGTGCCGCTAGATGGCCCGCTTTGGAGTTTGAGGCCAGGAGGAGCATGCGGGGCCCAGACCCGTAATGCTGCGCGAGGCAGCTGGAAGACCCTGGGGGAGTGCAATCAAGAGAGCACGCCAGTGGTGGCCGCATGCAATGATCTGTCACCTGGGGTGGGGGAGAGTAGTTCCCAGGAGCTTGTGGCTGGGCCAGTTGGGCCTGATGGGACAGGTGGGCTCCCAGGCCTTATTGTGAATCTGGAGCAAGCAAAAACAGACAGCCAGTCTGGAGGCGAGCTGGGGGGTGAATAAGTGGACACAGAGTTACTGGCCCCCGGGGAGGGGGAATTGTCTGGGGACCTTCAGCTAGCAGTTTCGGAGACTGTTGGGCATGATGAGGCCCTTAAGGTCAGGGAGGCCCTCAGCCGGTGGCCCATACTATGGTCAGAGAACCTGGAGAGGAGGTGAGGGCCAAGAGAAAGGCGGGCTCAGGTATGGAGGTGGGCGAGGGCCCACTAAAATGGCTGGCAGTCTCTCTCGCTGGTGACGGGTGGCTGGACAGGGCCCCCCCAGGGTCTACATTCACATTGGTTGGACCAGGCTGTGTGGAAAATGGGGTGATAGCGTTAGGCGTGGTGCCCCCACTGCCACACATAGTCACTGGGAATACTCATTACGGGGACTCTGGGGTGAGGGTGGAAGTGGGCCCAGCGTTAGCACTCTTGGCAGCCTGCTTGGAGTGGAGTGAGGAGGATGATGCCCCCTCCGAACTCAAGGAGTTGAGGGCATGGGTGGGTGAGGATAATGACATGGGATGCATGTCCATGAGAGGACCCCGACTAAGATGTACACGCGCGTTGGTGCAGGCAGGGGCATCGCTCCTCCGAGTTGTGGGGGACATTCAGCAGTGGAAACATTGGACGTGGATGGGCTTGCGGCATAAGTTGAGGACACTTCAGTACATAGTGAGGATCCTGGCTAGGAGCTCATGGGTGACCTGGGAGTACCGCCGTCTCTTGAAAAAACTGTGGGGCCCAGCACCACACGGTCATTCTTGGGCCTTGAACTCGATTCAATGGCCATAGAAGCCCGTTTGCCTTAGGACAAAAAGGTGACAATGGATTTACTGTTGGACACAATGTTAGCAAAGGATAAGGTGACTGTGAAGGAAATTCAGGTCTTGTGGGGCATTTGACCTTCACGTGCCGAGGTGTGCGAGCTGGCAGCACTTCCTGTAGGTGTTCTGGGCTCTATCTCGCTGGCCTATCATTGCCCAAACATCACATGTGTTTGCCTGCGAGGACCCATATGTGGTGCAGGTTTCTGGAGGACTTCAATGGCCTCCCATTGGTGACGCCGAGGGAGTGTGAGGGGACTGCTCAGATTTATTTAGACACGGCACGCAGTGTAGGTGTTGGTCAGCACTGGCAGGGGAACTGGTGTGTGGAGTAATGGCCGGACGGATGGAAGAACGGCAGGAGGAGTATTGCATTCCTAGTGTTGTCCCCCCTGTAGTGGTGGTGTCCCTGAGGGGAAAGGAGTTTGCACACAATAAGGTACTTTTCAGAGTAAACAATATGGCAATATTACACGTGGTCAACAGGCAGTCAGCTAATGGACACGCAGGTGTTGAATCTTTTGCAGGTTTTTATGATGTGTTGTTTGCGTTATGACAGGTTGTTCAAAGCGCGCCATGTACCAGGTGACGACAATGACATTGCGGATGTGTTGTCTCGTTCACAATGGGAGAGGTTCCATGGGCTGGCTACGGAGGCGGACAGGGGTAAGGCACCGCTTTCTAGAAGTCTGTGGAGCATGGGCGACAGAGGATGCTTCAGCTGGTAATAGGGTAATTGCCAGTTTCTAAGAGGTGCACTTACTTACAGGCATGGAAGGAGTTCTTGAATACAGGTGCGAGGGGCAACCAATGGGTTGGGACAGGACAGAGGATGTGGTGCAGTTCATCTTGGCTTTGATCAGTAATGGGCTGTTAAGGATAACAATAACAGGAACGTTGGTGGGCATTGCCTTCATGGTGAAATTGTTTTGGGGTTATGCCCCATCAGCAGGGGAGCTGGGTAAAAGGATGCTTGAAGGTTGGGCCAGGGTATCGGCTGCGGGGGTAGGTGTAGGAAGCCTCTGACGGGGCAGCTCCTTGGTAAGGTCCTAGAGTCATAGCAGTCGGTTTGTGCGGGGAGGCATGAAGTTATCTTGTTTTCCACTTTGATGTTGTGGATTATTTTGGGTTCTTTTTGGATGTCCAAGTTGTTAGGGGGGGTGTCAGGGTGAAGTGGAGGAATGTCACGTGGGTAAAGGGCAGCCAGGAACTGTTTTTGAAAAAGTCTAAAACTGACCAGAGGTCACAAGGGAAGTCAGTGTTGTTACAGAAATACCAGGCACAGCTCTTGTGCCAGGTATGGTGGGGGGTGAAAAATAAGGATCTGGTGGGGGTGACAGTTGGGGAGGTTTTTCACCATGCAGATGAATCCCGGGTGATGCTCTTCCAGTTGTTCGCGGTTTTGCGCAAGGCAAAGGGGTTGTTGGGTGATGATGTGGGTGCCTTTGGCACTCATTCCTTCAGGATTGGGGTGCTAACAGAAGCGGCTCAGAGGGGCTGGGGCAGGGGCAGGATCATGGGTTTGGGTAGGTGGTCTTCAGACTGCTACCGGATGTGAGAGAGGGTGAGGAAAATTGTTGATGTGTGTTGTTTTTCCTTTCTCTGCTCACCTTGGTTTTCTTTTCAGGTGCAATTGTGGGCCCGGTGGTTGAGCCCATGTCCATTTGGATTGTGGGCTATTCATTTGTGAAGTGGGCAGAGAGCTATGAAGCTCAAAAGAGTTTGTGGTTCTAACCTGGGTTTTGACAAACGCCTGTTTCAGATTTCAAGGTGCCTAAAGGGGGAATGCGCTGGAGAGATTTGTTTCCTTGTCTAATTACTGCCCGGACGTCTTGTTGCTCCATCTGGGGGAGAATGATTTGGTTGCTACTAAGGGTCTGTCTTTGCTAAAAATTATGAAGAGGGATTTGAAGGAAGTGAAACAGCAGAGGGCAGGTTGCCACGTAGTGTGGACAGAGAGTATTCCCCGAAGGTAATGGATAGGGGCTAGGAAGCCCTTGGCCATTGATAAAGATAGGAGAAAGATCAACAGGGAGATGAGGTATTTCTGTAGGGATGAAAGTTTAAGTAGAGTAGAACATCCAGAATTACAATATGAAAATGTGGAATTCTTCAGGGGAGATGGGGTTCACTTGTCTCGCTACGGGATGGGGCTATACTTGATGCAGATAAAAGGAGATCCTGGACAGGACCCGGAACGCTGGTGGGTGCACGCTCGACCCTAGCCTGATGGGGGGGGGGAGATCAGAACAAGTTAGAGGACGAGTTATTTTTCTTAGTGGCGGTTTGCCTATAAAATGCATGTTTTTTAGTTAAAGTTGATTGTTGTTGGCATAGGCGAACCACGATAATGGGGTGGGCGTTGAGGGACGACACCTGGGCAAGGCAGGAACATTTAAAAAGTTATGCTGTAGGATCATAGATAGACATCATTAGATGTAGGTCTAGAGTTAGCAGAGCTTAAAGGTCATCATTTCAATTGTCCAGCAGGGTCTTATGTAGATAGGTGTAGGATATTTATGTTGAGGGCAGGAATTTTAGGGGAGGGGAGTTAGTGATATTAGGTGACTTGTTGCATAGTGAATTATTAGTTTGTAAGGCAAAGGCCTAGGGATGTTATGTGATGTCCAGCTGTTCAATAAAGCAGCCTTTTTCACACCAAAAATAGTTATCTGTGGTCTGTGCTGATCCGTTCTCACCCAATGGGTTTTTGGGAGTGGAGCCAACCCAGGGGAGTTCCGACTCCCGGGAAGAGTGGGGGAGGTGGTACACTCCAGGCCATATTTGGGCTATATTTGGGCTGTGTAATTAGAGCACACATAGCCCAAGTATATAATTGGCCCTCCTCCAGCCACCTTTTGTGAAAGGTGACACAGTGGCTGGAGGAGCAGATAGGAAAAATTGTTTTCCCCTTCCCTCCCACCCATTTTGTCCCGTGAATTTGGCTGTGATGACGATTCGGCGGCCCATATGCCTCCTTTTTTTTAGGCTGTGTTTGTTGGATACCGTTGATCAGGGATTTTGGTTTGTTTATGTACATTTGGTTGTTGCTGGAAGCAGGTGCGGGTGGTTAGCCTATAAATTGCATGGTTTTTTAGTCAAAGTTGATTGCTGTTGACATAGCGAACCACGATAATGGGGTGGGTGTTGAGGGAGGATACCTGGATAAGACAGGAACAGTTACAAATGTATGCTGTATGATCGTAGGTAGTTAGCCGTTAGTAGATGTAGGTTAAGAGTTGGAAGAGTTTAAAGGTTATTATTTTAATTGTCCAGCAGGGTAGGATGTAGATAGGTGTAGGATATTTATGTTGGAGGTGGGAATTTTAGAGGAGGGGGGTAGTAATATTAGGTGACTTGTTGTATAGTAAGGTAATAGTTTATAAGGCAAAGGCCTAGGGATGTAATGTGATGTGCACCTGTTTCAATAAAGCGGCCTTTTCACACCAAAATTAGTTGTCTGTGGTCTGTGCTGATCCCCTCTCACCCAAGCTGCCTTGCCGATTCAGGTGCACTTTATGTTTGGATAACTTTGTCCTGGGTACACTACTGAATATTCAGTCCTAGAACTGACAGAACTATGAAAGCCGGTCCACGCAATCAGGGCAGGTCTGGAAACATTATGGGACTGAGCAGCAGGGTCATGTCATGCAGGATTGCATGTAATCACTCTGATAACTGAGATAGAATAGGGTTTGCTAGGAAGATTGACATCACACAAGCTACCCACTGGGCTGTGCATGGAAACTCCCAGGGCCTGCATTATGTCAGCACAATAGCACTCATAGCATCATTCTTAGAGTGCCATACATACACACTTTTGTTGTGTTTTGGTGCTGTGTCCGGCTGCCCGCCACTGTCTCGGACTGAGAGAGAGGCCAGGTACTGACAATAATGATTTTAAAACTACATCTTTAATCTGAATGTTTCAGATTGGAAATGTTTACTTTGGGCTGCGAATTAGGAAGGGGGTTGAGCCCAATGTAGCAAAACGGAGAAACCTCTGCTGTATGCCACTTCATTCAGTCATTCATGTTAGCAAGATTTGTTATTGGTGAATGAATTATTGTTGTGCACAGTGCAAATGATACAATTTCTACACCTTAACTCAAACACCCAAAAATGTATATCGTCAATGTTATGCTGGGATCCATCTTGCATCCTGCAGGTTAAAAGAAATCTCTGATGCATGGATACTTACCCAACAGACTCAATATCTGAAAGAGACCATGCGCTGTGCTCCACTGCCTTTTGGCTAGGTTTGTGCTACGGAAATACCGTATACATACATATACATACATACACACCATACAAGAGAGACTACGATCTACATAGTATATGTAAACAAATGCAGCAAGAGCATTCATCCACTGAGATATCACACTGGCACATAGGGCAAGGACTAAAACACATAGAGGAGAATTTGTGTATTACTTGCCAATCTGTAATGACCGTACAGCTCGAGCATAGTCAGTTTCTTGTCAGACCTCCACCCACAGTTATATTTCATCAATGTCAGTCCAGTAGTTTATATGTGACAGTGGGTGCCGGTGGTCGACACCACAACAGTGATCAGTATTGCTAGGCCATGGTCTTGCCTGGTCAACATTGCATGGCCAATGCAAAATCTCCAGGCCCACCCAGGCTCAGGTACATGCATTTCTTTGCATGAGGCTGCTCATGCACCAAAAAATCACTCCGGGGCATTAATGACTGAGTATGCCTGTGTCAGTCAGTACCTGTGGCTTTATCAGGTGTGGAAGTAGAATTCATTAGCAGCAGCCTCATCCTTTGTGGCTGCTGTTCACTGAATACCACCACAGCAGACCCACCTCACCCCAGGCGGCCGAGCACTCCACTGCCCAGTACAAAGAAGACAAATCTCTGTACCAGATAGTACAACAAAGGGAGGTGAAGGAAATATTTCTTTGCAATTGGTTGAAGCAGATAGGACCTCTATACTATAGACTTCTTACCTATGGCATTTCTTTCTCTTTTCTGATCTAAGCCATCATTTTTAATCTAATGATTTTATTGGTCCCTCACAAATTACACCATTGACACTTTTCACTGTCCTATGATATCACTGTCACCTCTGTGCCCATGACCCCACCCTCTCCTATTTGCCTATGGTAATACCCTCCTCTCTGTGGTGATGGTTCCACCCCACCCTATGTACCATGGCATCTGCGCCTATGGTATCACATGTTTCTCTTCACCTTATTATAACCCTCTGCTTTGTGTCAAAGCTGTTACTCTCTCTGTTGTGTCCACTGAATCATCCAAATTTCCCTGGTTATGATAACCTTCTCCTCTGTGCTCATTGTTATGGTTTCTCTCTCTCGCCTATAAACTCTGATCATGACATTCTCCTCTACTGTGTGCAGTGGTATAAGCCACACCCATAGCTGTATCCTTGGACTGTGAGCATATCACCCTTCCCTTTGTCCTGTACTTTCACTCCCTACTCTGACTCCGTGGCATTGCCTCCTCACCAGTGCTCATGGCCCTGCCCTCCTCTGCCCAAAACCTTACTGCTATGCTCTTTGGCCAGTGTAGTACCAGGGGAGATGCCACCAGTCCTCTGTCCCATGGTTGTACCTCACCTATACCAATGGTGCGTCTTTGTCAGCAGGCCAACAGGAGACAGAAAAAACAATGGACTGCACCCACCCTGCAACCGACTGAGCATTACTTGAGTGAGATGCATTTTGCCTAACAATAAGTCTTGTGAGATTTCACATGGATAGTTAGTGCAACCCAAACCCTCTTTAATCATAGGTATACATGCTCAGAAAACTCTAGGAATACAAAAATATTTTTTCAAGATTTATTAAAAACAAAATCCCTCCCCCAGGGAAAATTATATAAATAGTAACTATTACAAAAATGAATAACATAGTAGCTATTTTATTTATTAAGAGGCAGAATAATAAATAATATTGTAACATTAAGCTATCATAAAGCTTTTATATATTGATATCCCAAACTCTCCTTTCTCTTGGCTAACTAAGCTAAATTGGCACCATTAGAGGTCTACTTCGGGTTTCATAGATGGTTCACCCCTGCATACAGTTTCTGAACAACAGAACCAATTTTCAGCAAGTAACAGGGGCAACTGCATCTGTGTCTCAAAGTCTGACGGCTTGATGCGCCTTCCCCGTAGCCTTCAACAAGGGAAGTTAATGACAGCTCTGAATGACCCTTTGTCTTGGATCACTAGTACGAAGTTCCTCTCTATCTCATAACACTCTTTTCAAGTTTATATATTCTGCCTGAACATTGTTAAATATTTAAAAAATCAATTAGTAGTAAGTCTCTCTAAATTTTCACTTACTAGCAATCTGTGAGGCCTTGCTTATTGTTTTAAAGCAATACGTTAGAAGTCAAGATATCATTTTCAAAATAAAGTTCTTCTTCGTTTAAAAACAATCACGGGAAAGGCAATTCAAAATCGTGTAGAAAACATGAATATATATTCAAGCACTTATCACGTTGCAATAAATAACTGAGTTAATGAATGCGTATTTATATTTGAAACATACACCTCAATAAATAAACCTATATAAATCAAAAGGGGAATTCCTAGAAAGAAACATATATAATAATGTTATCATCCCTGGAAAGATGTTGAGATTTATGCTATGGAAATATATTTGTATATTTATGCACAACGATAAATGAAAAAAATTACCTGTTTTTTTACAACATGTTCAACATTTGTGGCTAGGTAGAAAGAGTCTAAAGTTTAATCTAAGAAGGGTTAGAAAGCATAAACCTGGTTAAAATGGTTTATAGAAATTTGCAGCTTATGGTGGTTTCACTTAGATCCACTTTATTATGAAACTGATGGTAATTGTCGTGTAATAAAATGAAAGAGACCAAACATTTTGAAACTTTGGTTTAAAGGTATTCATTTTCTCCAGATGTACGTGATGGTGAGGTTGCCATAAGTCTCTAAAAAAATTAGGACATTGAAACCACAGGTGAAATTGGTGTCATTGGTATTATCTAAGATGAAGACAAAGCATTCTGTAAATGACATTAATTGAATATGAAAACGCAGACATTGTTGATGTTGAAGATGAAGTTGATGAATTTTGTAATATGACACCAATTGAATCAGAGAATGCAGATATTGTTGGTGATCTGAAGCTTACCATTTTCATCATAGGTGGTGATGCCCCAAGTGACGACATTGGTGGTAAATCACTTAATTCCATGTCTTTGCTACATTTTGACAGAAGTCTACAGCATTCAAACTGGAACGAAATAACCATCTTTGGCATGATATGCTAATGCTGTACATTGCCATATGAAAATATATGTTAAATTGAGGGTCTGGCCTGCTTGCTAATGGACCTGCAGCTTTGAATGGAAATCTGTCCATACACACATCACTGTTCATTGGCCACAAGTCTAATCCATCTGAACTGAACATAGCTAAATAATGTGTTACATGTGTCACCATTTCATTATCAATTATGTTGTCTTTCCATTTCCAACCCGAAAAAAGTGACAGAGTAATTGTAGCAATCAAGGGTGCTTCTAGATCTTTAAAAGATGTAAAGCTCATGTATGCTGTCTGCTGCAATAGCTTGTTTAAAAATATCAATTCACTGGGAATCATGCATGTCCTAAACAGGGTATCAGTGCCCTTAATTTGCCAAAATATAGTCCCATTGTAGACTTTTTTCATTTATACTTTATTTCCAAAATGCACATATTTGTACTGCAAATGAATCAATAAACTATGAAACATAAATCAAGCTGTGACTAGCAATCAGGATCTTTATAATGTTTTCCTACTTTCTTGGGATAATGAAAAGCAGATGGATCAGACCCGTCATCACCATTAATATAGGGCAACCTTGTCTGGAAACTTTTGGGACTACTTACAGTAGGGGTCTGACACTGCTCCCACTGTTTATACTATGTTTCACTAGGGCTGTTTGATTGATGAATATAATGATGTCGAAAATTATGAAAACAAAACCGCTTCTGATGCTTTTTTGCATTTAAATTGGGGTCCTCATTGTCCAATGAGGCATATAACATTTATTAATTATTTAGCAGCATTTATGTCCCAACAATTTTAAAACGGGCGAGGAATTATAATGGTATCCAGGGAAAATCTTTAGAACATGAGGGATTGGTATCATTTCTATAGGACCCATCATTTAAGAGGAACCTTTCCCCAAACAACACCATGCAGCACAGTTATATCAAACAAATGTCGGGAATCGGGACTCTATGGTCACGTAGTCCGGAGAGCCCTTCTAAAAATACAGGCGACTACGGGCTGTCGCATAGAGGCAACCCAATGGAAGGGCTATAATAAATGGTCCACCAAAGCCATTCGCAGGGCAAATTTTAAACAAATGGCATTCTTTTCCAAATGGCAATTATACTACACCCCCGTTAAATTGCACAAAATGTTCCCAGAAACATCATCTGATTGTTCTAGATGTAATCATTCAAGAGGGGACTGGTTCCATATTTGCTTCTCTTGCCCTAAAATGACTAACTACTGGACTAGGGTCTTTCAGTCTGTTAGCCGACAACTCAAATATATATCGTAGACCCCAATCCTATGGTTATTTTATTTGGGATCTCTAACTCAACTTTAATGGTGCGACAAAAACAATTTTTTTAATGCTTCTTTAATAGCTAGATACTTGAGTTTGCAAAATTAGAAATCATCGGATCCACCAAAATACGCACAAAGGGTAATTAAAATGAGAAACATGAAAGAAAGAGAAACTTTATTCCCTTAGGATAGGGGCTATCCAGAAATTTGCACAAATATGGGGAGCAGAATAAAATCAAAAGCTGCAGGTACTGTAACAAAGCAATAAGTGAAGAAATAGATGTGAATAACTGGTGGTAGCTATAAGAACCTGCAACATATTATACATGTAATTATGGTCTATTATTGTATTGTATATATATTTATACTCGGGTAAAGATGCCCACCCTAAATATTCAAGAACTATATTACATACGACTATTTATTGTATTGGAATTATGAATTGTCAAGACATTGCCTTTTCCTTTTCTTGTTCTCTCTCATTCTTTGGAAAAAATGTCTGATTTATTGAATGGTCTGTGATTTATTGAATAAATAAAGCTTTAAAAAAACATGCAGCACAGGATACGCACTGATGCTCACAGCATGATGATCACATTGTGCTCTGCAAGAAGGAGAATTTAGTTGAAATTCCTGAACCACACGAATTGGCACTGTTTTATCAGGAATGTAGTTCCAATCTACCAGTGGCAAAATTATAATCAACATTATGATTCATGTTAGAATGGGCAGAACTCCAGTAGCAACCCAGATATTACCAGAGTTGAAAAAGGTATCTGTCATTTATCCAACAGCAAACAAGAAGCCATTTGTAGACTGACTGGAGGGATAATTATTTCTCTTGCTTCAAAACCTGAATCAGAGTCACTTTTCTATAGCATAACTTCCTGCAGCAATATCATTTCAATTGAATCTGTTCTGTTGGTGGATCACAAAAAATCATAATTGCAGAGGTTTCGATTGTTGTTATAGGAGCATCAGGTTAACGTGCTGAAACTGACACTTGCATTGCATCATTGGATTAATCATTTAATGTTGCTAGCATTTGGTGTAAAGCTGGGGACACACCAGTCCCACCAATCACTTAAATGGGGTTAAATGATTCAACATGGCTGTACACTCCTTGGGGTAATTCCTCCAGTGTGAGAAGGAGATGTAGAATGTGTTGATCCTTTCCGGAGGCATCTGTGTGTGGATGGAGTTCTGCTGAGCAGGATTGTCTGCACAGTGCTTTTTCATGTGATCGCTTTTCTGTTTTTCTTTGCACATGGAAGTGGCAGTTAAATGACTGTCCATGTACCTTCTACCCCCAAGAACTGGAACAGGTGGTCTAAATGATGGTCCAAAGACATTTTTGTCAGGGATTGTTTTTGAACTAGCCCTCTCACCTCGGGGAGCAACCCACCAGCAGCTTCAGTGACTTTATCTCAGTTGGTGGGAGAGCCAGTATTCCTTACGCTATACAATTTAATTCTAGTTTCTTGGACTGTCTGTGATATATTGAATCAGGAAATAGGGTCAGTTGCTTTAGCTTTCAACTTTGCCACCTTTCCAGGGAATCCAAAATCGGACTAATATATTTGTACTCCAAACAGAAGTCAGTATCGGGTCTGACCACCTAATGCTCCTCTAGGCAAATTACTTGGTGCTCTCTGAACTCCATACAGATTATGCAGCAATGTCAATCCTGTATCCAAGCCCAAG
The DNA here is from genome assembly GCA_963921515.1 of Calotriton arnoldi. NCBI lineage: Eukaryota > Metazoa > Chordata > Amphibia > Caudata > Salamandridae > Calotriton > Calotriton arnoldi. The sequence goes on from CAWUFW010006935.1 coordinate 100,667, forward strand.
CGTTCAAGGCTTGTTGAAGTTTACCGTTAGCTCATTCTCAAACGCTGTTCGATTTCAGGCAGAACAGGTGCGACTATAGCAGTCATACTCCCACACAAGGCACAGCATACTTTCCTCAATTTATTGTTTGTATGCTTAGTTAATAAAAACCATTGCATAAATTATTTGTGAGGCCGGTCAAGAATGTACTGGTCTGTCCATTTAGACATGTATGTTCTCCATCGAAGCATGCAAATTCTGCTTGCTGGCCTGTGCGCACTCCCAAAATGTTAAAGCAATCGCGCAGATGATCGCAGCCCTCGTTCAGGAATGCTGGACAAATACAGACAATATGCGTGATGGTTTCAGGGGCTTGGATGCAGTGTCTGCAAAGTTGTTATTCGCGTTTACAAGCCATTTTGGTCACAGGTCTAAAGTTAGAAAATCTCCCAGACTCAGGTGCATAAACCTTTTTTCCCCATTGGAGGATCAATAAGAATCTAGATAGGTCTGTTGCAACAGGGATTTGCAAGAATGAATGATGAACCAAGAATGTGCTTGCTTCTAAAAACTATTTTCGTCTTCAAGAAAGATGGAGCATGCACGTTTGTGTTGACATATTTCTTGATGACTTGTTAGTATGTTGGAAGGTCCCACAGACCCATAATTTGCAGGTTGTCTAAAAAATATCATTGGTAGTCCCTGTGAAGGCAATGACCTGGATTATTTGATAGTTCAATTCATAACCTTAGGTCAAGGGAGTTCTCTTTGGCTCTTCTCAGTTTGTAGCAAAATTTGACAAAGGCACTTTGTCGTGCATACTTCTGCTTTACAAGCCCAAACTCCAACCTTATTTGGGCCGGAGAAGCACTGCAATGGAGCTGAAAAGCTGCCTATACAAATTGAGATGCAGTGTTTTCAGCCATTAGAGAGACGACTTCAATGTTGTATGCAATGGTTGGCAGACATGTCGCTTTAATGATCTCTAGAATTGGCAGAAAACTTCTATCCTTTTCTGTAATGAAAGAAAGGCTGCGAGGAGGGAACCAGCTTTGGAGTTTATTTCCTCCCTGTGCCACTGGTAAGTGCCTTTTGTGTCAAACTTGACCCAAATATACTTATATACACTGTCTTTGATTAGTTTGTTATTGTTTAAACTCCAGGGTCCCACCGGCTTTAATTTCTTACTGAAAGTTAATACTTTTGTTTTATTTAGATTGATTTGTAGATTATCCAGGGTGTACAAAGTTAGCTTATTTAGAGTCCTCTGTAGCCCTACCTTGATTCTGCTAAACAGAATTATATCATCTGCATGTATGTTGGGAGGGGAAGTCTTTTGCATGTCTCTGGAGAGAGTGCTTTCCCTGCCTTATGCTGATCTCTAGGCAAGTCACTTAAATGTTACTGTATGATTTCTAGATCCCTATCTCAGTGAGCATGGCAATCATACATGTTCATTGAGGGTCTCCCTGTTTACATGGATTGAGGGCATAGAGCTTGGCTCTGAGGTCGAGGGGAGGCATGCAGCGTGCACCCTTATTTCACAGAGAGTGGCTACTGCTCTCTCTACACAGGCTGTGATAGACTGACAGTGGTGGCAGCAATAAATCTATAGTCAGGGATACCTGTACCCCTGTATTCTAACAAGGTTGCAAGACTGGCCATACTCTGATCAAGGCTGTGCAGTCTCTCATGCCTGTGGTCCTGTTGCCTTTGTCTACCTGACGTGTGCTTGAAAGCCCATGGGTGTACTGAGGAAGGATGGTAAGTTGAGCCATTGTGTGTAATGTGAGCTGGTCTGCTGGACAGTTAGCTCCCTCGTGTCCCTTCCAATTCCTTAAAGACACCTGGTGGGCTTGGGGTGGACACTCACTCTTATCTGTATTTAGCTGCCGTAACCTTGCGAGATGGTCAGGCCCCCCTGGTCTGGAGTTAATTAAAATTCCTCTCTGGGCAATAGCCCGAGCTGGTCCAAGGGAATACAGTATATAATCCTTTGCATGCTTTGGACATTCAGTGACCATGCAATAAATGTGCCTTGTCATTGGAGGGACACCCAGGATTCAGAAGTAGCAGACCCTCTAATTGGACCAGCCTATCAATCAGAGGGTATAAAAGTCTGGCCTTAGTCATTTGTTCAAGACTGGTCTATGATTCTGAAGAGCCGACCCTACACCGGGTCCATCTGAGGAAACCATTTACAGCCCACAGTGTAAAGGTAAGATAAGAGGCTTGCTCACTGGGTCTTTATACACCCCTGGATGGGGTTTAACTTGAGGACGTTTTGTCTGTGATGGATGGATTATGTGGCAAAGGAGTTTGCCAGTTTGACAAGAAGCAGCGGCATTGGCCAGAGTACCAGCTGTTCCTGTGAGGCTTGTAGATCTGGCACTCTGAACAAGGAAATTGCAGACAGCTGCTCAAGAAAAGAAAGATTGCAGCACAACAACGGCGGCAGAGGGAGACAAGAAAGCTTCATCCCAGTGCTTGAAGGCTGGATCAGTTTGTCCAGCCCCCCGTGCTGTGAAAGCCTGTGTGGAACTTCCAGTTACAATCTGTAACTGGCAAAGGGTGTCCAGTGGTACAAGCCCTCCACCTTTCTTTCTGTGTTATCGGGAGGTATCAGGGTGTACTGGTTCTCTGGCCAGCCACTACCCTCCTACAGCTAGCCAGTGGCTACTGGATTAGTGGGACTCCAGTAAATCGTGCCAAGACATCAGGCACGTGTGAACAGATCCCTGATGCCCCTAGAGCGGAGTCCACACTAAGGATGGGAGGGCACTTCTGTTGCTTTTGGGTGGTGGGTTTGGGGCTGATCAAGGACATTTAACTTCACATCAACTTTTGACACTACCTCCTTTCAATAGAAGGATTGGTATCATGGCTGTAGCGAATGAGAGCAACCCTGTGCAACATGGTCTGTAATATGCACTGCTAATTGTGTGTCTACATGTTAGCTGTGTTTTTATAGTACTTAGCGTCTAGGCACTATAATACTGTTTGGGGTCAGAACTGTGGTCCAGGGGGTTGTAGAGACATCTAATTTTCACTGTTTATCCTAGTTTTATGTTTAGTATATTTCTCTTGTGTGTATTAAAGTACTTTTCCTTAATAAAAAGTAAAGCACTGACTGGACATTGATTTTATCAGCCGGTAGTACAGTGTGCACTGTATTCTGAATGTCTAACCCCACCTCGCCTCCTTGAGTAAGCCTTGGACTGCTCTGTCTCACTACCCTGAGAGAGTGCTGTGCTGAAGAGGAGTACTTGGTTATCCCGTTTTGGGTCCACCAGTACTGAAGCCCCAGTACACCAGCGGGGAACACTCCAGTTGTTGCGATTGGAGCGCAGTAACCTGTGAGTGTCCTGGTACCCAGGAAGTCGGGTCCAACAATTTAACATGCTAGCCAGTTGTTGTCCACCAACTTTGGGCACATGAGCGTTTAAACGATACAGATCTTGGATGAGGTTGCCAGGAAGAGGGTAAATATTACCGGGGCTAACACACATCCCTACTTGAGACCAGTTGTTATCAGGATATTGTGAGAGAGCATTGTTCCATCCCCTATTTTTATCTGTATCCATTTGTCCATTTGACAGAGTTGTATTGCCTTCAATAACTTCTCTAGTATCCCGCAGTAGACATTTTTTACCAAAGCGTCATCCTGTCAATGCGATTAAAGGCGGCCTTTAAATCCACGAAACAAGCGTCTAAGGAGCTTTTAAGGTTCTAAGCCTTGTTTATAAGGAGGGCTAGGGTTGTGGGGATGGGGACTGTGTCCATTCCTGAACGAACAGATGCTCATCTGCCCAGATGTTTAGCTCCTGTGATAAAAGGCCTGCATAGTATTTTGTCTCATTGTTTAATAGGACAATCAGACAGTAATTGACTGGATCATTTTTGTTATATTCTTTGTATATGGAATGAATGATTGCGCCATGCCAAGAGTAGTGGATTTGATTGTTGGCAAAGCTGTAATTAAATTGAGGAGTAAGAAAATTCGACCAGCTTGCCGAGTTGTATTTAAACAGGGCATTAGGAAATTCATTGGGACCTGGGTCGCCATCCATTTTACTGTTGAGTATAAGCCTCTGTGGGCTGGTTGGAGAGAAGACTAGCTTGATCCTGCCATCCTGGTCCCACACTAGTACTGGTAAATCCATGTTTTTGTTTCGGCCAGTTCTCTCGTATAGGTGGCAAAATGGGCTGCAAGATACTCGGCCCAAGCTTGCTCGGTGATGTTGGCATTATTGGTACTGTGTGAGCCTCTTTCAAGGTTGTTTATGGTCCTCCAAAATTGGCTTTAGATGTTACTCTTACAATCGAGCAGAATTTTCACCCACAGTCCTTTGTTCTGCTTCCTCTTTGTGAACCAGATTTCCTTTTTGTGCAACAACCTTGCTTGTCTGACTTTTCCCACCTGCAAGCTGTTGGCCACAGACTTCTTTACTGATTGCTTTAGACTGTTACGTTTTTTTTTTGTGTTCCTTAGGGCAAAAGAATATCACTCTGACTTTTGTTTTCTTGGGCCTGGTTGAGGGCCTTTCTGATGTTGCATGGTCAGTTATTTATGTATCAACTTGTCAGCTATTGTTTCCCCATTTTGGACAGTGGTGCAGCCTTGCATGAATTTCTGGAGAAATAGGATTGAACAATACATAAAAAAAATTTGGGGGGGAATTTTCCTTTCCATTGTAGCCTTCTTAATTTTTCTGAGGTTACTGGGACCAATAGCATTGTAGCTTTGAGGTAGATACTTGTCGTTGTGCTTAGACCAATTAGCTGAGGAAATTGGTCACTTTCGAGTCTGGGTTCTATCCTGTATGATCTGGTTGAATAGGCTAAGGGTCGCTATAGTATAATTGATTGTGGAACTCGCCTTGTTGGTGATTCTCATTTTTGCAGGCTGTTGGTCTTCTTGGAATCGTCCATTTAAGACTCTTAGGCCCATGCTGAAGCAGGCTGTAAGAATGGAGGCACCAATGTTGCTGCTTCTGTTCTTTGTTGATAGCCACTGCTCCAGTATCTGCCATACAAGATCTAGTTCTAAAATGAGTTCATCCTTATCTTGAAGGTTCAGCAGGTTTTCATTAAAGTCGCATGCACAGTATACATGAATCTCAACTTCTTCGGGGGCATATTATCAAGAACGGCGATAAAATTATCGCCGCTTTAGCGGCAGAAAACTGCCGCTAAAGCGGCGATAATGGGCTTAATAATATGCCCTGGAGAATTCCAATAGAAGCCCATGTTCACACCAGAACATGGACTTCTATTGGAATTCACAAGGCATATTATCAAGCCCATTATCGCTGCTTTAGCGGCAGTTTTCTGCCGCCAAAGCGGCGATAATTTTTAACGCCTTTCTTGATAATATGCCCCTCAGTCGGTGCATTCTAGATTGCAAACTGGGGTAATCTGCTGCAGAAGCCATGTGCCAGCTAGTGAGTGGGACATACCAAGTTCAGGTTGTACCCTCTGAAGAAAAACACCAAAGAGAAAAAAAGTCAGCAGCTGGGAAAACCCTCCAGAAAGTTTGCAAACCACAATAGAACAGGGAAAACCAAGAAGAAAAAATGGGAATTAGGATGAAAAAGCACAATTAAAATAATAGGGTGAAAAACAGGGCAAATCTTATACCTGGAAGTGGTGTGACTCACCGAGATAATGGACAACAGGGCTTAAATAGTTCACTCTTACCAGAAAGAAATTGAAGTTCAAAAAGATGAAAAGGCACAATCTTGGACTGGGCAGGAAAGGCACACCCTCGAGAAGCGGTGGCCATGATGGATTGAGAAACATAAAACTCAACCATCATGGCGCCACAACCCTCCAAGATGGACTCCCCACCTGAGCCCCAGAACCTGCCCCAAGAGTGCTCTAACCAACAACACAGCTGCTGGGGCCAATAGCAACTGACACGGTAGCAACAGGAGCACAGCACTGGCAAACCCACACCTGGCACCCAGCATCGATGAGGAAGTTCGTGTAGCACGTCTGCACTCATAGAAGATCTTACCAAATAATTTCGTAGCAGCAAATGCAGAACTATTGTCCTAATGAAAGGTATTAACTGCCCCCTTTGATACTTGACACTGCAAGTTTTTGTGACAGCCAAACCCACAGGAATCTGGAGCCTGAATCAACTGCAACAAAGATATATTTATATTGATTAACACTTGCTAATGTACTGATATGATCAAAGAAAATTACTCCAAAGTATTGTTTTGGTACCATTGACACCATTGATGCCAGCATGAACAGAATCTATCCTTTGAAGAGCTGCTCTCACTAAATCTAATCTAGCTTGCTCATTGGAACATGCCTATCTCAGATCTCAGGTATAAAATCTATGAAGACATTATATTCAGTAGGAGTGTAGGAAACTGTCAGGAGGCTTTTTTCCTTTCAAGGTTCCTGTGTTGCCACTAAAAATGGCTGCATCGATCTTAGTTTGGAATCAAGTTACAGCTGCTACCCTAAAGATTTGCACTGCTGTTTTTGTAGCCAAATCCGTTGCACTGTACTCTTTAGTGTGAATGTCTTCACTTTTATGGGTTATGGTATGCTTCTCATGAAGAGCACCTACTTTTCCCCAAAGTTCTTTATTTTTTCTTTTTACTTGGCCTTTGAATCATTGCATCCATTTAAGCCCAGTACAGTAAATCTACATTGTAGCCTTGTACACAGAAGACTGAATCTGGCACAACAAGTTTGGGAACTGACATATAACGCTTCTGAAGGGCAAGTAGTAGGGCATGCATTTCTGCTAGCTGTACAGTGGAATCACCAATAATGTTAGTGTGTGTATGCAGCATCTTGAAGTCACCATCTTCAAAAATGAACTCCATGCTATGTAGTACAAATAGTGATGTACTTCTGTTTAGTATCCACTACACAAAGGGTATCCTACAAACCTACTTATAATGGTATTCCTTTTTCCTAGTCCTCCTGCCCTTGAAAGGATATTAAACATTATTCTTGTGGACCCTCACACACCCTATTGGTGTCATGCTTCATCATTGGGGTGCACCCTTGTCCCTAAAAACCAGGGCGAGCTCAACCATCTTCCAGGGATCAATTTGAATAGTGTTCTAATCATAATGGTGAGCATAAATATTTTAAAAAACCTAGTGGTCATCCCAGTTTCCCTTTATTTTGGGTGCCACTGGCATGATTAAAATAAGAATGAGTTATTCGGGTGGTTTAACTCGTTTACCTCGGTGAACATTCCCCCGCTGTGCGGGCGTTCTAAAGGGTGGGCGGGGCTGCGTCGGCCAACGGTCATGCGCAGCACCAGGGAGGTAGTGCTCGCGACGGCCGTTGGCCGACGGGCACACTTAACGGGTTAAGGGGAGGGTTACTACGCCTACACCCTAATACTATGTTGACATGTTACAGCCCTTTCTCATGGCCCATCCAGGGTCCCGGGCTTTCATCAGGACTGATTATTAATCCCTGTTTCCTATAATGTGTCAATGTTACTACTATTGAGTCAAAGATGTCGAGTTTGTCATTTGTCATGATCACAGGACACAAACAAAACATCAACAGGTGAGGCTGGCCTACTTGCAAATGGAGAGGCATATACTGATGCCTGTTTTCATCAGAATAATAAAGGTGCAATAGGACATAGAAACATAAAAATATGAAAAAGAAGAAATAAGCAAACATTGGTAAATGCATTAGGTTTCGCCTATGTGATTAATAATAAGCTGTTTTTTGTTGTAAGTTGTAGCTTAGTGAGTAGCTGTACAATATAAGTTACAGAAAGTCTGTTAAAGTGTTATGACTTGTTTATGTACAAAAAAAGCAATATATTGTGCTATTACTAGTGGTGTAGTGCGGGTAAGTAATAGAAAATTTTAAAAAATGAAATGTAAGAGGGAAATAATAGAATTAATTGATGCAATAGCAATATTTTGTGTTTAAAGTAGTTCTGAAAACTTTTAGGTGAGGTGCCACTGCACCTGCTGCACCATTCAAATCATGCCCCTAGTGCCTGCAAGATAACTGCATGTGTGACTGCCTGTTTAGTAGTAAAATCTAGCAATATTTGGTGTTTATAGGAGTTATGACAACTTTTGGCCCAGGTGCAACTGCACCTGCTTCACCATTCAAATCATGACCCTATTCCTGGAAGGTAACCGCATTTGTGACTGCCTATTTAGTAGTAAAGTATTGCAACATTTGGTGTTTAGAGGGATCCCTAGGGCTTTGGGCCCAGATGTCACCACGTGCTGCACCATTCAAATCATGCCCTTAGTGCCTGCAATATAACTGCATGTGTGACTGCTTGTTTAGTGGTAAAATATGGCAATATTTGATGTTAAGAAGTTCTGACAACATTTGGCTCTAGTGCCACTGCACCTGCAGCACCATTGAAATCATGGCCCTAGTGCCTGTTAGATAACTGCACTTGTGACTGTTTAGTAGTAAAATGTAGCAATATTCTGCATTTAGTGGGGTCCCTAAAGCTTTTTGCCCCGGTACCACTCCACCTGCTGCACCATCCAAATCATGACGCTGTTGTCTGCAAGGTAACTGCACTTGTGACTGCCTGTTTAGTACTAAAATATAGCAAGGTTATGGGGCATATTCTCAAGGAACTGTCGCCGAGTTACCGGCACTTTATCGCAGCCAAAGTTGCGATAAATACATCTCCCCATTCAAAAGCTGGTGTTAATAGCCTATACCACCAGTTTACCCGCGATAGCAGCCACAAACTACATCGCCACAGAAGACCACTGCAACTATCGCTAATGAGATGCAGAGTAGGCGTTCCCGTGCAAAAAGCCGCGACAACACCACACCACAACATTCTCAACGACCAGCCACATCTGCGATGAGAACACAAAACATGCGATAAGGCGCGTTAACTGCAGGAAATTAACACCTGCTCTGACCTGGTGTAAAGTCGGATGACAACCGGCACCATCAAAGGGAGCACAGCCCAGAGCCACACATGAAGAACAACAGATGCCATGGAGCCACCCACCATGCATCCGTGAGCCCCGAGAGGGCAACAACACCCCCCGCAACCAGGACCCCCCCCCGGGTCCCCACTACGGGCACCACCCACCCACCCCCACCCACCCCCAACCCACCCCCTCCACCCCTCGGACAAAGAAATGTCACAACAACGTTACCAAAATCATGCAAAAAACAATTCACATGAAGCCGCTCAATCACAACACCTAACATACATCTGTGGACAGAAAAAGGAGAGTCAGACATCCACATCATGAAATACAAATAATACATTTATTACAGAACAAAACAAGAATACTAAAGAGGCATGGAGGGTCTTCTCAGGACAATCTGCAAGTCACAGCCTGCAAAACAGAAATCTAGATAAGAAGGTGTGCCATGCGCTCAGAAAATGACAGAGAGAGCGAGCGAAAGAGAGAGAGAGAGGGAGGGAGAGAGAGAGGGGGAGAGAGAGAGGGAGAGAGAGAGGGAGAGAGAGAGAGAGAGAGGGAGTAAGAGGGAGAGAGAGAGGAAGGGAGAGGGAGAGAGAGAGGGAGGGAGCGAGAGAGAGGGAGAGGGAGAGAGAGAGGGAGAGGGAGAGAGTGCCAACACTGCGGACCCATGCCTCACCGCTCACCTGCTGCCACCGGTGTGTCTCCAACCACGTGGCGGTATAGACTGCAGTCCCCCAGGTCCCTCATCTGAAACAGTTCCCAGGGACATGAATGGCAGAGACCATACAGTTTCACACGCCATCATCGCTTGCCCGCCCCTGAGCACACAGGCTGCTGCACCCCCACCCCTCCCGCTGCCCAGTGGTGGTTGCCCGCCCCTGCGCAACCAGGCCCCACTGCTCACCTTCCGCCACCGGCGTGTCTCCAAGAGGGCCCACCACGTGCCAGTGGGGGCTCCAAGCCCGGGGTCCGCGACCCTGGCACCCTCCACATCATGCACCCAAGCATCGCGGGCCACCAGGTCACACACCTGATTCTGGGTCTTGATTTCACAATGGCAGAGTACAATTCAGTGCATAGGGCATCATCGCAGGCTGCACACCCACTCAGCATTTCAGGTGGCCCTATCTCAGTGCACCGAAAGACACGGTCTCGTGGCGGTGTGACTGTGCCTGCCGCAGTGTATCCGGTGTCACCAAGTCTGTGCACCGCTAGCCATGGACCCTTCATGATTGAGTCCCGTGGTGTGGACGCCATCATGTCACCCCCGGCACTGGGCAATGTGAGGTGGCAGGGCCCTAGGCCCTCATGCATAAATGAGAACCACACGGAGACAGCCAGTCAGAGATTGGAAATGGCGTCCAGCACGTGCGCCAGGGCCTTATTATTGGCAGGGTCACATGTCCTGTGATGCCTGTGCTGGATGGGTGTGGTGTGGGTGTAAACATCCATGAGGGAGTGGCTGTGGCATGCTGACAACTAGACCTGTGAGCATCAGATCCCTACAGGGAAGACCTGGGACATGTAGCCTTGTTGTCCCCCCCCTGTGAGCATAAGCGGAGTGGGCTGTCCTTGCGTATGCCAGTCCAGCGTAAGGGTGTGAACAATGACCCTGGGGCCCTGGTTCCGTCCTGGGCCGGACAAGGAAGCGACTAATGGATGTGTCGCTGTCGGAGTGTCGGCGCCACACGGACCACAATCGGCAATGTGTCTCCCTGTGACCCAAGTCCCACAACATGCGCAACATGGACGTAAGGGGAGGTCACTGACTCTACATTCATACCTACTTCCACACTTGAAAGTTCATAGACATGACACATCTGTGTTAACATGAATGTTTATTGCACAATCAGTGGTGTGTTGCAGCTGGAGCAGTACAGGGCCATGCAGACCCCACTCTGCATCGTTGGCATGTGGCGGGCCAGCCAGAGTCCCTCAGGGAATGACAAGTACATCGGGGAAGGAAGAGTTCAGTCCGCAGTCTGATATCCGTGTTGTTGGTGGCCAAACAGATTATGGCAGTCCATGTCGTGGTCCAAAGTGAGTGTCGCTGAGTGCATCGGGGGACAGTGGCAGCTGATGATGCAGAGGGCAGAACCAAGCAGAAACAGGCCACATTTTTGGAGATGGATGCTACCGCTTCCTTCTCACCACCAAGGCAGATTCATCCGCATCTTCATCCTCTGCTGTTGCATGTGCCTCACATGTGGGTGGTGGTGTTCTGTCTCCAGCACTGTGTGGCAGTGACACCCCATGGGCCGGAGGTGGAATGTCTGCTGCACTGTGTGGCACTGACACATCAGGGGCCGGAGATGTGGATGGGGTGGTAGCAGCAGCATGCATCAGCGCCAGGCCTTGTGGCAGCAATGCCATGAGGATGGTCTTTATGTCATTGAGGGACCCAGCTACCTCTCGCTGGTGTGCAGCCATGGCAGCCGCTCTTTCCGCCCGCGTCCGCTCCATGTTCTCATGAGCCTCCGCATGAGTCCCAACTCCCGGGCGAGTTCGCTGGTGGCACTCTGACTAGTCAGTCGTTCTTGTCTCTGAGTCAGGACTCTGGCAATGTCAGCCATGGTTTGTTGGAGTGCATGGAGGGGACTGTGGGTGTCCGTTAGGGACTGTGAGTGGTCCCTGATGGGACTTAGACACCCACGTATGGCGTCTAGTTTGTCTGCCATGAGGTCGAACCCCACCTGCACCTGTTCAGCCAGCTTCTCCTGGCACCCCAACACACGGCGTTGGAAGGCCATGTGTTCGCCGTGGGGGTCCTGGGAGGCAACCGTGGTGGTGGGTGCTGCCTGCTGTGTGTTCTGTGCAGGGGGTGGGTTCTCCTCGTAGCAGCTGGGCTGGCCTGCTCCTGGAAGTGGGCTGCGGAGGCTCTCCACGAGCTGTTGGAGGGCGTCGGAGTCGAAGGAGTGGTGGTCCTCTTCGTCATCAGAGAAGAGAGGTTGGGAATGCTCTGCAGGGGGTGTTGGATTTCCTCCTGCAATGTGAAGGGGAGATGCAGTTTAACAATGTGTACACATGTAAGTTGACGCATTGTACATGTTTACATTCAGACTGCATGGCAGTGTACAATGTGACTGTGTGTGGGGAGCTGCCTATTTGATGCGGGACAGTGGACATTCCAACAACTTCACGGATGTGTGTTTGTATTTGTGCATTGTCAACTCACATTTCCCTGCTTTGGCAAATGTGATTGGCCAGTTTCTACGCACATGCAGCACCAGTTGTGTCCCCTGTTCTGTTGTGGACGTGTTGCGGTTTGTACCGCATCGTTGTCAATGTTGATGTGCTCTGCATGTAATGTGTGTGTGCCGCATTTAGGGTGGGTCGCCCATGAAGCTCAGTTTTGGCTGCACCTCATCACTTACATGGGGTGTGCCTCTGGCTTCTGTGCTTATGCAGTGCTTAGATGTTGCATACTTGTGTGCATTGGTCTCTTGGTGGGAGTTGGGGGTCTGGGGCATGGTCTGTCCGCAGATGTGCTTTGCTTAATTGTGCATGTATGCCATTGTGCCCATCTTCCCCCGGTCCCTGTTGGGTACTCACTCTGTTGCTGTTGTGTCCGGTCATGTTGAGCTATGTCCGGACCCCCAACTCCTGCCACCGTCTCCCCACTGATGACTGTGGACACCATTTCCTCCATCTCGTCCAGCTCCTGGTGTGTCGCTGGGCTCCCACCTCCAGTCTGCATTGCTGCCTTGAGGTTGTTGGCGAGTTTCAGCTTGGTTTTGCGCTTGACATCATTCCAGCGCCTCTTGACCTCATCCATTGTCCTCTTCAGCACTCCGACTGCATTCACCTTGTCCACGATGGACTGCCATAGTCCATTTTTTGTTGCCAATGACACAGTGGAGGTGACGAACAGTTGTTGATGGTGTTCTATCACCTCCGTTATCAGGATCCTGTTTTCCTGCGGACTGAACCGCTTCTTCCTACTCTTCTTGTCCATGCCCTTCCCTGACCCCGAAGTCCCAGGATGGTCCTCCGGGGGGCTTGTGGGGTTCTGGTTGTCCTCTGCACTGGCTCCGGCTGCCTCCATTGTGCTTCGCTGTGGTTTGGCATTTATTTGTGGTTTTTTTTTTCGTCTTTTATGGTGCATTTTCCGCATGACGCATTGGAATTGCAGGCTTGTGGCTAATTTTCGCTGATTTTTGTATCGGGGTTGGCATCATCGCAGGATTTTTCACGTTGGTGTTTCGCATTTTTGCGGCGTCGCGTTGATTTTAGCGCAGTCATTGGACGCGTTATCGTGGGACTATCGCATGGTGCCGCCTGCTTGGGAATTCCACGTTGACACGGTGTTATTGTCCCGCGATGGACTGCGATGTGAAGAGTTGCGTTAAGCTACTTTTCCGGTAGTTATCACACGTTATTGAGAATATCCCCCTCGGTGTTTAGTGGGGTGCCTAGGACTTTTGGTCCTGGGCTCACTGCACCTGCTGCACCATTGAAATCATGACCCTGTTGTTTGCAAGGTAACTGCACTTGTTACTGCCTGTTTAGTTTTACATTTTAGCAATAATCTGGGATTAGTGGGGTCCCTGGAGCTTTTGGCCCCAGTAGCACTGCACCTGCTGCACCATTCAAATCAAGTCCATTTTTACTGCAAGGTAACTGCAATTGTGACTGCCTGTTTAGTAGTCAAATATAGCAATTTTGGATGTTTAGTGGGGGTACCTAGTGCTTTTGGTCCTGGTATCACTGCACCTGCTGCACCATTGAAATCATAACCCTGTTGTCTGCAAGTTTACTTTACTTGTGACTGCCTGTTTAGTTTTAAATTTTAGCAATAATCTGGGATTAGCGGGGGCCCTACAGCTTTTGGCCCCGGTAGCACTGCACCTGCTGCACCATTCAAATCAAGTCCATTTTTACTGCAAGGTAACTGCAATTGTGACTGCCTGTTTAGTAGTCAAATATAGCAATTTTGGATGTTTAGTGGGGGTACCTAGTGCTTTTGGTCCTGGTATCACTGCACCTGCTGCACCATTGAAATCATGACCCTGTTGTCTGCAAGTTTACTTTACTTGTGACTGCCTGTTTAGTTTTAAATTTTAGCAATAATCTGGGATTAGCGGGGGTCCTACAGCTTTTGGCCCCAGTACCACTGCACCTGCTGCACCATTCAAATCAAGTCCCTGTTGTCTGTAAGGTAACTGTACTTCTGGTTGCCTGTTAAGGAATAAAATATAGTAATATTAGGTGTTTAGTGGGGTGCCTTGAGCTTTTGGTCTTGGAGCCACTGCACTTGCTGCACTATTGATATCTTGACCCTAGTGCTTGCTAGATAACTGTACTTACGACTGCCTGTTTAGTTGTAAAATATAGCAATATTAGGTCTTTAGAGGAATTCTGACAACTTTTTGGCCCGGTGCCACTGCACTTGCTGCAGCATTCAAATCATGACCCTAGTGCCTGAAAGGTAACTGCACTTGTGAGTGCCTGTTTAGTTGAAAATATAGTGATAATCTGTGTTTAGTGGGGTGCCTGAAGCTTTTAGTCCCGGAGCCACCGCAGATGATACATTATTGAAATCATGTCCCTAGTGCTTGCTAGATAACTGCACTTGTGACTGCCTGTTTAGTTATAAAATATAGCAATATTAGCTGCTTAGAGGAGTCATTACAACTTTTGGCCCCGGTGCTGATGCACCTGCTGCACTATTTAAATCATGACCCTGTTGTTTGCAAGGTAACTGCACTTGTGACTGCCTGTTTAGTAGTAAAATATAGCAATTCTGGGTGTTTAGTTGGGTGCCTAGAGCCTTTGGTGTTGCTGTCACTGCTCCTGCTGCCCATTGAAATCATGACCCCGTTGTTTGGAAGGTAACTGCACTTGTGACTGCCTGTTTAGTTTGAACTGTTAGCAATAATCTGAGTTTAGTGGAGTCCCTAGAGCTTTTGGCCTTGGTGTCTCTGTACCTGCTGCACAATTCAAATCAAGTCCCTTTTAACTGCAAGGTAACTGCAACTGTGACTGCCTGTTTAGTAGTCAAATATAGCAATATTATGTGTTTAGAGGAGTTCTGACAACTTTTGGGCCCGGTGCTACTGCACCTGCTGCACCATTCAAATCATGACAATGTTGCCTGCAAGGTAACATCACTTGTGGCTGCCTGTTTAGTAGTAAAATATAGCATAGCTCTTGTATATTAACTTCCTTTTTAACATACAATGTTTATTACAACATTTAGAATTTGATCATAATGACCAAATAGATTAAGTTGAAAAAATCAATCCAATAATGCCTACAAAGTGCAAAGAAAGGTACTGAGGCATAATAGGAAAAATCACAAGCGTTCTAACGCTAAAGCATCTGCTTTACACAGCTAAGTAATAAAAAGCAAGTTTTCCAGCATACTGCTAGAAGCTGTCTGCAGTTTCCGTGGGAAGAGATCTTATCTTGACAGTGAATGGGGCTTAAAAAGTGTGAATAGCTTTAGTACAAGTATCGTAAATGTGAGCAGCCAGGGGGAGTTAACAAAAAAAAGGTTCCACACAAAAGCTATTGACTAGTTTTGCCTTGTTGTGTTCATGTTTGTAAATATTTTAGTCCTAACATGTCAGCTTGCACTCTATGTAAGATAGCTAGTGTGCTTTCTTTCAATTTTTTTCTGAAACGTGGGAGTAATTAATACATTCAAGAGGCTATCCTGTTCAGCATAATTTGACATGTAAGCTCTTCCAAAGTTAAGAAACACCATTAGGTCTTGTAACTTCCTTAATGTGTTTGGAGGTTGTAAAGTAGCACACATCTGCAAGATGTCAGGTGCCAATCCTTTACCCTCACTGGATAAGTCATATGCAAGAAAAAATGCATCAGAATATGCAATTTTACATTTTAAAATTGATTTTATACCCATGATGGGCTAGGAGCATCATTAACTTTCCAACCCTATCTAGGTGTTCAGTCACTCATCATCTGCAATGTAGATGTCAATAAATGATGATGCTTCGGGACCGTCTTATATGATCTCCATAATCCTTGTTGCAAAAGCCCAGGGCTATTCTTATACCTGTGGGACAATGTTGTATAAGCGCACTGAAATCCACCGAATGAAAACACAGCTAAATACTAGTATTCAAGTGCTACATTTTCACTAAAAATTCATTAGATCTATTCAACATTGTTTTAGATTTTTTCCCACTTAATTCATCATCAGGACCATGGTATGATCTTTTTGTACAGCATGGGTGCATGCATGCAAATTTAAATTGCTATATTCTAAAAATATTCTATATGAATTGTCAAGTTTTAATGCCAGAACAAGAGTAGTGTTCATGGTGAAATGGTAAAGCACTATTATAACATTATGGGGCATATTAGCAAGGGCACTATCGCCACTTTAGCGGCACTTTTTGCCGCTAAAGCGGCGATATTAATATCGCCCTATCAGCAAACTGTCTCTAACAGCAGTTAGCGACAGTTTGCGGGCATTAACGCCCGTTTTTACCGCTTTGCATGTCAGCGATATTTATCGCTAATGACATGCAAAGTGGGCGTTCCAACGAACAAACCTGGGAAACACTCGCTAACAGGCCTATCGCCTATTAGCAAGGTGGCCATGGCCCCAGTTAGCGACGTGAAAAGTCGCGCTAACCGGGAGTCATCGCCATTTATTTAACACCTGCAATTAGCAGGTGTTAGCCATACCTAACATGGGGGTGGATTATGCTGATACGACCACAGGGTCGTATCAGCAAGGTGTTCTCCCGTCTCCATGCAACATTGCTGGTTTTTCAGCGATGTTGGCCCATTTCCCCCGCTATCGCTGGAATATTCATCGCCACAGCGCTAATCGTTGCTAATACAGCGTTAGCGTGGCAATATATTCCAGCGATAGTCAGCGATAAAAAAATCACGCTAAGCAGGGTTAGCGATGATTATCGCCTCTTCTTGCTAATATGCCCCTATATTCTAGCTGATCTTAAATATATTTTGTATTGTGCTCTGCTTCTGGTTTAAGTATATATTGAGCCTGAACGTGGGGCTCACTCCTTAAGAGAATCACACGTGGAACAGATTATTGGTTCCTTTACAACACTGGTGCCTGTTTCAAAGACACTCACATGTATATTTTTTCCTGAGGTCTGCAGGCACTAAGGAGGAAAATGCTAGCATTATTACCTCCTTACCTCAAGATGCCTCCCTTATAAGTGCCGGAGGCTAGTCATCCTCTGCACGGATGATGTCTTTAATCATGCAATAATTGAGACCACAATATAGCTTTGATGTTGTGCAATGTGTCACCCTCAATTTTTATATCTGTAGCACAATCCATGTCTAGAGGGTTTAAATGTCCATTCGGCATATATTGTTTAGTTGGAGTCACCACCAGATGCAGCTGGATGGTCTGGTAAACTATTGTCACTTCTGCTTTACTGTCTAGAAGTGCTACTGCCCAAGTACCATTCCTCCAAATTATCAAAGGCATGTTTTTTTTCAAAATATTTTTAGCATATTTTAGATAAGGCATGTTTCTTTGCTAAACTTCCACAGAAGAGTGGGAGGCCCTATCTGAAATGAAGGAGGAAAGCAATAAGGGCATCTCCACTATCAGTATTATTGGTAAAATGTTTGAGTGTGTCATTCAAGATTACTCAAAGTTCAAAATGATCTCCCCCCATGTTGGGTGTTATTGATACATTTTCTGGATTTCTTTCAAAACAATGCCTGGAAATGGATTTTCTAGACCTTCTGGCACTATGGACTTAGTCAGTATGCCAACAAGAGATAGAAATCACGATGGACTGAAACCCCCGCAACACACTGAGCATTACTTGAGTGAGATGCGTTTTAGGTAACGCTAAGTCCTGTGAGATTTCATAAGGATAGTTAGTGAAACCGTCTTTCCTCATAGATAAACACACTAAAAACACCTAGTTATTTTCAAGGTTCATTATAATCAATATCCTAGCCTAGTGTAAGTAAAATAAATAGTAACTATTATAAAATGAACAAGGTAGTGGTTATTATAATTTTCAGTGGCAGAATAATAAAAAAATATTATAACAATATGATGTTATCATAAAGCGTCTCTATATCGATAACCACTGGTCCTCCTTTCTCTCGGCAAACAAAGCTAAACTTGGCACCAAAAGAGGCCTTCCTCGAGTTTCATAGATGGTTCACATCTGCATACCTTTTCTAAAGAATAGAAACAATGTTCAGCAAAGAACAGCAGCAGCTGCATCTGCATCTCAAAGTCAGCAGATAAGCCTAGTGAAGGTTGTATGTACCTTCCCTGTTGCCTTCTGCTAGAGAAGGTGATTACAGCTGTGTGTAACCCTTAGTCTTGGACCCTAGTACGTAGTTCCTCTCTATCTCATAACATTGTATTCTTGTTTATATATTTTGTCCGAATATTGTTGCACATTTTCAAATTCAACAATTAGTAGTAAGCCCTTTTAACCTTTCACTTACTTACATTCTGTGAAACCTTGCTTATTGTTTAAAAGCAATACGTGAGAATTTGAGATATGATTTTTCTTTAAGGATACTTCGGCAGTGTATGTGTGAAAGACCCCTGTTAGTTGCACACTGGAACAAGGTGTTGATGCACACTTACAGGTAGCTGGTGTGGCCTTTGAGGTTATTGGGTAATGCATAGTCCATGGTCTGAGGCTTTAAACTTATAACATCTCTGGTATACGTCTGGCCTTGGGAGGGGCTCTTGGTATGTTCTGATAGGGGATTTTGATAGAGCAGTTAGAGTCTGGAAATTTTCAGGTATGAATAGCTGTAAACACATGCTGAGGGTGACCTGACTTTGACCTCATGAATGGCTTCTTTTAGATGAAGGTTTAAAGAGTTTTGGAGGCCCTGATATTTCTTGGTGCCTGTCCTAAAAAGCCAATGTAATTTATGTGTGCCGTGTTGGGTTCCAGGCTTCACTTCATTAGGCTTTCTATATGGAGACACTTTCCTTCTTTTTCAAGATAAAATGTGCAAGACATCTCTGTTCTATCAACTCCCATGGTATTGCAAACTGGTTATGCTGGTGTATGTGCCAGGAAAATCATGATTTTTG
The DNA here is from genome assembly GCA_963921515.1 of Calotriton arnoldi. Lineage (NCBI taxonomy): Eukaryota > Metazoa > Chordata > Amphibia > Caudata > Salamandridae > Calotriton > Calotriton arnoldi. The sequence goes on from CAWUFW010006935.1 coordinate 119,606, forward strand.
GAGGGGTTAAACTTTCTAAGTGCTTAATCCCACCCCATACAACAATGTACCTTGATACAAAGCAATGCTTATGGTTTTAAGATCTAACCTGTTCTGCAGAAGGCTGTCGACTGGCAGAATCTTAAGTGTGAACTGAGGTTGGCAGAGAAAGATATAACAAAATTCCAAAACAGAGTCAGTCACTTGTAAATTATCTACATCCAATTGCATGTGAGGCATGTTTAATATGTAACAGGCTGTGTCTCATTTCTACACTCCTTCAGAGGCACTAGATGTTTGCTGACAGACTGGTGCTTCAGAATTAAGGGTAGACCTTGAATAAACAAATTATTCATAAAGTGATCACTCTTGTTTCCCTCGCATAGGAAAACCGCACACACAGTTATCCACAGTATACACCCTGGTGATAAACATGCCTAATGAAAACAGCTATCAGGAGGAATGCATCCAGGGGTTCGGCTCTCACTTATGCTCTGATTACAAACTTTACAGTTGTGACTCTGAAAAGACCATAGAACTGAGACAGAGCGAGTCACATGTCAATCATTCACATTCAGTCATGGTTCAGGAATACCTAATATGTATCTGACTGAGATCAATTAAACCTGACTTGTCAGAGGTACTAGACAATTGTCTGACTATCTGGTGCCTCTCATTCAAGAGGACTCAGGCAGAGTAAGGACAGCAAAAATGTCAGCACAAGACACATGCCAGGCATTCCACATTCCTGACACACCAATGACCTTTCCCAATCGGACTTATCAGATTATCATCCACATAGACCTGGCCTGACCTTAGCTGATCTGATATAATGCTCCATTCCTGGCCTCACTTCGATTTCTCCATTTCCTCTGACTCAACTTCATACCTCCACTCCCTCTATAACTCAATTTATCCACTTCTCCTAGAACTGTAAGTCATATTTGGGTAGGCGATTTTACATATCGTTGCCCAAAACCCCCCAATTTACAAGAATTTGGGGAGTTTTATAATTTGGAAACTTTTCTGATCCTACCCAAATCTAGTATGTTTGAAACAGGTACTCGGAATATTTTGTAAAAAAACTTCACACTACTCAGAAACCTGGCCAGGATTAAGCAACTACTTACTAAAGTTGATTACAAATGAGGTTCCATTTAGGATCATCATTTATTGCTGTCGTGGTATGCCATTTTACTTTTTTTTATTCTTATTGTGTGCAGTTTTATTTTGTGGTAGAAGCAAATCACTGTTGTTTTTCAACAAAGACAAAAGTCAAACAATAATTATGAACTCGTCAAAATATAATATGGTGCTATATAGTACCTCTCAGCAAATTAGCAGCTCTCCAGCAGTTCATGTAACTTGGCAACCTGGTTTCTCAAAATAAATGAGCTAGAGTTGTGTTCAGGTGACCAATTTCTTAACAAAGGTATCATTAAGTCCGAAACACCTTTTTTGTTAATCACGTATTAACTAGCCCAGTAGGTCTGGCTTTAGTATAGTATACATGAACGGACACAACTTGCAGAAACTGCTAGGGGCGGGGAGAAGTGCTCTGCTATATCACAAGTAGCCAGGTGTGGTTCCAGATCTGCAACTACTGGGTCTGAAAACACCAGATCCATTTTCCCCAGGTGAAAAACACAGATGGAGAGGGGTACGGGCTGCAGGCAGAGTCACACTCCAACCCCTACCTGCCTTCTCCAACATCATGGGGGAGCAGGCAACAATTCATGCAGCCAGGCTGCTACCTCCCCTCAAACTGGACGTCCTTTCTTCCCTCTCACTCTTTAACCAAAAGGCTCCACTGAAATATTTCACCTGCTCAGAGAAGGTGGTAAATGTCAGTGGATTTCTCCCCCGAAACTGTTAAGACCAGTGGAAAGGATATGGTAAATATGGATCCTCATGGTTATTCCCCATTCTGGGAATAAAACACCATAATGGCTGTTTATAGGTGTGGGGATGACAGCTTCATGAACAAAACTTGAAAACGAAAGTGAGCCCAAGTTTTTGAGACATTTCCCATTTAGCTGTTTTTGGCACTTTAACTGTCTCTTATAGTTTGTGACCTTTATTTTGAAAAAATAATGTTCTTTGGGACATGGGTGGGCATCATGAGCACGCGAAAACGCACTGACGTTGTAAAAGGCACTTTACAGAGAGGTGAAAAAATGTTTTTGCCCCTGAAAAGTAAAAGGTTCTATACCTCTTCAAATCCAAAGGTCACGTCCTTAATTCTTTGCCTATGCACTACAACGTTAGTGAGTTTAAGCAATCTTAAGATATTTACTTTTCTTCTTGTTGATCTTATCAGACGTGTGTAGTTGGTTAAATAAAATTAGTGAAGCAGCCTTTAAAAATCAGATCCCACTTCTATTTTTGTATAGGACAAGAAGCAGTAAGGTGGTAACTTTATCTAAAATGCAAAGAAAAAGGTAGGTGTAAAATGCAAAGAGATCCACAAGCCTATTAGGTGCTTCATTTCCTATCTTGCATGTGTAATGGCAAACTGAAGCCAGGGCCGGACTGGCCATAGCGGGCACCGGGCGTTTCCCCGGTAGGCCGCTAGGGTGGGGGCCGGTTTTGTGCCCCTGGGGGGCCGTTTTTGTTACCGGGGGTCGGCAATATCGGCCCCCGGTAACAAAATCGGCCGAAACCGGCCCTCGCAAACTGCTCGGCTGCACTCCCCCTCACCCCAGGGGGGGGGGGCCGGCCGAGCAGTTTGCCAGGGCCGGTTTCTGTTCCCAGTCCGGCCCTGACTGAAGCTACATATCTCACTAATATATCTCACACCTTATAACCCTCATTGTTTTAAGTAACATTTCCTGTATATTAATGTATACACTTTCTATGATTTATTGTGTATGTGTGTGATGTGAAGCAGTCTGACACCCTAGACTAGGATACGTAGCACTATAAAACGAAATAAATTAGCAGGTAACATTTAAATCATTATTAGTGTAATTAATCCTACACACAGATATAGCTAGCATTCTTTCAGTGCTTGCACATCTCTTACATGGGGGGATTGAACAAAGTCAAAAACCTACCTCATAGTAATAGTTTCTCTAAAGTACTTGTGAAGTGATAAGCTATGTGCCTTTGTTTCCTTCCATTGCATTGGTATATATTTTGCCCCGTCGGTGGAATTGGTGGAATTTTGGCCTCTCTGCGGTACGCTAATAATGCGGAGTTCTGGCCAAATTCCGCCAACCGCCGTCGTGTTGGCTTTCTGTCACTGTGAGTTTTTTATGACTGATGCTTATACTAGCATTGATGCCCAAAGTATCCGAATGACAGGTGAGGCATTCTTTTTTTTTGGGCCACAGATTCGTTTTTTCCTCTGGGTCGGAAGTATGAAAAAGCTTTGTGACAATTGCAAAGCGTATTGCAACACTTTATGTTGAATGTCAATTCTGACTCTACATATTGATTATTCATTCCCATTGTGTACTTGTGAGAATTATCTTTTTGCTGTTTGCCCTTTCTTGCTTCATGCTACTTTCACCTCTGTTTGCAGTGTTTTCTGATATCCACTTGCTCCTGTGTTTATGGTTCTTTAGGCAACTATCAGCACTCCTTGTTGTGTCCTCTACCTGTATGAAAGGATTGCTAAAACAGCTGCATGTCCCTCTGGATCTTTGAGTTCTACAGAGTATACAAAATAGTTTCAGAGAAGGGGGGTGGGGTCAAAGAAATGGCTTCAGGTGATATGAGGCATTCGTTTCTATCGCATATAATTCTTGCACAGTGTCCAGACCATAACACCAACGTTTCAAACAGTCACTTCCACCATAACACCAATGCAGTCACAGACACTCAAACCACCAGCACACATCTCCATGCACATCACCACAATTACCTTAAAATCACAGGCTCTCTGAACCAGTTACAGTGCTCCATTGTGTAGCATGCACCCAAACTAGCCTGCTTTTTTGGATAAAACTCAGTGCCAACTCAAATGTGCTACTAAAGAAAACAAAAAGTTGATGGTAATATAGCCAGAATCTCACATGAAATGATATTGAAGGCAGCAGCCATTTCTGCGCTACGCAATAGTGTAAATCCGAAATGTGCTCGGTCCAAGACAGATTTCTTATCTGGAAAGGTAGAGTTGAGCTCGTTCATATGGTTTATGTATATAATACCCCAGTCCACCAACGTGGTCTCTACCATAACTACAGCGTCCCAAACCATGGCTCTGGGATGATTTCGCAAGTGATATATATCTCTCAAAAAGGTTGGAGACAGAAGGAAGACATTACAGGATTCATACTGTGAGATTATGGCATACCTATGAAACAGGTCTCTGCATTCCTCTCACTACTAACAAATTCAGACAGAGAGAAGGTGGTTATTGCCTTTTTATTACACCCTTTCTCTGACCAGCCATGCGATAAATAGCACCTTTTAAAGTTTTGCCCTAAAGATGGGACACAATATGGCAATATTGGTTCTTTCCACACTACAACCCGCATGTCCCAGTATTTACCTGCCGTTTTCCCCCTCAGTAAAATATGGCAGGTGTGGAGAAATTTGCGGAGGTGCAGTGTGTACATTAAACTCGTAATGCTGATGTGTGCAGTAAAGGGAGTTATGGCAGTGGCCAGAGCCACCCCTAGATCCGGATGGGCTTTTAATGCTGCTACTGCTACTTACTGCTCCCACTCATTTGCTCTTTAGCTTTGCAGATGAATTCCAGTATAAAGTCAATCTTTGATTTTTTGGAGTGCAAATAGTGTAGTATCTTTTTTCTTTTGACAAAATGCGACATTCAGATTGTATTATCATTGGTTTATTAGAAGTCTTGAAAGCGTTCATATTGACCAATTATGTGTCTAGTTGAAGGTTTCTATTGTCTAAGATTATAGCTACACTGGGTTCTGTCACTCTGTTCAGTGCCTTTCTTTTTTGTAGAAGGAGGTTAGGAAGATTGGGGTCTGGTGGTTGATAATTGAGCAACAGACGAGTAACACAAGATGTAAGGTTAAATTGTGGAATGATAACAAAGGTTATGTACTAAACTGCACAGTAGATGCTAGATGAGAGGGTTCTTTCTGGTCTGGTCCCCCAAATAACCTTAGTCCTTATAATCAAAGTGTATAACAGAGTTATGACATCATAAACTATGAGGCCGAAGAATGAGTGTTTGCAAATGTCACCAGAACCCTCAGATGGCCATATAGAACTGTACTACATGTTACCCATTTTCTATTTTTTATATTGCATGTTTATTTTGCAGCAGTTGGCTTGGAAAAACTATTTTTTTCAAAATGTTGTTAACTGTGGGCACTGATTGGACTTCTAATGTTTAGGTTTATTTATCATGAATGCATTCTTGATGAACCAGTAGTCAATGGAGAGGACCAGAGGATCTGTGTTATATGTGGCTGCAGCATTTGCCTCCTAATTATGGTTTCACTGCATTTTCCACCTAACTTGCAAAATTTACGAGTTCACACAAATGCTGTTACAACTACAATGCATGAAATTATACTGCCAGACGATGTGCCACATAATTTGCATTTTGCTGCATTATTTAGGAATCCTTGCTCTACATATATACAGCTATATCATTGTAGCCCCAACAATAATAAAGCTCTGCCTTAAGTTGATGAAATCTGTGTTTCTCTGGAAACTCTGAACTTCTCCCATATGTCACTGTTTACTGTGAATTATAGCACTGTATTTTGTCCAATAGAACCAACCAAACATGTAGATACAAATTATGTGTTATACACAAAAACACACAGAAGGTTACTGGCATTTGCCAATAGGGTCTGCGAATTAGTCAAGTTAGTTCACGGTCAAATGAATGCATTACATATCCAACGATTTTGCATGAGAATGCATTAATGACCCAGTAGGGGTTCAAATCCTTTTTCCAAATATATCATGCCGCTCATTTCAACATTGAAAATCATGAAAATACATGCTGGATCAAACTTGACAAATCATTTAAAGAAGGCAATGTCATGTTTTTTGGCAGCTCACAATTCAAAAAGATTATTTTTCAACACCTTGTAAATATGTTATATTACTGTTTACATTGCTGCATTGAAACTACATGAACTGTAGACCGATGGAAATTGTTTATGTTAAGAAGCAAGTTAGTTTGGGTTGGAGCAGAACTTGAATCACAGGAGCATAGTATGAAATCTCGTAAAGAAAAATGGGCCCTAGGAGACTTAGAAACAATCTGGAAGGGGACACTTTGTAAATAAATACTCAGTTGGACCCTACTTCAAGTAGCTATCAACAGTTACATTGAATCAGCTTAAAATTAATCCGAGAAAAGTTATTATTTGGTCCATGCCTTAAGAAAATATAAGAGGAATGTTGCAGCTGTGGCTGCCCGATGTAGGAATGGCAGGCCATAAGGTGTTGTTTGAATGATAAAACGTGCTGCTAGTACTGATATTCAAGATGGATCTAGCGCATATGCTGTCAACATCTTAACCTTCCACTCTCATCACATACTTCCACAGCCCTGCCCACATCCGCCACCATTAACCAGGGGCGGAGTGGGAACCCAAAGCAGCCCTGGTAATTTTGTAAGACCAGTCCCCATACTGTGCCAGCGAGCGCAGTAAGTGAGCCTGTAAACTCCAAGGGGGTCCCTGCCCCCCACCCCACATGAAAATGTGGAACAAATGACAAAAATGCTGCATTTTATAACACATTTACATTATATATTCAAATATATTACCTTTAAAGCATAGGAAATGATGACCTTATAGTGCACCAGATACCCATTCATACCCACAGATATTCTTACAGAGAAAACAAAAAAATAAGACAGAGAAGAGAAACCAGAGAACACAAGAAAATAAGACAGACCAGTGTCTATACGGTGCTCAGCAAGTGATCGCAGTGAGCCAGGTTGCCCCCTGCAAGGGGGCTTAGGAGGGCAAGGAGAATGTTCTTCCAAGAAATTACAAAGAAATCAACTCTTTTGGACCCACAGTACCCATGCTCACAACATGTGAACCGTCTCAGAGGTCTGAGTACAGAGGGAGAGAAGTGGTGGACCGTCGAGGATGCAGCGGGAGGCAGGAGCCAGTAAGTCATCACTCCTCCTGTACAAATGCAGGAACAAATGGTTTTAAAGTGTGCACGCTCTGTCTGGGAGCACTTTAAAACCACTTGGTTTTGCATTAGGTTTTGAATCCCAGAAGGCAGGAAACATGATAGGAAGACAGAAGGAGGCACTAATTGCTGTCTAGTGCACAGTGCACTGGCCTCCACAGCTCCACTTCAGTCCAGCCTCCTGACACTGCAAGCCCCTGGGCTTGCACAGTGCACCAGCCAACTCCTAGCACATTTCCACAAATCTCAACTTATCTGCCTCCCTTGTTCACGTGCCTCATTGCAGCCAGGGGTTTCTTTTAACAATTTGAGTTCTTTTTCATGCAGCAGGAAGATTTCAGGTGTTGTTATGACCCCATAATAGCTGCTCAACTTACTCACACTTTTGACCTGCGTTAATTATTTTATACAAGTTACAAACATTTGCCTCCAGAGCTATGTGCCTGGCAGCCTGCTAGACGCTTTCACAATCACAACTGAGAGAAGAGGGCCACAAAACAGAGCACAATTATTTAATTATTAATGTGTTAAGTATCCAATCACATGTTTAAATTACTATGCTGAAAATTAAAACAATGTCATAGTGAGGGGCGTGTCTTGACGCCAGACGAAGATGGCCACTCGCTGAGGGAGCTCCACGGCGGCTCGGCGGGAGTGTCAGCTTTCCTCGCAGACTTCGTCGACATAACCGCACTAGAATGGAGTCCTTAGAGTTATGAAGGACTCTGGATGCCATTTCTACCAAATTAATTCGCTGGTGAGCATTTCTTCCTTGTCGGCAGTGGCTGGCGCGTCTCCCCTCACGGGACTCGCGCCCGCCATTTTGTTCTTCCATTTTATCACCAAGCACAGGCTGCAGCCCTAACAGGCAGATATCTTGATTGCCTCTTTCACATCCTGCATCAGCACAGCGACGAATGCATTATATTTTCCCCTAATGGCACGACTTGAAGCTTTTAACCGCATTTTTATGTTTCAATGAAACCTTGATGCCTAACTTTCGATACATGTTGAAAGGAGGCTTGAAGTGCAAGCTGGAGTTTACTCTGGCAGCATTTTATTCCAAAACCTTGATGCACGTGTATATAATTTTTTTACTAATGCTTACCTGGGACTTCATTGAAATAAACTAAACCATTCTACAATGATTGACAAAGGGGCTCTTGGTACCTGAAACAAGGATTCTATACAAATACGGAGTGTTCTGGGAAACGCGTAGAACTGTGGTGAACAAGGCGTATGACAGAAAGCTACAGATGAAACAGAATGTCGATTTTCATAAAGTACCAATTTGCTGAGGCCGGCGTTTTTTCCTCTCACAAGTCTCGCGCCCATCATTTTGTTTTCTAAGTTGTTCCACAGCATAGTAGGAACGGAGCACAAATGACTTTAATTTACTGTTAATCGTACATTCCATTTTTTATTGAGCCAGTTTATTTATTTTTATTTTTTATTTTTGAAAGAGGTCATTCCTCATACTTCATCAGTAATTGCTTTTGGCTGCTAAGAAGGGCATATTATTATTTGATTACATTTCCACATATTTTTTTTCTCCTTAAACCACAGTGACTACGCTTTCATACCATATTTCGAAATTTTTTGTCACTATACTTTCCCCATTATCAAAATTCTATCCAGAATTTTATGGGGAGAATGAAATCTACACGGCGGGTTGCTTGTACTCCCTTACCTCTTTCTTCTTTGGTAGACCATAACCCCTTTACTACACTTTCTGCAAACATGGAAAACTCTGAATGCAACACAACACTCACATATGGGAGCATCAACAACGTCATCTAATATTCCGCTTTCCACCAATAAACTTACGCCTAAGCTGACCACCTCATCTGCACTCTCTTCTGGTAAGCGTGTCAAAAATTATCCTCCTTCACCGGTTACATCTCCTCCGCCAAATGCTATGGAGATGCTTCTTGAGGAAATACGTCCTCTTCGGCCCTACATGGAAGAAGCCAACGAACGACTTCAAGCCTTAGATGGCAAATGGTCTATTATGGGAAATAAAGTTATGAGGATTGAGCAGCAAATGGACTTTTTTCAAGTTGTTGTGAACCAAGTCCCTTCAATGAAATCGGAAATTTCATTACTTAAAAACCAAGTGGAAAATCTTGAAAATCGTAATAGGCATAATAATTTGCGCATTCATGGTTTGGCGGAAGGCTTGGAAGGATCAGACCCCATTTCATTCTTTAAATCTTTCCTTCAACAAGTTCTTGATATTTCTAGTTCCCCTGTCTTGAACATTCAAAGAGCACATCATTTGGGTCGTATCCCAAATATGGTGACGTCTTCAGTCAAACCCAGAGGTGTCATTATATACTTCTTGGAATATACAGATTTATTGAAGGTTTTACAAGCAGCCAAACTCAAAGGTTGTATTTTTTGGCAATGATCTACTCTCTTCTTTGCCCAGGACTATGCTAGAGACCCAGCGGATAGAAGAAAGAAATTCCTGGCTATGAGACCAGCACTTCGTAATCTCAACACCAGATTTGAGATTTTTGACTTATAAAAATAGAACCATGAACTACGAGAATCCTGCTCTACAACAACGGTTCTTGGACCCGTGCAGAGAAGAAGATATGGACATACCCAGACTTTCTAGTGTTTGACTTAGTAGTGCTAACTATTTAATATGCTTTGTCTCCCAGTGATTGTTGTTAGTTTCGTTCAGTTCTGGTGTTTTTTGCCTTCCTTATGTAGCATTTACCTTTCATTTTTTTCTCTTTTGTTAGGTGCAGATTTCCTTTCCATACATGGGGGCCGATTCTGATGCGGGTTGGAAAAGCTTCCCGACCGAATCGGTTGGGAAATGGTGTCCGACCCACTCGGATCGGGAAAGTCCGACCGGCCGAGTAGGATGCATCCGGATGCTTCCAGATACGATTTGGTTGAACTCCCATTGACTTCAATGGGAACATTTGTTCCTAACCGCATCAGAATTGGGCCCTCGGTCGGGAAGACACGTTCCCGATCCGATTTGGAAGGAGCAAATGCCGTTAGGAGGCCTTCCTAACCGCATCAGAATCAGGCCCTCGGTCGGGAAGCTTTTCCAACCCGCATCAGAATCGGGCCCAGAGTCTCTGTTATCCCCGGTCTGCTTTGGATGGTATCCTCCCTCCCTGGTCCGCCTTGAGTTGCCTGGTTGGTTGTGTCATCTCCCTTATGTGGTTTCACCACCCTCATCTTGTTCATGTTTTTTGTAGTTGGTTTATTTAGTTTTCGGAATTTATGGTTCATGTTTTTCCTTGTTTTTTTACACTTTTTTGTCTTTTTTCAGACTTTATTTTTTCTTCACCAGAGATTTTTCCTTTTCCCTGTCCTTTCTTTTCTTTCCCTTTGTTTCCACTTCTACTCTCACTTGTTATTTCTTTTCATTTCATAACTGCTTACCTCTCTTTCTTTGCTATTCAACTTTGCTGCTACAATTTTGCGAATTCTATGTCAAATATCATTACTTATATAATGTTGTTATGTTTTATATCATTTTTATTGTTATAGATGACTCTTAAAGTTATTTCATGGAATGTTAAGGGTTTGGGATCCCCTATAAAATGTCAAAGGGTACCGACTCATTTATCTAATTTAAAATGTGATATAGCCTTATTACAGGAAATTCATGTTTTAGAGAAGGATATTCGTAAACTTAAAAGACAATGGGTTGTCATGCTTTTGCTTCTCCAAACATAATGGAGTAGTCATTTTATGTCACAAACGTCTTGACTTACAGATTCTTACGCAAGATGCTGATGATATGGGTAGATGGGTTTCTGTATCATTGCTAGTTAATAATAGTTCCATGACTCCTTTTAATCTTTATGCACCTACCGCCCCAGACACTACCTTCTGGCCTACAATATTATCTAATTTGATGTTTTTTCATTATGAATATTTACTAGTTGGTGGGGATTGTAATATGGTTATAGACCCTGCTATCGACCATAATTCTAAGTCTAAATTTATTTCCTCTCCTATGCATTCACAATTTACATCTACTATTCAACAACAAGCACTTGTGGAAGCTTGGAGAATCCTACCCTTTTAGAATACGCTTTCTTTTCCCCTGTACACTCTTCCCAATCTCGAATAGATTATTTGTTTATTTCTAAACCACTCGCACAACATATTACCCACTCTGATATTGGTTCTATATTAATTTCCGATCATGCTCTTGTTGCTTTACACTTAGACCATTTTCCACCTATTCAGGTTACAAGAAGATGGAGATTCAATAATTCTCTCCTTTTAGACTCCAATTTTACCCAGCATTTGAAGTTTTTGCCACCACTTTTTTTCTTGAAAACAAAACTCCATCCACGTCTCCACAGATCATTTGGGATGCATTTAAAGCAGCCTCCAGGGACTTTATTATTTCTTTTGTATCTTATAGAAAGACATCTTCTTTGCCTAAATTACAAACACTTACGGCACACAATAAACAATTAGAATATTCTTTTTTTCAAACTCTAAATCTTGTCTGGATGAACTTGTCAAATCCAAATTCAAATTTAATAAAATATCTACAGAAAATGCAAACTCATTTTTACTCAAGTCCTCGGCTGAGTATTATGAAGGTCAAAATAAGGCAAGAAAACATTTAGCTAATTATCTTAAGGTTAAAAAAAGAACATACCAAGATTGACTCTATTCTTACTTCTACCAATCGCATGGTTCATAAAAATCAAGATATCTTATCAGAATTTACTAATTTCTTTCAATCCCTTTACACTCCCGAATCCTCTGTACTTCAGGAGGACATACATCAGTACTTATCTTCTATTACACCACCTTCTTCTTCTAATCTAGACTTTTCGGTATTAGATGATGACATTCAAGACCTGGATATCCTTAATGCTATTCGTACTATTAAACGTGGTAAAGCCCCAGGACCTGACGGGTTCACAATTGAATTCTATTCTCATTTCTCTCGCATTCTCATTCCTAAGCATATAAACTATTTCACTTCATTATTTCTTCTAAAAAATCCAGTGGCTCTTTTCAAGAAGCTTTGATATGCCTTCTTCCTAAGTATGGTAAAGATTATACTTTGTGTAAAAATTACAGACCCATTTCCTTGATTAATTTAGATTACAAGATTTTTGCAAAAATTTGGGCTCTTCGCCTACAATCTTTTTGGCCCCTACTAATCGGGCGAGAACAATGTGGGTTCATGAAATGTAGAGATCTTTCAGATAACACTAGACTACTCTTTAATGTTCTTACTAAGGCAAAATCTTGCAAAGACTCTCTAGCAGCCATCTCTTTGGACCCTGAGAAAGCCTTTGATCGGATTGGGTGGTCCTTTATTTTTTCTACCTTATCCTGGTTTGGTTTCGGTCATAGGTTTATAGATTATATCTCTTTATTATATTCTTCCCCAGTTTCCTCCATCTTATCTAATGGTCTTATCTCGCCGTCTTTTTACTTATATCGTGGGGTAAGACAAGGGTGCCCTCTCTCTCCCCTTCTTTTTATACTTGCTCTTGAACCCTTCTTGAATAGAATTCGTTCGAACTCTCAGATTACAGGTTTTAAATATGGTATCAACCAATTAAAATTTTCTGTATACGCAGATTATATTTTGCTCTTTTTATCACACCCCCAGACCTCCTAACCAACTTTCTTATCTGAAGTACATTTATTTGCATCTGTGTCTGGATACAAATTAAATGTCGACAAATGTGAGATTCTCCCACTGAACAAATTATGTTTTTCCGCAGATTACATTTCTTCTGGCTTCCGTTGGAACTCGGATAAAATCAAATATCTGGGTTTGTGGTTTAAATCTTCCATTAAGTTCCATGTATTTGTATTTTGTATTTTGTATTTTGGGTGTTTGTAAAGCGCATCAATCATCCCAAGGGACATCACGGCACTAGGGCTGAGTGTAATGCAGTGCAGTTTACTCTAGGATTAACCATCAGCAAGGTCAGTATCTAGGGAAAAGAGTGGTTTTCAGCTTTTTTCTGAACAGTAAATAGTCGTCTGTTAGACGTAGGTCAAGTGGGAGGTTGTTCCAAAGGACCGCGGCTGCTTTAGAGAAAGATCGATCGCCCATCTTGACCTTGGTCGTACGTTTGACTGAAGCAAAGGTCAGATGGCGCGATCTCAAGTTACGTGATGGGACATGAAATTCTATTTTGTCGCGTAAGATGTATGGGCCTTTTTTGTGCAGGGTTCTGTGTGCAAAGCAGAGGAGCTTGAAACTAGCTCTTTGGCGCACTGGTAGCCAGTGTAGCTCTTTCAGGCAGTGGGAGGCTGAACTATATTTCTTTTTGTTGCAGATTAGTTTGGCGGTGGCGTTCTGAACCACCTGGAGACGAGAGAAGAGATAGTCGGCCATGCCAACATAAAGAGCATTGCCGTAGTCCAGCCTGCTCATAGGCCAGGCCTGTGTCACCATTTTTCTGCAATTCAGAGGGATCCAAGGGAAAAGTCTTCTAAAGAGTTTTAGTGTGGCAAAGCCTTTTCCGCAGAAAGTACGTACTTGATCCTGCATAGATAGGGTATCATCAAAGATGATGGCCAAGTTTCTTGCAGACCGTTTTGGTACTGGGGCGGTGCTCAATGTCTGGGGCCACCAGCTGTTGTCCCAGATTGTATTGGCGCCCGCGAAAAGCAGGACCTCAGACTTTTTGGCATTTAATTTTAGGCAATGCCTGGACCTCCCCCCTGCAAGTTCTGAGAGGCAGTTTAATAAGTTGTTCCTAGTGTCAGCGTTGGTCAGCCTATTTGCAAGGGGAATCACTAATTGCGTGTCATCGGCGTATGAGCAGATGTCAAAGCCCCATTTCCTACTGATGTCCGCCAAGGATGAGACGTATACATTAAAAAGGGTGGGGCTCAGAGTGGCTCCCTGTGGAACCCCATATTTAATGTTTTTAGCAGTGGAAGAACAAGATCCCATTTGGATTGTTTGGGTTCAATCTTTCAAAAAAGATGTGAACCATGCCAGAGCTTTACAGCAAATCCCATTTACATGCAGGATTCGTAGTAGGTTAGTGTGGGAAACAATGTCGAAAGCCGCCGTAAGGTCCAGAAGGATTAATGCTACGGCTCTTCCTTCATCGACAAGTATTCTGATGTTGTCGGATATGGCAAATAGAGTGGCCTTGGTACTGTTGTTGGCCCTGAAGCCAGTCTGAGAGGGGTCGAGTAAATTATTAGATTCGAGGAAGGTGGTAAGTTGTTTATTGACTAGGCGTTCCAGGACTTTAGATAGATATGGTAGTTGGGATATTAGGCGATAGTTTTCTGGATCGTGGACTTCAAGGCCAGCTTTCTTTAGTAGTGGAAAGACCACTGTTTTTTTCCATAGGTCGGCAAAAGAGGCTGACTCTAAAGATTGGTTGAAAATTTTAGTGATATAGGGGCATAAAACTGACCCTAATTGTGAAAAGATAAAATGTGGGTAGGGATCAAGTGGCGATCCTGCCTTGAACTCCATCATAGTTTTAGCTACTTGTTCCTCTGTGAAGGGAGTTAAAGTCTCGAGGTGGACTTGTGCTGAGGGATTAGGAGCCAAAATTTCCCAGTCAATATTTGCATCTTCAGGGGTATTGTCAAAGGACGCGAAGATTTTCGACACTTTATCGGTGAAAAAATTGTTAATCAGCTCACAATTCTCCATTGTGGGGGCCATAGTTTGTGCCAAACTGGTTGGTTTGCAAAGTTCTCGTATAACTTTGTAAAGTTCTTTGGAAGAACTACTATTATCTTCAATTCTTTTTGTACAGTAGTTTGTTTTGGCATGTTTTATGGCATAATGGTAGTTATTCAGTTCGACTAGATAGTTTTGTCTGTCTACGCTGTCTTTGGAGAGTCTCCATTTATGCTCCAAGGATCGGCACTTTCTTTTCTTTAACTTTAGATCTAATTGTTATTAAATTTGAAAGAATTACAGACAATTCTGAGAACTACCGCATCCAGATAGAATCCCATGTTTCTATCCTGGTGGGGTCGTCTTGATACGATAAAAATGATGCTGGTTCCTATAATTCTCTTCTACATTTCTAATATCCTTATAAATATTGCTAACTCTCATTGTAAGATACTTTACTCTATATTATCTAAATTTTTGTGGAACAACAAAAAACCTTGTATGTCTCTACATAAACTCAAATGTCCGAAACATTTGGGAGGTGTTAATTTCCCGGATTTTCAAACCTGTCATACAGCAGTTTCTCTTAAGCAATCCGCTTTATTACTCCAGGATGATGATGACTCATTACTACCGTTATGGACTACTATTGAAAAGTATTTTCTTCAACCTTTCTCCTCCCAGGAACTCTTATCATTTACTCATCGCCCTTTGTCACTTTCTCTTCCTATTTTTAATAACACTTGCAAAATCCTTCAACCTTTAATTATAAATCACCTCTCCCCTAAAGATCAATTTTTACAATCTTCGATATGGTACAATAAATATCTTAAAATCAATAATAGAATTCTTTTTTGGAAAAATTGGCATGTTAAAGGGCTCATTGGGTTCATCAACTTTTTCAAGGTAATACATGTATAGCTTTTATAGATGCTCAATCACGTTTTTCTTTACCTACTTCTTATGCATCTTAATATCAATCTTTAACTTAACTGATCCAATCAACTTATAATGGTTTGGCTCATATTTCTACTCCTTCATCTTCATCTCCTAGTGTTCTTTCAGTTTTATCTCTTTCTCCGTCTGCATCCCAAGTGTACAAACACTTAACTTCTTCTCCAGTAACTTAAAATAAAACAGAGGTAGAACTTTAATGAGAAACTGATCTCCAGCTTTGCCTTTCCATTCTTACTTGGAATAGGGTCTGGATTAAAATTAGGACTTTTGCTTACCCCTACTTCATTACATAAAATAAATCCTATTCTTTCTCCCTCTTGCTGGTCTTGTAACATGACTCCAGCAGACTTAAAATACATGTTATTTATATGCCCTCATATCCACAAATTTGGAAACAAGTTGGAAACAAATCAATAACATTTTTCATACACAAATCCCTTTTACTTTCGTAAATATATGTCTAGGTAGTGTATCTGATGACTGGGACTCTCACTCAAACAGCTTTCATATTGTAGATTTACTTCTTGCGGTTGCTTTCCAACAGATTACCAGGGCATGGAAAGATACTTCCACTATTTCTTACTGAGCCTGGTGGTATGGTGTTTGTTATAACCATAGATTAGATAGAGCATATGTTTATCCCGTTTCCCTTGCGATGAAAAGAGATTTCCTGTGGTCACCCATCACTCATTCCCTAGAATCATCTACAAATACAACACAAGTTCATAACCCCCGAGTTGAAGAAGTACCTAAACCCCCATGATTATGTTTGTTTATTACTATATCTCATAACAAATGTTATTTAATCTTGTATTGACTTTTCTTCTTTATGCTATTTGTTAGGAATTAATAAGTATATAAGTGGTTATGTTAAACTAAATATAAACGAATGTCTTTTATTCCCTCCCCCTTTTTTCTTTTTTCCTCCCCCGTATTCACTTAATAGCCTTATATAACTAGATTTTATCCTGTATCTCTGTATTACATTGAGATGTTTTATATTATATCAATAAAATCTCCTTTTCAACTAACAAACCAATGTCATAGTAAGATCAAAAATATTGTGAGCTTCCAGCCAAAATTGGATGTCACCCGATAAGCTACTAATAAAGAGTGAGAGATATGCATTTCTCAAGGAGCCAATTGGCCCCTGTGAGAAAGTAAATTATTAGTTTGGGTAGATGGTAGTCCACCACAAGTAATAATATATTTGTCCTTGTTAAGTTTGTTAAAAATTCAGTAAATTAAACCTTTGCCCAACCCCTGGCGCCTTATTTATGAAAGCCTGCATCACTTTTACACTGCTGTTGCGTCACTTTTAGTGACGCAGCGGTGGCGATAATAATGCGCCATGTTGCGCCATATTTACGAAGGGACGCATCTAGGCAGATGCGCCACTTTGTAAACCCCTGCATTGCATTATACCTGCGTCAGGCATGATGTATGCAGGGTGGGCTTTCCCCCGCAAGAAAGGGTCGAAAGAGTGGTGCAGTGAAATCAATAAGAATTCACTGAGCCACTTCTAGGATGCCAATGCATCAAAACCTTACTCCTGTTATAGAGTAGGCCTCTTTGAAGTTAATTAAGTTCCTGGGCACAGCCCAGATGGGTATCCTGTCGCAGTAACAGAACAATTTCCTACCTTGAAGATACTCTCCCACTGGAATTGGTGTCTGGCTGACTAGAGGAACAAGGAATGGGCAGGCCCAGGTATTACCTACATCTGCATGTAGGCATCTTGGAAGTTAATTAAGTTCTTGGGCACAGCCTAGATGGGCATCCAGTCGAAGTAACTGAATACCTCCCTACATGCTAGACATTTGTGTCAGCTCTGGGAGAAAGTTCACACCTCATCAAGGGGGCTATGCAGCTCTTGGATGACAGTTGGAAGAGGCTTTAGGCAGAAAAAAATAACTTTTCTAAAAGTACCTTTTCCTAAATATGTATCACAAATATGACTTTACCAGTGAATTAGGCTTGTAATAAATATTTTAATAATCCAGGAATTAACTTTGCAGTTTTTTCTAAGGTGGAGATAGCATTATTAAACTTCATATTGTATCCCAATGATTTCCTATGAAACTTCTAGCCCTGATACAGGAAAAATAGCTTTTGCTGAATTGTTGCTGCGAGGACATGTTTAACCTCACATTTTTAAATGTCCTACTTTCAAATGTAATACACCATGCCTTATTGGCAATAAGGCTTAGTTATTGATGACATAGTAATATTTAAAAGGAGTGTTTAGGCTATCAAAAGGGGTTGTTTTGACAGGTCACATTTGCAGTTTTAAAACTGCACAAATAGACTACATTGGTAGGCCTGCAGTCATGTTTGCATTGCCACTGTAGTGGTCGGCACAATTGGTACTGCAGTCCACTAGTGACATTTGACTTACTAGCCTGGGTACACTTTGTACCATGTACTAGAGACTTATAGGAAAGTCAAATGTGTCAAATAGTTCAAGTAGGTAGGAGTTAGGAGTCAGAGCATATACACAAGGGCCTGGTTAGCAGGGTCTCATTGTACACAGTCAAAAAAACCAGCAGCATCAGACCAAAATAATGGGGGTGATCGTGCAAAAAGAGATATTTTTATTAAGCTCACAACTGCAACAAATGCTGCTGTGACTAGCACTTTAGGCCAATGATAAAACTTACAATGACGTACAATTTCCTGGGCTAGGTGACTACCTGCCACCCACCTGCCTGTGATGGGGCCACAGGCAGAAGAGAAAGCGAACACAGCTCCACTGCCTGGTTCACGTTGGAGGCAAAAGAAGAGGTAAGTAGGAGGAGAGAGGTCATCTGTGTACCACATCACTATACAGACCTGAAAAGATAATGAGGCACAATATGTGAAATTTTGTGGCACCCTATTGCGCTTTTAGCTGCATTTTTGTGCCACTATATTTTGTTGACATTTATTAGGTTTGTTTTGGATTTCAAGTTTAATCTATAAGTCAGCTTGGTTGAAGACATTTGAATGGTCCCCAGTCTATCTTTATATAGGAATCTACTTTCCATACGTAGTGTGCACTCCCACTTGCCAGCTAGTTTTACTGTGTATGAATACACATACAAAATAAAGTAGTTTGTAGTGGGTAGAACTACACAGTAAAAAAACTTTGTAATCACTCTGGAAGTGTACTTTGTTCCTTGTTGCAAAGGACACTGGGGATTTTGAGACGGGCAGCTGGCTCCTATATGTGCAACACCAGTCCCAATGTGGCAAACCTTCCAGTCAGCAAGCTCTGGAGGACAATCATAGAAATATATTGCTCTGTGGTAACCTAGCTGACATGCACAGACCATATACTGTGCAAGTGAGTACAAGTGAGAGGAAGGGTGAATTAACAGGTTTGTGTTTGTGTTTTCATTTGGTTTTAACTGCTCTCAATCCATTCTGCTTAGTGGGGTGAAAAACTCAGTCACAACAAAACATCTATCCGGGAACATCTGGCAAAGTCTTAGTGGAATATGATGCAAACAAAATGAAGTCATAGAGTGTTTTTGTTCATCTGTGTAGCTTCTCTCAGCCACAGAGGTGGGCAAGCCAAGTATATAACAGGAAGAGTTGATTCAAAGCTGAGCCAATGGTCAGCTTTGACTCTAAGAGTCCTGAAAATATTTGTCATGTCAATGATGCATCAAACATCACAGTAGAGTATGATAAAGTGTCTTCCAAATTCAAGAACATGCCTTTCTTTAAAACGGGGATGCTTTACACCTTAATGTATCTGATTATTTGAAAAGTATTTATTAAAAGTGAGTTTTTAAACATGAACTGAGAACCATTCCTGCCCTCACCCTGATGACAATACTATCAGTGCTGCCAATGATTTCAGCTTGCTTTTGTGTTATATTTCCACCATGTTTCAACTGTGTTTTTTGTGTGACATTTATAAGTCTTATGTCTGACACTCTGATTAACACCCGTAAATAACCTTAGTTACATCCACCAATTGCGTCCAAGCAGAACAACCCCTCCTGACCTCTAACTGTTCTTGTTAGTACTGGCTCCATGTTGTAAAGCCCATAACATTGTATGAAGAACCCGAGGCCCTCCTCTTTCAGCATTCAATGTACAGGTTTTACTACGGAGCCCCTGTCCTGGCATCTTATACCACTCTACACAAACTGCCCCCAAATCTCTTCTCTTCAACAGTGCCCTCACCAACCCTCTCTTAAACAAGGTAGCCACACACCACCTCTCTTAGTTGGTGCTGTAAAAATAAAACAAAATAGATGGCTTTGGGTATTATAGCTATATTAAACCTGATTTATGATCTGGTCTCATTGGTACCAAGCATGCATGTGTTTTTTATGGGGTAAAGTAAATGTGAAGGCATCTTTTTAGTCTGTGTAGTATATCATAGATGTCCTCTGCTCTAAATACAATATTACTGAAGTATTCATCAAACTTCCCAACCCCATTAAAACAAAATTGTTTTGCACTATGTGTCATGAAGTGCAGCGGCATATCAGGCACAGTTCAGTGACAACTGAGGCACTGTTCTGCAAGTGTGGGTGATGGTGAATAATGTGAGTGAGTGCAGCATGAGTGGTGCGAGTGTAGGGTAGAAAATATGTCAATGTGAGTGTTGGGTGAGTTGCATCAATGCAATGTGAGAGGAAGTCCCATGTGAGTGTCAGGTGAGAGGAGTGCGTGCAGAGTGAGAGGAGTGGGTGCAGGGTGGTGTGAGCAGTGTAAATGCAGGGTGGGTGGCGTGCCTGTATGTGGTGCAGGGTGAGCAGTGATAGTGAAGGGTGATCTGTGAGAGTGACTGGTGAGAGGAGTTAGTGCAGGGTGATGGTGTGTCCCTATGGTGTGTCCCTATGAGTTCCGGCAGACTATTGTCCCTAAGTGCAGGCAGGGTGAACAGAATCCCTGTATGAGTGTAGGCTGAGAGGGTTGTCCATGTGAGTGCAGGGTGAGAGGAGGGAGTGTAGGGTGAGTGATGTGACTCCAGGGTTAAGTGATGTTCTTGTTTGTGTGGTGTGAGTGTAGGGTGAGTGCTGTGCCTGTATGAGTGTAGGGTGAGCTGTGTGAGTGACAGGAGTGCCTATGTGAGTGCACGATGAGCAAAGCAACAGTGTGAGAGTAGGGTGAGAGGAGTGACTGCAGGGTGAATGATGTGACCATATGAGTTTGGGTGAGGGTAAAAGTGTAGAGCGGGAGGAATGAATGCATGGTTAGTGATGTGCTTGTTTGAGTGAGATTGCAGAGTGAGCAGTGAGAGTGACAGGTAAGTGAAGAGACACATGACTGCAGGGTGAGTAGTGAGCTTGTGTGATTGCAGGGTGAGTACAGGGTGAACAGCGTGAATGGATGGTGAGTGCAGTGTGATCACTGTGAGTGCAGGGGAACAGTGTGCTAGTGTGAGCACAGGGTAAGATGAGGATGAATGATGTGAGTGTAGGGTAACAGTGTGAGTACATGGTGAGCAGTGTGTTTGCTGTGAGTGTAGCGTGAGCGGTGAAAGTTACAGGTGAGTAGAGTGTCATGAGCGTGCAGGGTGAGTGGTGTGCTTGTATGAATGCCGGGTAGGAGGAGGGTGAATGGCATGAGTGCATGG
The DNA here is from genome assembly GCA_963921515.1 of Calotriton arnoldi. NCBI lineage: Eukaryota > Metazoa > Chordata > Amphibia > Caudata > Salamandridae > Calotriton > Calotriton arnoldi. Next base: position 140,833 of record CAWUFW010006935.1, read on the forward strand.
TGAGCAGTGTGAGTGCAGTGTGATCACTGTGAGTGCAGGGTGAGCATGAAAACAAAGACAGCCCTGCCAAGTACCACGCATCAGGCATTTAACTAATGCATTTCAGTGTGGTGGTCTGCATCACCCCACTGAAATGCATAGTCATGCATTATAGCGCCTCAGCCGTCAATCCAGAGTGCTGCTAATAATGCTCCATGACTCAGCTGCAGTGATAGAGAGCGGTGCACACTGCTCCCAGTGGGCTTCAGGGGCTGGCTCATGATCTGCTTGCAGCTCTTTCTGCTACAATGTATTGTAACTAACACAGGACACACCGTCGGGCCTGACACCAAGCGGCATTACTGATGTAACAGGCGTCACTGGCTACCCCCCCTTCTTCCAATCAGCAGTGCGAGAGCCTCGTGGCCTTCTTTATTAAGAAGGTCGAGGACATTTATAAAACATTTCCCCACACTGAGACTAGGGCCAGCCCCTCCCTGTGGTCCTGCGATGCCCAGGTACTCTCTGTTTTTCCCGGCGCTCGCTCAAGAAGCGATGCGCACGATTTGTAATAAATTGAAATCAGGATCCCCTGCAGACCCTCTCAAACCGGATCTATTCCAGAAATTTTTACCTCAACTTCTCTCCCCCTTTTGTAAACTCATCAATCTATCTCTGTCTTCTGCGGTGGTTCCCACTTCATGGAAACATGCCAAGGTGGTTTCTCTGTTAAAGAAGCCCACACTGGATGCCTCCAAACCAGAGAACTTCCGCCCTATCTCCCTCCTCCCGTTGGTCTCCAAGATCACCGAAGCCCACATTAGTGCCACCTTAGGAAGTTTTTAGAAGACAACAATCTGCTGGACCCATCCTAGAACGGGTTCCTACCTCGTTATAGCACTGAGTCCACCCTTCTGGCTGTAGCGGAACATCTGAGGGGCACCTCAGCTTTAATTTTATTGGATCTGAGTGCTGCGTTCGACACTGTGTCCCATCGGATTCTGCTGCAGCGCTTGGAGGACATCGGTGTTGGTGGTTCTGCCCTGGGCTGGCTCACTTCCTTCCTGGCAGAGCGTACCTTCCAGGTGTCTGTCCCAGGTACATGCTGTCCACCAAGAGGTTCCGCAGAGCTCGGCTCTAAGCCCAACCCTTTTTAACATCTATATCCAACCTCTGTCAGCAGTGGCCAGGAACAGAGGATTAGCTGTGGTATCCTACGCGGATGACACACAGCTGGTGGTGGTACTATCTGATGACTCTGGGTAGGGTGCACTCAAGTTCAAGGAAGATCCAACAGCCATCGCAGATTGGATAAAGCGATACCAAAGGGGATGATGGACGGAGCGCTTGAGCTAATCAAACACTCACCCCCAGTCAACTGATCTGGGTTTAATCCATCATCATTCTTTAGCTCACTCCACCACCCCAGTTCAGACATGACCAAATGCAAATCAGTCTGACCCTGTGCCTCATGGGAACAGTCCAGCCCGAACTGCCAAGCCATGTCTTCGCTGGACCGGAAACAAGCATCCTGGGACCGGTTTCTGGCTATTCAGCCGTCATCAGCCAGGCTAGATTGGATGACGGCCAATTGTCTTCAACTCAATGCCAACAAATCGGAGATCTTGGTGGTGGGCAAAGACATCCATCTGTGGAGTGACCTCTGGTGGCCGTCCTCTCTGGGCCCTCTGCCGGCTCCAAACCAGCAGTAAAAAATCTAGGAGTCTGGATAGACTCCGCTCTCTCCTTTCAAACCCAGACTAAGGTAGTAGCCGGGGTATGTTTCAGGCTCCTACGTAGGCTCAAACCTTTGCTGGGTTTCTTCGACTCTACCACCAGTCAGGTGATCATTCAGGCCACAGTCCTCTCTAGACTGGACTATGCGAGCTCCCTATACATTGGGCCAATAGGGCAGAGATACTGCGTCTACAAAGGGCACAAAATGAGGCAGCCTGGGCTCTCCTTGGTCTGCCGAGAATCTGTTCCATTGCTAGTTCCATCCGCAAACTACATTGGCTGCCGGTGGAGAAACGTATTTAATTTAAGACTCTCTGTATTGCCCACAGAATCATGTTTCTCCAATCTCCCGCTATTCTGGCTAGCCTCTTGGCGCCCCACAGACCCACCTGCCAGTTACGCTCCATGGACCAGCATCTGGCTGTTGTGCCCCGGTTTAAGAGAGTACGGGCCGGAGGACGCGCCTTCCGCGTGTGTGCTCCTAAGCTTTGGAACTCCCTCCCCGCACATATCAGAAACATGCAAAATCATTCTCTCTTCCGTAAAGCCATCAAAACTTACCTCTTCCCTGCATAACTGCCTTCTGTGTGTTTTTGGCTTGCTTATGATAGTTGCATCATAGCGCTAGGATGCCCCGTTGCTGGGGCAGCTGCGCGCTCAATAAAATCCCTTAACATAACATAACATAACATAACTGGCCAATGGCTTGGCTTCTAACTAAGACACTTACAGTGAAATTCTGAGAGCCACTTTAAAGGTAGGGATGACTCACGGGGACAGTGGGAGGCGTTTAGAACATTTTGGGCTGCAGTTGTGTCAGTGTGTAGGCAATTGAATGGCAGTTCAGCTCCTTCTTGCACCACAGCGGTATGGATGAGGATCGATTCCTGTGACTGCCACTGGACCACAGAATCATGTGGGGGGTGGCGTTGGTTGCCACGCCTGCCCAGGAGTCCATGATGAGTTGTTGTGTGCTGGCCATGCAGGGGGCCCACCCGTTTCCGTCGCGCCAGCAGGCCTCAAGAAGTAAGTGCCTGAGAGAGAGTGAGCCGGTATTAATCTGTCCTAAAGTAAACTTTCTCTTGTGCTATATCTGTTAATTATTTGGTTTTTTAAAGACTAGAGCCACACTGGTGCAACTGAACTGAGGTAGCGGGCGGCGTGCTGGACCACGGGCGGTCGGACGCTCAGCTATAATTAATTACTTTTGTACTGTGCGCTAAGTCAGTGAGAGTGTTTTGGAAAAAATACAGCATGCCGGGCTGTGACCTAGGATATGTGTGCCTTAGCCCCTCCTGTGGCTTGCCCAATGCTGTACTGTGACTGTCTGTGGCGGCCCAAGTGTCCACAAATCAGCTGACTGCTGAGTATAAATATGAAGACTGAGGCAGCTGAGATCCATGTCAAGGCCTCTCACAGCCTACAGACTGGACCCAGTTCCCACATGGGACAGAGAGAGCGGCCTGGCCAGTGATGCTCTTTTGCATTGATTGATTGCCAGGGAAAAGCCCGGGGCCCACTCAGCGTACTAAGGCTGGTGAATACAGGCAGGACTAATTGTTTTTCTGCCGGCCCGCCCAGCAACAGGTGTCCAAGTCTCTGGCAGCGCATGTCCCCTGTTCAATTTCCTGCCTGTGCCCCAGCCCAGGCCCCCTAGAATTGTTGGTGTCGCCTGGCAACACTAGAACTTTGGAGCAGGTGGTGCTTATCTTCAAATGCCAGGGCAAGCAGGCCTCTCTTCAAACAGCCACACAGTGCAGCAACCAGTTCTAAGAGCTTCTCTCATGGTCAAGCGTGCGTCCTGATTAGAGACAGACAGACTTCAACAGCAGAATTAGTGAATGCAGCCAGCTGAGTCAGTGACAGTCACTTTCTCACCAACCACATCGGCAGCACCCTTATTTTTTATATTTCCCTGACCCCACCTAGTTGCAGCAGTTAACAGTAGTGTTATGCCTCTGAGTTCGCAAGGGCAATAGCTTTGTGCCCTTTCATTTCTGGTACTTTGCAGCAGTTAACTTCTTAGAGTTTCTCATTACTCAAATGGATATAATTTCTGATATTGATATGTCTCCCTCATCTTCATTGTTTGATCTTGCTTGTGAGAAAGTGTCACTCGTAGTCATTGAAAAGTCACTCATAATTACACTGAAATTGTGAATAGGTCACACATAGCAATCTGAATCCTTAGCAGCTATGCCAAGGGTGAGCAGTGAGAATGAGGAGTGAGTTGTCTAAATGTAGAATGTATTCCCAGATGTTTGGAAAAACTTAGCGTGTTATTGACAGCTGAGGTAGGGTTTCTGATACAAGTCAAACTATTGATAGTATGACATCAATCAAGGATGGAGAGTGGAGGAAATAAATAATGTGCTGATCCTGCCACAAACTTTCAGTCTTGTGGTTAGGGTTGCCAGCTCAATATTTTTATGTCCCAGCTGGTACAAAAATAAGCAAAATCACCTAGAGCAGGTATTTCTAGCACTTATCTGTGCATACTTCAAACAGCAAATATAAATAGAAAGCACTTTTAAATGTGCTCTAGGGCTGCATTAATGATCCATGACTAATAATTAAAGGAAACAAAGACAGAAAAGTCATGCTACAAATGAATACACACAATTTTATTTACAGCCCTATTTAGGGGCCGATTCCGATTCGGGCTGGAAATCTCTCCGACCGAGCCGGACCCGGAGAGATTTCCGACCGAATCGGACTCTGGCAGTCCGACCGAACGAGTACGATGCGCACGCATGCCATCGGACTCGAGTCGGTCGGACTTCCATTGAAGTCAATGGGAGCCTGTCGTACAACGCGTACGCGGGCTCCCATTGACTCAATGGGTGCGAGGCGGACAAGGGCGCCCCCTACAGCATGTACGCGTCCATGCGCATCGCGGCGTACACGCACAGGTAGGGGGGACCCATGGGTCCCCCCTGTGTGCGACTCGCGTGCCTACGCGTACAGGGGGGTCCGACGCGGACCCGCAAAGTCCGGCTCCAACAGCTTTTTCGAGCCGGACGGCGCGAGTCGGTCGGACTGCTTGCGGCGCGCATCGTACTTACCCGGCCGGGATACGTCTCCATAGCGCGGTGCGAGTCGTGTCCATGCGAGTCGGTCGGAGCGTGTTGAAACCGCGTTCGAGTCGGTCGGAGATTTCGCGGGTGCCTGCATCGTACTCGCTCGGCCGGACCCGCGTACGTTTCGGTCGGGAAACAGGGCTCCAAATCGGATCCGGTAAATCCGAATCCGATTCGGAGCCCTACCAGCCGAGATCGGAATCGGCCCCTTAGTGTCAGCCTCTTTAAACAACTAATGGCCGGTATTTTTCTTTTGGAAAGGTGGCATTCCTACTGGTGATATACCTTTTCATGAAATGCATTCTCCAACTGTGGCAGTAAAAGTAAAATACAAAGTGAAGAAATAGGCAGACTTGGGAGGCAGTGGGGTACTGGAACCTGTGGAAAAAAAACTAACAAAACTTACTTACCAGTTCACAAAGTCATTTAAATGATCTTTTGAAGACCTGTGAAAACTCGGTGTGTCGGAGGTAACATAAGACTCCAGACACTGCCCACTCGATGCCACAGCAGCTCAAGCTGCAGCACCCCGGGCTGAGACACACGACGGGGGCCCTTTCAGCCCAATGGGCTTTGCGCGCCTGACACAGACTATGTACATGTGTTTTTTGGCTGGAGCTTTCAGAGGCTTGCGCGTCCACCAAGATAAGCCTCACAGATAACAGAAATGCCCCTGAGACTTGCCTGTCTCGCGGGGAGGCTGTCTCTCTGCTGCAATCAAAGGTAACATACCTGTCGCTCTGCAGACAACGCAATAGTAATTTATCTCATCCTCAAATCGGGCACAGCCACCCATCATCTTCAAACCTGGCTGCATCACAGTGCCCTAGCGCCCTTCTTCCTCTGAGATGGAGTGGCACTAATGGTCTGATTTTGGGCTACTTTTTAATCAGCTCTGGTTTTGTGGGGTCTTCTTAAATCAAGCAACATTGCCTAGAAGGTGTGGTAGAGCTTAACTGGGAGGGATAGAGATTTCATTAGATTTCAAAGAGAAAAGACAAGCCACCCTATTGTAAAGGTTCGGTTTCAGAAAGCAGACATCATTGTACAATATATTTGTATAACTGTGATTTTTTTTCCCTCTTCAAATTTTTGCACGTAAAATTGTATTTGTCAAATAGCATTTATTTTTGGGGGGGATTTATTTTACTTGTATATGCTGCCATACTTTTAACGTTAGAGCGAATTCACGGTCGTTTACCAGTCTTGCCTGGATGCCCACTTAAGGGCATCAGATGTTTATAATTCCAGAACGAGTTCATGCATATCGTCTACTTGAAATCAGACACTTAGGGGCCCATTACGATGTCGGGCGGAAGCACTACCGCCGTGCTGGCGGATGCAAAAACCACCAGTTACCGCCGGCACGCAGCAGTCCACACGCCTGTCCAATTACGATGCGAAAAGTAGGCCAAACACCGCCGGCAAGCCAGCAACACCGTCCGCCATCAAAGTGCGCCCGTACACGTAGCGGCGCAGCCCAACTGACACACACCGTCCGACGAAACACGTCCCGCCCGGCGTATAAATTACGATGCCGCAAACAAACGGCTCCCACGGCTAAGAGACACCGCACGTGAAAGAGCGGCGGTAACACGGACGCAGAGCACGGACAACGAAGAAGCGGCACCCCGAGCATGAATCCAGCACTGCAGGCCCTTCCCATGCTTCTGCTGATGCACCACCAAGGACGCAACGTACCGCGGAGACGCAGGTAGGCACACACACAACAAGTGCACGCAAACAGCGCACACAGTGCAAGGGCGGAAAAAGCGGACAACCCCCACCAGCGCGTGTACACTACACATCCACCATTGCATCCACATATGACACACAGGCCAAATCGTAACATCGCGGAACACATGTGTACACACCACCTGGGACTAGGAACCAACCACCCCGTCACGGCCCCAAAGCAGCGATGACGCCGCCACACATGTGCACAACGCAGAGGCCAACCGCAGCGCCATGCATGCGTCGCACACAGACACAGGGACACAACCAAGCAGCACACACATCAGCCCCACCCCGAACGCACATGACACGTGACAGGCCTGCCACAGACATGTCCCCAACGCCCAATTCACGGACAACACCCAACGCCACACAACCGACGCACACATGCCAGTGAAGTCACGCAACAGCAGGACACACCCCAGTGTAACAAACATGGCGTAGCACACAGCGGCGGCAACACCAACTAGGAGAAGCAGGGCCCATTCGGGAAGAGGAACGCCAGTACCACACTGAAAAACCCATACCACCCTGCACATATGAACAAGACATATAAAACGCAACACCAAAGAGCACGGGGACCGACAACAGGTGGCCCAAGAATAACATTCACACACAAGGCCCAACGCAGAGCGGAAAGGCAGCCTGCCGCCCACACAAGGGAGAGCAGACAGCACTGAATGACCTTCCATTCCAACACCGAAACCACAGCCCTACGACAGAAGCCGGTGAATACAGCCATTGTCCAAGAATAGACCAACACAGGCATGCCGAGGAGACCGACCACAGGGCAGATAGCGCATATCACAGAAGCACACAACGGACGGGGAAGAAAGAAGAAAACACTCCCCCATGTCGGCCACATGCAAGTTAATTGGAAGGAGTCACACAGCACTGACCTTGAACTGTCTGAGAAGCATGTGGGAAGAGGGCCCGTGTCCTCCAAACAAGCCAACAGAACACAAGTCCTGTCTCCCTACGACTACACAGAGCTCACAGCAACCCCGGAGCGTGCACATTGCAGACTGCACACACAGCCGGAGCACGCCACCTCTACGAACCGCTGCGAAATGGCAACCGCAACACACCTACCCAACTACGCCGAACAGCTCAAGCTGTACAAAACCAACCTGTGCCATACATTGGGATGCGATCTCCTGTCCCTGCTGAACGTAAGTTACCGACTGACTTACCGCATCACATTGTTCAGCTGCGTCATGCCCGTCTTCTACTGTCGGAGGTGTCCCTACCAGCATCCCGTCGAGATATGCCTCTCCAACCCGGCATGTCTGAAGGCGGACCTGCTACCACTACTCCTCCCTCTGGACGCACACGACAGGGCCTGCTCTGCCTATGGGGGCATGGCGTATGTGGCCAACATCGCACCCGCACTGAAATGGGACCACTGTGCCTCCACACGACGGATCATCGAGAACAGCTACATCGAATGTCACCCAGCATGCCCCATCATGGTCCTCCAAGGGACAACTTACGAACAACACCTTGACAGCCACCATCCGCTACATTGGCTGGCAAACATGTACACCACCAATGACATGGAAGCCCTGCTGGACGGCATCGCATACCTGACAACCTGTAAATACGTCGGACCACAACGCAGGTTCCCCGAGTGACCTTTGATGTCCAACCCCGCACCCATGCTTAGCTTCCGCACGGACTGGCCAGTCACCACCACAACAGCCATACCAAACGACCGGCAACTGTAACCACACCATCAACGACATCGCCATGACATCGGATATGACCGGGACATGCACACTGTTCCCCATCACATCCAGGAACACCGCATGCATCGTGGGAGGCAGTGGCATGGGCTCTGTGTATCGCACCCACATGGACGGAACTGCACGAACAACCAGGACACGACATGGATCCAGCGCCCATGGACACACACACTGCTCAGTGGACATGAATAGGTCGCCTGGAGTCTGTGGGTGCTGCACCCCTCCCACCCCCGCCCCGGGAACCCCATACCAGGACCTTTGCATGGACATCAAGTGCATACAACAACAACACGACCCCAGTGACTGTGACATGTCCAGTAACCACCACAGTGCAACAACAAGTGGCACGCCGCTGCATGCACGCAAGCACATGCCCTGATGTCATCTCACATGCACGCGTGCATGAGGAACAACCGCAGCAAACCTGTCACATGGAACTGAGATGGACTGTGCCCATGATGCCAAGCGGTCTGGTAGGCTACATGTATACCGTCTTTGTCAAAGTCCGCAGCTCCGCAGCTATACGCAAATGTACATTAGCACAGCCTTGGCCAAGCAGATGTCACTCTGAAGCCCACATCCCACATGCAACAGCCAATCACATGTAACCCCACACCCTATCCCATTTGCAATCATGCTCAGTATATCCTCAACATGTATTCCGCTGCCAGTAGTGTCCACTATACTGCATCACAGAGGACAGAAGACTCAATATAATGTTTGAAACCAAAACTGTCTCCGCTGACTCATTTCACATGTACGAATGAGAGAGGATGAGAGTATGTGAAGTACACGGCAGTCGTGACATGACCATGTAGTCCACTGGTATTGGATGACAACGCAAAAGAGTAGCACAACTGTGGAAGACACACATGTGCCGTGTGAAGTCGTATGGACGCAGTGCACAGGTGGGTGGGTGTGACGGGTAGATGCGCACATGCCAAGTTGGAGGACGCCGTGTTGGGAGGGGTCATGAACAGTACACCACCGCTTCCCTGGGCATAGTGAGAGGACACCTGTCGGGGGAGTGAACACGTGTGTGCACAGCAGCCGGGCACACGTACATAGCGGTACCAGGCGCACCTCAGCCCACCCTCTGTGGACAAGCAGGATCCTGTTGTGCGCCCACCATGCCCCTTGACAAGGCACACACAGCCCCAGTCGACCAGGTGTAACCCCAACATAGTCAATCCGCACAGGCGATACAGGGCACGGGATGGCAGTGGAGCATGGTGTGTGAGAGGTCTCCTCGCGCTCCTCCTGGTCATATCACGCAGGCAATAGAACCTCAACATCTAGCATGGCAAAAAGTCAAATGGAAGTGTAGGGGGACGCACCACAGCACGAGCAGCACTGACGTCACGGGAGGTGGCTCGCACCATCCCATCCATTGCCCATCATACCAACCACGCCACATGCCATTGCGACTAAGTGCAAGCGCGTGCACCACCACCCCGAGCCCTCCCCAGAGAGGCCAAAGAGTGAATGTGTGGGCCACCAGTCACAGACGGACGCGGCCTGGCCGCAAGGGCAGCCACAGCCACTGGGTGTCGCAGGTGGCGGATCCGGAAGGCGAAGACTGTGATGCATAGTCCATGCAGGCCGGGTCTCCATTTGGGGCACCACGCAGGTGGACGGCGTCCCGCCACACATCATACCCTGAGACAGCCCACTCGTGCAACTGGACCCACACATACACTCCTTGCCCTCTCTGGTGCGAGCTTGGGGCTGCCTGTGCAAGCGCTAGCCTCGCAGGTGAGCATGCATATTGGGGGGCGAGGGGAGGACATGAGGGCTGGGGCGAAGATGACCGTATCACTGTCAGTTAGTACAAGGGATGACCCAGATGTGGAAAGGAAGAGACGTGTCCCGTGTGTACTGCAACTAGTCGCCAATCCAACTACCCCCCATGTCCGGAATGTAAGCCCGCACCTAGGCTCGCCCATCCGCCACATCGAACATACCACCAGCACGACAACCTTCCCATTCGAAACACTGACTGGGGTGGCGACCAGTGAACAATCATGTGTAGCCTACCCACGCGTACATGTGGGCCCTCCATGATCCATGTCACCTGCGGCAAAGACATGACATGCGCAATGAGGGAAGTGAGGAGAGCTGTCCGCCCCACGCACAGAAGGTGCATCAGCTCCACAGACCCAGCAGCGAGTCCAGCAGGGGTCACATGTGCAGGGGCAGCTGTGCCTGGTGTGAAGGCACATGCATATAGACAGCACATCGACCAATGTGTAGTCTGCCCACATCCACAGTCCATCATCATGCGGACATAGGAATTGAACACAGGGCAACACATCTTAGTTGGTGCACCCACCGTGACCAACAATGCGCAATCATCGACGTACCCGCCCTGTGCATGGCCCCCCACCCAACGGAGGCACATCCAGTGCCACCATCCCACACACACAAGCCTTCCACGGAACATGCTGTGTCCAATGCTCAGTACAGAGTCAGCGCCCATCTGGTGGATCCTGAACAGGAGACAAATGCACACACATGCCAGCTCCCACTATGTACGTCTGCCACCTGGCACGTGCAATGTAACCTCTCACCTGTGACGTGTGACTGCAAGCACACAGCCGTCTTGGCATGGGGCTGTCAATGTGGACACCTGTCAATGTTTCGGGAGGTGTGATCCGTACAGTGCTGTACATAGGGTGCAGTGCTGACACCTACTACTGTCTCATATCCCCTCGTGCCACAGGTCCCACTTGTATTGGCCGCTCAGCCCGTGCCCACATCGTCGTCGTCGTGTGCCATACTCATCCAGCCTCGGAAGCAGTTCCATGCTCAGCAGACACTCATGTTGCCGTGGCGTTGCCGCTTGACGAATATGCAGTCAGTCCCCATCAGCACGCCCCGCAAGTCATTGGGGCCTAGATCCCCATGTGCATGCACATGGCAGTGGTATGTCTCACTTGCCATTGCCATTGTTGGGAGACCTGTGTAAGTGTATTGTGGCCGTGCCGTCCCAGCTTGACAGCTGGGCTGTGGCTCATGTGCTTGCTCAGTCATGTCAGTGATGTGTATGCGAAATTGCTATGTGTCGTGTTGCTTTGACATGTGTCCTCTGCCATTTTCCCCAGGCGGAGACCGAACATTGACCGCCCATACCAATTGCTGGCGGACATGGACGATACAGAGGTTATCAGGAAGTTTCGGCTGGACAGGCCAACCCTGCATCGACTGTGTGCCATGTTAGAGCCCCATCTCCGTCCCCGCAGGGTGTATCCGACTGCTGTCACCCCCACGGCTAAGGTGATGGCCGCCATGCATTTCTTCGCCACTGGGTCATTCCAGCACACAGTGGGCAGTGGAGGAGGGATGTCCCAGCCCATGTTCAGCAAGGTGCTGAGGGATGTACTGGCAGCCATGATGCTGTACCGAAACAGGTACATCAGATTCCCCAGGGCTCGTGAATTGGCGGCAGTGAAGGGTGCATTCTATGCCCTTGGCAGAATCCCACACGTCGTGGGAGCCATTGACTGCACACATGTTGGCCTTGTTCCACCACAGGCCACTGAGCACCTGTACCGCAACAGGAAGCACACGCACTCCCTGAATGTGCAAGTGGTGTGCCTTGCGGACATGGTGATCACCCACGTGTGTGCCAAGTTTCCAGGCTCGGCACATGACGCACACATAATGCGCAACAGCATCTTGCCACGACTGATGGCCAATCTGCAACAGGATCGTGGCTGTATTGTCGGTGAGTATGTGGAGTGGTGTAGCGTGCTGGTTGTGCGATGCTGTCCCCTGTCCAGTTGGAATAGCAACGGTTCTCTGTGTCCCTCACACCCAGGTGACTCTGCGTATCCGAATGGGGCATGGCTGCTCAGTCCATTGAGGAATCCTCGCACCCCAGCAGACGATCGATACAATGAGGCACATGGGAGGACCAGACGTGTGGTCGAGCGTACCTTTGGCCTCCTCAAGTCCAGGTTCAGGTGCCTGGACCGCACCGGGGTGCACTGGCGTACTCCCCACAGAAGGTGTGCCAGATAGTGGTGGCGTGCTGCATGCTGCACAATCTGGCCATTCGGAAGCAGATCCCCCTCATTGTGGATGACGGAGATCAACCAGGGCCCCAGCCCGCAGACCAGGACAGCTCGAGTGAGGTGGACAGCGGAGAGGAGGAAGCTGGGAATGTGCGCCAGCAGCTCATCGCCCGCTACTTCACTTGACGGTGAGTGTCCATGTACGACGGATGATGTGTCTGTATCTGTGCAGGTGTGTGTGTGCTGTGTCAGGGTGGCCGTATGTTCACTGCGTGCAGTGTGTCAACGCTCCATGGCCAGGGTAGTATGCCACTGTTGGTGACTGTGGCATTGTGCCCTATTGCTCTGTGCGATGTGTGTACATTGCTTGTAGTTGTTGACATGTACTGTGTGATGGGTGTGTGACACACTCATTGAATGTGCTCCTGTTCTGTCTCCCACCCCTAGGTCCCTACAGGCCCTCCGGATTCCATTGCCATGCCACGCATCAGGTGCCTTTCCGCCCAAGGTGGCCGTTGTATTCCGTACAAATAAAACACAGGGCACAAACAGCAGTTAGTGAAAAAGGTGCATTTATTCCAAACTGTGACATGTGATTGTGTGTAAGGTGATGACAAAAGAGGTGCGTGCAGTGACAATGAGCTGTCGGTCATGGCTGCGTGATGCTCAGGGTGTACCCACTGGTTCTATGTCCATAGTCCAACACACACATGCCATCCAGCTGGCTGTGTGGAGTGGGATCGTAGAGCAAGTCAATGCAGTGGCTGGTCAAGGAAGGCTGGCGGAAGGCTGGCTGGCTGCCTCACTTGCGACTGGAGCGTGCGAAGTCCTCCCGGGAGATCTGCTTCCTCTTCGGACGGCCCCTTCCACGTTTGGGAGGGGGGGTGTGTGGTGGCGACCTGCTGGTGGTGGGTGAGGTGTGCTCACTGGCTGTGGACGCAGGGGAAGTGGACACTGCTGCCCAACCCTGCGCCCTAGCAGGTGGTGGCGGAGGTGGTGTTGCTGGCCTTGCCTGTGACCCCACCGCCACCAACAGCTGGCCCATGAGGTCCACGAGTTAGTCCATACGGGACACGAATTGGCCCATATGGGCGTCCATGGACCTCAGCACCCCCAGCACCTCCCGCGTGTCTGAAGCAGACCTGACCCATTGTTCTTGGGCCTCCTCATAGGCCCCAAGGACTCTGGCCATTTGAGGCAGGGCATGGCTCCCAGGGGAGGCTGGCGTTTCCCTGACCCTGCTCCTCCTACCAGTCCTGCTGCCACCGGCCTGCCCACTAGCCACATTGCTCACCACGGTCCTCGCTGTGGCTCCCAGGGTGGATCCAGTCGGCCGGGCCACCACCTGCGCTGGGGCTGGTGCCAGCGAAGACGTGGTGGTGGTGGTGGTGGCGGTGGTGGTCGGTGCGGCGATGGTGGCGGTTGCGGCAGTGGTAGTGGCCGCAATGACCGTGGGTGTGGCCGCAACGACAGTGGCAGCAGGGGGCTGGGACTGTTCAGCATCCCTGGATGATGGGTTGGTGGGTAGGAGGGGTCCTGGGGAGCGGCTGGGCCCTGCCACACCAGATGGGCCTGCTTGGTGGTCCGTGTCCGAAGAGGAGGACAGATCCTCCAGATCCGTGTGTCCTCGTTGGGGGCTTGTAGGCTGGCTGTGCTGGCTGCTGTCTCCATCCCCAGCATCCGGCAGTTCGTCACCTGTGGAGAGAATGAGATTTGTTATTGTGTTGCACCTGGCGTAGTATGTATTTGTCGTCTGACATTGGCAGTTCGTGCAATCTCGTACATGGGTTTCCCGGAGGCGAGTGTGTGGCTGTGGCATCTGTAGTTGTGTGTGCTAGGCAATGGGACTGTGTGCTGTGCACATGTGGCATGGGACGGATTGGCCATGCCGATGGGTGTGTTGCTGTGCCCCTACTCATTGTGACTCTGGTGTATGCGGGCTCCTGGCCCATCCTGGGTCTGGTTTGTACTTTGCTTTTGGGGTTCATATGGAACGCTTAGGAACGCATATGGCAACATGGGGGCCATGCCCCAGATTCGCATTTGGGAGGGGATATGCTTTTGGGGTTCAAATGGAACGCTTAGGAACGCATATGGCAACATGGGGGCCATGCCCCAGATTCGCATTTGGGAGGGGATATGCTTTTGGGGTACATGCTGTGAGCCATGGGTGCCGAACGTGACATGTGTTGTGGCAGCATGACAGTGCATGGTTTGAGGTGTGTGCATGCTTGACATGGCCTGCATATTTGCTGTCAGTTGTGATTACTGGACATGGCATTGGACGCATCGTTATGGGTGAGTGATGGTTGTGTGTGTAAGCCAACGTATTGCAGTTGTCCCATCTCCTTGGTGTATGTGCTGCCCTGTGCCATGTGCATCACTGCAGTGCTCGGGGGGGGGTGTGGCCCATGTTGTGTGTTGTTGCTCACAGTGTGTCGTGCGCTTCATTGACTTCTGGCACATGGTTGGTCATGGGCATGTATCTTAGCGTGACTGCTGTATGTGTGGCAGCTGTGCAGATGACATGCCTTTCATGAGACTGGGGCTGACGGATGGGATGGATGGTATGTTGTATGTGCATGGTGTGTCTGTGTGTTTGATGGGTTCAGTGGTGTTCGTGTGCATTTCTGTTGTTCCGCTCTGTTGCGTCTAGTGTTGTTTGTCTTACATAGGCGTAGTTGTGGGGTGTGTGGTTGACAGGCAGTAGGGGCTACATGGACAGGACTTCAATGGTGTTTCGGTTGTGTGTGATGAGTTGCACAGTGGCTGCCGTGTGGTACTGTTTTCAGTGTGGCTTGTGTATGCAGACGTGGCTCCTTGGGTGTTGCTATGTCTGTGATGGGTCATGTGGGGTGTGAGTCTGTTGTTCATGTCTGTGTGCACATTGTTCACTTGTTCGTGACGGTGGGCGGTGCTGCGTTTTCGTCTGCTACGTGACATGTCCCATGTGTTGGTCGTGTTATGGTCCTCATGCCTCCAGTAATCCAGCCCTGTCCAGTTTCCCACCTGCAGGTTGTTCGTGCGTGCACTGTACTGGATGCCACATGGCTCTAAGCGGGGGTGCTCCATGTTGCAGGTCTGTGGGGGTGGGGGGTGTTGTGGGTCGTGGGGTGGCTGGACACCCACTGACACCGATTGCTGTGGACCGTGATGTCTGCCTTTCGGCTGTCGTTGTGCACTGCGGTGGCTGACACGTGGCTGTGGGGTGTGGGGGATGCTCCTCCTTGCTGTGCTGTGGGACTAGGGGCCTGGTGTGTGTTGTACTTGGGCTGTCCACCGTCCCACCCACTGCACTTTGTGTTCCTGCCACTTACCTGTTACTTGTCGGTTTGTGCAGCTGTGGCGGACACATGGGTGTGGTGGGTGCTCGTTGTGGCGCTTCTGGCATATTTGGGGACCTGTTGGTGGTTACGTGGCTGGCTGAGTGTACACATGTCCCCACGCATCTTACAGTTGTTCTGTTTGGGCTGTGTGTGGTGGTGTCTGTTGCATGTGTGTGTCGTGTATTGTGTGCTGGACATGGGGGTGTTTGTCCCTGGGAGCTGTGGCATGGTGGTAGTGCATGTGAGTACATAGCGGTGTGCTGGTATACATTAGTTTGTACTTACCAGCCTCCACTCCCCCTGCTAATCCGGCGAGGATCTCGGGATGTATGATGACTCGCACCTTCTCCTCCCACGCTTTGAAGGTCTTGAAGAGCACGGGATTCCCTCCGCCAGTGACGGCAGCCAGCTCTCTGTTTTTGCCCTCCTTCTTCTTGACCAGGCTCTTGACGTCATTCCACCGTTTGTTAATTTCGACTCTGTTCCTGGGCAGGGTCCCGACTGCATTGACCTGGTCTACGATCCGGTTCCACATTCTGTTTCTGGTGGCTAGTGGTGTGTGTTGGACCATGTTCCCATAGATTTGTGGGTGCACCTTGATGATCTCGTCGACCATGACCGTCAGCTCAATGGGCGTGAACTTGGGCATTCTTTGTGGTGCCATGGTGTTTGTGGTGCTGGTGCGGTGTGTGTTGTGTAATGTGCAGGGGGTTTGTGGTGCCGGTGTTTGGTGGTGGTGGTGGTGGTGGTGGTGATGTGTGCGTTTCTGTGGTGTGCTGTTGTCCTCGCTGTGTCACTGTGTCCTCTCCTCTCCTCTCTGGTTTGCAATGTTTCAAGGGGTTGTGGTCTGTGGGAGTGCTGCTTTTGTACTTACCTATGTGGGTGTGTCCTCATGGTCTGTTGTTTTCAGGTGTGTTGTGTCTGGGGTTCTGGCCTTTGTAGTTTTTGTTTGTCCGGGGGTGTTTTCGGGATGTGTACTGTGCTTGTGTATTTGTGCGTGCCTTGCTGTGTGGACTTATTGGCCATGTTGTGTGCTATTGGTTTTGTGAGCGGATGGTTTCTGTGCAGGGACGTGGGCGCCATGGTTTCTGCCGAGTCGATTGGCATCGGCGTTGTTTGCGCTGGCGGGCGGTATATTTGTGGTTTTCCCGCGCTCATGGCGGTGCGATCGTAATTTCACGTGCGGTGTGTCGGCCGTGAGGGCGGGCGGTTTTGTGTTGTCGTGCGTGTTTCCGTCCGTGGCGGGCGGTTTGACTCCGACTCGGACGATGGCGGGCGGTATTTTGTGTGATTTTCTCGCCGATGGCGGTTTTCGGTTTGTGTTATCGTAATGGCGTGGTCGGTGTTCAGACGGTGTATGCGGGCGGATTTTTGCCGCTTCCATGCCTGGCGGATTTATTTACGCCGGGTATCGTAATGAGCCCCTTAGGTCCAAGCACACTAGATAAAATCCCCCAAAAACCACACATATGCATAACTATCACATTCTGTACAGGGAGACTATGTGACTGATGACGTAGTACTTACGCCAAAGAGCAGGTGTCAGGTAGGTGTCAGGCTAGCAAACAATGAGCCTTTGACTCATAGACTCAACTGAAATGTTCCAGACAAGAACAAACAGATCAAGGAAATTGATATTCTTGCATATTTGCCATGTAGCCCATTCCAATGATGATTTCTTAGTGGCACGATTTTTCTGCTAACCTATGCTCAAAGTATAGACCTCTGGTTTCCTCAAGGTCATATGCAGGTCCACATTGTTCGCTTGCTCTTCAACACTGATATCCAATTAAAATTTCCAGATCTCTCATCTGTTTTTCCAACCTGGAATATGTTTTACTTGGGTGCCTGTATTCAAGCACAGCTCTAGTCAGTCTGCTCAAAAATAGTCTTCAGCTGGATTGCCCATGTAGAAATGTTTTGGTGCACTATTAGCAACTAAAGCTTTCCAAATGCAACATTCACACATAACATGCAGCATTGAAACACCGCCCTTTCCAGTGGGAGATATAATTCTTTTTTATAACTCTCTTTATTAGCTTTAAGGCTATGTACAATAAATCAACAACCTTAAAGATATCAGTGCCACAATGATCCCAAACCCCAGTTTGCCCAGATAGGGAAGTCAACAAAAGTTTGCCACATGGAAGCTAAGCCTCTGATGGCCGGGCTTCTGAATAAGCCATCCATTCTCCCCATACCGTGCAGTGTTTTCCAGGTGCCACCTAGATTTATACACAAATCTTTCAGCTGGGGCAGCATTGTCCATCCCTCGACTCCATTCAAGGAATGCGGGGCCAGCCGTGAGCACCAGTGATAATGAGGCCCATACCAACCAACCATCTGGTCTGGCGAGGGCCCCTCCACACGTCCATCAGTCCCAGGAGAACCAGCTTCAAGTCTGGTGAGACTGTCTTGTCAACAATCTGGGAAAGGATGCTGCAAATTTGTTTCCAGTACACCTGGAAAATCGGGCAGAGTCAGACCATGTGAAAAAATGTCTCTGCTGGGTGCTGACAATGCCAGCACCACGGTGGTAGGTCAGCCCTCAACTTGTGCAGCCTTGTGTGGCTGTAGTATACACAGTGCAAGTACTTCAAATGGTTGAGGCAAAGCTTCATGGAGATTGCCAATTCCCTAGGAGCCATTTTGGCCTTTACCCAATCGTCCTCATCCAAGGAGCCCACATCATCCACCCATCTCTCCCTCAGTGTTGTCATATGGTCCGCGGTGTTATTGACAAGTGAACGTATAGACAGTAGATGGCCTTACTCTCCAGTTGGAATCCTACTAGGTGTGTCTCTAGGGGGTAGTACTGGGGGAGGGGCTTTGAGGAGTCAAGAGAAGTGTCGAGTGCATTTTGTAGTTGCAGAAAATGGTAGAATTGCATCTTGTACAAGGAGTGTATGTCTACGAGGTGTTGGAAAGTGCACATTCAGCATGTCCCACTGTGGAGATACCTACGGAGCCCCATGCCTGGAATCCCTCATGGGCGGCCGTGTGGCTGAGCCAGGGCCTGAGTCAAACCGGCGAAGCTGCCGTCAGCACTCAGTGCCAGCCAATTCATTGTAGCACCTTGCGCCAACTAAGCAGGATTGCCTGGGTCACAGGCGTGAGGGTCATGAGGGTGTTGGGGCCGTAGAGGAGGCTGAGCATGCCATGGCAGTCTAACTCTCTGAGTTCCACCACTATTGAGGGGTCGACCGGACCCATAAAAAAACACTCAGTGATTGGAAGGAGATGACTGGCCCAGTAGTGCAGTTGGAGGTCCTAGAGTCCCAGCCCACTGTCTTATGGATTAAGCATGCATGTACAGAAGGAGATCCACGGCTGACCCCCTTCCCAAATAACGTGCACCACTTCAGATTGTAGTGTACAAAAGAAGGCAGGTGGGATGGGTTTGGGTGTTTCTGTACGGTGTAAAAAAACCATGGGAGAGCAACACTTTTGAACAGAGCCCCCGGCCCACTACATTGAGCGGGAGAATGACCCAGTGAGCCATGTCATTTCTAGCCTGTGCAATTAGAGGCATCACGTCAATGGCCCACGCCTATTGCCTGGAGAATGCAACATGTGTTAAGGAAAATATAAAATGCAAGGAAACCTCAGACAGACAAAAAAAACACCACCACCGTGGTCAGCAGGGAGCACTGTAAAACTCTATGTAATTAAAGAACAATGTAGGCCCAGGTTGCACAAGGACATAGAGTAAGGGTGGGGGGTTCATGGAAGAGCAGAACACCAGATCAGTATGTTTCAGTTAAACATAGAAACAGAATTAACAAGTTTTTAAAGAATTGAAGGTTACATCACGTAAGCACGGTCCCCCACTCCCTCTCTTGACAGAGATTTATTTCAAACTACATAAGAAACCCTGAGAATAGCAGAATGAGACTCCCCCACCCCCTCTGGGAGAAGAAGTGAAAGATAATGCGCTTCAAAACTTTTGTCAGGGTTGCAGGATAAGGGGAAATGATCAGGTAGAGACACATGTACATGAATGTAAGTGGTGTGGGGTATCTGGAAATATATATTATTAACTTGCCCTATTCTGTGACTTGTTCATTACTTGCTTGTGAAAGATAACATGCATGAAGTCATTGTGGCTTTCGAGAATTAAAGGAGCTGCCTGCAATGAGACAGTTTTCAGTCTTACGGAGTTGACTGTCTCTCTGCCGTTATTTGAATAAACCTAATTCCTATTGCCAATGACCTGTGTCTTTGATTTTTTCCTAGTTAACATTTGCATCCATAAGTATCTAAAGTGGCGAGTAGACCATTGGAGCAGGATTGTAGCTCTTATATCCTCATATGAGCCATGGGGAGGGATTTAGGTGGACTTGGGCCCATTGACCATAGGGCCGGAAGCCTCTGCGTATATCTGTAGCATATCTAAGAGGCTCGGAACGGAGGTCTCAGGCTCACTGAGGTAGACCTGGAGGTCGTCTGCGTAAAGTGAAAGCCAATCATCATGGCCATCAGGCCAGCAGAATCCACGGAATTGTGCTTCCCACCAAATCCATTCCGCCAACGGTTCCATGGCCAGTGCAATAGGAGTGAAAGGGGTCATCCCTGCCTTGTGCCTTGCTCCACAGGAATGATCTGGCAAGTCTCTCCATTCACGAGTACTCTCGCCCAAGGCGTCTGGACCCAGCAGGAGAAAAGGTGGCCAAAATTCATGCCTTTCAGGAGAAAGAACAAGAACTGCCAGTGGACTGAGTCAAAGGCTTTCTCGAAGTCGATTGAGATGAGGGCCCGGCCATCCACACTGTCCCTAGACTAGGCAATCGCGTTGTGCATCTGGCGGAGGCAATGGTGTGTGCTGCACCCTGGCATGAACCTGCTCTGGTCTGGGTGTATTAAGGAAGTGATGACCTTCACCAGCCAGTTTACTAGCACTTTGGCCAAGATTTTGGATTACATATTTATGATGGTTATAGGCCTTTATGGCCCACACTCTTCAGGAGGCATCTGTGGTTTCAGGATATAGGAGATCATGGCCCCTCTGAGGTCGTGAGGGAGCTCACCCACTTTCAGCAACTCCACATGCATTGCAAGCCAGGAGGGAGTCAGTAGGAAAGCATATTTCTTGTGGAGTTCCAACGGAAAGTCATTGGATCCTGGCATTTTCCCAGTGGGGAGTGACCCTATGGCCTCCGCAATCTCTGCTGCCATGATGGGCTCCTCAAGTTCTCGTTTTTCTACAGTTGAGAGACTAGGACAATGGGATTGAGCTGCTCAGCCTCAGGCACCGTATGGATAGCATAGAGGCGCATGAAGTAGCATGCAAATTCCTGGGCCACCAAGTGGGAGGCAGACACTTCACAGACCTCTTCTTTCATTAAGTTACGGACCATTCAGAGGGCCAAATCCCTGCTCTGTAACCAATGTAGAAGTTTTCCCCTTCTCGTAGAGCATGCTTTGTGTGGCAGGGTGTGGTAGGGATGCTTTATCAAACAGCTTATGGTCAATTGTCAGCCTTATCAGGTCTACTGTGTGTCTCGCCCAGATGGTAGGATGTGCTGCAAGAGCCTGCTCTAGGGTCTTGATCTCTCTGTATTTTCGGGCCCGGCAAGTGGTGTGGTAAGACATTATCTTTCCAAGGAGGGTCGCTTTCAGGGCCTCCCACATTACAGTTGGGGAGTCAACCGAGTTGGTGTTAGTGTCTAAGTAATCGGAAATTAGTTTACAGCGAAAGTCCTTTAAGTCGACATCTTTCAACCACTAGGTGCTCAGTCACTGGTGCCACTGTTGTTGTTACTTGGATGACCTGGGGGCAAGAGGAATTGGGCCGTGATCTGTCAGGGCACGGGTAGGCTGCAGGAGTCAATCAACCCCGCCATGTCCATGGAGAGTATAAAGAGAAAGTCAAGTCAGACAGAGCATTTGTGAAAATGGGAGTGGAAGGTGTATTCCCTGGTGTGTGGGTGGAGCTATCCCCCGTGTCCAACAGGACCAGGGAAGAGGCCCATGCCACCAAGTCATACAATCGATGCACCAAGGTATTGCTAGAGTTCAAATGGGTGTCTACCACAGAGTTAAAGTCACCCCCCAGGAGCGTGGAGGCACGGAGGGATTGAAGATGCAAAAGTGAAAGTGCCTGTAGTGTGGGGGACACAAGCATAGGTGGCAGACGCATCTGCCGCCTCATTATAACAGCAATCAGGAACTAGGTGGAAAACAAACCAAGAACTCGAGTTCCAACCTATCCAAGCCAGATCTGATAAAAAGAATATAGTGGTGCTGGCAGTAGAAAAGAAGAAGGAAAACCAGCATAATTGTTAAGCTTGGTTATTCAGCCACTGAAGGGCCCCGGTCATCCATGGAGCCGCTTGCTGAAGAAAGTGACACATTTCGAAGGGGGTCTAGGGAGGGAAAGTCCAAGGAAGGGTGTGTCATAAGCCACTTACCTGGGTCCCAGATGATTTCAATGGGGCAGTAGCTCTAGTTCCCGAATCCTCCAGAGACTTGCTCTTGGTTTGCAGGAGGAGACACTGCTCCGGTGGCAAATTCCAGGGGGAAGGGGGTTGGGATAGATAGAGTGTGTAGAGTCAAAGATGCTGTGGCTCGTCTACTCAACAGCAACACTGTAGCAGGTATTGACACCAGTGAATATAGCATGTCACAACAAATGCTATTACATTGCGTGCTTTTACAACGCGGTTGTTACAACGACCGCATTGTTAGTACGCGATACCTTTACATCGCAAGTCATTAGAACGACTTGCTGTAGGGGGCGCGCTGGACTTAGGAATAGTATTATTTACTATTCCTACTCCAGTTTGCGCAACAGTAGGGAAGGTGTTGGAATTCATTTCCAATACCTTAGCGCCCCCTACAGCAAGTCGTTGTAATAGCACTGCAATGTAATGATAGCGTTGTAAACACTGTTTCCCACACCAGTCTGCTGAATGGTACTGGCAGATATGGTACCTATAAACAAACAAATATTCTAGTATTAACTCTATCTCTTAAGGTATCATTGCACAAAAGCTTTTCAAATTTCAACCAACCTTTAGTTTTGTTGTTGTTTTGTTTTCATTTAGATTGTCCGTAGAGGCTCCTTTATCAAAATTTTTGAAACTCTAGTGAGTGTGATTTTAGCATCAAACTCACAAGCAAATTTGGGTGGGGTTAGCTTCACCCAAGTCCTCTCTGGCAGAGCACTGCCAACAGTATGTCCAAGTTGAACAAAAACACTGGTTACCTTTGTTTGCAGCACAATGTTGCGACTGAACTCAGGGCGTAGTAAAATCAAATCTGTTAATGCATCTCTCTTTTTCTTATTGTTCTTTTCTCCATCCAGGTGCGAGTCTAATGAAGGATGTTCTTTGTGGTGAGGTCAAAGCGGGAGGATCAAGGGAGCTGGCAAGACAGAGTCTTGGAAGCCGGGAAACAGGTAAGTGGCAGGCTAAGAGGCTAAGCAAAGGGGAGGAGTGTGGACCGTCTTTAAAATAAGGCTGCTTTAACGTTCATAAAGGTTACATTCTAATTGTAGCAAGGAACAGGTGCAGATAATTAACTTGATGAGGCTGTCTTCTAGAAGGCGTTTTTAGAATGTTCACAAGGTCGTGTTCTAATTGCTTATAGCAAGGAACAGATGCAGATGACTAATTTGATGAGGCTGTCTTCTTGAAGGTGTTTTAGAATGTTCACAAAGGTCGCGTTCCAATTGCTTATAGAAAGGAACAGGTACAGGGATTCGTTTGATTAGGACTGTCTTTGGGAGGTATTCAGACAAAATATCGAGTTAGAAATGTCGACTTACACAAATATTAAGTTGTAAATATCGTGACACAGAAATATCGACAGCAAGAATATTGTGGTCAAGAATATCGATTTTAAGGTAAGAAATATCGTTTTTAAAAATATAGAAGTCATTATTATCGTTTGCAAAAATATAGTTGTTTAAAATATCGATTTTTTCATTAGTGTTATGTGTTTTAGTTTATATTTTAAATGTATGTGATGTATTTTTTTGTATAAGTATTGTTTATGTTTTTTAATATATGTGTTAAATTTTTTGTATCAATTTTATTTTAATTAAATTTTGCGTTTTTTTAGTTCCGTAGCGGGTTGTGGGTTTATAGGGGAATAGGGTGGGAAGTAATTTAATTATAAGAAATTAATGATTATTTTTTATTTATTAATATTTATTTAATTGAGATTTTATAGTGTTATTTGTGGGAAGTAATGCATTTTTAATTAATTATTAATTGTTTGTTAATTAATATTAATTAATTGGCAATTCATTTTGGCAATTGAGTAATTTGTTTAGATGTGGGTTGTGGGGTTTATAGGGGTGAAGGGTGGGAAGTAATGTATTTTTAATTAATTAATAATTAGTTGTTAATTAATATGAATTAATTAATTGAAAATTACATATGGAAATTGTGTAATTAATTTCAGGTGCAGGTTGTGGGGTTTATAGGGGTAAAGGATGGGAAGTAATTTATTTTTAATTAATAAATAATTAGTTGTTAATTAATATTAATTCATTAATTGAAAATTAAATATGGAAATTGTGTAATTAATTTTAAGTGCTGGTTGTGGGGTTTATAGGGGTAAAGGGTGGGAACTAATTTATGTTTAATTGATTAATAATTAGTTGATCATTAATATTAATTAATTGATAATTAGTTAGGTAACTGTTTAATTTTTTTGTGTGTGAGTTTTGGTTTTATAGGGGTAAAGGGTGGGGAGTAAATTATTTTTACTTACTTTATAATTAGTTGTTAAATACTATTAGTTTTTTTATTGAAAATATATTTTAATTGTGTAATTAATTTTTTAAAGTTCAATTTTAGCTGTGGGTTGTGGGGAATATAGGGGAAAAGGGTGGGAAGTTAATTAATGTTTATGTGTTTTTAATTTGTTTTTTAATTAATAATATTTCTTTAATTGATAATTAATGATGTTAAATATGGAAGTACATTTTTTTTTAAATAGATGTGGGTTGTGAATTGTGTAGTGTTATAGGGTACGAAGTAAATAAACTAAATTTATGTAATAATTAATGTTTTTGTTTCTAAATAATTTCTAACTAAAAATATTTTTTTTTGAAAATTATTTCTTCATTTTATTCAATATAATAGTTGTAGGTATTTGTCATATGTATTTAACATTATAATATGTTTATTTGTATTTTTATTTTTAATATTAAATATATTTGTATTTTAATTTTCAACATATTTAAATATTTTGTTGTTTAATTTTTTTGGTTGTTGTTGATATTTTGTTTATTTTTAATTTTGAACTGACTGGAGTGGGAATGCTAATTTTTACCCTTGTGCAATCCAACACTTTCCCTACTGTTGCACTGACTGGTGGGAATAGTACATTTTATCCCTCCACTATCCAACACTTTCCTTACTGTTGGACTCACTGGAGTGGGAATCGTAATTTTTACCCCTCCGCTATCTAACACTTTCCCTACAGTTACACTCATTGGAGTGGGAATAGTAATTATTATCCCTCCGCTATCCAACACTTTCCCTACTGTTGCACTGACTGGATTGGGAATAGTAATTTTTACCACTCTGCTATCCAACACTTTCCCTACTGTTGCACTGACTGGAGTTGGAAATTTAAGTTTAAAGATTTTTAAATAGTTTAATGCTTTAAATTATAATAGTAAGTTTTATGTTATTAATATATGTATGTATATATATTTATTTGTTAAATATTTATATAATGTTGAAATTATCAAATAAATTAAAATAATAGTTTAGTAATGGTTTTAAAGTAAATATATATATCTATATATATATATATATATATATATATATATATATATATTAATTATTATATATGTGTGTTTAACTTTTTTAATTAAGTTTATTTGTTTTATTTGTTAAAATGTATATTAAATCTATTTGTTTTTAATTAATTTTATTATTTGATATATTTAATATTTATTATTTTATTATATGTGTATATATATATATATATATATATATATATATATATGTTATCTACTGGCGGTCGCCAGTAGATAGTTATAGTTACAACCTATTATCCATAGGAAATCCGCGACATTCTATTTGCAATAACGTTGGCGTCGGTTGACGAATCTTCGCGAAAGCTTCCAACTTGTTGGGGCGCTCCGGTCCGCTCCTACCCTGAAAGTCTCGGGGTGATACGTCAAGCGGGGGCCGAGAAAAAAGGGGGTCCCAAAACGCGTTTTCCCCATTCATTTTTCCATAGGAACCTTTAGTCGCAGTTACAGCCCGAACTGCTGAACGGAATTACCCCAAATTTGGCAAAGAGGTAGCCCTTGGTTCAGACTGGTGCCTTTTGCTAAAATGGTGTAAATCCGTTCAGTAGTTCCTGAGAAATTCACAATTAAAATCACATATATATCTATGGGCGCGTCGGATCCGCGTACCCTCCCGATCACGAGCTGCATGCTAATTGGCTGTCAACACTCCAAATCAAGAAGTGTTGGCAGCCATTTTGTCCCTCGGCAGAACCGAGGGACAGAAACAAGTGCGCAAAGCGCAAAAGGGGCAGGGTAGAAACACCCTGACCCCCTAGGTCTGCTCAGGGGTCCCACAAGGACCCCCTGGGCAGAAAAAGATTTTTTTTTTTAAATCGGCGGGATGCGCTTAGGTGCGCGTATCCCGCCGAGAAAAAAGAAACAAGTGCGCAAAACGCACAAAGGGGGCAGGGTAGAAACACCCTAACCCCCTAGGCCTGCTCAGGGGGTCCCACAAGGACCCCCTGGGCAAAAGCATTTTTTTTTTTAAATCGGCAGGATGCGCTCAGGGTGCGAGAATCCTGCCGAAAAAATCAAAGCGCGGTCTCCGCGCTTCGATAGCACTGGCCCTCGGGTGGGCCAAGTCCCGGGGCATGCTGGGGGGGGTTAATTTTATGTGTGGGGGCCTCTAAGGGCCCCCAGCCCTCCGCAGCCCCGGGGACCACCACCTCCCCGGGGCTTCTTTTTTAAATGAAAACCTGTGTGGGGGCTCCAGCCCCCACACGCCCCGGGACCGCCACCTCCCCGGGCACTAAACATTTAAATATGGGGGTCCGTTACGGACCTCCAGAGCCCCGGGACCACCACCTCCCCGGGCTGTGCACACGATGGGAGGGGGCCGCGTGGCCCCTCCTGGAGCCCTTGATGGCCCTGGGGACCGCCACCCCCCAGGGCCAGCTCCTGCAGTGTCCCGGGGTGCCTACCCCGGGACACTGCTGTTTGCAATGACAGGACGGGAGCCTCGCGGCTCCCGTCCTGTCATTGCAAATCTGCTTTGGATATTGGAAGAGAGAGCAGGGAAACCTGCTCTCTCTTCCAATATCCAAAGCCGATTGCTTTTCCACATGGGGAGCAGCATGTCAGCTGCTCCCCATGTGGAACAGCAATGCCGGCTCCCAAGGGACGTGGGAGCCGGCGGGACTGTGGGGGGCTTGGGGACCCCCACAGTCCCCAACGAGAGGCCAGGCCCCGGGGATGGGGTCCCCGGGGCAGTAGTGGCCGGGAGTGGGGCCACGCGGCCCCCTCCCCAAAGTTTTCAAAAATAATGAAAAAAAAAAAAAGGGTATGGCCGGCCCGGGGATGGGGTCCCCGGGCCTTAAAATGGCTAGAGGAGGGGGGCCACGCAGCCCCCTCAAAATATTAAAAATAAAAATAGAGGCCATGCCCCGGGAGATGGGGTCCCCGGGGCCAATACAGGCCCGGGGAAGGGGGCCACGCGGCCCCCTTCCCGTTTTTTTTAATTTTGAAATTTAAAAAGGGGTAAGGCCCTGGGGGATGGGGTCCCCAGGGCCCAAAACAGAAAAAGGAAGGGGGCTACACAGCCCCCCTTCAGGGACAAAAAATAAAAATAAAAATAAAAAACGATCGGGCCCGCAGGCCCCGCCCCTTCCTTCACCACTCTGCAAACGCGCCCTGGCGCGTTTGCTGAGGGGAACGAATTCCCTTGAATACTGGGGTTCCCTGGGGCCAACTAGCCCACCAGGAACCTCCAGTATGCGCCAGGGGCTGCCTTGCAGAGAGGTGTACAGAGGCCACGCCCCTTTTACACCTCTCTGCAACGCAGCTCTGTGGCGCTTTTGGAGGTATATGGTGGGCTAGTTGGACTCCGGGGACCCTCAGGATTCAAGGGGACTTAATCCCCCAACTTAAAACGCGCCACGGGCGTGTTTGCACAGTGGTGAAGGGAGGGGCGGGGCTTCAGGTGACATGTGTGCAAACAGGCCCCGTGGCGCGTTTTAAGATGGGGAATTAAATCCCCTTCAATCCTGAGGGTCCCTGGGGGCCAACTAGCCCAACAGGTACATCCAGAAAGCGCCACAGAGCTGCGTTGCAGAGAGGTGTAAAGGGGTGTGGCCTCTCTACACGTCTCTGCAACGCAGCCCCTGGCGCATATTGGAGGTTCCTGGTGGGCTAGTTGGCCCCTAGGGACCCTCAGGATTCAAGGGGACTTAATCCCCCAACTTAAAACGCGCCACGGGGCGCGTTTGCACAGATGTAACCTCAGGCCCCGCCCTCCCTTCACCATTGTGCAAATATTCCTCTAAAATCAGCCGAAATACGAATTCCGATTTACTCACCTGTTATCAGGAGAGACCTCAGTGCTGTATCTTTCAGCCCAGTACTGGTCCTGAAAAGTAATTCTAACCATACTTACCAGTAACTTGAATTTCCTTCCATAGGCTAACATTGACTGGTTTCACTTGGAAATTCTTCTAAGTGTGGAGTTTTGGAACTTTAAAATATTCCTCTAAAATCAGCCGAAATACGAATTCCGATTTACTCACCTGTTATAAGGAGAGACCTCAGTGCTGTATCTTTCAGCCCAGTACTGGTCCTGAAAAGTAATTTTAGCCGTACTTACCGGTAACTTGAATTTCCTTCATAGGCTAACATTGACTGGTTTCACTTGGAAATTCTTCTAAGTGTGGAGTTTTGGAACTTTAAAATATTCCTCTAAAATCAGCCGAAATACGAATTCCGATTTACTCACCTGTTATAAGGAGAGACCTCAGTGCTGTATCTTTCAGCCCAGTACTGGTCCTGAAAAGTAATTTTAACCGTACTTACCAGTAACTTGAATTTCCTTCCATAGGCTAACATTGACTGGTTTCACTTGGAAATTCTTCTAAGTGTGGAGTTTTGGAACTTTAAAATATTCCTCTAAAATCAGCCGAAATACGAATTCCAATTTACTCACCTGTTATCAGGAGAGACCTCAGTGCTGCATCTTTCAGCCCAGTACTGGTCCTGAAAAGTAATTTTAACCGTACTTACCGGTAACTTGAATTTCCTTCATAGGCTAACATTGACTGGTTTCACTTGGAAATTCTTCTAAGTGTGGAGTTTTGGAACTTTAAAATATTCCTCTAAAATCAGCC
Organism: Calotriton arnoldi; assembly: GCA_963921515.1. Lineage (NCBI taxonomy): Eukaryota > Metazoa > Chordata > Amphibia > Caudata > Salamandridae > Calotriton > Calotriton arnoldi. The sequence continues at coordinate 169,806 of CAWUFW010006935.1, forward strand.
GGAATACGAATTCCGATTTACTCACCTGTTATCAGGAGAGACCTCAGTGCTGCATCTTTCAGCCCAGTACTGATCCTGAAAAGTAATTTTAACCGTACTTACCGGTAACTTGAATTTCCTTCATAGGCTAACATTGACTGGTTTCACTTGGAAATTCTTCTAAGTGTGGAGTTTTTGAACTTTAAAATATTCCTCTAAAATCAGGTAAATACGAATTCCGATTTACTCACCTGTTATCAGGAGAGACCTCAGTGCTGCATCTTTCAGCCCAGTACTGATCCTCAAAAGTAATTTTAACCGTACTTACCAGTAACTTGAATTTCCTTCCATAGGATATCATTGCCTGCTTTTTGCTGAAAAAGTTTCTAAGTGTTGATTTTTGAAACATACAAATATTCCTCTAAAATCAGCCGAAATCCAAATTCTGATTTACTCACCTGTTATCAGGAGAGACCTCAGTGCTGCATCTTTCAGCCCAGTACTGGTCCTGAAAAGTAATTTTAACCGTACTTACCAGTAACTTGAATTTCCTTCCATAGGCTAACATTGACTGGTTTCACTTGGAAATTCTTCTAAGTGTGGAGTTTTGGAACTTTAAAATATTCCTCTAAAATCAGCCGAAATACGAATTCCGATTTACTCACCTGTTATCAGGAGAGACCTCAGTGCTGCATCTTTCAGCCCAGTACTGATCCTCAAAAGTAATTTTAACCGTACTTACCGGTAACTTGAATTTCCTTCATAGGCTAAGATTGACTGGTTTTCAGCAAAAAGTTTCAGTGTTGATTTTCACAAACTACAAATATTCCTTAAAAATCGCCTGTATGACTTAAACGCATTTTTTCAACTGTTTACAGGAGATGCACCAGTGCTGGATCCAGGATCCAACACTGAGTAAGAAAAAGTAACGATAACAGTTTTTACCTGCTAAGTGAATTTCCTTCCATAGGATAACATTGGTGATTCTATGAGAAAAAGTTTCTAAGTGTCAACTTTTAAAATACAATAATATTCCTTAAAAATCACGACTGTAACCAAAACGCTTTTACTCAACTGTTTACAGGAGATGTACCAGGACTGAATCTAGGATCCAGTCCTGTGGTTACAAAAGTAATCCATAAAGTAACTAATTGCATTTAACTAGAAATTCACATTGAGCTGAATGTTGCATTGTGTTTGAAAATGTGTTGCCCATTGCAACAACTGTAACTACTGTACTTAAAAGTCTATTGCCTATCTGCAAAGTATTTAAACTAAAATAATTCATTCTGAGAAAGTATTTTTTGTAATGTAATGTATAATGTAATTACAATGTAATTTAAAAAATAAAATCTGTAAAAAAAATTGTTTCTAAAAATGTAGTAAATCAGTATGAAAAAAATTAGTATAACAATTAATACATTTAAAAATTGTCATTTACAAAACCTTTGAAATTCACTGAAAAAACCGTAGGTTTCAGGCACGTTATAGTTAGAAATTAGCATTTAAAAACCTTTGAAATTCACTGAAAAAACCATAGGTTTCAGACACGTTATAGTTACAAATTAGCATTTAAAAACCTTTGAAATTCACTGAAAAAACCATAGGTTTCAGACACGTTATAGTTACAAATTAGCATTTAAAAAACCTTTGAAATTCACTGAAAAACCATAGGTTTTAGGGACAGTTATAGTTACTTGGACATTGCACTCGTACAAAACCCGTGAAATTCCCCGTTATAGTTAGTTCAGCTAACTATAACTCGCGCCCCGCAATGCACTGCTGATGACGTCACATATTACATCACTCATGACATGGTCAGTGACATCACTGATGACATCACTGATGACATCTCAAATGACATCACTGATGACATCATCCACGTGATAATCTGATGCACCTCCTCACACCCTAATATAATCTTTGATACACCCACTCTAAATTACAGACTGCCATTCGCAAAACCATAGACACTCCAACACCAATAACTACATACCCACTCACTGATTCTTAGGTCTACACACACACACATCCACTCACTCACCCGTACAGTCACTCATACTTACGGTCACTCAGTACAGGACTATCATATGCACTCTTACTCCTATATAGACACTCAAACAACGCCACTCATCCATAGAGATACTCAGACACCTAGTCAGTCATGCAAATAATTAAACACACTGCCATTTACTCACCTATACAGTTATACACACACCAGCTCACTTACTCATACAAATAGTAGCACATTGTTACGCTCTTATACAATCACTGATACAAGCACACACTCATCCATACAGCCACTATCACAATCACTCACTCTTGCTTATAGCTATTTATATACTCCAACACACATATATACTGCCTTTCACATATGTAGTTACTCACACATGTACCACTGGGACATACATTCACTCACTAACACACTCTTACACACACTTACCCACCCATACAGTCTATCACAGATGCACTCTTGAAACCATCCACCCAGTGAATCACCCACTCACACATCTATGCACAGAGTTGCACACACCCCTCCCACACAAACACTCAGGAACCCATACAGATACTCAGACAAGCATTCAATAACTCATATAGACACTCATTTAGCTATTCACAAACACATGCAGCCACTTACACAGCAACAGACAGACGGATACAGACATTCACCCAGTTTAGTCACTAACCCATGCATTCAGTAAGATACGTTAAATCACTCACTTATAGAGTCAGTCACGCACCTACTAAATCATCCATACAGACACTTACACACCCACTCATTCTTCAATACGTCTTTTCCTATATATATTAAAAATATTTAAACTTTACAGAAACACACAGTCACTGGATGATGTCATCAGTGATGTCATTTGAGATGTCATCAGTGATGTCATCAGTGATGTCACTGACCATGTCATGAGTGATGTAATATGTGACGTCATCAGCAGTGCATTGCGGGCGCGAGTTATAGTTAGCTGAACTAACTATAACGGGGAATTTCACGGGTTTTGTACGAGTGCAATGTCCAAGTAACTATAACTGTCCCTAAAACCTATGGTTTTTTCAGTGAATATATATATATATATATATATATATATATATATATATATATATGAAAAACGATATTTTGTACAACTATATTTTTTACATCAATTTTTTCCCCGATATTTTTGTACTTACCATTATAAATATAGGATGTTGATATTTTTGACATCGATATTTAAAACTCGATATTGTGGTATGGGGATATTTAAGGTGTCTATATTCTATCAGTGAACCCTCTGGGAAGGTTCACGTTGAGGTCATCTATGCCAGTTCCTAGATGCTTTTTCTGGTGGATTTTCTGGATGTTTCCATAGTGCCTGAAACCTAAACTTGCATATGCATGGTAAAATATTTGTAAAAGCTATTAAGCCTCAAACAAACTGGGGAACATCAGCTACCAACAGCATGTAATATGGTCAAAAGTCAGGGTACAAGACGTTTGTTCATTCATAAGTGCTTGCAGGAATGATATGAGTCATGCCGGTATATTGTGATAGTCAAGAGAGGTGAGCTGTGGCAGGAATCCTGACAGGGTGCCTCCAGGAATCCTAGCTTCTCCACCTCGTCGATCGCGACCTCTGGGAGGGGTTCTGAGCCCCCCAACTCCAGTGGATCCCCACAGAGGCAGAGTGTTGCATTAAAGAGACAGCTGTTCTGTCAACCAGTAGAGGGCTTCCTCTGGGGTCTAGAAAAACCAGGATTTGGAGTTGTAAAGCACTTTCAGACGAGCTGGGAAAATAAGCATGTATGGAATCCCCCTGGACCGAAGTCATCTCAGTCCCGGTAGTTCAGTAACTTAGGAATCGTACGATGCAGCGGAGCCCCTGGGGGGGGGCTGCTGTGCGAGGGAGCGGTGCGCCCTCTTCAAACAAAGCAGGTCAACAAAGAAGAGGTGGGCATGCAGGAGGTTAGCCAAGTCTCCAGGAATTGTTCGGGGACTGTCCATCTGCCCCATCAGTAAAGCCAACAAAGCATAAATTACAACTACAAGCCCTGCCCTCTGCATCCTCAGCACAGGTCTCAAGCACCTCTGACACAGCAGAGAGACATTGGACCGTCGACTTAAGTTCCCTAACCGTGTCTTCTAGTACAGAAATTCAGCCCTCCATTTCCGTGGCCCTGTCCGTCACTCTCCTCAGATCCTGGCGCAAGAAGGAGACCTTCACCCCCACCTCATTGACCTTAGATTCCAGTGCAGAGAGGGAGGCTTGAATGGCCTGTAGGATGGTTTTAGTGTTGTCCAGGATCAGAGGCAGGGCAGGCGAGTTCAGTGGGCTAGACGACCCCTGGGTGGCCATGGTGGGGGGCATGTATCTGTCAATCTTGGTCTGCAAATGGGAAGTCAAGGGCTTGTTGTGACCCATGGTGAGCAGAAGAGGGTTAATACCAACCGACAATTGGGTCTCAGGCTCACCCATGGGTTAGTTGATCAGGAGAAGAAGCCAGGCAGAGGAACCTCACCAATGGGAGGGGGGGGCACTCCTTGAGAAAGTCTGCAGGCTCCAACTTCTCTTCCACATAGCACCAGGTGCTCCAATGTAGTTTCCCCAGAGCCCAGCTCCAGCGTCTCCTCTATGTGGCCCCAGGCATCTGGCAGGGGAGAGGCCGCTCTGGCAAGTCGTCCATCGTGGGTCCTAGCCACATCAGGCGGTAGATATAGTATGTTCCCCTGGTGTAGTGGAGCAGCAGGGACAGCGGGCAGCCTCGGTCCCCTGCCAGCACCACGGATTAAGGCAGATCTGGCGTGGTGGACAGGAGCTCATGAAAGAACATCAACAAACGTGGCCCATTCCACCATGCCATTCGGGAGATATGATTCTTGGCACATGGGCAACTGGTTTCTTACTAATATCATTCAACTGACACCTATTTAGGTGATATGAATAGCGCTTTACTTCTATAGACCATGAACCAGACCCTCATATTCTATTTGTATAATTGCTGTAATGCGGCCAAGTGGAGAAGCAGTCTCACTCTCTCAGAGATATGGCCGAGGCAAAGTCGACTTGAATTCTTTAGAAAAACTCTAGGAAAATTTAAGCTATTGTAACAGAACTTCAACTGAGGTGATGAACTAATTTCTTATACAGAGCCCATACTCTAAGTACCTCCACTTTGCCTAGATCAAAAGTAGGTTGATTATGTGTTTCAGCCAACAACATCATGGTTGAAAATAAGAAGCATAGTGTGCTGCAGTAAACAATTTCTCACACCATGCTCTTGGATGTAAACATTCTTTTCTGTATTATAATCTTAACAAACAACCGGTGTTGGAGAATTTGTTTCGAGTTGACACATTTTGCATTGCTTCATAAAAAATTCAGATTTCACTAACTGGGTTATGGTGACTAATGTATTCTCATTTGGAACAACTATAACTTCCTATGGCAGTGGTGGATTTACAGCTGCATTAATTAAAAAGTGAGTACTGCTGGGACTCTAGTTCTTTTTTTCACACTCTAATCTAACCCCACGATTTCAGAAAAGTTTGCTTTCTCAATGCTGCTCAAAATATTAGTTGGCTCCTTATCATCCACAGTAGTCCTACTAAGTAAGAGAGACTGGTTCACTAAAGCACATTTGTGGTTTCAGAAACCTGGGGCCTCTTTCAGGATAAATCTGAAAGGGCAATGAATTACTCTCAAAATATGTAAGTCAAGGGGCTATCTCGACAAAGGATACAATCAGAGTTACCTGTAAAATCTGGTCTTTACCCCTTTTCAGTGTAATCTGCGGGCTCCTACCTCCCTAGCCTGTAACTATCTTCACATTCTCTTCACCACAGCACCGACACCCTACTGATGACATCACAGGCATTTTGGCTCTGGCTGACCTCCGAATCTTCTGCACAACAGCAATCAGATAGACATCTGTCACACAGTCAAATAAAATTGGAATCACTAGTACCATGAAACACGTAATGCCCAAATAAAAAACAAACCAAGACAGCAATAAGTCAAAACTAAGGGGCATATTTACAAGGATATTGCTCCACTAAAACATCATTTTTTTAAATGTTTCGGTGGTGTGATGCCCTGCATCATATTACAAAGTGGTGTTAAGCCACTTTTTGTGGCTTAACGCCACTTTGTAAATATGGCACCCTTTCATGCAGATATCTGTGTGAAAGGGGCATGCAATGGGTGTTTATGTGGGCATTCCACCGCAACACCCATTACTTTTTGAGGCTGCCCCAGATTTACAAGGAGGTGTAAAGCTGACGCAGCGCCAAAAATGAACTCCATACAATAGCAGGCATTAGAATGGCGCAACGAGGAGAAATACTTTTATTTCTCCTTGTTTTTGCTTTTTCTATGTGTGCTGCATTTTGCAGCACACATAGAAAGAGCAAAATGTCATTAATGATTGTTTATGTGCAGGAAGGTGTTGTTTCTTGCACATAAACAATCATTAAATAATGGCAATTTGCTACTTCTATGTGTGCTGCAAATTGCAGCACACATAGAAGTAACAAATCGCCGTTATTGATTACTGCACATAAACAATCTTACCCTGCAACGCAGGCACCCTTGCATTATGGCGCAAGGGTGTCTGAGTTGACGCTAGGCAGCTATCTTCAGTGCCAGCACTAGGGAAATCACAGGGGTACTCCGTATTGTTGTTAATATGGTGCATCCCTGCTTTTTAGAAATGGTGGAGCGAGCCGCTGCAAAATTTGATGCAGCTTCACGCTCCATCATTTTCTTGTAAATATGCCTCTAAATTACACAGAAACACCAACTAGTGTACCAACATTACTCCTGTTGTGAACAGTTACTCTGATGCAGGTATCAAAATTGCCGTCCACAAAGGCACTGCACATGGTCTTCGACTCAATATTTATTAATTTTAGCACAGGGATAGGGTTCCTAATCCTGGCCATTGAAATCAACCCGTCTAACATGTCAGTGATCCCCACAGAAGCATGGACTTTATTTCTTTAACATGGCCTCTCAGCCGCGGTCCATACAGTTAACAGCGTTGGGGCAGTGGGGCCGTGTTGGGGGGGATTTCGAGGGGTGATGCTGAGGGAAAATAAATAAATAATTAATTTTCCCTCTGCATCGTCCCTCGAAATCCGCCCCAACGTCGCCCCACCGCTGTTACCTGCACAGGGCGGCTGTGGCCTCTGTAGGCCTAAATTCAGGGCCTCATTTACAATGATTTGGTGTAGGGCAGCACCCCAAGTGTTTTTGCTGCGGTACCCTACGCCAAATTGAAAGGACAGGAATGCACCGTATTTATGAGATACAGTGCATTCTTGTCCTTTCAGCCAGCGCCGGCACACAATATGGTGCCTAGCACCTATGCAAGCACCCTTGTACCATGGTGAAAGGGTGTCTGCTTTGTTGGCAGGATTGTTTTAGTGCAGGAAGGGACACATTCCTGCACAAAAACAATCCAAGCGAGGCATTTTCCTCTTTTTACATGTGCTGCAGAATGCAGCACACATAGAAAGAGGAAAAAAACAAGGAGAAATAAACATATGTCTCCTCGTTATGCCTGCCCTGGGGAGACGTAGAGTTTTGACGCCTTCCCAGGTTTACAGATCCTTGTGAATCTGGGAATGCGCCAAGACCCATGGGTGTTGCATGGGAACACCGCCCACAATGCCCATGGTATGCCTCCCTGACGCTGTGTAAGGCAAAGCAGTGACTTGCGCTGTGTTGTCTAACACAATATCTACGAGGCCATGAAAAGCCATGCAAAGTGGCTTTGGTGACATTGTAGATATGGGTCTGCACTCTGCACCTCCGGAGCGTCATAAAAGTGGCGCACCGGTGGCGCAAGGGGCTTGTGACTAAGCCCCCCAATTTTTAAGTCTGTATGCAGCCAAGTTTTCATTTCTGTCTCTCTCCACACACAGAGAAAATAGGCACGAGAAACATTATACATAATGCTATTCAGTTTGTTTTCTCACTTGCCATATGTTGACCCTTGCAAACGCTGTTCATCTAATATGACAAATTCAAGTTCTCACAGCAGTGAAGAGCTATTTGCAGAGCAAGACTTCTGATAAGCGCCAACTTTGCAAACTGGACTTTGCAAGAAAAAGGACACTGCACAGGATGTTGGTGTTGAACTAGCTGTTGGGAATCTGATGGGGATCAAACAGAAATGATAAAGATTTTGATAAGTGTTCTGAAGGAACTATATATGGTTGAGAAAACCCCTGTGGCAGTGATGTCCTTACAGCACATATGGAGAGCGATGAGGCTAGAAGCTACAATGCCGGTGATGAACTCACAGCTGCACCAGCCTGGGAGATGGTTATGCTTAATTCACACAGCGCTTTGTGAGCAAACAAACTACTGGGCAATGTGTCAGGGCATTTCTGTCAGCAGAGAACAGGATTGAGACAGTGGAAAACCTGATGCACACAGTGAATATTAGAGTACTATGATTTCCAGCTATCCCACCAGACCTTTACTGCCAATGCAGCAATTCAGTCTGATTTTTTTAGATCTCGCCCACTAGACAGCGCCTTCGCTGTCTGTTGCAAGAAATATTGCTATCTTTCAGTGGCTTTATAGCTTGCACATGGCTTATCATTGGTTGGTTTTATTGTCGTTCTCATTTACATTGCTTCTTATTTATTGGAGAGTTGGGCTTTCCTTCCTCTTCTTGTTATTTTTCCTCCCCTGGAACATAAAAGCCGTAGGGTGTCCTTACACTACTCGGTGTTCAAGTTCATGTGTTTTCCAGCTGTCCCCCTAAGGTACTTCATCCAGCCTCCACCATGCTTGTGTCGCTCCTTACCTTTTTTTCTGATTCTCCAACACCTTTTCCGTGATCTGTTCGCCCCGGTGTGCTTCTCCTTTGCTTTTTCATCCATGTGTTTCTCCTCCTCAGCCCCACACTATGCTCTCTCTTGTCCGCTTGCTCCCCCCTCTCTATTTACTTCCATCCGTGCATCCTCTGTGTTGCTTCCACCCCTTGTGTTGCTTCCTCCATTGCTTCTGCTCCCCCAGTCCCATGTTGTTTCATCCACTCCTTTAATTAAAAAAATGGTTTCACAATATTTTATTTAGTTACTGATCCAACTCACGCAACATTGTATGTAGCTGTGCTTCACAGTATCAGGGTTGCTGTGCAGCCTGGCTATAAACCATTCGAAAAGCCAATAGACCTATTGGCTTTACGAATGCCTGTTTATGGAGCAACTGTCTCCCTCGATATAGGAAAGCCAGTTTTGGAAAGAAAAGCTTACACACTATAACCAAGGTTCTCTGACCCCTTTGAAAGCGGCAGTATTCTGATTTTGTGGCGCTTGGGAATTTAGGGGCATATTAGCAAGACCCACGTTAAAATTATCGCCGTTTTAGCGGCAGGAAACTGCCGCTAAAACGGCGATAATGGGCTTGCTAATATGCGTTATAGAATTCCAATAGAAGCCCAGGTTAGATGTGCAGGACATCTAACCTGGGCTTCTATTGGAATTCTATAACGCATATTAGCAAGTCCATTATCGCCGTTTTAGCGGCAGTTTCCTGCCGCTAAAACGGCGATAACTTTAACGTGGGTCTTGCTAATATGCCCCTTAGATCTATGCCGTCCTGTATTTAGAAAAGCACTGATTGTGAAACAAAACCTGCAGGTTCAGGAAAAACAGCAACTCCTTTTTGTGTAACTCGGTGAAGCAACTCAGGTCAAAATGAAAGAACTTCTGGCAGTGAGAAAGGATATGCTAAGCCTGTTTGATGCACATTTACCTTGCTATTCAGCATGTCTGAAGGTGCTGCAGATGGCAAGTTCAAGATTTTCTTTCTGGAAGAGGTAGTATGAACATTTCTCAAGAGAATTACATCTGATGAAGGGGAAGCATGCATAACGTGCTGGAGAGAGTAGTGTGAACAGATGTTTTGCATGTTAACGCTGCTCAGTCTCTAATCCCCTACATTCCTCCACTTTCGCTTTCTGCATTCCCCTATTTTCTTGTGTTGCCTTTCTTGGTTCATCGCCTCAACCCTGTCTCCTCTCTCTTCCCGTCGCTTGTTTATCCCTTTCATTCCTCTGCCTGTGGGGTACTACGCATTTCATCTGTGTTTGGTATAAGTAGGACATACAGCTCACCATAGTAACTATTTTCGATGCAGTTGCTGGTAGGTGTGACAGGCAAATACCATGAAGTGCTGGACTGGGGAACCAAATGCAGCCCTGGCAAGCATGCTCAAACCACACCCTCTTCCTTCAATTTCTTGCACACTCTCTCTCTTTCCATCCATCCATTCTCTCTCCTTCCTTTTCTCTCTCTCTCTCTCCCTCTCTGATTGCTTTCTTTCTGCCTTTCTCACTTCCTCGCTCTCTATGAAACCCCACGTGCCTGCTGCAAATAACCTTGAGGAGCTGGGAAAGTGACAGAGTAACAGCAGTAGCCCTGGGCTTTCAAACCGCCCTCCAAGTGCTCTAGCCCAACTAGGAAATGCCCAGTGGAATAAAAGGTATGTCTGGCCCGGGTCCTACGTTATCATTGTGGTCATTATGTTTCAAGTTACCTCTAGGGATCAGGCTACTCTGGGCTAGGTTGTTCTCTTATCTTTCGCTAATAGAAACGATTTAAACATAAGGTTATCTTCAGCTGCCCACACACTACTTAGTGAAATCCGTTTGAACTTCATGGATTCACACGTAGGAAGAATTAGTTGAAATTAGAAAAAGACAAAACTAAGGTACTGGTGTTTTGCAATAATCCAGATGTCTGGGATGCTATCTGGCGGGTAGATGACTTTGACCAATCTCTCACACCTGTTTTTTCGGTGCACAACATGGGAATTATGTTCAAGGAGAAAATTAGTACGGTCATTGTCTCCTTTTTTTCTTCAGCCCTCAATTCTTTGCAAAAGAGTACACGTTCTTCCCTAGAGCAATAGGCAACCGGCCAACTGAGCTCTCTTTCGCTTTCTCATAAATGTCTGCCTACCACACTTAATGGCTTCTGAGAACTCCGGAGCATAGCTCATACTTGATCTTCCCACTTCATCCACCATATCCCATTACCATAACTTTATAAAGGGCTTCTTCTATTATTTTTAAAGCACTTTGCATCTGCCAATAGCCTTACGCAGAATAGGTCCTCTATATCTCCAAGACCATCTCCGCCCACATACCCTGTCGGGATTACTCCATTCAATAAATTCTTTCTTGTTGGTGGTCACTCTTTTTCCACTTAGGGGGTTAAACATTTTAACACCCCACCTGGAAGTCTAACAACTACCAGTGACTATCTCACTTTTCACAATCAAATAAAATGTTTCCTCTTTTCTCAAAAAAATAACTTATATCTATTACAGTCTGGGACCCAATTTCACTTCAGCAGTAAGATTTAAATCAACAAAAGTGCAAATGACACTTTAAAGTGCCACAAGGGTCCGTTTTCTATCAAGCACTACTCAATGTCTGAATAGATCCTGTGAGATCTCTGGGAACACCTCAGCCCATAAATAATGGATAACACAAACCTGTACCTGAAAATGACAAAAAACAGGACTTTGACCACCTCTCATTATCCTAGGCAACTGTGAATAACTGGATTCCAAAACACTTACTATGAAACTTACCCCCTAAAAATGTCTCAATTCTATCAGCCAAACTTCTCTGAACAACCCATTCAAAACTGGCTAAATCACTTTCAGACTATTGGTATTGCACCAATAATTGCTCTTGCTCTGTCAGTAACAGAGAGTGAAAATTTGCCATTTGTTCATCCACTCTAAATAGGTTGGGAGGACAAACGGTGAAACCTCTGATGGCCCTTACTCAGTTGGGTCATCAGAGGTGTATGTCGGCGGTGGAGACGAGTAGCCTTCCCCATCGACATACTGAAGTTCCCTTGACCCTAAATAAAACGAGTGGAGCTTCACTGTTAAACCCTAAATCGGGTCCAAAGTCGCTTAGTATGTAGTTCCTCACGTAAAATCAGACACCCATTTTCAAGATCACATAACTCCTTTCCTAACCACTGTAAACTGGCTATGTAATGGCTGTGTTGTAATCGTATGTCATGGTTGTGACTGCGTTGTAATGGTTGTTTCCCTATTTTAAATGATTAGCCATTTCTTTACCTTCTGTATGCACCAAAACTTTAAATAAATCTCTATGGTTTTTATCTTTTATCTTGTCTCGAGAATACATATTTTTCTATGCTACTTGATTTATTAATCCTAATCTATTAAAGGGCACATTGCCTCATATACTCTTGAAGACAACAATTCCCCCAAGTATTTGTAGGTGCTTTATCTTTATATTATTTAATTAGATAGCGTCATCACCTCTGAAAATGTTTTGCAGCCAACTGAATGTCACATGACCTGAAACTCAAGTCACAGAAGAGGACCAACACTCTTCTGATTCCTATTCAAAAGCGGACAATAACTTATGGCCTCCCTCCCACAATTGTCCCCATTGCTAAATCTAAACTAGATGAGGAGCAGCACGTTAAAACATTTAGGGATAAGTGCAGTTCCAACTGCTGCACTGTAGAAAATAAAAGCAAATCTTTCTAAGGAACGCTGTAGATACAACCCTTCGTTAACCCAGGTGTAACGTGTGCACAGATGGTGCAAAGTGCATTGAAGGCAAATTTCAAATAAATGCCTGCAGAGAAAACTTTCTCCATTTGCATCTCATGTGGTGAAAACTACCGGCAGGATGCACTTAAATATAGCCATTGGCAGAAATGACTAGCCTTGCACTTAACGGAGAAAGCAAAGCCATTTCATATCAGTCTGTTGCAAGGCCACGCCTAGGTTTCATAAAATGTCTCTCCTTTTGGTGGAAGGAGTCTTGTAGTGAGTGTGATGAAACATGGTGTTATGTTTGTGAGTCTGCTGTTGGGCCCAGGTGTCCTGAAGTTAATTCTTAGCTAATAGCGGCACCCATGGCAAAATACTGGCACTGGCATATTGGAGGCACTTCTTAGTATGATAGGCGCCTATGTTGAAATACCCGCACTGGCAGACTAAATGTAATATTTAGCCCTAACACACTAGAGGTAATACTTCGTACTGGCATACTGGATGCAATATTTGACATATGGGACACCCATGACAAAATGCTAACACTGGCATACTAGTTATAATTCTTGGCATAGGGACACCTATGGAAACAGGCTGCCACTGGAATACTGGAGGATATTCTTGGCATGTGGCTCCAGTGGCAAAATATTGAGACTGGCCCATTGGAGGTAATTTTTGGTTTAAGGAAGCACAACTGTGTGGCACATGTGAGGGGGTAACTATGACAAACGGCTGGCCCTGACAGGCTAGAAGTAATATCTAGCATAATGGTCACCTATAGCATATGGACAGCACTAATGGCAAAAGTTATGTCACTGCTATATCATATGTACCCACGGCATATGTGAGCCACCCGTTATAAAATGCTGTCCATGACACAATGGACTCAAGTTTTGACATGGGGGGCACACATAGTCATTTTGAAAAAAGTGGGTCAGCTCCTGAAGTGGTCAGTTTTCATTAGCCCATTGAGAGCCTCTTGTAGTAAGATACTACGCGTCAGGTAAGGAGAGATATGTGGTTTATTAGGGAACAGCTAGATAATGACCATACAGTACTGAGGTCACCACCAACTGGCCAACGGTCTTCCCTGGGTTCCATAGTGGAACCCCCAGGTATCCTAGATACCACACCTATGGCTTTTGAGCAAGTGTATGTGAAAACTGTGCATTAGAATCCACTATTATACCCCATTTATTTAACATTTTTCACACATTGAAAAGTGTACGAACTGTCCCTGGAAGAGGCTGTGCTCACTCAACTTGCTCACTAGCTACAATTCGGGGCAAGTATTATGCCTCACCTCTTTCAAAGCTCACCAGCGCCAGCAAAAGAGCAGAAGGTGAACGGTGCCTTGAAGAGCAGTTTACTTTCTGTACCTTCCACTCTTACCCAGACATTATGCTTTACGTTCTGTAATATAATACATTCAGCAATGCACTGCACACTCTTCTGACTGATTATAACAAGCATTAGAAATGCAATAGGTCTCGCATTTTTTCGAGTTAGAGCTATTGACGTTGGAAATGGCAATGTCTTTTATCATTGTGTGATCATTCCATTGCAAACAAAAACACATAAGTAAATGTGCACTAGCCACCAATGTCACCTGATACAGGAGTGGGAAACATGTGGGCAGAAAAACAAAAGCGGATGCCTTGGAAGGATGGGATGCTGAGTTGGCCTGAAAAGATTTGATCATCTGACCTGCAGGCACACACAAGTCATAACTAAACTTACTCACACAAGATAATAAGAAATGTTTTAGGGTGCCTTCCCCATCAGAAAAATATAGTGCAGTGAGTTAATGCATTTGTCATAGAAATATGCACTTGTGCGTCGATTTCATGGGGGCGGAGGAGAAGAAAGTATAAACGGACAACTCATCCAATATATAACAAAAAGTTGGACAATAAGAACACTCTTTATTACATCATTTTATACATCTAATATTATTGGGTTTCACACTAATAAAAACAAAGCTTTGTTTTCAAACTCATGGTAACTTGCGACAAACTTTGGACGTGGTTTATCCAATCTAAAATAAATTCACTTAAGCACCTTGTGTTATTCAAGTGCTCTCTCCTGGAAAATTGTACGAAATGCATCCATGAGTAGAACTGCATATTGAAATAAACATATTTATTAGACCAATTGTAATGATATGCCAGACAACTTTATGCACAAAAACATTAAAAAAAGCATTTGCAATGCAATAGGTCTCGCATTACTGAAAGGTGAAGTTATTGGCGTTGCAAATAATAATGCAACGCCAATAGTTCAAACTTTCAGTAATGCGCAACATATTGCATTGCAAATGCTTGTTTAATGTGTGCTGAGGTTGTCAATTCTGCATCTGAACCCTGTCTTAAGGGGAATAGATGACTACAGTTCTTAAATTGGTACTGGACTGGATTCTGTCCTTGCTTGTAAGCCTAGACTAAGGGAAGGTTAAAAGAATGATTTTACTTGTTTTATGTTTGGCTGTATGTTTCTCTCCGACTTTATGCTAGATATTTCAGAGATGTAAGAAGAAATGACTTGAGTGGGCCAAGTGTCACTGCGGGCTCTGTGACTGGCTGAGCACAGGTCACATGTCTGGAACGGGTTCTAGGTGTTGCACCATGTTGACCTGGCACATGATGTGTTAATTGGTGGCACTGGTAAAAACAAGGCCAGGGTTTCGATTCCCGCCACCAATCACTTCCTGAAGCCTTTAATCGCTGCTCTATCAATGATGTTGCTTTTCAGCCAAGTCATCATTTCTGCTGCCAGCTGTGCAGCTTCTGACACTACACGGGGGTCAGGGGTTCAGTCCTGAAACGGGCCAGAAACTGGAATACTCATCGTGGGACCTCATTGTGCACCCGAATCGGATTCCGGTAAACTAAGCAATACCACTCGTTTTTAGGTCGAGCCTCGAGTAGCGCGCAAGCGCTGCTCTGCGAGACTTATAGTTAGGGAGTTTGAAAAGCTGACCAGACGCTCGTGCGTCATGGCCTTTTCCCTGCGGTTACGCGCGCGGCAGACATATGTTTCCAATTATCGTGCCCAGACGCGTGCGCGATAATTGGAAACACATGCCGGCCGTGCGGGCAAAAGGCCATGACGCACGAGCGTCTGGTCAGCTCAGCAGGCTGCCGCGCTCGCTCGCGAACTGAAAAAAAAAATGAAAAACGCACTGGTGCAAACACTGTGAAGATAAGCACTTGTGATGAGAGGCGGTCACGTGATGTTTGACAATGCAGCGGTTTTGGCTTTTGTGCTGCTTGTTTTCAGAGTTTATGGCCGCCTTTCCTTCCCTCTTCTTATGTCACATGCTTCACCACACTCTGGAGAGACAGTCATTCGCTGCAATTAATCGTGTTCTAACAAGAAGAATAACTTATGTTTACGTAATTACACATGTCTTCCGTTTAGAAGTAGATCTCCGTAAATAAAATCAGTTTTAAAGAGATACGCTTACAAAATGGTAAATTCATTAGACATTAATGATGTACCACTGGCTATTTAGCCGTCCAACGTGTAGCAAAGTCCTGTGTGAACTGCTCGAGAGAGTTTAAAGTAGATAATCTTTCACCCGGTCTACCCCCAAATATGGGAAAAGGTGGGCAGGGCTGGAGGAGGTGTGTCACTCGGTGACACCCATGCACACAAAGCTGTAAATACTGATTAGCTGACTTCTAAGCAACTTTGGTGCACAGCCACTGACATTCGAGTCACTCTCGGGCGCAGCAGCACACATTCCTGAGGGATTACCCTGCTCGAGGCTGTTTTTGGTGTCTTTCCAGTCCAGCCTCGCCCTTAAAGCTACAGAGCGCCATGGCTGACAGTCGTGCCGGCCCAGTGCGGAGAGTTGCTATCTTCGGAGGCACGCACGGCAATGAGCTATCGGGGGTGTGCCTCGTTAAGCACTGGCTTGCCAATGAAGGCGAGCTCCACAGAGATGGCGTGGAGGTGACGCCATTTATTACCAACCCGAGAGCTGTGCAGGAATGGACAAGGTATATCGACTGTGACTTGAACCGAGCGTTCAGCGCAGACTGTCTCAGGTGAGACCAATGCCATGCACATATGTTCGTTCCTCTGTTTTTATAAAGCGCCTATTTTATTTCACTTTTAACTATATAACTTTTAGTAATCGGAGGGTGCAAGCCAGCTTTAAAAGTGAATATTGTGCAGTGAGCATCGCCCTCTCTACTTGTCTCCTAGGCCACGTCACAGATAATGGTAATTTTTTAACTTCAAACACTGGCTGCCCCTTTGGACAACAAGCTTCCAACTTCCACTCAATAATCTTTTGTTGTATAAAATAAAAGCGTGTTTTATATTTTTTAAGACACTTTGAGTAACTTACAGATCAAAAGATAGAAGAAGGCACACTGTCCTATCTTGAGCCCCCCAACATCCTACTTATTGTTGAGAGGGCAAGGAATGGAAAATATAACAGACCTTTTTAGGTCTCGGCCTGCACCAGCGCTTGCGCTGGTCTGGCCGAGAGTTTTAGTAAGCGGATTTTGGAAGTGCAAACACTGGCTTTCGGCTGGCGACCAGCTTGAGTTCACGATGGCGTGCACGCGCAGCTGCCATCTGGGTTTCTATCTCTTCCTCATTTCCTCGTCATGGCTCATTAACTCTCTGGACTCTGATGTTTCAATCGCAGCAGCAGCTCACATTACCAACTGAGGGCCCTGGACTACAGTCACATGAAAAACAACAGCGATTAGCATTGAAATGCAAGCTTTTTTTTCTACTTAGAAATATTGCTTCGGTGGGTTGATTTCACCTTATATCGCTATTTGTTTTATATTGGGAGTCACAGCCTAATTACCAGTATTTTTGTCTCTCACTGTTTTTTTTTAAATATTTATTCGCGCAAAGTACAAAGCTATATTTAAGGTTTCTTTTTCCGCGTCACTTCTTCACTCTATTTAAACTCCACACCCCCACTCTTATTGTCTCTCTCCTTCTCTCTCTCTCCCCTCTCTAATTCTCTCTCTACTTAATTAACTCTCCCCTCTCTATCTTTTTAGCCTTTCATTCTCTCTCACCCCTTTATCTGTTTCTCTTTCAAACTCCTTCATTCACTCTCTCTCCCCTTCTTTCTCTCTCTCTATCCCGTTCCACTCTTTATTCTATGTACACCCTTTCTCTCTCTTTCTCTCTCACCACCCTCTCTAATTGGGCATTATATCTTCACTCTATCTCTCACTCTGCAACGCCACAGCATCACTCAGCGCAACCACAGCATCAATCAGAGCCAGCACAGCATCAATCAGAGCCAGCACAGCATCACTCAGCACCAACACAACATCTCTCAACGCCATCACAGCATCACTCAACGCCATCACAGCATCACTCAACGCAACCACAGCATCACTCAGTGCAACCACAGCATCACTCAGTGCAACCACAGCATCACTCAGCACAACCACAGCATCACTTAGCGCCACCACAGCATCACTCAGCGCCACCACAACATCACTCCGCGCCACCACAGCATCACTCAGCACCACCATAGCTTTACTCAGCGACACCACATCATCACTCAGGGCCAACACTGCATCACTCAGCACCACCACAGATGACTCAGCACCACCACAGGATGACTCAGCACCACCACAGGATGACTCAGCACCACCACAGGATGACTCAGCACCACCACAGCATCGCTCAGCACCACCACAGCATCGCTCAGCGCCACCACAGCATCACTCAGCGCCACCACAGCATCACTCAGCGCCACCACAGCATCGCTCAGCGCCACCACAGCATCACTCAGCGCCACCACAGCATCACTCAGCGCCACCACAGCATCACTCAGCGCCACCACAGCATCACTCAGCGCCACCACAGCATCACTCAGCGCCACCACAGCATCGCTCAGCGCCACCACAGCATCGCTCAGCACCACCACAGCATCGCTCAGCACCGCCACTGCATCGCTCAGCACCGCCACTGCATCACTCAGCACCGCCACAGCATCGCTCACCACCACCACAGCATCACTCAGGGCCACCACAGCATCACTCAGGGCCACCACAGCATCACTCAGCATCAGCGCCGCCACAGCATCACTCAGCACCGCAACAGCATCACTCAGCGTCGCCACAGCATCACTCAGCGCCGCCACAGCATCACTCAGCGCCGCCACAGCATCACTCAGCGCCAAGACAATATCACTCAGCACCACCACAGCATCACTCAGCGCCAAGACAATATCGCTCAGCACCACCACAGCATCACTCAGCACCACAGCAGTATCACTCAGCAACACCTGAGTATCATTCAGCATCACCTCACCATCGTCTCCGCAACAGTCACCACCACTACCACCTCAGCATCACTCAGCACCACCTCAGCCTGCTCTCGGAATCTGGCATCTGTTGATTCTCCCCTAGCGTCTGGCCACTGCTAGTGTTATAATACAGGTACTAGTTCCCAACCTTCACCCTCCGATTGTTTATGCCCCCTCAAAAAAAAGCTTTAACAAACAACCATTGCAATAGGCAGAAACAAGTTGCCAGCATTGCAAGAACAAAAGAAAACTGAGGACATTTTTATTGTAAATACTTTTTTTAATATGGTCGTTCAGTTTTACATAATGCCTTCTTGGTCATATATAAAGTAACAAAAATGCTTCTGACACTTTTTATTATAACTTTTCAGCATGCCGCACAGCAGCCACACTTCTCTACAGCACAGCTTGAAGACATTGGCAAAGTCAATAGCTCTGGCTAAACACTTATAAGGCCCCAAAGGCGAGACCTATTGGCTATGCCAATGCTTGTCTTTTTTGTTACCCAGCTTCACACTACAAAGAAACAATCACAGACTTCATAATTGTTAGCAGGATGCAAGAATAATACTTGTTACTTGTAACACTGCAGTGCTTTTTCCCCCACCCGTCGGCGCGCCTTCTAAAAAGACATTTAAAGAGAGGTTTCACTTTTAGACCTGCAGATAGAGTGGACTTTGCATTGTCATGTTTTAAGACTAGTGTCTAGCGTGTTTTAGTGCGGTAGTCTAAGTTCATTTTAGGAAATATGTTTTTTTTTCTTAAGGCAGCCAATCAACACTGGCCAAGGTATCTAATCTTTCTGGTGTCCCCATGAACAACTGTCCCAAACTACTCCAGATGTTAGTGTGCACATATTAGATTTCCGCACCCAACCTCGTATACGTTGTACACACTCCTCATGAACCTTGGTACACTCCTCCCGGAGCAGGAACCCGTCCACCTCGATGTGTGTAAAATTCTTAAAGTGCACCCACTTAAATCATCTAGACTTCAACCACGCATCATTCCCTTGGTGTAAGCAGGTGGCTTGCATAATGTTTAGATTGCCAATAAGCGACTTCGAATCAAAGAGACGTAGGTTTAAAAAAAAATGGAAGGGGGTAGAATGGGTAGATGGCACGGATCTGATGTGCCCTCTGCCACACATCCGGAGCCTAGGCATACTCATACACGAATCTAGTGTCCAAGCATTCTATCCAGGACCCTTATTCATATTGTATCGTAACTCGGCCCGCAGTTCAACGCCATCACACACGAAGAACACAAATACACCCCCTGCTCAGCTACACTAAAACCACCAAATTTGTTAGGGCCTCAAAGATATTCACAATTCTACCTAGATAAAGGTAAACATGCACCCTTAAATATAGGGATTCTTGGAGCTGTCGGATTTACCAGCAAGTGCAGACTCAGAAGACTAAGCCAGGATAGCAGTTATAATAGAACACACCTGGACTCTAAATAACCTCGCAAGACCAAATGAACCGAAAAGCAACTACCACTCCCGTACCCCCACCCCTCCCCCACTCCCGTACTCACCTTCTCCAGAACTCAGCAACCCCTGAACTAACCTGAAGCACAAATGCCTCACTCAGCGAAGGACCCACCTCCGGGTTCACTACTTTATTCCTCAGGACACCAAGCAGCAGCCACTTATCTACACCTCGAGCGCACGCACAGCTAACTATCTATAGGTCATATACCTTGCAACGTTATTCATTCACACAAAAGCACTCTGGTCTTGCTTAGCTGATTTCATAATCGTATTCAAGTTCCTTCTTTTAAATGTACACAGAAAGACAGGCGTCACCACCCCAAGCTTCCCCCCTTTAGTTTGGATCTTAAAAGCAGTCCCTCTAGCACTTGGACATGGTGCAACTGCGGACGATTAAAAAGGGATCGACCCACAGTGCAGGATAAATGCAAAAACGACAAGCCAGGCCCTGGAGGAGCACCAGATGAAGAGCTACGAGGCAGCTGTCAGCCATCTTCCGAATTCCTCGGTCTACCGGTGCGGGGCCACCCCACGGAACTGAAGGAAATGACCGGCAGGCCGTGGGCGCAGGGGCTCACTCAAGCAAAGGGTATGAGGAGGGAGCCGTCACACATCCCCAAGAAGCTGATGGGGGGGGGGTAGAGCACGCAAGGGCTGATGAGTGGTGGAGAACGAGCATAGAGTGGTGGACTCACACGCTGCAAGGAAATGTGGGAACCCTCGCAACACGCCTAGCATAAAGAACAACGTCCCGCGAGTGGTGCGCGCGCGCTTTAAAGAAGATCAAGGTGAAAGTTAAAGATGAGAAAGGGTCACGTAGGAGGGTCCTGCAAAGAAAACCAGTGGTGCGCGCGCGCCACAGAGGAGCGGGGGGGGGGCGCAAGGGAGCCTGTCTCTGTGCCGCGCGCTAATGCGCGTCCTAGACACGGACGGGAATGGGCGGAGCAAAGGCGGGACATGCGCCCGCCTTTGCCCAATTACGTGCCGTTTTTTTTAGAAAAAACGCACGCTACAGCCAATGCCAGGCTTTAGAAAGCTAACCACACGCACGAGCGTGTGGTTAGCTTTCTAAAGCCCATACAAGAGGTCTCGCGCTGCGCACTGCAACGCAAGGCGCGAGACCTAAAAATGAGCTAGAAAACAAGCGAACTTCTAAACAAGTTGTTGCAATGCTTAATTATTGGGAATACATGAGGAATAATGTGTTTCAATAAATACATCAAGTCTGTACTCGCATGAGTAGTAATGCTTTGCAAATTCTCATAAATCAAAATGTATTAATAAGAAATAATGTAAGCAAAGGACATAGTTAATATTCAATATATCATCTACATCAATTAGTACATGTGTCCTTAACTACCATTGTTTTTGTTAAATAACTTTTTTCCTCTCCTTATGATTTATCTTTACATTTCTAAATTGTGAAATAGACTAGAGGATCTATTAAAGCATGACAGTTTGAAAAAACATAATGTAGGTTCCCAGTGCTGTTCTGTGTTTTGTGGCACTATATCCTCTTCAGAAGAACACATTTCTTGTTATGTAATACCTAGAGAGATTTTTAATGTTCTCCTTGCACATCAGGTCGGCATTCCGAAATCCAAAATTTTTATTAATTATGCAGTTGTTTTGAAATGTCAGTGATGTCAATTATTGCCGTCAGGATTAAGGGCATAAAACATCGCTTCCTGGGATGATTAATGGTCAGAGGTCATAGGACATAATTTGGTGTGATGTTATTAAGGTCAAATGGTGTGTGATGTCACTTCTGCTACCTTTAACATACTGGAATGTCGATGTCCAAAATTCTGAGGCCTATGCTGACCAATACTTTAAGCCTCAGAAAACTATTTCTACCCAAAACAGTATTCATAGACCCCCTTGAAATTAGGGTGATTATCCCTAGAAACATGGGAGACCCAAGTGGGCAGATTGTTCTTGCAACAATAGTCCGCAAAAGCTATCTCTTTCTAATAATCCATTGTAGTAAAATGTAACAAACATATTTTTAAAATGTTTTTCATTGTTTGTTCCCTGTTTTGCGCAGATATACACATGAAAAGTCTTGTATATATTCAAGCAGGCTCATTTTAGACTGTAAATTCTGCAAAGACAAGGTGAAAGATAGATGTAGTGGCAGCTCTGAAGGAATGGGGTGGTGAAGCGGGGCTGGGGGAGGTTAAAGCAATAAAAAAAACACTCACCTGATTATGGTCGCAGCTTCTCCTTCATCCTCTTCTCTTCCTGGCTCTCGGCAGCACACAGGCTCCCCTAAGTCAATCACAACGCTACTGTCAACAGCATGACAGCAGCATCGTGATTGGTATGAGCAGCCTGTTTGGCCACTCAGACAGTGCCTGGGAGCCTTGGGACTGTTCTCCACCCAGCTGTGTAACACAATAAGGTGGAGAAATGCTAAGTGCGCATGATTGTTTGGCCGGCTCAAGACGGCCGCCAAAACTGTCATGCGCACTTATGGTGCACAAACCACTCCTCCTCCCTGTGACTCCAACCCCACCCCGCCCTAACATAGCCCCATAGCCGGTACAAAACATAAAATCATAATAACGTTGTTATTATCATTTTATTTTTCCTTTTTCCTCTGCTCTGAGAGCAGTGCGGCGACGCCCCTCCACCTTAGCGAAGGAGCCGCCACTGGATAGATGCAGACAAAATTTGAAACAGCAACTAGAATAAAAACCTGAAACTCTGCTGCATATAGAGTTACAGAGTGACAGAGTTGTAAAAAATCTGTGAGAGACATGTGATCAAAATGTGTGCTGGAGAGAAGATCGGTTACATCCAAGTGCCTCCCATACACAGAATGGGACTGGACTTCCTGATACATTTCTATTATGAATTCAGCCAATTAATGTGCCAATGGAGGTCACCTTATGGAGAAAATTTGTTGTCCAATAGTTAGCACTACAGTGTGACCATTCAGTATACATGTATGATACTGCTCTGTCAGCATGCTATAAAGGTTTATCTTGCATGGTTGCATCACATTGCAGCCCCAATCCTATTGTGTAGTATTCTGATGGAGCGGGAAAGGCTGAAAACTGTAAACTGCAACATAGGTTTTCTCTGCTCTTACTTTGTAGAAGCTGTAAACCGCTAAAATATTTGAAGTCAGTATCCAGATGGAGGATGTTTACCTTTCGAAATGTATTGGTTAATGATAGGTGTCCTTGTTTTTAAATGAAGTCATATAAAATAACCATTGCAAACATTTTGATAAAGTTCACAGAAAAAAGATAGAATTAGTATTATTTAACAACATACCTTTAAAGGAATGATTTATGAACTATGATTACTTTAGATTATTGTGGAAACTGTAATAAAAGAATTATATTCCATACATCCTTTAATAAGCGTCCTGATGCGCGTAGGAGTCCTGGCTCTGAATCTAGAAGAAGCCCGTTAGAGCTGGAATAAACGGATTTTCAGGGCCTTCCTAAACTTTATGTAGCAGGTCATAGATCTCAATCCACAGGGAAGAAAATTCCAAAGAAATATCGTCCAACAATTAATAACCCAGTGGGTACAGCTTTGTGACACTGATATGTTTACATTTTCTCCAAGGTGTGGTAAAGACTGGCCCTCTGGGGCTAGGACTATTGTTTAGGACTTTGAGAGGAGACTGTATCTGAATGGTACAGACAAATGCCTTACTAATAATAGGATAGTACACCTGTTGTCCTCAATTATGTCTTGGGATAAAGACTGAGGGGCATATTTACAAGCCCCTATCGCCACCACAACGTCACTTTCAGTGACGTTGTTATGGCGATAGGGGCCTCGCCTTATTTACAAGAAACCCTCTCACACTGTATTTAGATTGAAAGGGGAGGGCAATGGGTGTTGCGGTGGGCGTTCCACCGCAGGGCAGTGGGCGTTCCACTGCAGGGCGGTGGGCATTCCACCGCAGCAACAATTGATTTGACGCTGCCTCCTATTTACAAGGGCAGCGTCAATAGGAGGCAGCGCCAAAATTAAGACCAGGGAAAACTTGGTCTTAAACAGGCGAAATGAGAAGAATGCTTTATTTCTCCTCGTTTTTGCTGTTTCCATGTGTGCTGCCTTGTGCAGCACACATAGAAACAGCAAATTGCCTATGATTGTTTATGTGCAGGAAGGTCCCCCTTCCTGCACATAAACAATCATTTTGAAAAAATGCTGTTTTGCAACTTCTATGTGTGCTGCATTAAGCAGAACACATGGAAGTTACAAAACAGCATTTAAAGCTGGTTTATGTGCAAGAAGGGGGACCTTCCTGCACATAAACAATCTTCCCCTCAACACAGGCACCCTTGCACTATGGTATCCCAGTTATCAAGACAGCTGACTTTCATGACATGCACCAATGGTAACATCTCCCAAAGAGGGGCCCTTATTGACTGGTGCTTGCCACCCGCATACACATGGAAAAGAGTTCCCTCTTGGCCCTTGTAATACACGTACTGAGGGTGGAAGACTTGATATCCACTTTAGCATTGTGACTTGGTAGATGAGTGAAACGTGCCCCCAACCTAGTGCCAAGCAAAAATCAGAATTTTCTTTTTAATGTCTTTTCAGCTCCCCAGGGTCAACATGGTGTGTTAATATGTCCCAATACTTCTTAATCGCTCCCCTGTGCTACTGTAATACTTTACATGTGCATACGTTTCAACTAGGCTAAGATTAAATTTGAATTACACCATATAATTTGCATAACTTGGGGAATTTTCTGTCATGCTTGTTACGTGAAATTTCACCTTTATGCCACATTGTGTATTTACGCCGACGTTTGTGGCAAAATTATAGCATGGGAGCGTGTGAACAAAATGAACAACTAGAGCACAAATAGCTGGTTGAGGCAATTGTGTTTTTCATACCTTTTCCCCACAAAATGTGTCCTTGCATCAATTTTTGATGAAGGATGCATTTTGCCTTAAATTATAGCTCTAAATTACAGATTTGCATTTCACATAATTACGCATAATATTGAATAATTTTTCCAAAGTTTTGCTCAATCACACAAAAATAAATTGCACCCATTTTGCCCTACTTTCTACAAGCTTTCATGCATTTATGCTTGGCTTTTAAGAAGTAGACTCAACTCTACCATGACTATTACTTGCATACAACCACGGCCAGATCCCTTCAAACAACAAACGTGGCTCTGCTCCGCCCACAGCAGCAATTTACATGACTGCAAAGTAGTAGGGCACATCACAGATACCTCCTTTGGTCTCTGAAGGGAAGGACTACAAATCCGAGAAAGCTGAGGGATGTGAAGCCATGGGAGGGCGGAATATCAGCTGATAAAGGGACTGCCTCCTCGTGCATCTGCTCACAAGCTGCCGTCCCGTGAGCAAGGAGCTAGTGCTCCGAAACGCGTTGGGAGAGGCCAAAGAAGTATCCGTGAGCGCTGCTGTTTCTGCCTCAATAAAGAACACTGCTTGGAAGCTGTGCTGCTTGCCTTTGTGTGCGTCTTCAAGTGTGGAGCAACTTTGGACGAATATATATATATATATATATATATATATATATATATATATATATATATATATATATATATATATATATATACACATATATATGTGTTTGTGGGTTTATATAAGTATATATTCATATATACTATTAAATATTATCAGAATTTTTACATTTACATTATACTAAAATTATATATTAAAATATTTAACATTTACTACCTTGACCTCTATTTATATAAAAAAAATGATATTTATGTCTATTTTTCGACGATGTTAGTGTCCACAATATATTTTTTTCGATATTTTTATACTTACCATTGTAAGTATAGCATTATGATATTGTAGTAAATGATATTTTGAACATAATATTTTTGTCAATTATATTTTTTTTCACAAAATTGTGTCAGTGATCTGGTGGAATCTATGGGCCTGATATATGTACAGGGATCAGTGTGGCATTGCTTTCTTGATGTTGCCGGAGATGTGCAACATTCTTGCTCCCTCTTAAACCCACTGTGGGCTCTGGGTGTCACGAAAGTGTAGAAAGACAGTTAGGAGAGGCTGAGGAAAGGATGAGGTGAGAAGGGGTAAATTGGGTTTTCTGAGAGTGCTTTCCACTTTTGAATTGACTTAGGGGCCGATTCCGATGTCGGACGGACCGGAGTCCGTCCGACATCAGTCAGGAACTGGAACCAAACGACCTCTTGTCGTCAGTTCCAGACCTGCAAGTAGGATAATCCTATAATTAACAATGGAAGCATGCATTCCAAATGGAATGCATGCTCGCATCGTTAAGTGCAGAGGTGCAGTTCATCTCTGCACCCCGTGGCAGGCACCCCAAGGTGCCTGCCACCGGGTGCAGGGATCAACAGGGGGGGCACCATTGGTGCCCCCTAGGGCTGCTGGGGGCCTGCTGGGGGCTCCCAAAGACAGTTTCCCACTGCCTTTCTGTGTCAAAAAGGCCTCCACGAAAGGGCAGTGGGAAACTGCCATCGTACTCCTTTGGCCGGAAAGAGCCGGCTGGGGGAGTACTGATGGGTTTCCGGATGGCGGACGGGCTCTCCGAGCCAGTTGGAAGCCATCCGGAAAACCAAGTTGGATTCCTTTCTGACAGAGCCCATCGGAATGGCTTGGTCAGAAAGGAATCCGAACGGGCAGGTCCGATGCAGTTAGGATGGCTCCGACCGAGAGTCGGAGCCATTCCTAACCGCATCGGAATCGGGCCCTAACTGTTAGTTCCAGGGTCAATCTGCCTTAGCTGTTTATTATTCCCTGCTTACTGCAGCCCATTCACAAAATGTAATTATTTGACTTTTTGGACAGGCGCATAGCGCATGAGAGAGATCCTAATCCAAGATTTATGACAACCTTTTATATGTTAATATATTTTATATGAAATATTAGGAAAAGTATTTACTGCTGCAGAGTCACAGACTTTCACGTCAATTATCAGTATTTGAACAAATGGGCATGGTGAATGCTGGCTATAGGTCTTTGTAGATTGCTGACAGTTGGAATGTTTGGACGAGTGCCACAATGTCAGGTTGGTGTTGGATGAGTAAAAGTTGTACTTAGCGTTAGTAATTTACAGTTGCTTCAATCACTTTACATTTTTGAGAGGCCTATCAGAAAGTTCTATTTTGTTTAAAATTGCAGATAAGAGGCTGTCACCATCCTGGTTAGGCAGACCTGTGGCACAGATTGACATATCTTTTTTAGGTCGAGCCTATAGCGGCAGCGCGCATGCGCTGCTCGCTTTGCGAGGCATGCAGTATTCAGTATGGCATGGAAGCTTTGTGGAAGCTCCGCCCACTCTCCGCCCATCTTTTTCATTTGTTTAGGTCCTAAATGCTGCTTTACGATTGGTTTTAGGCCTAATAGTCCCTCCTCATGACAGCCATGTCGTCATTAGTATCCTTCCATGGCTACTGGCCCCTTTACTTCCCCCTCCCGCAGTCCATGACTTCTTGCGCTCCCCTCCTGCCCCCCCACCGCACTCCCGTTTCCAATGCAATAGGTCTTGCGTAAATGCGAGTCCTATTGCATTGCAAATGCTTGTTTGCATATGCATCTTACCCCTCCACAATCCGCCGCCAGGACTTTGTGAATCAGACTGATTTTCATGAACAATTTATTGGCCTCCCGAGTCCAGCAGTTAAATGACTCGGCGTGCACTGCAGTGTGGGTGTCACAGGTTTGTTTGGAAAGGACAGTCACTGCAGGAGTATCTCGGATCCTTTGGTCCTGGGACCCCGGCTCCTACGGCGGACTGGCCGAGTGGGGACCCCCGGGACAGCCTACCAGTCCCTACACTACGATACCAAAGGGGATGATGGACGGAGCGTTAGAGCAAAGCAAACACTCACCCCCAGTCAACTGATCTGGGTTTAATCCATCATCATTCTTTAGCTCACTCCACCACCCCAGTTCAGACATGGCCATATGCAAATCAGTCTGACCCTGTGCCTCATGGGAACAGTCCAGCCCGAACTGCCAAGCCATGCCTTCCCTGGACCGGAAACAAGCATCCTGGGACCGGTTTCGGGTTCAAAACCCTCATCAGCCAGGCTATCTTGAATCCAGTGGCAAAGTGAGCAAGGGACCCACGTCTGGGCATACCCTGTCAACTTAGGGCGAACAAAGCGATACCAAAGGGGATGATGGACGGAGCGTTAGAGCAAATCAAACACTCACCCCCAGTCAACTGATCTGGGTTTAATCCATCATCATTCTTTAGCTCACTCCACCACTCCAGTTCAGACATGGCCATATGCAAATCAGTCTGACCCTGTGCCTCATGGGAACAGTCCAGCCCGAACTGCCAAGCCATGTCTTCCCTGGACCGGAAACAAGCATCCTGGGACCGGTTTCGGGTTCAAAACCCTCATCAGCCAGGCACAGGGTCAGACTGATTTGCAATAGACTCGCACTAATGAAGAATTTTTGATGTACATATGCATAAAGTACACATAATACATAAATGTATGTATATGTGGAATAAACGTGCGTGCTTAGTTATCCCAAGGCATGCATACATTGTGTGCATATACATTCAGACTGATAGGAAAAATGACAAGGTGATTGATAGCAGAGTGGCCAGCGATATGCTTTATAAAATTCGTTACAACATCTAAATTAGTAACTTTAGGGCTTATTAAAAAAAAAAGTATAGTGTTGGCATATCATACATATGTATATTTATGACATGTTTCATTGCTTTTATTGCACAAAAGATTGTGGTATAAAAGCCCAGTTTTACCAGGCAACAGTGAAATAATGAAAAATATTTTATGGTTCCCTGTGAGTTATGGGTTTCATCATTTTAATGATATTCCTATCCTACTCTGCAGAACTTTAGCGTTGTACAGACTACTGAGATTATGCAGCATGAAGTCAGTTACCTAAATAATGTGGGAAAACCCAAAGTATGGCTCACATATTCTGACAGTAATATTTTTATCAATTTTAGCTAGAAACAACATTTGCTGTGGAATCTGCAGATTTTGCAAATTATGTGACATATGTGGTAAATTCATCACTGCAGTACACACTGTAATCACAAAATTGCATAAATGCTTGACCAAAGTCAATTCCTTCACAAAAAAAGTTATTCATGAAAGATGAACAAAACCTAAACATTCTGATTCCAGATAGTGTCCATTGCACGATGCACTTTGAAGAATGCAGCATACAGCTTTTTCAAGATACGAACCCCAAAGTAACTACATAACTGATAACATGTTATATGGTATAATATTGCTATCTTGGGGATCAGATGACATTTACAAACCACTTGGCCTTCAGCCTTGTTGTTTATGATGCCCGCAGAACCTGTCAATGACAATATTAACCCATTTCATATGGTTACCAGGGTTGGATTTGGGATGCAGAGTAGGCCCGGGCGCCCAAATAAAAGTGGCCCACATTTGCGGATTGCGTCTTTTCGCAAAACACTGCTTCAGTGTTTTAAGTATTATAAAAAGAAGGAGGGGAGTTTTTCTATAAGAGGCATGTTTTCTTAACTTCACTGAGATAAAACAAAATGCAAGTGCTGCCAGGACTCTTTGTGCACGGATTAGTTCACACTGGTGAACCACACCTGAATATAAGTGAGGCCACTTCTGCTCAGGCCCCTTGCCCCTGCTCAATTTGCATACATTAATGGGTCGGCCCAGCAAGAGACTGGGAATGACACCTCCGCCCCCTTGGTAAAAGGGAGGTAATAGAGGCCCATCTGTCTCCGATAAGGCCGCTCAGGCACCCACTGGGCTGCTGCCGGCATCTGAACAACAAGGACACAGCCCAAATCGGCCTCCATGCTGCCCAGAAAAGCGGCCCACAGGTGCAAATCAGATCCCGGCCAATCACCCATTGCCCGCCTTACCAATCAGACCATGATGGTTACTCATGTATTCTCTCTCTTTCTGGGCTGGGGAAATGCCAGAGTGACAGAATGGTCAATCTGGCCACATAAGAGCTGGAAGTAGGGGTGCAGGGCTTGCTGCAGCACCCCCAAAATAAACATGCTAGAGTTCAGAAGGTGAATGAGCAGTAAAGATGGTTTTAAATTTTGTTTTGTTCTTGTTACATTTGCTGTGTGCTCAAAGACAGAGGCAAAATGTCAGGTTGTGACTGTTGACAAATTCTTGCTTATTCTTTTCACATGGAGATTGGTGTTTACTTTTCTCTTACTGACTGCAATTTCAGAGTTTTTTTTTAACGTGAACTATGTTGCAGTCTAGCTTGGGTACAGGGAGTGTGAAAGAAAAGGCTCTAGGGCAAAAACAACATTTAAATACTTGTAAATGAGCTGTACTTATATTTCAAAGCATATCAGCAGTTAGGAAAGCACAAAGGAAGCACACGTTTTGTAATTCTGAAGTGTGATCGAATTAAAGATTTTCATAGGGTCAAAACAAATCAAGATACTTTACTTAATGGTGTGCAAAAGATAAATATTTTCAGAAGCCCGATTTCCCCACATTGTCGTATGTGCTCTATATAAATGTATCAGTAAAACTGCATGTCAGTGTGAATTTTGTTGCCATTGACAATGCCATTTATTTATGTGTTAATTATCAAAACAGATAAATAAAAGGCATTGTCATTTACAATACCAATAGCTTAAACTCTCGCTAATGCGAGACCTATTGCATTGCAAATGCTTGTTTTCCTATCTGAGTGCTGTTTCTTCATGATGGCTGACTATGGGATTAAAGTCGAATGTCATAGGGCAATTAAGAGGGACAAATGAAGCACTCTTGGAAGGAGAGGAAGCAGTGGCTATATGAGTTGATCCTGAATTTGTCAGATTCATAGGGCTGAAGAAATGGTGAACAAGGCTGGGATTTGGTAAAGAAGGTGTGCATAGTGCATTCGAGTGAGTTGATTTAGTCATAGAATCAGCTGAGGAGTGAAGAACAGTCAAGCCCTGTTGTAACGAAAGCACCAATTGTGGAGTACTCAAGGAGGGGCAGGTGTAACTTTACAAGGAAACGTAAGAATAAACGTTCCACAGGGTGAGGTATTTATAAGTTAAAATTAAGGCATACAGGCACTTGGTGGGATGTAGTAATCATAGGCGCCTATCTGAGGTACGCGAGCTGCACAACATGCTTTTATGTGACTGAAGTTCAACCTTGTCCCGGGTTGTCCGAGCTACAATGTTGTCACACTTCATCCAGTAAGCCAGCCATCCATGCCATATGTTTTGCAGTCACACCTCTGCTCACAATTCTTTTCCACTATAGCTCAATATAAAGAACACTGCTTGGAAGCTGTGCTGCTTGCCTTTGTGTGCGTCTTCAAGTGTGGAGCAACTTTGGACGAATTTATACTGGCCGGCTCGGGCAGGGAAGACAGCACCGCCAGATAAGGGAAAATGGACTGTTGGTGTCAGATACACGGACACCGCTATAACAGAAGGGCAAGTTGGGACTTTTTATTTTGAAAACGGCAACGTGATCGGAGGCCCTATGGAGGGTTCGAAAGCATTGCTTGTTAAGCAGAACCCATTCAGGGTAATATTTTAACACGAGGACAACAAATCCCAGAAAGCTAAGGGTAGTGAAGCCATGGGAGGGCAGAATATCAGCTGATAAAGGGACTGCCTCCTCGTGCATCTGCTCACAACCTGCCGTCCCGTGAGCAAGGAGCTAGTGCTCCGAAAAGCGATGGGAGAGGCCAAAGAAGTATCCGTGAGCGCTGCTGTTTCTGCCTCAATAAAGAACACTGCTTGGAAGCTGTGCTGCTTGCCTTTGTGTGCGTCTTCAAGTGTGTAGCAACTTTGGACGAATTTTTACCAGCCGGCTCGGGCCGGGAAGAAAAGCACCGCCAGATAAGGGAAAATGGACTGTTGGTGTCAGATACACGGACACCGCTATAACAGAAGGGCAAGTTGGGACTTTTTATTTTGAAAACGGCAACATGATCGGAGGCCCTATGGAGGGTTCGAAAGCATTGCTTGTTAAGCAGAACCCATTCAGGGTAATATTTTAACACGAGGACTACAAATCCCAGAAAGATGAGGGATGTAAAGCCATGGGAGGGCGGAATATCAGCTGATAAAGGGACTGCCTCCTCGTGCATCTGCTCACAAGCCGCCCTCCCGTGAGCAAGGAGCTAGTGCTCCGAAACGCGTTGGGAGAGGCCAAAGAAGTATCCGTGAGCGCTGCTGTTTCTGCCTCAATAAAGAACACTTGCTTGGAAGCTGTGCTGCTTGCCTTTGTGTGCGTCTTCAAGTGTGGAGCAACTTTGGACGAATTTATACCGGCAGGCTCGGGCCGGGAAGACAGCACCGCCAGATAAGGGAAAATGGACTGTTGGTGTCAGATACACGGACACCGCTATACCAGAAGGGCAAGTTGGGACTTTTTATTTTGAAAATGGCAACATGATCGGAGGCCCTATGGAGGGTTCGAAAGCATTGCTTTCGAAGCAGAACCAATTCAGGGTAATATTTTAACACGAGGACTACAAATCCCAGAAAGCTGAGGGATGTGAAGCCATGGGAGGGCGAAATATCAGCTGATAAAGGGACTGCCTCCTCGTGCATCTGCTCACAAGCTGCCGTCCCGTGAGCAAGGAGCTAGTGCTCCGAAACGCGTTGGGAGAGGCCAAAGAAGTATCCGTGAGCGCTGCTGTTTCTGCCTCAATAAAGAACACTGCTTGGAAGCTGTGCTGCTTGCCTTTGTGTGCGTCTTCAAGTGTGGAGCAACTTTGGACGAATATATATATATATATATATATATATATATATATATATATATATATATATATATATATATATAATGCATATACATATACATACATATATACATATAGTGTAACATAATCAATAAATATAAAAAATATTTTTATAGTATATAATTTTTTATATTTTAAATGTATTACTATGAAACTATATATATTTAATTAATTAAAATATATCTTGCACACTATGGGGCACATTACGATGGCGGGCGAACGGAATGCGGGATCGTCCGCAAGGGGTGCGGCAGTCCCGCCATGGGTATTAGGATGCCACCGCCACAGTGGCTGTCACCAGCACCCGCCGCAATGCGAAAAACGCATGTTGTGCATTTGAATGCACAATGTGACAGGCACTGCGCCGTGCCTGCCACCTTATGCATTCAAATGTAGGGGGGTTCCATAGGTACCCCCCATGTGCACCCCCCACCCCCTCCAAATCCTGGGGGCCCGCAACGGGCCCCCAGAAGCAAAGACCACATGCCTTTCCATGGCGGCAACGCCGCCATGGAAAGGCTGCTTTCCGCCAACATCCTAATATGGATGGCGGTGTCTTGCAGACAACGCCACCATATTAGGGTCCTTTACCGCCCGGTCCCCTGTGGAACCGGCGGAAAACCGGCGAATGGTCTTTCCGTCCGCTGAGCTCCCCCGCCATCGTAATATGGCGAGGGGAAATGGCATGCGGGCGGTGGGAAATGAGCGGGTGGATCGCCACCGCCATACGGGCGGTGGCGATCCACCTGTCATTGTAATGACCCCCTATATTTGTTCTATATTTTAAATTTAATAATATGAAAAAATATATCCATATATTTTCATATTAATAAATGTAAAATAATACTAAAATTAATACAATGAAAAATAAATGCTTTTTGTAATTATGTTGCACTATGAGGAAAAATACATTAATTAATATAGACAATAAATACAATTTTTAAAAAAACCTCAAAAACAAATTCACAAAAACGTATGAAAGCATTAAAATAAATGTAAAAATAAAAACAAATAATGTAAAATATATAAAAAAGAATTAATGCTGTAACCTCTATTTAACTACCATTATGAAAACTATTGAAGTCTAAGATTATTAAATATACTATTCCCACTCTAGTTTATGCAATGGTAGGGAAAGTGTTGGACCTTTAGAGGGGTAAAATGTACTAGTCCCAGTCCAGTCTGTACAACAGTAGGGAAAGCATTGGAATTTTGAGGGGTTAAAGTTACTATTCCCACTCCAGTCAGCGCAATAGTAGGTAAAGTTTTAGACTTTGGAGGTGTGAAATTTACTATTCCCACTCCAGTAAGTGCAACAATAGGGAAAGTGTTGAATTTCAGAGAGGTAAAATTTGCTATTCCCACTCCAGTCTGTGCAACAGTAGGGAAACCAATGGATTTCAGAGGGGTAAAATGTACTATTCCTATTGCAAACAGTGAAACAGTAAAGAAACCGTTGGATTTTGGATGGGAAAAATTTAGTATTCCCAATCCAGTCTGAGAAACAGTAGGGAAAGCGTTGGATTTTGGAGGGGTGAGATTTACTATTTCCACTCCAAACAGTGCAACAGAAGGGAAAGTGTTGAAATTGGAAAGAGGTTAGTTTTACCATTCCCACTGCAGTCTAAACAAGAGCACAGAAAGTACTTCACTTGAAATGCATCACATATATAAGTAACACCATGAATGTAGAAAAAATAAAACACTTTTAGTATAAAAATTATTAATTAACATAAATATATATAAGGTAGCAAAAAATAAAAAACATATCAATTTACATATTTACTATTCTATAAAATAATAATTGTAAATTAATAAATAATTGTTATTCAGTTATTAAATAATTCACTTTCCTACCCCACACTCATACAAACCTAGCATCCCGCAACTAAAATATCAGTATAATAAATCAGTATTCCACATTTTGAATAATTAAAAATGTATTAAATTATTAAATAACAATTATTATTACATTATTAAATGATTATTACTTAATTACCTTCCCACCCTAGGCCCCTACAAACCTAGAAACCCACAACCAAACTCGAAGTACATTAATAAGTATTAAATAAATGACTTGATTAACATCAATTAAATAATTAATTACCAATTAATAATTAATTCCTAATTAATTATTACGTAATTAACTTTCCACCCTATACCCCTAAACCTAACAGCCCGTAAATAGCGTACAACAAAAATAAGTCAACATTACATAATTTACACATATCAATCATATAAGTAAATAACATTTATCAAATAATTCATAATGATAATTAACTAATTAACTTCCCTCCCTAGCTCTCTAAAAACCCGACAATCTGCCACTGCACTATAAATCACTAAAAAAATGAAATAAAAAATTCTAAATCACTTAAAATTTCAAGCTGTATTTAAAAGGAATAACCTTTATAAAACAATAGTAACATAAAATTAATTTATCAACTAAAATACATTCAATTAATTAAAAAACGATATTTTTAACCACTATATTATTGAAAACTTTATTAGAAACTTCAATAATATTTAAAATGCAATGACTTACCTCAGAAAATGATATTCTTGTAAATTATATTTATGCATCACAATATTTGTGTATCAAGATATTTATTTTCTGATATTTCTGCCTACCGCTATTTTTAAATCATTATTTTGTCACAGATTCCACATCACATAGTGAATTCCTCCGGAGGATATGGCGTGAAGTAAGAAACAGGATAAAGAAATACCACAGCAAGAAAACTAAAGTACAAATTGAGAAAATAAGCCTACTGCTTCCCCAGTGTAAATCCTATGCCCCAAACACCATCACTTCTCTAATCATCAAACAGTATAGTATAGGGCATGTTAACACCTTCCTAAAGCAATTTCTCATATTCTCTATCACATTAGAAAAGGCAGCAAACAAAAAAGGTAAAAAAGGTGATGGATAGACTACACTGGCGATCGACTGGGTCGCAATTCCAGCCCTTCATTTCTTGACCACCATGCCACTCTAGACAGAGTCCCGACTCTTGGAAAACAGTACTGCCCCAGCTCCTCATGGGATGAATAGATCCCAAAATTCCAGGTGAGGCTGCTTCTGGAAGGGAGTACAAGCAGCCCCAGACTGGTTTCCTACTATTTGGGCATTCTGCGGCTATGTGGCATTTTTAGATGGTATTCCCAAATTTTAGAATTGCATTCACATTACAATTGCACACTAGGTGAATTTACAACCTATTAGCAAAATCACATTTTTTTTTCTTTTTTTTTTCACTGTGAAAGCATTTTCTTCCTGGAGAAGCCCTTTTCTCAACACCCCCAAAAGCTCGTTTACGGTTGAAAATGACTGAATTGGTGGCTCCAAGTTTTCCCCTGCTATAAGAAAGGAAAGAGAAGATAGGTACTAAAGTGGTAAACAGCTGACTTTTAATCACCAAAATGGCTACCACAATCTAAAATTCATCTGATGAAGAAACAAGTCTGAAAGAGGGTGAATGAATTGAAAAATTCACCTACCCAAATTGGTCAATCAACCAGATTAAAAATGCTCACTTTCTCAACTAAATTGCATAGGAAGCATGTTTCTCATACTTCAGAGAATTAGAATGTTGTAGATGTTTGACCTTTTATTTCCAGCACAATGAGATTTAGAATTCACATATTTGAAGAAAATAAATAGTCGTTTTAGGACGCACATTAAAAAGAATTGCTGAAATTAATGAATCAGGAAAAGTGCATTATCATGATACTGTCTTGAAATATGCTTCACATTTTAAAATATGTTTATTACAAGTATATAACCACTCATTCAATTTATTCCCACACTAGTAGAAAGAGAGTAGATCTCTTTTCCAGATATAAAGTAAGAACCATTTTACCTAAAGTCTTACCGGCTTTCAAAAAAATAAAACAAATGGTTTTTGCATCATTTTCGTTATTCAAATACAAGGCAGTGGAGCCAATACAATTTGTTGCAAGCTAAAGATTTGTTGAAAGGCATAAAATAGAGGTGACTGACTTTTCACTATTTTTGCTCTGTTTACATAGAACAAAATGTAGCAAGTATATTTTCCAATTTTCAAATATGAAAAAAGGCCTATGTTTTAAACAAAATACTTTGCTACATTTTAGATTATGGAAGCAACAAAAACAATGCAAAATCAGTTTCCTTCATTCTTCAATTAGGGCTCCTTTGTTGACACATGTAAACATTTTTAAAACCAAATACGATTCAGAAAACTCCTGAAGATAAATTCTTCAAATTTTTTGGGAGAACTTCCCACAGATGAGGGCTTGCAAACAAGAAACATTTGGGGGTACATTTACTGCTATTTCACGCAACTTAGGACAGAAAAGGAACTTGCTGTGCTACTCTACGTGTATGCAAGAGTGCAGAAATGCTGCATATTCACAAAGATATTGAACATTTCTGCGCTCTCCTTGCTCTGGCGCACTGTGTGCTCCTTAGCTTCAAAGGGCAGTTATGGGCAGGATTGTTTTATGCAAAAATGGACACCTTCCTGCTCAAAAACAATCAGGAGGGTAATATTCATTTTTCCATGTGTGCTGTATTCAGCACACATGGAAAGAGGAAGTAACTAGGAGAAAACACAATATTTCTCCTCATTATGCCTCTGTTGGGTAGGCGCACCATTTTGGCACAAACCCTGGTTTAGAAGCCTTTGTAAATCTGAGTTTGGGTCAAAATACATGGGTGAATGCATGGGAACGTCCATGCTCCACCCATGTAACTCCTACCTGACGCAAGGTAACGCAAGGCAGTGCGTAGCTTGCGTTACTTTGCATTTACAAAACCACGCAAAGTTGCTTTGGATCACTTAGAAAATGTCAAAAATGAATTTATGTCGGGCTGCCCCACAAAAGTGACGCAACCCCAATGGAAAATCATGGTAAAAATAGGCCTTGATGCAGCTTTCTCCTTTTTATTGGTCTCTAACCTACCCGGCTGCCACAATACTGTTTATTGTTAGCTCTGACGGCCATCTGGAGTAATCCAAATGTTTCACGCAGTGCTTTAGACTCCCACATAAATAAATATAAATGCGAGGTTTTGAAGTAATGCACTTGTTCTTCTTTGTGACATGGCGTGCTCTGGAAAGGTTATGCTTTTCTCTCCTTGTGAGTAAGGTTTGGCTGGTACAGAGCCCCTTAAAAAGCTGCCATGGACTTAAGCTGCAAGACTTCAGAATTCCCCATTCCAAAGGTTCCCACAGTCTTTTTAAGATATCAAACATAAGCGAAACATGTTGCTGATTATCTCCCTCCAAGAAACTAGGCTATACAATCTACTGACATAAAGGTTAAAAAAGATGCAGGGAAACTTCCAAGCAAAGAGGCATTATGACAAGCGGCATTCCTTCCCAGAGAACAGACTGCTTTTACATGATTGGCAAACACAACCAACTATCAGAGAATTATTGTAGACTGCAGGAATCTCTTTTCCATTGACTGTGCAGGGGAATAAAAGCCAGATGTTAACATTTCAGCTGCACCAAGATATGATTTTCCATAACCAATTTATATGAAATGTTTTCTTTCAAGGAACCTATTAATTTGTCTTTGCGCAATAATCAATTCATCATTACTTTCCGCTATCTGTATGTTCCATGATGCAAAGGAAATGCTCTCTGTTAATACTTCAATTTACACTTTATCATAGGGTGGACCCGAGAAGAGTCCAGAAAGTAGTCCAGCTGCTGCTTGTAGATCTCTCTCTCTCTCTCAGCGGTCACCACTGGGTAGTTATAATTAGGCCAGCATTTCTATATGAAGAGCATTTTTTGGTTTGTTAATTTTGGCGCCGTTTGATGAATCTTTGCAAAACTTTCCAAAACTAAAAAATGTTCATCCTCCTCTGCTCCTTCCTCAAAAGTTTTAGGGTAATCTGTGAGGTGAGGGCAAATGAAGATGGGGGGTCCCAAAACCAAATTTTGCCATGCATTTTCTATAGATGTTTCTGAAAAGGGCTACAGCCCAAATGGCTGAAAGGAATTACACCAAATTTGGCAAGCAGCTAGATCTTGGTCCAGAAAGGATGCTTTTGTGATTTAGTGTAAATCCATTCAGTAGATTTTTTTAAATTAAGGTACAAAAATATTTGTATATCTGGATGGTTGGGTATGAGGGACTCTTGCGAAAGTCCCTCGACCACAGCTTCAAAAGACAGACCGTTCTGATTGGCCTAGGGGGCTTTTTTCCCGGGCCATCTCGGTTCTGTGGAAGTGAGGCTACTGCAGGAGTGACCGGTCTGAATAGCTGGTTGCAAAATAAACAAAAATGTTGCAGCAACCAGTACAGGACTAAGGAAATGGTAAAGAAAAATAAGAAGGCATGGTAGGATTACAAGGCTCCACTGGCCATTGTGGAGGGATCCCAAAGGGACCCCCCCCCAGGCCAAAAGTTTTCTTAAATTGGGGGGTTTTCCTGCAATCCCGGGCACTCCAATAGGAGAAAAATACTAAATGGCGGCTGCCATTCCTTTTAAAAGTAA
This sequence comes from Calotriton arnoldi, assembly GCA_963921515.1. Classification (NCBI taxonomy): domain Eukaryota; kingdom Metazoa; phylum Chordata; class Amphibia; order Caudata; family Salamandridae; genus Calotriton; species Calotriton arnoldi. The sequence continues at coordinate 209,359 of CAWUFW010006935.1, forward strand.
AATGACCCCAGGGGTGGTCCTGGGCCTGGGGGTCAATTCAAATATATATTGGGGAGGGGGCGTGCATGGGGCCCCCCTCCCTGAGCAGATAACCGCACAGGGAACCCCATCCCCAGGGGCTTGACATCATTAGGAAAAAGAAGGGGGAGCACGGTCCCCCTCCTCGAGCTGATCATGGCCTTAGGTACCCCTCCCCTGGGCCCAGCACAATATTCAAAGGCGAGGAGGGCACATCGCCCTCTTTCCTAGGGCACATGGCTCCCCTTTCCAATCAAGCTGTCTCAGGGACCCCATCCGCCAAGCTCCGGTGACATATTGAAAGAGGGAACATGCAGGCCTGGTGCAATATTACATGGGGATGGGGACATGCAGCCCCCGTCCGTGAGCCAATCACAGCCTCGGGGACCCCATCCCTAGCCCTGCACTTCTAATTACCCCACATGATATTACATCACTCATGACATGATCTATGACTATAGCTACCTTCTGACGATATATATATGTATATATATATATATATATATATATATATATCATCACATAGGGTTGCCCCACCTTTGAGAACTCACTCAAGAAACAGCCGAACCCCGCTCTTTTTGAAGCAGAATCCTTTTTTACGGCAACCGGCAAGCAGCATCCTGTCCAATTGAAAGCCCTACGCGTTTCGGAACTCCTGTTCCTTGTTCACGGGCAATTTGCATGTTGTGTGGCAGAGTGAGCAAAGGTAAGAGTCAATTTTCACTATTTTTAACGTCCTCCAATGGGCGGCCCTCCAGTGGGCGTGCTTTTTAACTCAGCATTCTGGGACCCGTAGTTTCTTCACCCTTTAATTAAACCCTTCGGTGGGTTCTGCCGAATTAACATAAGAGTATGCATTTTTTTCAAAACTCTCCAGTGAGCTACAGGGTGCCCACCTCTGGTTCTATTTCCAAAAGCAAACTGCTTCTTCTGCCATGAGTGCTGCAGTCCAGTCTGCAAGAGGCAGTCCACATTCAATTATGGCGGTGCAGTTCTCCCGACCAGGACTGGCCGGTATTACATCATCACACAGGGTTGCCCCACCTTTGAGAACGCACTCAAGAAACAGCCGAACCCCGCTCTTTTTGAAGCAGAATCCTTTATTACGGCAAGCATCATCCTGTCCAATTGAAAGCCCTCTGCGTTTCGGAACTCCTGTTCCTTGTTCATGGGCAATTTGCATGTTGTGTGGCAGAGTGAGCGAAAGTAAGAGTCAATTTTCACTATTTTTATCGTCCTCCAGTGGGCGGCCCTCCAGTGGGCGTGTTTTTTAACTCAGCATTCTGGGACCCATAGTTCCTTCACCCTTTAATTAAACCCTTCGGTGGGTTCTGCCGCATTAACAAAAGATTATGCATTTTTTTCAAAACTCTCCAGTGAGCTACAGGGTGCCCATTGAAATGCATTGTAGTGAATAGAAGATTTTGAGGGTCACCAAAAGGAGAACTATAAAGGGTGATAACAGGCTTTAGTTACATTAGAATTTATTTGTTGATGGTACCATACTAATTTTAGGAATTGTGGTGTATTCTAAGGTGATTTTACCATGTGAAAAACCTTCTGCTGGGATATCATGAATCATGTTTGAGAGAACACTATTTTCTCATGCTTGTCCCATGGAGGTTTGGAAGGTGCTCCAGAAGCTAAAATGAGAGCATATTTTCTGTAAATTCACATTATCTTTCTCACTCATGTGAGAATGAAGTCTGACATTCTCAGTAAAACATGTACATCCAACAAGGGCAGAGACTGTCAGTTGATTCCTTTGTGTTCTACTGCAGCTTCCCAGAGTGTTCTAAAGAACAACTAGAGTGCTAACAGCCTTACTTATGACAAAAGTATGGCACACCTGAAGCCATCTTGATTGGAATAAACTGGTAACACTTAAACAATTTAATTTAAAAAGGAACAAAATGATGGGGTTCATTTTGTCATAGAAATTATGGTTAGTGCTGTAGAAAGAAAAATTAGGACATGTTTCAAGTGTGATCTCAAATATCTACACTACACAAACACCACTGCACTACCCTAAACCCTAAAACACTACCCCCAGCACGACCCCCTACACTACACAAGCACCACTGCACTACCCTAAACCCTAAAACACTACCCCCAGCACGACCCCCTACACTGCCCGAACACCACTGCACTGCCCTAAACCCTGAAACACCACCCCTAGCACGACCCCCTACACTGCCCGAACACCACTGCACTGCCCTAAACCCTGAAACACCACCCCCTTCACGACCCCCTACACTGCCCGAACACCACTACACTGCCCTAAACCCTGAAACACCACCCCCAGCATGACCCCCTACACTGCCCGAACACCACTGCCCTGCCCTAAACCCTGAAACACTACCCCCAGCAAGACCCCTACACTGCCCGAACACCACTGCACTGCCCTAAACCCTGAAACATCACCCCCAGCAAGACCCCCTACACTGCCCGAAAACCACTGACCTAAACCCTGAAACACCACCCCCAGCACGACCCCCTACACTGCCCGAACACCACTGCACTGCCCTAAACCCTGAAACACTACCCTCAGCATGACCCCCTACACTGCCCGAACACCACTGCTCTGCCCAAAACCCTGAAACACCAGCCCCAGCACCACCCCCTACACTGCCCGAACACCACTGCACTGCCCTAAACCTTGAAACACCAGCCCCTGCACGACCCCCTACACTGCCCGAACACCACTGCACTACCCTAAACCCTGAAACATCACCCCCAGCACGACCCCCTACACTGCCCGAGCACCACTGCACTGCCCTAAACCCTGAAACACCAGCCCCAGCACGACCCCCTACACTGCCTGAAAACCACTGCACTGCCCTAAACCCTGAACCACCAGCCCCAGCACGACCGCCTACACTGCTCGAACACCACTGCACTGCCCTAAACCCTGAAACACCAGCCCCAGCACGACCCCCTACACTGCCCGAACACCACTGCACTGCCCTAAACTGTGAAACACCAGCCTCAGCACGACCCCCTAGACTGCCTGAACACCACTGCACTGCCCTGAACCCTGAAACACCAGCCCTAGCACAACACCCTACACTGCCCGAACACCACTGCACTGCCTTAAACCCTGAAACACCACCCGTGCATGACCACCTACACTGCCCGAACACCACTGCACTGCCCTAAACCCTGAAACACCACCCACAGCGCAACCCCCTACACTGCCCGAATACCACTGCACTGCCCTAAACCCTGAAACACCACCCCCTGCACAACTCCCTACACTGCTCGAACACTACTGCACTGCCCTAAACCCAGAAACACCATCCCCAGCACGACCCCCTATACTGCACGAACACCACTGCAATGCCCTAAAGCCTGAAACACTACCCCCAGCAAGACCCCTACACTGCCCGAACACCACTGCACTGCCCTAAACCCTGAAACATCACCCCCAGCAAGACCCCCTACACTGCCCGAACACCACTGCCCTAAACCCTGAAACACCACCCCCAGCAAGACCCCTACACTGCCCGAACACAACTGCACTGCCCTAAACCCTGAAACACCAGCCCCAGCACGACCCCCTACACTGCCCGAACACCACTGCACTGCCCTAAACCCTGAAACACCACCCCCTGCACGACCCACTACACTGCCCGAACACCACTGTACTGCCCTAAACCCTGAAACCCCACCCCCAGCATGACCCCCTACACTGCCCGAACACCACTGCACTGCCCTAAACCCTGAAATACCACCCCTGCACGACCCCCTACACTGCCCGAACACTACTGCACTGCCCTAAACCCTGAAACACCACCCCCAGCACGACCCCCTACACTGCACGAACACCACTGCACCGCCCTAAACCCTGAAACACTACCCCCAGCAAGACCCCCTACACTGCCCGAACACCACTACACTGCCCTAAACCCTGAAACACCACCCCCAGCATGACCCCCTACACTGCCCGAACACCACTGCCCTGCCCTAAACCCTGAAACACTACCCCCAGCAAGACCCCCTACACTGCCCGAACACCACTGCACTGCCCTAAACCCTGAAACATCACCCCCAGCAAGACCCCCTACACTGCCCGAAAACCACTGACCTAAACCCTGAAACACCACCCCCAGCACGACCCCCTACACTGCCCGAACACCACTGCAGTGCCCTAAACCCTGAAACACTACCCTCAGCATGACCCCCTACACTGCCCGAACACCACTGCTCTGCCCAAAACCCTGAAACACCAGCCCCAGCACGACCCCTACACTGCCCGAACACCACTGCACTGCCCTAAACCTTGAAACACCAGCCCCTGCACGACCCCCTACACTGCCCGAACACCACTGCACTACCCTAAACCCTGAAACATCACCCCCAGCACGACCCCCTACACTGCCCGAGCACCACTGCCCTAAACCCTGAAACACCAGCCCCAGCACGACCCCCTACACTGCCTGAAAACCACTGCACTGCCCTAAACCCTGAAACACCAGCCCCAGCACGACCGCCTACACTGCCCGAACACCACTGCACTGCCCTAAACCCTGAAACACCAGCCCCAGCACGACCCCCTACAGTGCCCGAACACCACTGCACTGCCCTAAACTGTGAAACACCAGCCTCAGCACGACCCCCTACACTGCCTGAACACCACTGCACTGCCCTGAACCCTGAAACACCAGCCCTAGCACAACACCCTACACTGCCCGAACACCACTGCACTGCCCTAAACCCTGAAACACCACCCCGTGCATGACCACCTACACTGCCCGAACACCACTGCACTGCCCTAAACCCTGAAACACCACCCACAGCGCAACCCCTACACTGCCCGAACACCACTGCACTGCCCTAAACCCTGAAACACCACCCCCTGCACAACCCCTACACTGCTCGAACACTACTGCACTGCCCTAAACCCAGAAACACCATCCCCAGCACGACCCCATATACTGCACGAACACCACTGCACTGCCCTAAACCCTGAAACACTACCCCCAGCAAGACCCCCTACACTGCCCGAACACCACTACACTGCCCTAAACCCTGAAACACCACCCCCAGCATGACCCCCTACACTGCCCGAACACCACTGCCCTGCCCTAAACCCTGAAACACTACCCCCAGCAAGACCCCCTACACTGCCCGAACACCACTGCACTGCCCTAAACCCTGAAACATCACCCCCAGCAAGACCCCCTACACTGCCCGAAAACCACTGACCTAAACCCTGAAACACCACCCCCAGCACGACCCCCTACACTGCCCGAACACCACTGCACTGCCCTAAACCCTGAAACACTACCCTCAGCATGACCCCCTACACTGCCCGAACACCACTGCTCTGCCCAAAACCCTGAAACACCAGCCCCAGCACGACCCCCTACACTGCCCGAACACCACTGCACTGCCCTAAACCTTGAAACACCAGCCCCTGCACGACCCCCTACACTGCCCGAACACCACTGCACTACCCTAAACCCTGAAACATCACCCCCAGCACGACCCCTACACTGCCCGAGCACCACTGCACTGCCCTAAACCCTGAAACACCAGCCCCAGCACGACCCCCTACACTGCCTGAAAACCACTGCACTGCCCTAAACCCTGAAACACCAGCCCCAGCACGACCGCCTACACTGCCCGAACACCACTGCACTGCCCTAAACCCTGAAACACCAGCCCCAGCACGACCCCCTACACTGCCCGAACACCACTGCACTGCCCTAAACTGTGAAACACCAGCCTCAGCACGACCCCCTACACTGCCTGAACACCACTGCACTGCCCTGAACCCTGAAACACCAGCCCTAGCACAACACCCTACACTGCCCGAACACCACTGCACTGCCCTAAACCCTGAAACACCACCCCGTGCAAGACCACCTACACTGCCCGAACACCACTGCACTGCCCTAAACCCTGAAACACCACCCACAGCGCAACCCCCTACACTGCCCGAACACCACTGCACTGCCCTAAACCCTGAAACACCACCCCCTGCACAACCCCCTACACTGCTCGAACACTACTGCACTGCCCTAAACCCAGAAACACCATCCCCAGCACGACCCCATATACTGCACGAACACCACTGCACTGCCCTAAACCCTGAAACACTACCCCCAGCAAGACCCCCTACACTGCCCGAACACCACTGCACTGCCCTAAACCCTGAAACATCACCCCCAGCAAGACCCCCTACACTGCCCGAACACCACTGCCCTAAACCCTGAAACACCACCCCCAGCAAGACCCCTACACTGCCCGAACACAACTGCACTGCCCTAAACCCTGAAACACCAGCCCCAGCACGACCCCTACACTGCCCGAACACCACTGCACTGCCCTAAACCCTGAAACACCACCCCCTGCACGACCCACTACACTGCCCGAACACCACTGTACTGCCCTAAACCCTGAAACCCCACCCCCAGCATGACCCCCTACACTGCCAGAACACCACTGCACTGCCCTAAACCCTGAAACACCACCCCCTGCACGACCCCCTACACTGCCCGAACACTACTGCACTGCCCTAAACCCTGAAACACCACCCCCAGCACGACCCCCTACACTGCACGAACACCACTGCACCGCCCTAAACCCTGAAACACTACCCCCAGCAAGACCCCCTACACTGCCCGAACACCACTGCACTGCCCTAAACCCTGAAACATCACCCCCAGCAAGACCCCCTACACTGCCCGAACACCACTGCCCTAAACCCTGAAACACCACCCCCAGCAAGACCCCCTATACTGCCCGAACACCACTGCACTGCCCTAAACCCTGAAACACCACCCCCAGCAAGACCCCCTACACTGCCCGAACACCACTGCACTGCCCTAAACCCTGAAACACCAGCCCCAGCACGACCCCCTACACTGCCTGAACACCACTGGACTGCCCTAAACCCTGAAACACCACCCCAGCATGACCCCCTACACTGCCCGAACATCACTGCACTGCCCTAAACCCTGAAACACCAGCCCCAGCACAACCCCGTACACTGCCCACACACCACTGCACTGCCCTAAACCCTGAAACACCAGCCCCACCACAACCCCGTACACTGCCCAAACACCACTGCACTGCCCTCAACCCTGAAACACCAGCCCCAGCACGACCGCCTACACTGCCCGAAAACTACTGCACTGCCCTAAACCCTGAAACACCACCCCCAGCAAGACTACCTACACTGGCCGAACACCACTGCACTGCCCTAAACCCTGAAACACCACCCCCTGCACGACCCCCTACACTGCCCAAACACTACTGCACTGCCCTAAACCCTGAAACACCACCCCTCAGCACGACACCCTACACTGCCCGAACACCACTGCACTGCCCTAAACCCTGAAACACCACCCCAGCACGACCCCCTACACTGCCCGAACACCACTGCACTAAACCCTGAAACACCACCCCTGCACGACCCCCTACACTGCCGGAACACCACTGCACTGCCCTAAACCCTGAAACACCACCCCAGCATGACCCCCTACACTGCCCTAACACCACTGCACTGCCCTAAACCCTGAAACATCACCCCCAGCACAACCCCCTACACTGCCTGAGCACCATTGCTCTGCCCTAAACCCTGAAACACTAGCCCCAGCACGACCCCCTACACTGCCCGAACACCACTGCACTGCCCTAAACCCTGAAACACCACCCCCAGCACGACCCCCTACACGGCCCGAACACCACTGCACTGCCCTAAACCCTGAAACACCAGCCCCAGCAAGACCCCCTACACTGCCCGAACACCACTGCATTGCCCTAGACTCTGAAACACCAGCCCCAGCAAGACCCCCTACACTGCCCGAACACCACTGCACTGCCCTAAACCCTAAAACACCAGCCCCAGCATGACCCCCTACACTGCCCGAACACCACTGCACTGCCCTAAACCCTGAAACACCAGCCCCAGCACGACCCCCTACACTGCCCGAACACCACTGCACTGCCCTAAACCCTGAAACACCAGCCCCAGCACGACCCCCTACACTGCCCGAACACCACTGCACTGCCCTAAACCCTGAAACACCAGCCCCAGCACCACCCCCTACAATGCCCGAACACCACTGAACTGCCCTAAACCCTGAAACACCACCCCCTGCACCGCCCCCTACACTGCCCGAACACCACTGCACTGCCCTAAACCCTGAAACACCACCCCCTGCACGACCCCCTACACTGCCCGAACACCACTGCACTGCCCTAAACCCTGAAACACCACCCCCTGCACCACCCCCTACACTGCCTGAACACCACTGCACTGCCCTAAACCCTGAAACACCACCCCCTGCAACGCCCCCTACACTGCCCGAACACCACTGCCCTGCCCTAAACCCTGAAACACCACCCCCAGCATGACCCCCTTTACTGCTCGAACACCACTGCACTGCCCCAAACCCTGAAACACCACCCCCAGCATGACCCCCTACACTGCCCGAACACCACTGCCCTAAACCCTGAAACACCACCCCTGCACGACCCCCTACACTGCCCGAACACCACTGCACTGCCCTAAACCCTGAAACACCACCCCCTGCACGACCCCCTACACTGCCCGAACACCACTGCACTGCCCTAAACCCTGAAACACCACCCCCAGCACGACCCCCTACACTGCCCGAACACCACTGCACTGCCCTAAACCCTAAAACACCACCCCCAGCACGACCCCCTACACTGCCCGAATACCACTGCACTGCCCTAAACCCTAGAACACTACCCCCAGCATGACCCCCTACACTACCCGAACACCACTGCACTACCCTAAACCCTAAAATACTCCCCCAGCACGACCCCCTACACTACCCGAACACGACTGCACTGCCCTAAACCCTAAAACACTCCCCCAGCACGACCCCCTACACTACCCAAACACCACTGCACTGCCCTAAACCCTAAAACACTCCCCCAGCACGACCCCCTACACTACCCAAACACCACTGCACTACCCTAAACCCTAAAACCCTAAAACACTAACCCCAGCACAACCCCCTACACTACCCAAACACCACTGTACTACCCTAAACCCTAAAACACTCCCCCAGGATGACTCCCTACACTACCCAAACACCACTGCACTACCCTAAACCCTAAATCTACCCCCAGCATGACCCCCTACACTACACAAACACCACTGCACTACCCTAAACCCTAAATCTACCCCCAGCATGACCCCCTACACTACACAAACACCACTGCACTTCCCTAAACCCTAAAACACTACCCCCAGCACGACCCTCTTCACTACCTAAACACAACTGCACAATTTGTTACAGTCGTTGCAACGCAGGCCTGTGGTGCTTACTGGAAGTACCTGGTGGGCTGGTTGGGCCCCAGGGACTCTCAGGATTCAAGGTGACCTAATCCCCCAACTTAAAACGCGCCACGGGGCGCGTTTGCACAGTGGTGGAGGGAGGGGCGGGGCCTCAGGTGACATGTGTGCAAACACGCCCTGTGGTGCGTTTTAAGTTGGGGAGTTAATTCCCTTTGAATCCTGGGGGCCAACTAGCCCACCAGGTACCTTCAGTAAGCACAACAGAGTTGCGTTGCAGAGAGGTGAAAAAGGTGCGTGGCCTCGGAACGCCTCTCTGCAACTCAGCTCTGTGGTCCTAACTGTAGGTACCTGGGGGCTAGTTGGGCCCCAGGGACCCTCAGGATTCAAGGGGACTTAATCCCGCAACTTAAAACGCGCCATGGGGCGCGTTTGCACACATGTCACCTCAGGCCCCCCTCCCTTCACCTCTGGTTAGTCAGAGTCAGTTACCACCAGTACCCGTCTGAAAAAGTTGTGGGCACAGGATGATTTTGCAACAAGGCCTCTTTCTGCTCCTCTGTTGGTTCTTTCTGCACATCTTTTGCTTCTTTCTGTGCGTTTTTTCTTCTTTCTTCACATGTCCTACCTCTGTTGGCATAGTTAGAAACTAGCATTTAAAAAACCTTTGAAATTCACTTAAAAAATCATAGGTTTCAAGCACGTTATAGTTAGAAATTAGCATTTAAAAAACCTTTGAAATTCACTGAAAAAACCATAGGTTTCAGGCACGTTATAGTTAGAAATTAGCATTTAAAAAACCTTTGAAATTCACTGAAAAAACCATAGGTTTCAGGCACGTTATAGTTAGAAATTAGCATTTAAAAAACCTTTGAAATTCACTGAAAAAACCATAGGTTTCAGACACGTTATAGTTAGAAATTAGCATTTAAAAAACCTTTGAAATTCACTGAAAAACCATAGGTTTTAGGGACAGTTATAGTTAGTTGGACATTGCACTCGTACAAAACCCGTGAAATTCCCCTGTTATAGTTAGTTCAGCTAACTATAACTCGCGCCCCGCAATGCACTGCTGATGACGTCACATATTACATCACTCATGACATGGTCAGTGACATCACTGATGACATCACTGATGACATCTCAAATGACATCACTGATGACATCATCCATGTGATAATTTCATGCATCTTCTCACACCCTAATATAACTTTTGATACACCCACTCTAAATTACAGACTGCCATTCTCAAAACCATAGACACTCCAACACCAAAAACTACATACCCACTCACTGATTCTTAGGTCTACACACACATCCACTCACTCACCTGTACAGTCACTCATACTTACAGTCACTCAGTACAGGACTATCATATGCACTCATACACCTATATAAACACTCACACACCGCCACTCATCCATAGAGGTATTCACACACCTAGTCAGTCATGCAAAAACTTAATCACACACCCATTTACTCACCTATACAGTTATACACACACCAGCTCACTTACTCATACAAATACTAGCACATTCTTACGCTCTTATACAATAACTGATACAAGCACACACGCATCCATACAGCCACTCTCACAATAACACACTCTCACTTATAGCCATTTAAATACTCTAACACACATATATACTGCCTTTTACATATGTAGTTACTTGCACATGTACCACTGAGATATACATTCACTCACTAACACACCCATACACACACTCACCCACCCAAGCAGTCCATCACAGATGCACTCTTGAAATCATGCACCCAGTGAATCACCCACTCACACATCTATGTATAGAGTCACACACACCCCACCCACACAAACACTCAGGCAGCCATACAGATACTCAGAGAACCAATCAATAACCCATATAGACACTCATGTAGCTATTCGCAAATCCATGCATCCACTTACACACCAACAAACAGACGGATACAGACATTCACACAGTTTAGTCACTAACCCATGCATTCAGTAAGATACGTTTAATCACTCACTTGTAGAGTCAGTCACTCACGTACTAAATCATCCATTCAGACACTTATACACCCACTCATTCTTCAATACGCCTTTCCCTATATATATTAAACATATTTAAACTTTACAGAAACACACAGTCACTGAATGATGTCATCAGTGATGTCATCAGTGATGTCATTTGAGATGTCATCAGTGATGTCATCAGTGATGTCACTGACCATGTCATGAGTGATGTAATATGTGACGTCATCAGCAGTGCATTGCGGGGCGCGAGTTATAGTTAGCTGAACTAACTATAACAGGGGAATTTCACGGGTTTTGTACGAGTGCAATGTCCAACTAACTATAACTGTCCCTAAAACCTATGGTTTTTTCAGTGAATATATATATATATATATATATATATATATATATATATATATATATATATATATGTGTGTGTATTTATTATGAAGAGCGGTTCCTCCCTCAATAAAAAAATCCCACAGCACTCCAGTGCACGTCAATAGTTTACTAAACCTGCTTCAGCAAAGACACAAGCGTCAACGCATTTCGGTGCTCACACTGCACCTTGGTCATGACCGAGGTGCAAGTGAGCACTGAAACGCATTGGCGCAGCACCACCGGCGATCTGGCAGCCTGAGGGAAACTCGCCAAACACACCAAAAATCGCAGCAGATCCCCAACTCTGGTGAAAATTCAGAGAACAAAAAACAAGCACGGGCTCCTGTGCTTGTTTTAGAAAAAGCCCCTGGGTAGGCCCAGATCCCGGGGGCATTGTTTATAAAAAGGAGGGGGCTCACGAGGCCCCCCTCCTGGAGCCCCGGGGATCACCACCACCCCAGGCCTTTATTTATAAAAAAGGAGGGGGTGCACAGGCCCCCTTCAGGGGCTCTATATGCCCCAGGGACCACCAACTCCCTGGGGCTCAGGAAACAGTGATGGAGTGCAGCATGGCCCCCCAAGCTTCGGGCACCATCACCTTCCTGGGGCTTAATAACAGCTAATGGGGGGTGAGCACTACCTCCTTGGGGCCAAATATTTTTTTACTAATGGGCGAGGGGCTGCGTGGCAATCCTCACGGGCCACATAGGGCCCCGGGGACCACCACCTCCCCGCGGCTGGCCCTGGAAAGCAAAGGAGGGGGGCCATATAACCCCCCTCCTGGAGCTATATATGGCCCTGGGGACCACCACCCCCCAGGGCCAGCCCCTGCTATGTCCCAGGGTGCCCACCCGCAGGATATAGCTGTGTGCTTGCCTTTTGCTTGGCAGGAGCTGACAGCTCCCCACAAGCAAAAGCAAACACTCTGGTTCCAGCGGGTTGGAGTAGTCAAAGTGCTCCCATCCGCTGGAAGCAGAGGTTTTATCTCTTTCCCTGCTCACAGACATGTGGGCAGGGAAAGAGATAAAACAATTTCTCCTGCATGCAAGGAGGTTCATTTCCAGCAACTCTCTGCGTGCAGCGGGAGCCGGCTGGTACCCCGGGGACTTGAGTCTCCCCTCGCGGTCCCCAACAGTGGTCACTGGGTGCCCTGAGTGGCCTCCAGGGCACCCAAAGAGTATTGGCTGGGCCCCTCAGAGACCTCCATTGAATTTGCGCTATACAAAAATCTTTTGGTTGCCCCAAGCACTAATATTCCTTCTGTCCTTGTACATGTTTCTTACATGCAGTACAAATGTACCCGATAAAGCACACACCATTGAGGACTTTGGATTGTACAAAATTAGCATTTATTTTTCAGCATTTCCTACCACCTACACATAAGAAATGTTAGTTGACTCGACAAGTCCGCAATTTTGTGAAATGCATCCTACAGTTTATCTCCCTGTCCACCCAAAGATCACAGTAATCTCTGGGCATTTTCCAATCAGAGCATAGCAATCTCTGTACCTAAGCCCTCATGCAGTGGTGAATGTGTCAAAAATAGGTACATGGGCCCAATTCGTCCACTTATGGAGCCCTCTTTCACCACTGGTGTGCTGGGACATTTATTCCACCTCCCAATCAGGTCCCCAAAGAGCCCCCAGCACCAATCCCATATGACCGAGCTTCAATCTCTGTCAAAATTCATAACCTCATACAAACAGTAGCCAGCCTCCATAGTGGAGCCCAAGGACTTCATAGATGCGGCAAGAAATACCTCTTCTCCCAGAAAGAAGAAATATTAATAATTCATACATTTTACAGAGCGTATTACACTGTACTTCTGATGTTTATAAGAGTTATAAAAACAATTGTATATATCTATTGCCCAATTTGTGGTAGACAATGTAGTGAATTTAGAAGGATTGAAGACTAAGAATGTCTTGCTGGATAGTAGTGTACCAAGGGTATCATGGGCTCAAATGTAAAACAAGCATTGGCAATCCAGTAGTTCTTGGTGTTGAGATCTATTGGTAAAACTAATTTTGTCAAAGAGCTTTAAAAAGAAATGAAAGGGGAAAGCAACAAAGGCAACAGAGTGTGGGTAGGCTGTAGAAGAAGAAACAGCAAGGGCAAAAGTGGCAACAGAGGGTGGGCAGGAAGAAGCAACAAAGGCAATGGAGGGTACTTGGGCACTAAGCAACAACGACAATGGACAGAAGATGGACAGGTAAAAGCAACAGAGGTAGGGTGGATGGGGTGACACCTAGTCACAACTGAGGAAGGGTGAGTGGGCACTAAGGCAGAATGGCAGCCGGGCACTAAGCTGTAATGGAGAGACGTGGGTGGTGTAAAAGCAATAACTAAAACATGTTTATTTAAATAATAGTAGTGACACTAGGACTGAAAAAATACAAAAATATTTATTATGAAATAAATTCATTAAAATTCAAAGCTTTGTGTGTATTATATTACAGAAAAATGGCTATTTACACAACATACTGACTGCAATCAATCATCCACTCATTCATACCTCACTCGAAAGTTTTTTACACATTTGTCAGCATATTAAATTGATTAGATGTCTGACCACAATACAGTACATAATGATATTAGGAACGTAAAAATCACATGGATTAAGCTAATAATAGGGTGGTTTCCAAGATGTCTCAATGCGCGTTTCGGCAGAAAACTGCCTTCCTCAGGAGAGCCACCTCCAATGAAATTTTTCTGTAACGACAAAATATGATCTCAACCAAGTGTCACAATGTCACTCCTCTATATACACAATTTACAACATTTTTGTATATATTGTCTACATTTTGATGCCAAGAAAACTACCTATGAAGAAAAAGAAAAAAAGAGAAGAAAAGAAAAGAGAAGAAGTACTATACAAAAATAATATCAATGTGTATCTAGAAAGTATGCACGAAGAAAAAACCTAGAATATGAACAAGAAAACCTTAAGCCCAAATATACAGTGTTTTATCAGGCTGGTGAGAAAGAACTCTGAAAATGAAAGAGTGATCAATGGAAAAACCCATGCAAGTGATGATATAACGAAATAAGAGTCAGAAGTGTCAGAAGTGAATTAGGGAGGACCTGTTATCCAAGCTTCAGGTAGTGCAGAATACCGCAGCCCTTCTTGCCCTTAACAAACCAGCACGTACTCCCTCCCTCTCCTGCGCCTTTTACACTGGCTTCCGGTGAGGAAACGAGCCATTTTTAAGCTACTCTGCATGGTCTTCAAGTCCCTGCACGGTTTGGGTCCGTCCTATTTGACTAATAAAATTGAACGCTACCTACCTGGGCGACAACTTAGATCCAGTAATCGTAGCCTACTCTGTGGCAGGAGAATAAGGAAGGTTAAAATGGGGGGCCGCGCGTTTTCTTATCTGGCCCCCAAACATTGGAATGAGCTCCCCGAACATCTTCGTGCCTGCACAAACTTTCCACAATTTAAAAAGCTGCTCAAGACTTGGCTATTCGAGTGACTTTCATTCGCCTCCCTCATTTGCCGCCTTCTCGGGCGCCGAGAGATCCCCCTGGGGATGATTCGCGCACCTTATAAATAAGTTAAATAAATAAAATAGAGGGAGGTTTGGCGGGTAAAGATCAATTGCAGCAATGGAAGGAGGGTGGGTGGTGAAAAAGAAACTGCAACAACAGAGGGAGGGCGTTGGGGGAAAAGCAATAATGGCATTGGAAGGAGGTGGGGTGCACTAAGCAACAGTGGCAATGGGGAAAGGGTGGGTGGGGAAACGTAACAGCAGCAACAGAGGGAGGGGGGGCAGGGAAAAAGTAACAGTGGAAATGGAGGTAGATGGGGAAAAAGCAACAGCAGAAACAGCGGGAGAAAAGCAAAAGCGGCAATGGAGAGAAGGTGGGCAAGGAAAACAACAGCAGCAATGGAGGGAGGGAGGAAGGGAAAAAGCAAGAGTGGCAATGAAGGGAATGGACAGAGGGTGGGGGAGAAAAGGTATTAATGGCAATGGAGGGAATGGAGGCGAGGTGGACAGATACTAAGCAACAGCGAGAATGGAGATGGTGAGTGGAAAAAAACCAACAGCAACAACAGACACACTCAGAGACTCACACACTCACTTACAGACCCACTCAGAGATTCACGCACCCGTTCACAGACCCACTCAGACTCATACAATCAATCACAGACCCACTGAGAAACTCTTACACTCATTCACAGACTCACTGTGAGACTCATGCACTTACTCACTGACCCACTCTGAGACTCAAGCACCCACTCACAGACACACACTCACACACAGACCCACTTAGACACTCACACACCCACTCACAGACCCACTCAGAGACTCATGCACCCAGTCACAGACCCACTCAGAGACACATGCACCCACTGATAGACCCACTCAGAGACTCACACACTCACTCACAGACCCAATCAGAGACTCATGAACTCACAGACCCACTCAGAGACTCACGCAGCCAGTCATAGACCCACTCAGAGACTCTTGCACTCACTCACAGACCCACTCATAGAAACACACACCCACTCACTTATTCACTCAGAGACTCACACACCCACTTACAGACCCACTCAGGAACTCATGCACTCACTCACAAACTGGCACTTATGAAGGCACTTGCAAACCCACTCAGACACTCTGACATCCACTCACAGACCCACTCAGACACTCACACACCCATTCAGATAGCTGCTCAGACACTCATACACCCACTCACAGGCCCAGTCAGTCACTCACGCACCCACTCACACACCCAGTGAGACACTTATGCAGCCACTTCCAGACCCACTCAGACACTCACACACCCACTGACAGACCCACTCATACATTCTCACACCCACTCACAAACCTACTGAGACACTCATGCACTCACACGCACACTCACTGTCAAACGTTATTGGTTACAGTTAGGAAATAAAATTTAAAAAATCTTAGAAATTCACTTAAAAAAACCAAACCAAACCAAAACCAAAGTGTCATTATAGTTAGGAAATAACCTTAAAAAGGTAGAAAATCACTATAAAATTATAGTTATGAAATAGAATTAAAAAAAGCTTAGAAGTTCATTGAAAAAACTAAAGGTTACAGGAATGTTGGAGGAACGTTATAGTTAGGCTCAGATTTCACTATTGCAAAACCATAGAAATTCAGCAGTTATAGTTACCTGAGCTAACTATAACTTACGGCCCTGCAATTCACTGCTTATAACCTCACACATTACATCACTCATGATGTGGTCAGTGACATCACTGATGACATCTCAATGACATTTCCTGGGTGGCCCAGGTCCAAGGGGCATGCAGCGTATAGTAAATCGAAAAGGAGGGGAGCGTATGTGGCCCCCCTCTAAGCGCATTTTTATGTAATAGGGACCACCACCTCCCCAGGGCTACATAAACATGTAGGGGGCCCTGGTCCCCGGGGACCACCACATCCCAGGGGATTTTTTTACAAAAAGGAGCGGGCCACACAGCACACCTCTTAGGGCTTTTAGAAGCCCTGGCGACTACCACTTCACCGGGCCTACATAAACAAAATGAAGGGGGTCTGCGCAGACCACCGACTCTGGACCCTGGAGACTACCAACCCCCCGGGGCCAAATTCGAAATGTACACATGGAATTTTATGTTACCATTGTTTATATAAATGTTATTCATTGTTTTTAAAATATAGCTTGCAATTGAGAGTGATTCAGAATTATTTATTAATTTCTAATAGCAATTTATATTGTCATAGTGAGTTGTTGGGTTCGTTGGAGGATAGGGTGGGACGGTAATTAAGTAATAAATAAAAAATTATTATTTAATACATTTTATTTAATTATATGATTGATATTTATTATGTAATGCTGATTTATTTTCCTTATATTTTAGTTTCAGGCTTCTCGGTTTGTAGGGATGTAAGTTGAAAAGTTAATTAAGTTATAATTAATTAACAATTTATTAATAATAGATAATTACATATTTAATTAATTTTTAAATATGTAAAATATGGAATATTGATATATTTTACTCATATTTTAGTTGAGGGATGCTAGGTTTGTAGGAATATTTGGTGGAAAATTAATTGATTAGTAATTGAAGAACAATTAATTATTTGGGTGGGAAGTTAATTAAGTAATAATTATTTAACTATTAATTATTATTTGTAAATGAATTATTTAATTGCATTTTAAAAATGTAAATTGTGGAATACTTATTCAATTTAATTTTATCTTAGTTGTGGGATGCAGGGATTGTAAGGTAGTAGGATGGAAATGTAATTCAGCAATAATTAACAAGTTAATATTAATTGTTAAATAATTATTTGATTTATTTTAAATATGTAAATTATGGACATTTATTTTTACTTTAGGTGCAGACAGCATGGTTTGTAGGGGTGCAGGGAGGGAAGTTAATTGATTAATAATTGAATAACAATTATGTATTAATTGATAATTACTTTTTATTGAATAGCAATAGTTCTTTAAATACATATCTAAATATAATTTTTATGATAATTAATATTTTTTTTACCGAAGAGTTTAATCGTTTTTCTTCATTCATTAAGTATTTTCGCTACTCTTGCTTAGACTGCAGTAGGAATAGTAAAATTAACGTCTTGAAACTTCAAATCTTATCCTACTGTTGCACTCTTTGGAGTGGGAATAGCAAATTTCACCCCTCCGAAATCTAACGCTTTCCCTATTGTTGCAGAGACAGGAATGGGAATAGTAAATTTTACCCTTCAAAAGGCTAACACTTTACCTACTGTTGCCCTGATTGGAGTGGGAATAGTAAATTTCACCCCTCCGAAATTCAACGTTTTCCTTACTGTTGCACAGATTGGAGTCGGAATAGTAAATGTTACCGTTCCAAAGTCCAACACTTTCACTACTATTGCACTATTTGAAGTGGGAATATAAAATTTACCCCCCGAAACCCAACGCTTTACCTACTGATGTACAGACTGGAGTAGGGACAGTAAATTTTACCCATCCAAAGTCCAACATTTACCCTACTCTTCTGCTGCTGGGAGTGGAAATAGTAAATTTTACTTCTCCGAAATTGAATGCTTTCCCTACTGTTGCAGTGTTGTATTAGCTGAGCTAACTATAACTCACGATCCCGCAATGCACTGCTTATGATCTCGCATATTACATCTCTCATGACATGGTCAGTGATTATATCACTGATGATATCTCTAATTATATTATTGATGACATCACTGATGACATCATCCACAAAATCACTGATGCACCCACTCACACCCCAATATAACCTTTCATACACCCACTCCAACTTCCACACTACCATTCTCAACACCATTGACATACCCATACCACACTTACACACCCACTCACTGATTTACATGTCTACACATAAAGTTTTAGTGCAGCTATTTAGTAAGATGCTAATTTAACTTTCCCCTTTGTATTCATTTGTTGAAATAACTACATCAAAAATCAATTTTTCTTGACAGCAACACCGGAGGTCACAAACAATGACATCAGTAGTCATGAATAAAAATGACAAAGTGTAAAACAGATATATATACATATTTTACACAAAGTTTGAGTCAGGCTGTTTAGTAGCATATTGGTTTCACTTTATTTTAACAACACATTTGAAAAAAACAACAATTTCAAAAAATAGCTTTTAACATCTGAACTCACGAATAGAACATAACTACCAACACCCATCAAACTACCCATTGTTACCCAAACTCATTAGGAATCAAAACTAGTGCAATGCACAATCTGTGACAAAACCCTCTCTAGCGGGACAAAAAAAAAATATTCATGTGGGATGACGTCCATGTTATATAATCCTAAACCCATCACAGAAAACATCTACAACTGGCGATCTAGCAGAGGGAACTGGAGGACCAGCTACATCAGTGGCAGCAGCAAAAATTCCCGGCCAGAAAGTCCCTTCAGAGGTGCAGACTACTACAACAAATATGGCTCCAGAGTTTTCAAGAATGGTCAAGTATTGCATGGACTGTAGTGTTCTTATAAGTGCTCCTGAGCAGTGTGTTACAGCTATTCGCAATGCTGCAAAAAATCATACATGCTAATTTTTTTCCCCTTTTATATTTTCTCCACATTTCTCAGTGCACATTTTTCAAATTCCTCCTGTCCCAGTTGCCATTTTCGTTACCATAAAAAAGAACAAAAACATTTTAAAACTTTACATAACCACAAAAAAATAATATAATTCAAAAACAAAACAGAAAATCAAGTCACCGGGAAATAAAGGAATATCATTGGATAATACACTTTTCAACTAAAAGAATAAGAAGAACACGCCCATTGATCTGTATTGAACATTCTTTAAGAGAAGTTCATAGTGAGCAGATTTATGCAATGCACAATATGTCACCAGATATTGTCAAGGGGTACAAATAAAAAATATTCTTGCGGGACTACGTCCATGCTTTACCATCTAAAAACATACCATAGCAATAGTGTAAAAGGAGCAAGAAGGCAACTCAAGTCTGAAAGACCCACAACTTCAATAGCAGCCGCAACAACATTGGGGCAGAGAGTCCCTTCAGAGATCCAATGTCACCTTCAAGATTTGACTCTACAGTTTTCCCGGATGGCATCATAGTGCATGGATTGTGGAGATATTGGGGCATATTATCAAGAAACGGCGTTAAAATTATCGCCGCTTTAGTGGCAGAAAACTGCCGCTAAAGCGGCGATAATGGGCTTGATAATATGCTCTTGAGAACTCCAATAGAAGCCCATGTTCTGGTGTCAACATGGGCTTCTATTGGAATTCTCAAGGGCATATTATCAAGCCCATTATTGCCGCTTTAGAGGCAGTTTTCTGCCGCTAAAGCGGCGATAATTTTAACGCCGTTCTGGATAATATGCCCCGTAGTGAGTGCTGGAGAGCAGTCCACAACAGCCCTTGGCAATGCTGCAAAGAATCATAAATGTTGATTTATTTTTTTTATCTTTGGCCCTTCATAGTTTTTTCACATTAGTAGGCATTTATTATTTTACAAAACAGGTATCTAATATCTATGTGTTGTTCATTTCACTATCTTCTAATTTATTGTAACACCACTTATACATAACTTGCCGTATGGACAAGTCAAAGCGTTCCTCTACAAATAAATACACAGCTAACTTTTGCCAGTTATTATTATTTACCTTTTCACTTTTTAAATACAAGTCAACAGTCTGTGTTTGAATCTTCCGGTGAGTGCATCGAAAACATATACAAACATACTCTGGTTTTTGAGACCACACTGTGTTAAATTTTGTAATCTTTTTTCAAAACTATCAACTGTAACATCTGTGTCCTGTTCTGCAACTCCTCCTATTAACAACTCTTCATTTTCCCTAGAATCCTGCACAGGACCAAAGAAACAAAACTGCACATCATCACAAACCTTTTCTACATCTGCCACAGTACCATGCAAAAGTGCTCTATTCATTTCTCCAAAACATAAAGCAGGAGTTTTCACATAGTACAGCCTCCTAACTAAAGTTTGCATTGTTGAGTGGTGTACAGCTAACATCCTGAAATGATGAAAGGTGCTTTGGCACACTTTGGGGTCCATTACGATGACTGGCGGATGCACCTCCGCAATGCTGGCGGTGGGAGAAAACGCCATTTACCGCGCACCGGCAGCGGTCTTCACGCCCGCAATATTAGCATGTCTAGACAGAGCCATTTCCCGTCCGCTGCGGTGTGACACCGACCGCCATCAAAGTGTGCCCGCCAGCGCGGCGGAGTGAGCCAATGAGCACTAACCGCCGTGCGGAATGACGTCCCGTCCGCAGAACAAATCACGATGCCGGAAAAAGGGCAGCACACCGCGGCGGAGCAACCGTATAGCCAAAGACGGCGGAGACACCACAGAGGAGCAAGAAAATAGACACCCGGACCACACCGCGATGGATCCAGCTCTACACGCCTTTCCGGTGCTGTATATGATACACCACCTGCAAGTCATTGACCGGCGCGGACGCCGTCGCAGGTACGTACACACACAACTGTGCATGCAACACAATACACAAGTCAAGGCTTTGAAAACGGTGCATGTCCACACCAGACACCCCTGTGGGGACAGGCACACAGCCATCACTGCATCCACACATGTCCCACCTGTCACAAAAACACCTTGCCACATCCTGGCTACCCATGTTCCGCGATCATGAACAAATGTCCCGGTGTCGTCACCGCCGCGGTCAGTGTGCAGGAAAACATGCACACAACGCAGAGGCCAGTGCCAGCGCCAGCCATGGCCACTGTACAAACAACACAAAACCACCACTCAAAACACAACACACTAGCCCTCTCCCTGAACGTACATATCATGTGCCTGCCATGTGCCACTCCTGCACAACAACAACACAGGTGAATACACACCCTGCCCCACATCCCTAACATCTGCAGAGATAGCCACAGCAGGAGTTGTTGCACAGGAACACATACCACAGAAGGCCAGGCCCCAGCCAACACACACACCACAACAACACCACACACATGCCCAGAACACTGAGCTCCAGCACAAAATGTACACACACACACACATATTGATGATCAAACAATTCACTGCACACACAGCCTACCAACTTACACAGACACACCCTACCCTGCCTCACAGCCACATACACAGACCACATGCTATCAGCAATGGAGGACAACATACATGAAAGCTAAAGTGATGTGCCCACAAAGGGAAGGACAAGGACACAACTATCAAGCATGTGTACATCACATGCAAGACAACAGACCTCTGAGAACACCCACAGCCCATCAAATCACACATGGCTGCCACAGTGAGTCAACCCAAAACACAAGCACCTCAATTCAACAACTCCGGGAGACAGGAAGGCCACCCATGTCAAGGCACAGGGATGAGAGGAAGGCCATGAACTCAAATACTGAACAGACACACATTGGTATGCAGTTACCTGAGAAGAGCATCTCTGCACCACAACACACAGGCCCAATTCACACACTCCATGATTGAGAAGCACAAGTAGGATACGTCACACATCCCCCCTCTCACATCAGCAGCACACAACACTCCCATGTGCACCAAATCACAATTGCAGGGCACAACAAGTACACATACACGCACACCACTCCAGGGTGACACATGGGTGTAGTTGACAATGCAGGTGCACACACATCAAGAGTCACCACAAAGTCACCCCCTTCACACCACACACTTCTCCACCACCAAAGTGTACACTTTGGAAGTAAGGCATGGGACCAGGATTACTGACCACCACAAGAGGACCGTACACATACACTGCTGGGCACACAGTAAGTAAGCTCACACAGACACCATGACCCGTGCCAACCTGCATGAAAGCCTGTGCATAAACTCCCACCCTGTGCTGACATTGCCTCCAAACATGACATGTCTACACCATAGACAACATGGACAAAGAAGGATGATGACAACAAGAACATTTTCAAAAACCACCTTCACTGCACCCACAAGTATAAGAGTCAGGAAGAATTGAAGTCCCTGTCACCCCTGCAAAAACATGGAAACGTGAGACAACCCATTGCCAATGTTGAAGTGCCATACTGAGCATGTGACACAGTAAACCATGCACACACAGAAACAGTTTTATTGAGAAATTATACTGACAGAACTGACAACAGGAACAACTGTCTTTATTCACACTTGTGCAGAGATAGATAACAAATGTGGGCAACTGCAGGGCCAGTGGCCACTACAATGTACAGAGTAGTAACATCAGAAGCTGCACAGGCAGGGGGCAAACAGTAGTGATCAACAAGGCAAGTACAATGTGCAGAGTAGTCACATCAGAAGCTGCACAGGCAGGGGGCAAACAGTAGTGATCAACAAGGCAAGTACAATGTGCAGAGTAGTCACATCAGAAGCTGCACAGGCAGGGGGCAAACAGTAGTGAGCAACAAGGCCAGTGGCCAGTCCAATGTGCAGGTGAAGTCCATGAGAAGCTGCACAGGCAGAGTGCAAACAGCAGTGAACCACAAGGCAAGTACAATGTGCAGAGTAGTCACATCAGAAGCTGCACAGTCAGGGGGCAAACAGTAGTGAGCAACAAGGCCAGTGGCCAGTCCAATGTGCAGGTGAAGTCCATGAGAAGCTGCACAGGCAGGGTGCAAACAGTAGTGATCAACAAGGCGAGTACAATGTGCAGAGTAGTCACATCAGAAGCTGCACAGGCAGGGGGCAAACAGTAGTGAGCAACAAGGCCAGTGGCCAGTCCAATGTGCAGGTGAAGTCCATGAGAAGCTGCACAGGCAGGGTGCAAACAGCAGTGAACCACAAGGCAAGTACAATGTGCAGAGTAGTCACATCAGAAGCTGCACAGCGAATGTGTGCGAATATATCATGCCATGCTCAGCAACAGAGTCATGGGGATAACAATGGGCATCACAGACACCGCTGTGGACAGACAGATGTGTGAGGGTGACTACCACTCAGATGTGGCTGTCTGTCGGACTTGGAGGTGAGTGTGTCGCGGTCAGTAGGAGGACTGCCCCGGGGAGTGTGAGGAACATCTGTGGAAGAGACATCTCTGGCTTGGGAAGCTGGAGGGCTGCTTGGACCAGGTGGGGTGGTGGCACGGGGAGGTGGACTGATGCTGTGGTGAGACACAGTGTGTGCAGGAGATTGTGGAGGGGTGCCTTTCCACTTTTTGGGGATCCTGAAAGGCTTCCCTGTGTGGGGACTAATGGGAACTGGTGTGGCCACAACAGGTAACCCCACCACCAAACCTGCTCCCAGTGCTGACTTTGTGGCCCCCTCTGGGGACATGCTGGATCCAGCTGTGCGCTTCCCTGGGGCTTGCCTCCGCCCTTCCAAACCCTTTCTACTATGTTTAGCCCCTACAGTGCCCCCTTGTGCCTGCTTCACAGGGCTCGGGATGGGAGTGGAGGTTGTGGGTGGATCAGCCATAGGGCCCTCATCCAGTGTAAGCCTTGCAGGTAACACCTCCTCAGTGGGCAGGGAAACTGCCTTCTTTGCTTTGCGAGTGGTCCTTGGGACAGGAGAGTGCTTTGTGGGGGATGACTCTGAGGCCTGTGACCCTGAGGCCTTTTTCTTGCCCCTCTGCCCTTGGTGTCGCCTGACGGGCTTTTCTCTCTGTGCTCTGGGGTGGTCTTAGTTTTCTGTGGGGATGGTGTCTGCGGCCTGGACCGTTTGGGCTGTTGCTGCTGCTGTGTGCTGCGTGTGCTGTATCTGGACTTTGGGGTCTGTTGAGCATTGTCACTGTCATCAGAGGTGCACAGTGACAGGGGGGTGGCCAAAGGGACAGGAGCTGCTCCCTGAGAATGTGCCTGTTGCAGAGCTGCCGTCACTGTTAAGGACAATGACTGCACAGTCCGGTGTAGCCCACCCACATCCGAATGTATGCCCTCCATGAAAGCTATCACCTGGCCCAACTTTTTTTCGTGGTCTAGGAAGGCATTGAGGAGAGCTGTCTGCCCCACACACAGCTGGCGCAATAGCTCTACTGACTCAGCACTGAGGGCTGCAGGGCTGACATGGGCCGGGGCAGCAGTGCCTGGGGTGAAGGACACTCTTCCCTTTCGACTTGTGCGAACACGGGCAGCACCAGTGGAAGTAGATGGGAGGCTGGGCACTGGACGCTGTGTGGCGGAAGAGGAAGCAGAGTCCCCGTTCCCTGTGGCCCCCAACATGGATGCGTCACCGCTGGCGTCAGATGACGTAGAGCTTTGCGTCTCGGGTTGTGATTCCTCTAGCAGACTCCTGTCCCCCTCCTCGGCGCTAGTTACATCTGTGTCACTCTGCTCCGGTGCGGCTGTTGCACTGGATGCCTCACCGCTGGTGTCCGTCCCCGGTCCCTCAACGCACACAGGAGATGCTACATGGGAGAGAGATTTAGTGTTAGTGGAGTGGCACCAACTGAAGTAACATGTGCAAGTAAATCACCATTCAAGAAGATGTGTTATCCACGTTGCACATCACCCTGACTAAATATACATTGCCACCTCAATTATCAACCCAACAGTGCATGTAAAGAACAAATCCAGCCATAAGTGATCCCGGTGACTCACACAGCACACCATCCTGCCTGTGGCCCACTTCAGACACAGGCACAAAAAGCTCTCTGACCACACAGGGTGCTGAGGATAGCAAGGATGAACACCACAACATGGTGTCAATTACGTACATGGATGGAGCAGTAGGGGAGCACACACACACAGACCACAACATAATAGCCCACAATGGCCATTAGCGCATCCCAGCCACCATGTTGCTTGCACGGGCACAAGTACTGTAGCACATTGTCCTCAGAAGTTGTAGCAGCTGAAATCTGCTGTCAGGCATTGCACGCATTGATTGAAACACACTCAGATTAGGCACACTGCCGTCACCAGCAATATGAATTCACACAGTACCCCACTGCACAAGGTACCTGAATGCCACAGCTTTGATTGCAATGTCAATGCACATTGGGCAGATCACATCAGTGAGTACAGGTGGGACAAATGCATGTCAGATGCACCCAACACAGACTCCACTTACAATCCACTGCATCACACTACCAACTTCACATAGCTCAGAGTTTGTCCAATCTGTGGACACATGCAGCCACTCCCTGCCAAAGCCACCCATCAACAAATACTCACCCCTAGCTTGCTGCTGATGCTCCTTCAATTGTGCATCCAACTCAGGCTGTGTTACGGCCAAGATGCGGGCCATTAGTGGTGTCATAGTGCGTCGGGCCAACCTGCCGCTCCGAGGGAGCAGTCCCAGCGTCATCTCGGCCACGTTCTTGCTCAGCCAGCAGATGTCGTCCCACCTTTTATGACAGTGGCTGCGCCGTCAGTTTGACACACCCAGATCACGCACCTTGGAGGCAATGGCCCTCCACACGGCTTTACGCTGGTGGACTTTCAGCTGCAGGCATGGGAGCGAGAGGGGTAATACATCAGTGACACAGTGTATACTACCAAAATCTCTCAAGACAGTGGCACGATACTCACTCCTCCCAAATCAACAGATATGTGTAACAGAGACAAGAATGCATGGCACATGGTACAACGGCATTGGAGAACCACACGTGAATCCATGCAGGTGGGAGGGTGGACACAGTACCTCTACATCCCATTCACATGCAGGATGCCAGCACATCAAGCAATGTGTAGTCTGCCCACATCTACTGTCCGCTGTTAGCTAGAGCAACACATAGATTAGATAGAAACACATGGTTGTTGGTGGACTTACTGTGTCCAACACTGCGCAGCCCCCAATGTCCTAGCCCTGTGAATGGCTCACTGTGTCATGGAGCTCATATACCGTGACATCAACTCTCATACACACACCCTTGTCACAAGGCTTGTCGTGTGCAATCTACAGGGCTGAGATGGCTCTTTGATGAAGATGTGTGAACAAAAGACACATGGAACACACTGTACATGCAGTGATGTGTACTTGTGGGAATTGGGCGGCGACTGTGCAGGCCAGGTGGGCTGACACTGAGAGGGACATTTGGGACCCACACAGCCATTCACACAAGCAATCACTGGCCTGACTCCTGCATTACCAATTTGCTGATTCACTGTATGGCTGACAGGACAATATATGTCCCTCAAATCTGGATGGGCATGCAGGGAAACGTGTGAAAGAGGCTACACAACCCTTCCCCCTGGAGAAAACATGCTAGGCAGTGCATGTTAGAGCCCCACACTCACTGACACACACTGCAGCACCTCCACCTCACGTGTGCCCCCCCTGCACTCTCACTCACACTGTTGGAGACTTACCACGACATTAGGGGCACCATAGAGCCTTGGGTACTGTGCAAGCACCCCGTCCACCAGGACCTCCAGCTCCTCGCTGATGAAGGGACTGGCCCGGATCTTCTGTGTCCTCGACATCACTGTGGACAGGTGGCAGCAGCAGGTGGAGTTCAGGGATGGCAGGCAGCAGTCCCTGGAGGCAGCAGCAGCAGGTGGAGGGTGGCAGGCAGCAGTCCCTGGAGGCAGCAGCAGCAGGTGGAGGGTGGCAGGCAGCAGTCCCTGGAGGCAGCAGGTGGAGGGTGGCAGGCAGCAGTCCCTGGAGGCAGCAGCAGCAGGTGGAGGGTGGCAGGCAGCAGTCCCTGGAGGCAGCAGCAGCAGGTGGAGGGTGGCAGGCAGCAGTCCCTGGAGGCAGCAGGTGGAGGGTGGCAGGCAGCAGTCCCTGGAGGCAGCAGCAGCAGGTGGAGGGTGTCAGGCAGCAGTCCCTGGTAGCAGTGGAAATGTGGGGCACCCTCCCACACATATATAGGCCCCTGGGGCTGTGTCAGTGGTCCCACGCCGCTGCAATAGGTGCACCAGGTCTGCTATTTTTAAAATCATCCAATGTCCGCCTCCGCGGTGGCGGTGCACGCTTACCGTGATTTTCAAAGCCATATGAAGCAACCGCTATTGTGCGTCCCATTGGCTGCAAGGGCATGGACCATGGCGGTGACACACCGCAGGGGCCAGGCGCGCGCTACCGCGGTGGTGCATCTTTTGAATGCTTCCAATGACCGTCTACGTGGTTGCGGAACATGCCTACCGCTATCTTCAAAATTGCATCAGGCTACCGTGAGGGTGCTTCCCATTGGCTGCCAGGGCATGGTCCATGGCGGTGACAGTCAGCAGGGGCAGGCGGTAGGCACCGCCATATGGGTGCCATACAGTGCCTGTAGTGACCGTGAGCTGGGTAGCGGTGCATGCCAACCGCCATATACACATGTAGATATGGCTGAGACTACCGCGATTGTGTCTGGGGTATTGGCGGTGACAGTCCGCAGGGGCCAGGCAGTAGGCACCGCCAGATGGGTGCCATACAGTGCCTGTAGTGACCATGAGCTGGGTAGCGGTGCATGCCAACCGCCATATACACATGTAGATATGGCTGAGACTACCGCGATTGTGTCTGGGGTATTGGCAGTGACAGTCCGCAGGGGCCAGGCGGTAGGCACCGCCATATGGGTACCATACAGTGCCTGTAGTGACCGTGAGCTGGGTAGCGGTGCATGCCAACCACCATATACACATGTAGATATGGCTGAGACTACCGAGATCGTGTCTGGGGTATTGGCGGTGACAGTCCGCAGGGGCCAGGCGGTAGGCACCGCCAGATGGGTGCCATACAGTGCCTGTAGTGACCGTGAGCTGGGTAGTGGTGCATGCCAACCGCCATATACACATGTAGATATGGCTGAGACTACCGTGATCGTGTCTGGGGTATTGGCGGTGACAGTCCGCAGGGGCCAGGCGGTAGGCACCGCCAGATGGGTGCCATACAGTGCCTGTAGTGACCGTGAGCTGGGTAGCGGTGCATGCCAACCGCCATATACACATGTAGATATGGCTGAGACTACCGCGATCGTGTCTGGGGTATTGGCGGTGATAGTCCGCAGGGGCCAGGCGGTAGGCACCGCCAGATGGGTGCCATACAGTGCCTGTAGTGACGTCCGTGGACTTGCGGAGCAGGTTTGCTGCACATATGGAGTCATCCATCTCTATCCATAGCCCAACATGAACAGTGCCCAGTGTCTCCAACATTGAAGGACCCTCATGAGGCCAACATAACGAATGGGACATTTAACTCCATGTCACCTACACATGTCATATATGTGTATGTGATAAATTGCATTGACACATACACACGCACATGTCACATGTGATGTGTAAGGGCATGTAGACTGTACAGTTTTTGTGTTGCATAGCATATGTAGCTAATGGTCAATGTGTGTAGGTGCAATGTAACGCACAATGCTGTCTCATTGTGTGAACTAGGGGCATCACTGACTGTCACATTGTCTACTGCACATGCACACACGTGTTCACCATGCTCAGGCTGTGGTCAGTGTGTACTTGATGTGTGCCATGTGATAGCAGCACGGTGTGCTAGGGTAGTATTGTAGTTTGACACATATGCTGGGGGTAATACTCACAGGTGTGCGCACACATGTGGTGCCATATCCCACTGTGCATGCCAATGAGCAGGAGGTGTGCACAGATCATTGCTGCGGGTAAGGTGACAAGTGTACGAGTAGTGTGCCTGTTGTGTACCGACTTGTGCAGTGCTCTGTTGGTTGATGGTGCAGTCTGTAACATTTGGCAATGTGTCTGTAGAAATGTGAAATGTCCTGTACATCTCATGGTGTGTTTCATTGACATATGTGCACTTTCATCTGACCTAGGAGGAGGCCCAATATCCATCGTCCATTCACAGTGCTGGCTGACATGGAGAATGAAGAGATCATCCGCAAATTCAGGCTGGATAGAGTTTCCCTACAAAACCTATGTGCCATGTTGGAGCCCCACCTGCAGCCACGTCGCACATATCCAACAGCTTTCACTGCGACAGGCTCATTCCAGCACACGGTAGCAAGCGCAGGTGGGATGTCACAACCGATGTTCAACATGGTGCTGAGGGATGTACTGTCAGCTATGATGAACTACAAGGACAGATACATTCAATTCCCCAGGGGGCCAGAGTTGGTTGCTGTGAAGGGAGATTTTTATGCCCTTGGACACATCCCCCATGTTGTTGGTGCCATTGATTGCACACATGTTGGGCTTGTGCCACCACAGGCACTTGAGCAAGTTTACAGAAATCGGAAGCATTACCACTCAGTAAATGTTCAGGTGGTGTGCCGGGCGGACATGATCATCTCCCACGTGTGTGCCAGGTATCCCGGGTCAGCCCATGATTCGCACATCATGCGCAGCAGCATCGTCCCGCAGCTGATGGCCAATCTGCTTCCTGAGCGTGCATGGCTTGTGGGTGAGTATGCATAGTGGAGTAGCGGGGTGTGTGTGTGACATGCTGTCCTGAGGCATTGTGGAACATCAAGGTTAATCTGTGTTTCTCACACCCAGGTGACTCTGCATATCCTAACCGTCCGTGGTTGCTGAGCCCACTGCGGAATCCTGTGACAGCAGCTGATGTGCAATATAATGATGCCCATGG
The DNA here is from genome assembly GCA_963921515.1 of Calotriton arnoldi. Taxonomy (NCBI): domain Eukaryota; kingdom Metazoa; phylum Chordata; class Amphibia; order Caudata; family Salamandridae; genus Calotriton; species Calotriton arnoldi. The sequence goes on from CAWUFW010006935.1 coordinate 239,945, forward strand.
GAGGACACAGCGTGTAATAGAGCGTACATTTGGTCTCCTAAAGTCACGATTTCGCTGCCTGGACCGTACCGGAGGTGCCCTGATGTACTCGCCAAGGAAGGTGTGTCAGATAGTCGTGGCATGCTGCATGCTCTACAACCTGGCCATTCGCAAGGCAATACCCCTGATCCTGGATGATGATGAGCAGCCAAGGCCCCCGCCTGCAAACCAACCCGGGTCCAGTGATGAGGACAGTGGAGAGGAGGAAGGTGTCGACATGCGTCAACAGCTCATCAACCGCTACTTCACTTGAAGGTGAGTGACGATGTAGGAGGGACACATGGTCTGATGGTGTTGCAGTTGCTGTGAGGGTGTATGTGAGCTTGGTGACTGCAGCCTTGTGTTCACTCCTTGATGGTTGGCAATGTTTGTGGGATAGGGTAGTTTGACACAGATACAGGATGTCTCCATGGCGACTGTTGCTCTGTGTAATGTGTGAAGATTGGAGTACCTTGTTGACAAGTGTTGTGTGAAGTGTGTGATGCCACACCAAAACAAGTGACTCTTGTTCTAATGTTTTTCCTAGGTCCCTTCAGCCTCTCCTTGCCTACCTACATTCCATTTCCCTGGGACATTTACATCACGGTGAAGGTTGAACATCCTGTATTAAAGACGGAGCAGACACAACAACATGTGTGTAAGGTGTATTTATTTACAATAGTGACATGTGAGGGTCGAGAAAATGTACATGGGGGGGTAATTTGAAGAAATGAGATGACGGTCATGGTAGATGAGATCATTGAGTAGTCACCAGAGTGATGTGGAGACCCAGTCCAACAGACAGATGCCATTCACATGGCAGTGTGGGGAAGGATAGTCCAAAAGGTAAAAGCAGTGGTGCAGTGGTCTGCCATCATGGCTGGCTCCGGGACTTGCCTTTGGCAGGTGCTTTGGCACGTGATGCCTCCTGGCCTTTCCATGGACGGCCCCTTTTGCGCTTGACTGGAGGGGCCTGTGCTGCAGGGGCAGTGGTGTCTGAGGACTCACCCCCCTCTGTGGACGCAGGGGAGGATGACGAACTGTCATCCTGCTGCCCATCAGGGGAGGCGGAGATGTTGAATGTTGCGCTGGCCTGTCCCTCAGAATCGCCACGTGCTGCCCAAAGAGGTCCACAATTTGTCCCATGCGGGTGTCCATGGACCTCATCAGCAGGAGGAGCTCCCGAGAATCTTCCTCAGACCGGCCCATTCGTCCCTGGGCCTGTTCGTATGCCCCAAGGACTCTGTTGATGTGGGACAGGGCTTCCGTCCCAGGCTCAGTTCCCCTCTGCATGACCCTGCCCCTTCCACCTACACTGCTGCCACGGGCCTGTTGGCTCCCCACATTGCTCTGCTGCATCCTCTCCCTGGCCTCCTCAGTAGATGTCGTGGGGTGCTCATCACCTGGGGCAGGGAGGGTGTTGCGGGCAGCCGTGGTGGTGGTGGTGGTAGTGGTTGCCACACAGGCCGTGACAACAGCTGTCTGGGGAAGGTCATGGGTTGCAGCAGATGTGGTTGTGGGGACAATGGGTGCCTGGGCCTGGTTGCGGCCTGCCACAACAGATGTGCTGGCTTGGGGCTCCTCATCCAAGGAATCCAGGGAGTCTTCATCCAGTAGCCTCTGTTCCGGGGTGGGGGACTGGCTCTGCAGGTTGGTTGTGTCGTCCTCTGCAGTGAGTTCTTGGTTACCTGTGGGTCAGATGAGAAATGGTCATTGTGTTGCAACCAGCAAAGCTTCTGTTCGCACTGTTACATCAACTATTTGTACATCCAACAGTTGTTCACTGATCTAATTTGCAGTTACCGACATCCAGTGATGCTTTACAAGCTGTTGAGGTACATGCATTACTCGTCCATATTGGGAGTTGGCAAGATATGACATGCACAATTTACATTTTTTACATTGACAGGTTCATGTTGGCATCTAGTGAGTGTTTAATCATATGTGATCCTGTTACGCATGTATGTCACTTGTTGTGCCCTTGCAGCCGTTTTCTCTGCACATTGGGGGAACATTGTAGTTGCATCCATACCTTTGGCATGTGGTGTACATATCTGTATTTGCACTTCCAGCCATGCTTTCTTTGCTTTCATTTGGTCCTTGCTGGTCTGGACCCCTGCCATTTTCAGATGGCATGCAGTGGTGTGCAGGGTTGTGCACTGAGTTAAATCTACATGTGGATCTGAATGTCACACTTTGGTTGCTGTCATGGTTTCATTTGCTTAGGTGTGTGCACACTATATTGGCCAATGCTATCTGGGTGTGCAGTTGTGCAATGTGAGGCCTGGTGTCCTATGCCACCATGCTTGTCGTGAGGCATATCTGGCTGCATGTAGTGACTGGTGATATGTTCTGTTTGCTGTTTTGTGCTTGTATTTGTAAGACCTCTGTGTGTGTGTGTGAGGAAGGCTTCCATCTTGGTCCAGTGTGGGACAAGTCAGCATGATATGTCTACCTACCAGTGATTTGGAAGTGGACATTGCAATGACTGACACATGCATCTTAGTGCGAGGGTGTTATCAGTCTTGGGGGCTGGAGGTCATGTGGGCTTGTGTGAGTTGTTGTGCAAGCTTCCCACCCCCACATGCCCCGACCTGTGAGATGCGGTTAGCTACCTGTTAGTTGAGTGGGTGGCATACAATGCCTGCCACATGATTCTGATTGGGGGTGGAGTGGCCCATCCTACTCAGGGGTGGGACAGCATGCATAGTGGGATTTGTGGGACAATTTGCCAACCCCACAACACTGTCTCCGTGTGAAGATGGCTACCTACCGGTTGAGGTGAAGGTGAGCAATGACATGGCTATGTGACTTAAGAGTCATTCTTGGGAGGAACGTGCCTGTGGTGAGCAGAAGGTGTGTGTGGGTTTCAGTACCCAAACTTTTTACATCACATTAGGGCATGGGGTGTGGCCCCACCATCACTGTTGTCCCAACTATCTGGGCGAGGGTTCACTCCCCCAACATTTGCAGGCAAAATAGGGCATGGGGTATATCCACCCCATCACTGTTGTCCCAAGTATCTGGGTGTGGGGTCCACTCCCCCAACATTTGAAGGCACAATAGGGCATGTGGTATAGGCTCCTATCACTGTGGTGACATACAGCAGGTTGAACATCTCACCCAGCAAACATTTCCACACTATCATGGTTTCATGGGATTTGTGGACCTGAGAACATGATCATAGTACTGGTGATGCAGTTGTTCCGGGGCATCCATACACTTACATGTTGTCATCAACAGTGGTGTGTTTGTAAGATACAGTCATCCATGTGCAGACAATGTGTGCTTTTGGGGCCAGACTATACCAGCACTGTTCAGACAGACAGTGTGAGATGTGACCATTGTCAATGCATACACACATTGCTGGTCCCAAGCAGACACATTTGTGCATTTTAGTCAGACAAGGTGCTCTTGTTATGCAATTCAGTGCAGCACTGTGGCAGCTGGGTCTGTTGCAAGACAGTTGGGATGTGCAAAGTTTAGCTGTGTGAGTCCCAGGTCAAGTGGAGTTTTTTGGTAATCTGCACTTCCACTGTTTACATTGCAACACTGTGGTATGACATGGGTGATTAGCACTTTGACAACCAACCTGCAAGACACTGCTGCAGGGAAGCATGATAGGTGTTAGTGTTGCAGTGTGTGATGCCTGGCACAGTAGACACAATGTGGGAAATTTTGGCAGTGAGACTTGTGCACGCTGAGTACAATACGACTGTTTAGCATAATTTGTGTAGGTGACTGTGGACAAAGTGGGATGGTGTGATGTGCGGGGGAACAAACGTAACATGCCTATGAGTGGGACAAGTGCTCCATCATGCTGATCTGTTGAAGAAGTGGGCCTGTTGTGGGTTGTACTGCAGTGTCACCAATTCCACACACCACTCCCAGTTGAAATGGTTACCTACCAGTAAGTTTGATGAGTCACATTCAATATCTGCCACATGGTTGCGGTTGTGGGGAGTGCTCCATCTTGCGCAGCTGTAGCACAAGGGGGCCTGGTGGGAGTTGTAGTGCAGACTTCCAAAGCACACACACACACCTCCCTGTGAGGATGGCTACCTACCTGTTAGGTTAAGGTGAGCAATGCAATGGCTGCCACATGGGGGGGGGGGTCAGGGCTCCATCTTGCGCATCTGTAGGACAAGGGAACCTGGTGGGAGTTGTAGTGCAGACTTCCAAAGCACACACACACCTCCCTGTGAGGATGGCTACCTACCTGTTAGGTTAAGGTGAGCAATGCAATGGCTGCCACATGGGGGGTCAGGGCTCCATCTTGCGCATCTGTAGGACAAGGGGGCCTGGTGGGAGTTGTAGTGCAGACTTCCAAAGCACACACACACACCTCCCTGTGAGGATGGCTACCTACCTGTTAGGTTAAGGTGAGCAATGCAATGGCTGCCACATGGGGGGTCAGGGCTCCATCTTGGGCATCTGTAGGACAAGGGGCCTGGTGGGAGTTGTAGTGCAGACTTCCAAAGCCACACACACACCTCCCTGTGAGGATGGCTACCTACCTGTTAGGTTAAGGTGAGCAATGCAATGGCTGCCACATGGGGGGGTCAGGGCTCCATCTTGCGTATCTGTAGTACAAGGGGGCCTGGTGGGAGTTTTAGTGCAGACTTCCAAAGCACACACACACACACCTCCCTGTGAGGATGGCTACCTACCTGTTAGGTTAAGGTGAGCAATGCAATGGCTGCCACATGGGGGGGTTCAGGGCTCCATCTTGCGCATCTGTAGGACAAGGGGGCCTGGTGGGAGTTGTAGTGCAGACTTCCAAAGCACACACACACCTCCCTGTGAGGATGGCTACCTACCTGTTAGGTTAAGGTGAGCAATGCAATGGCTGCCACATGGGGGGGTCAGGGCTCCATCTTGCGCATCTGTAGGACAAGGGGGCCTGGTGGGAGTTGTAGTGCAGACTTCCAGAGCACACACACAAACCTCCCTGTGAGGATGGCTACCTACCTGTTAGGTTAAGGTGAGCAATGCAATGGCTGCCACATGGGGGGGGGTCAGGGCTCCATCTTGCGCATCTGTAGGACAAGGGGGCCTGGTGGGAGTTGTAGTGCTGGCAGCATGTAAACATGTATCCATGGTGATGTTTGTAGCTACCTTTGAGGTGAACCTGAGGGACTGTTGGATTAATGTGTGAGAGATGTGTTGGTGAGAGTGTGGTGCTCATGACTGCATTTGTACCTGGGAGGTATATCTTAGTAGTGGTGCAAGACAGTACATGTCAGTGTGATGTTAGGCATTTGTTTGTACTTACCAGCCTCCACTCCCCCGGGTATTCCTGTGAGACTCTCTGGATGCAGTATGCCAAGCACCTTCTCCTCCCATTTGGTGAATGTCTTGAGTGGAACGGGAGGGCCACTGCCTGTCCTGTTAGCCAGCTCATGGTTCTTGGCTCTCTTTTTCTTGACCACTGCCTTCAGATCGTGCCAGCGCCTCATAATTTTATTTCTATTGCGTGGCACGGTCCCTACTGCATTTACCTTATCTACTATCCTTCTCCACATTAGCGTTCTTGTGGCTACTGGTGTCTGTTGTACCAGGTTACCAAACAATTGGGGTTCTACCCTGATTATCTCATCTACCAGGACCCTCAACTCACTGTCAGTGAATTTGGGCATTTTCTGTGGTGACATGGTGTGTGATGTGCCAAGGTGTTTGAGGTGCAAGTGTTGAGGTGGTGGTGGTGGTTGTGATGTGTATGGTGTGTGATGTGCAAAGGGGTTAGAGGTGCAGGTGTAGAAGTGGTGGTGGTGGTGGTGATGTGTGTGTGTGTTGTGCAGATTTGCCTCTCCTGTCAGCTGTGGTGTATGTCCCTTCAGTTCTGGAGTTTTGCAAAGGATTGTGGTCTGGTAGGGGGTTGGATTTATACTGGGCTATGTGGGTGTGTCAGGATGGGGTATTGGTTGCAGGTTTGGTGTGTGTGTCGTCCTGGGATTTGTAGTTTTTGAGTTTACCATGGGGGTGTGTCTTTGGGCTGTGTTAGATGTTTTTGGGTGCATGACTTGTTTGCTTGATGCACTTTGTGGGCATGTTGTGTGTATTTTTTCCGACCGCCATTTTTTTCACGGAGCGTACGCAGCGGTGGCTATGCTATGGCGCTTCCGCGGGCTCTCTCATTCCTCACTATTGTCGACCGCGGCGGTCGTAAACAGCGCTCTGCACCGCAGTCATGTCGGGGATATCATAATATCCATGGAGGTGTCTCCGCTGTGGTTGCGGTGGTTTGGGCTGTTTCCGCAGCGAATCCGAACGCCGCGGATGGGTTTCAGGCTTCTCCGCACGGGACGGGCGGTTTCTCGGGTCTCCTTTCCACAGCGGTTGGATTTTTACCGCCGAGGATCCTAATCTAGCTGTTGGTTTTCCCGCGGTAGCGGCGGGCGGTGAGTTTCCGCTACCATGGCGGTCGGGTAGCTTTTCCGACCGCCATCGTAATGACCCCCTTTGTTTGATAAACAAGCTATTGAGTGTCCCTGCAAATTTGTATGCTTTCTAATCTTGCTTATTTTGTGTTTTAAATGTTGCCTTGGAAAGATATGTCGAAATGTCCTTAATATATCAATGTATTGCTGTTGAATACTACAAACACTACTACAATTCCATTTCTATACAGGCGCCTGACTCCGCCTTCCTTGTACCTGTTCTCCAATAAATTGTTCTACATTTGTAGGTACCATCACCTGTTTCGCTATAGGAGTGCCATTCTTCATTTCATACCATCGTCCTCTGTAATCAATAGCATGACCTAAACTATTATCCTGGAGATAGCTTTCTTCATTAAAGAAAGACTCTGTACTAGAAGTATGTATGCATTCTCCATTAATCACTGTACAAAAGTTACTTCTATTCACCAATCTTTTATGGATTCTGTCTCCTGGTTAAGGTGTTTCCATCTTTACATTCTTTCCTGTTCTTTTTCTATAGCTTTTGTCCATTGTTATTCTTTCTCATTGTTTTAATTTTATTTTCATTATTTTGTAATCTTTGGAACTGTCCATATATATTTTTAAGAAATGACTTTGTCCTCTTACCAGTAGCTCTTTTTTCTTTCACCACTTTTTCTTCATTTTGCCCCTTTTGTGTCTCAGTTCTGCATAGATAATATAGTGGCCTCTGTTCCTTTTTCCGCCCAACTTGTGTAGGTATTCTCTCTGTAGTTATGCAGATATTGTTCTGTAAAAATAAATAAGCATATTTGAATTTTTATTCTAGACAATATACCAACTACTTTACTACTGGCTTACACATAATACAAAAACAGTTTTTATGTTATGTTGAAGTTTTAAATCTACAGATGAACCTAGCTACATAACTACAAGCACTTACTTCAATGTACCAAACCCAAACCAAAACACAAAACTTAATTTATTAGTTACCTTTTAATATTATAGCACCCTCTCCTATAACACAGCTGAACCATATCTCAGTTCTCACTTATACATAGTAAAAGACCACTTTATCCCTTTATAGTACATTTTAAATAAACATCAACCAAAGTGTAAAAGTACATACAGTGTCTTAATACTGTAAATCTGAAAACACAACATAAGAGCTATTTCTGTGCCTCTCTACCACTGTGTCACTGGTAGATTTAGTGTTTCAGTACTTTTTTACTTAGATGTGTCAGATTTAAATTTTGAGAAACACTACATATACAAATCTGCACATTAATCTGTATCACAGCATATAGCTCTCTAATTCTTCAGAGTACATGCAAACAGTGTGTGACAGGTTACATATATAATTCGCCAGATGGTTCTAAAAGAGTACATATTCCTCACTAAAACTTGAAAATATATGTGTTTGTGGTTGAGTACAACAATACTCCGTGGATGATTGGCTGAGTGCATAGATAGTGCCTAGGTGATTCCCTCAGAATATAGGTGGTCTCGTATTTGCATAATTAGTGCCTGTGTATTCACATGATGCCTCAACTTTAAAAAATAAATTCTGTCTCTTTAACACCTATCCCCACCAATACACTCTTAGCTCAGTGTATCTAGCAATCCAGTGGAACCAGTAGGTCACAAGTTCACAGCACATTCTAGAAGGAACATGCTATACTTCCAAATGAGATAAAGCAGGTGTGGTTTACTCCGCAGATTAAAAAGCATATCCATGTCTGTATTACATTTCTTTTTTTAAACAATAGCCAATAATAGGACTTCTTGCTAAGGCATCCAACACACTCCCTAATTGTATTAACTTTCATGCTGACAGCATCCAATTAAATATATCTTTTTATTTTTTTTAAAACACCTCCATTTTAACTGCTTTTCATTTGGAAAACTACCTCATTCAGCTCCAGCCTTCTCCTGACCGCTATTACTCCTTAACTTCAAACTGCTTAGAGTGTGGTTTGTGGGCCACAGCTATGTCTATTGGGCTAAAGAGGCTGCAAAAAACAGAGGTATTGACAGGGACTTGGGTGTGCCAAATGTGAAACCTACTTGGTTTGGCCAGAGAAGGTTAACGTTTCATAAGCTGCTGGCTTTGGTTAAATCCATTGTGGATTGCCGAGCTCCTCACCTCATGATTGTGCACTGTAGTGGCAATGACCTAGGCACATTGACTGGGGTAGGGCTGGAAATCCTAATGAAAGATACCTTTGCAGAACTGATGTCGCTTTTCCCTCACACTGTTTTAGTGTACTCTAATATATGCCAAAGACAGAAATGGAAGTGGTCAAATCAATTCTGTCCACAGATTGACAAAGCCAGGAAACATGTTAATAAAACTGTTTCTGCATTCCTCAGAGACCATCGCATGACCTGTATCTATAACAACAATCTGCGTTTTGACATGCATGGAATTTATAAAAATGATGGAGTGCACTTTACAGGCGAAGGCAACAGGGTGTTTCTTAGTAACCTGAAACTCTGCATCCAGTCTTATGTGTAGCTGTCATACATATACAATCCAAACACAAGGAGATGATAGACGGAGCGCTGAAACTTTTCAGACACTCACCCCCAGTCACAGATCTGGGTTGAATCCATCATCATTCTTTAGCTCACTTCGCCACCTCAGTTCAGACCCAGCTATATGCAAATCAGTCTTGACCCTGTGCCTCATGGGAACAGTCCAGCCCGAACTGCCAAGCCAGGTTTTCCCTGAACCGGAAACAAGCATCCTGGGACCGGTTTCTGGGTAACACCCTTCATCAGCCAGGCTAGCTTGAATCCAGTGGCAAAGTGAGCAAGGCACCCACGTGTGGGCATACCCTGCCAACTTAGGGCGAACAAAGCAAACACAAGGAGATGATGGACGGAGCGCTGAAACTTTTCAGACACTCACCCCCAGTCACAGATCTGGGTTAAATCCATCATCATTCTTTAGCTCACTTTGCCACCTCAGTTCAGACCCAGCTATATGCAAATCAGTCTTGACCCTGTGCCTCATGGGAACAGTCCAGCACGAACTGCCAAGCCAGGTCTTCCCTGAACCAGAAACAAGCATCATGGGACCGGTTTCTGGGTAACACCCTTCATCAGCCAGGCTAGCTTGAATCCAGTGGCAAAGTGAGCAAGGGACCCACGTCTGGGCATATCCTGCCAACTTAGGGCGAGCAAAGCAAACACAAGGAGATGATGGACAGAGCGCTGACATTTTTCAGTCACTCACCCCCAGTCACAGATCTGGGTTGAATCCATCATCATTCTTTAGCTCACTTCGCCACCTCAGTTCAGACCCAGCTATATGCAAATCAGCCTTAACCCTGTGCCTCATGGGAACAGTCCAGCCCGAACTGCCAAGCCAGGTCTTCCCTGAACCGGAAACAAGCATCCTGGGACCGGTTTCTGGGTAACACCCTTCATCAGCCAGGCTAGCTTGAATCCAGTGGCAAAGTGAGCAAGGGACCCACGTCTGGGCATACCCTGCCAACTTAGGGCGAACAAAGCAAACACAAAGAGATGATGGACGGAGCACTGAAACTTTTCAGACACTCACCCCCAGTCACAGATCTGGGTTGAATCCATCATCATTCTTTAGCTCACTTTGCCACCTCAGTTCAGACCCAGCTATATGCAAATCAGTCTTGACCCTGTGCCTCATGGGAACAGTCCAGCCCGAACTGCCAAGCCAGGTCTTCCCTGAACCGGAAACAAGCATCCTGGGACCAGTTTCTGGGTAACACCCTTCATCAGCCAGGCTAGCTTGAATCCAGTGGCAAAGTGAGCAAGGAACACACGTCTGGGCATACCCTGCCAACTTAGGGCGAACAAAGCAAACACAAGGAGATGATGGACGGAGCGCTGAAACTTTTCAGACACTCACCCCCAGCCACAGATCTGGGTTGAATCTATCATCATTCTTTAGCTCACTTCGCCACCTCAGTTCAGACCCAGCTATATGCAAATCAGTCTTGACCCTGTGCCTCATGGGAACCGTCCAGCTCGAACTGCCAAGCCAGGTCTTCCCTGAACCGGAAACAAGCATCCTGGGACCAGTTTCTGGGTAACACCCTTCATCAGCCAGGCTAGCTTGAATCCAGTGGCAAAGTGAGCAAGGAACACACGTCTGGGCATACCCTGCCAACTTAGGGCAAAAAAGCAAACACAAGGAGATGATGGACGGAGCGCTGAAACTTTTCAGACCCTCACCCCCAGTCACAGATCTGGGTTGAATTCATCATCAATCTTTAGCTCACTTTGCTACCTCAGTTCAGACCCAGCTATATGCAAATCAGTCTTGACCCTGTGCCTCATGGGGACAGTCCAGCCCGAACTGCCAAGCCAGGTCTTCCCTGAACCGGAAACAAGCATCCTGGGACCGGTTTCTGGGTAACACCCTTCATCAGCCAGGCTAGCTTGAATCCAGTGGCAAAGTGAGCAAGGACCCACGTCTGGGCATACCCTGCCAACTTAGGGCGAACAAAGCAAACACAAGGAGATGATGGACGGAGAGCTGAAACTTTTCAGACACTCACCCCCAGTCACAGATTTGGGTTGAATCCATCATCATTCTTTAGCTCACTTCGCCACCTCAGTTCAGACCCAGCTATATGCAAATCAGTCTTGACCCTGTGCCTCATGGGAACAGTCCAGCCTGAACTGCCAAGCCAGGTCTTCCCTGAACCGGAAACAAGCATCCTGGGACCGGTTTCTGGGTAATATACAATCAACACAATGGCTCTTGTCAGAGCCACCCTAGTGCCTGAAATATTGTTACTTTTTTTATAGAGATCCTTTTTTTTTAGTTTTTAGAAATCTTCGTGGCAACGTCGCAATGGTCACGAATAAGTTGTGAAATCACAATACAAAATCAGACATTCAACCAACACCAGCACATCCAAAAATATTAACTAAAAAAATCCATTCTAAACATTGCGCTACACACATTACTATATGCATGCTTCTTTAAAAACATGTTTAAACTAATTTTTTTGTTCTAAGTTTCTTTAAAATCCATCTTTAAGGCCTTTTTTCCGTTTTCGTGGTTATTCGGGGAGCAGCGATGACGCTGTTAACTGTGACGATCGTGCATTTTACATAAAGTGAAAAACACATTTATGAACACATTTTACAGTATTATACACACTAGGGGTTCACTACTGTACACTTCAAACTCATGTTTTTTGAGTGTATTTCTAGAACAACGCTTTTTTAAAACCTATGTTCCGTTTTCGCGGTGAGCCAGAAGAACGCGCTGACATTGGCAATTGCGATCCCCAAGGAGATGGCGTGAAAGCAGAGAGCAAAAGCAGGAATTTAATAGCCACCACCACATTAAAAAATTATAACTATATAATTAATTCTCACCATCACACTAGATAAATCGCTATCTAGATAACTTTATAAAAACATTTATCAGAATCTCAATATAATACAATGTGTATTAATGATTTACTAATATATTTTTTATATTTCCACCAATATTCGCAGTGTTGCCGCGATACTCACGATGTCCCCGTAACGGTACATGGGGGGCCATGCTGGCGGTCGCGACATCGTCACGAATATGGCATGCGATGAAATAAAAATTAATTTTGGACACATAACTTGTGTCACTAACACACCCCTTTCTCAAACATGTGGTCAGAGTATCTACACCCGAACCCCTTATGCTAGCTTTTACACAAATTTCAGCCCCAATAACAGGTGCCGAACGATAAAATGGTGGCCGTAACTTTCTGTTCAGTTTGTGTCCAGCCAATCACAGAATTCCCCATGGCGTGCGCATCTGCGATTAATGGCGAAACCACTGCAAAATATCCACAGCCAGAGATATATCTATAAACTCTGGCTTAAATTTCTCAAAAACTACTTGACGGATTTGCATCAAATACCAAAAGTACAATCTGCGTAACAACATCTACCTTTCTACCAAATTTGATGTAATTCCAACCAGCGGTTCGAGCTGTAGGTCCGACAACGAGTTCCTATTGATTTAACATTACAAATGCACCCTTTTTTCAAGCCCCTATTTCTCGGTCCCCACTGCACAGATCACCCCCAAACTTTCCATGACACATAGAACCTACTTTGACACATGTTTTAGAAAATTTCCTGAAGATTGGTCAAATGACTCCAAAGTTATAGGCAAGTAAAAAAATGCTTTTCCCATGGAAACTAGGTTCTAACTATAACTACCTACTGGCGACCGCCTGTAGGTAATATATATATATATATATATATATATATATATATATATATATATATATATATATATATATATATATATATATAAGATGAAGTTAGCCAGCCCCTATTTTTTATTTTTTAATTGTTGATGATCTATTTTGAAAGGTTCCGTACCGGTGTGGCGCGAACAGTGAGGACCGTACTTTTTGACGGGGGATGCCTGTGGGAGTGAGGCGAAGGAATGGCCAGTGACCGGAGGGTTACTTCTGTCTTTAAAGCAGCTAAATATTGAAGGTTTCCATACGAAGTCTGGAACCCTTGATTTGCGGGAAGTTTGTTCCCCCGACGATAAGGATTTGTTTAGATCCTGATAGCTTGGAATAAGACTCCAGATTTTTGTACCCTTGTCCTGAGGAAGCCGAAAGAAATTGTGGGCTGAAACGCGATCGCGTCGACAGATATATGACTCAGTCCCATTATTTATTTATTTTTGATTTTGGCTTTTAATTATAGGCGCACATAAGTGAATGAGAGAGAGGTGTGATACCTCTTGTGCGTAGTGGATTACCTCGGAGTGTATCTCTCGGACTGAGGAGTGTACATGTATATATGTAATAATTAGGGTTTTTTTATGGTGTACTGAATTGTGTATATATATTGTTGTTGTGATCATGATTCATGTGTGATTATTGTATATTTGTTTATGTCTTATGTATATTTCATTTGATGTTTAATTTATGTGTATTCATTTTATGTACCAGAGTCCCGCTGAATGATATGTGTAGCTAGTAAAATTATTAATATTTATATTTACAAAATAATGTTAACGTCCGGGTAATTAATGGTGCCTGGGACGAAAATAAATGAGTGATTAATCCCTCCATACTCTTTTTCCTTGTACATTTTGCTGATGTTTTATGCCAAGGTATAGGAGGGTCATTTGGGCATACCCCCCTGGTTGTATTTTGATCTATTTTGAAATGGCATTTTGCACTTTGCACTTTAATTGTGTGGATTAATAGGCATTTGCTCTTTATATTTGTGTATATCTTTACATTCTGAGAGAGGCAGATTAAGACAATTTGAAAGGGCTGCAAATAAGATCATTATGTGCAGACTTTGCATGTGCAATACAAGTATTTAAACTGAATGCTGCTTTCACATTGGAACAGTTCACCAATATGTTTTCACAAAAAGTTTTTTTATTAAGCTTCCATTTTCACATGATTGGAAAAGTGACAATGAGAGTTTGTATGATTCAGTCACTTTAGTATGTTTTAATTATCATGCACAAATTATTTCCTTGTGTCCAAACCAGTGATAGAATGTCCATGCAAATTGTGGTACATTGGTAGCACCACCTTGATGGCCAAGAAACGCATTTTAGAGCATATGCAAGCCATAACCAACAAGGACCCCAAATATCCTGTGGCCCGACATTATCAGGCCAAACATTTCTCCGATTCCTCAGCTCTGAGCTTTTTCATTATAGAGCAAGTTAACATTGACCCTAGGGGAGGAGACAGAACACTTAGACTGAGACAGAGAGAATCCAAGTACATTGTGGAGCTCCAGACTAAGATCCCAAGGGGGCTCAACCAGGATGAAGAGTTAGCCGTACATCTTAGAACAGAATAGGCGATACTCAGTAGCATCAACTGTTTACTTTTCACTCTACTGTTCATTGATGACTCCTGCAACTGATTCTCCTATGTACTTGTACTTGTACCATGCTCAATTTTCTTGTCATCCTTTGACTTCTATTTTTCTTGGCACTGTCTGCTTTCTTTCCTCTCTTTCTCTGACACAGTGCATTTGAAACTTTATTTGTAGATGACCCCCGGCTGGTGAGGTCACTGTTTTTAATTTTTGTATGTTTTTTGTTTCCTTTGCAGGAGGAAAGGAAGGGGCCCACTTCACCCGACACCACGAGCACGGGCCGCCTAACCTTTTCTTCATGTTTCACCTTTTGACCACCTTGTCACATGGTAATACTGTTCACATTTATTTTCTCAGCAGGACATTGTTGACCCCTATGCAGCGATTTTACATGTCTGTTTTATCGTTGCCCCCGTTACCATTTTGTCAGGATTGTCGATTTATAGTTGTGAGTTATCACTGGTACTCTTTTGGGCACTTGCCCGTCATCTCCAGCAGAGCCTAGGTCACCCTGCAGGCTCCTCAACCTCTCGCATGTTTGTTTTGCTAACTTTATTGCTTATCTAGCGTAATTAGGAGTATTGCATTTTCACTGACATGCTGTTCTCGTTTCATTTTGATTGGTGGCTGCCTGACTTTGCGGTCTGACTCAAGCCCACTTGGGTTTTATTTCAGAACTGGTACCGTCATCATTTATTATACTGTCCTCTGTCTGCTATAATTTCTTACACACTTTGTGAATTAGTTTTTTTGACTCTACAGAGAGATTTTCTCATTCTTGATTTGATTCTTTACAGGACAGTATGTTATTTCAATTTTAGGTATGCTTACCTTCCATTGACTTTGTACTCTTCCAATATGGCCGCCCTGCTTTTTGACAATTTCACTTGTTTTGAACTCAATTACCATGTGACTGTATATAAGCTTTTCTATTCGTGTGCACCTTACATGTGACCAAGAATGCGGCAGCATTCGATACGCGTCATGTAAATTAAACGCTTCGCTAGACAGCACTTTGAGTCATGGAGTTGGTTTTCCTGAGAGCACGCATATTTGGACACGCATATTTGGATTTGTTGGGGGAATATATATATACCAAATCGTAAAATAAAATACAGAGAATCTCTGCTTTTATCAAACTGATGTCCCGTGTTGGTGTCCAGGTGCCGGATGGAAACTGGAGTTGTTCATATATATATATATATATATATATATATATATATATATATATCTACTGGCGGTCGCCAGTAGATAGTTATAGTTACAACCTATTATCCATAGGAAATCCGCGACATTCTATTTGAAATAACGTTGGCGCCGGTTGACGAATCTTCGTGAAAGTTTCCAACTTGTTGGGGCGCTCCGCTCTGCTCCTACCCTGAAAGTCTCGGGTGATACGTGAAGCGGGGGCCGAGAAAAAGGGGGGTCCCAAAACGCGTTTTCCCCATTCATTTTTCCATAGGAACCTTTAGTCGCAGCTACAGCCCGAACTGCTGAACGGAATTACACCAAATTTGGCAAAGAGGTAGCCCTTGGTTCAGACTGGTGCCTTTTGCTTAAATGGTGTAAATCCGTTCAGTAGTTCCTGAGAAAATCAAAAGTAAAAGTACATATATATCTATGGGCGCGTCGGATACGCGTACCCTCAGCGCACCCTGCGCGCACCGTCCCGATCACGAGCTGCATGCTAATTGGTTGTCAGCTGGCTGTCAACATTCCGATTCAGGAAGTGTTGGCAGCCATTTTGTCCTCGGCAGAACCGAGGGACAGAAACAAGTGCGCAAAGCGCAAAGGGGGCAGGGTAGAAACACCCTAACCCCCTAGGTGTGCTCAGGGGGTCCCACAAGGACCCCCTGGGCAGAAAGATTTTTTTTTTTAAATCGGCGGGATGCGCTTAGGGTGCGCGTATCCCGCCGAGAAAAAAAAGAAACAAGTGCGCAAACGCACAAAGGGGGCAGGGTAGAAACACCCTAACCCCCTAGGCCTGCTCAGGGGTCCCACAAGGACCCCCTGGGCAAAAAGCATTTTTTTTAAAAATCGGCAGGATGCGCTCAGGGTGCGCGAATCCTGGCGAAAAAGAATCGAAGCGCGGTCTCCGCGCTTCGATAGCTAACTGGCCCTCGGGTGGCCCAAGTCCCGGGGCATGGTGGGGGGATAATTTAGTGTGGGGGCCTCAAGGGCCCCCAAGCCCCGGGGACCGCCACCCCCGGGGCTTTTAGAAATGGTGCGGGAGGGCTCTGAGCCCTCCCGCAGCCCCGGGGACCACCACCTCCCCGGGGCTTTTTTTAAATTAATTTAATAACCTGTGTGGGGGCTCCAGCCCCCCACACGCCCGGGACCGCCACCTCCCCGGGGCACTAACAATTAAAATGGGGGTCCGTTTTGGACCTCCGAGCCCCGGGGACCACCACCTCCCCGGGGCTGTGCTGATGTAGGAGGGGGCCGCGCGGCCCCCCTCCTGGAGCCCTTGATGGCCCTGGGGACCACCACCCCCAGGGCCGGCTCCTGCAGTGTCCCGGGTGCCTACCCGGGACACTGTAGTTTGCTATGGCAGGACGGAGCCTCGCGGCTCCGTCCTGCCATAGCAAACTGCTTTGGATATTGGAAGAGAGAGCAGGAAACCTGCTCTCTCTTCCAATATTCAAAGTGATTGCTTTCCACATGGGGAGCAGCATGTCAGCTGCTCCCCATGTGGAACAGCAATGCCGGCTCCCAAGGGACGTGGGAGCCGGCGGGACTGTGGGGGATTGGGGACCCCCCACAGTCCCCAACGGAGAGGGCCAGCCCCGGGGATGGGGTCCCCGGGGCAAGTAGTGGCTCAGGAGGGGGCCACGCGGCCCCCTCCCCAAATATGAAAAATTTTAAAAATTAAAAAAAATGGAAAGGCCGGCCCCGGGGATGGGGTCCCCGGGGCCTTAAATGGCCAGAGGAGGGGGCCACGCAGCCCCCTCCAAAGAATAAAAATTAAAGGCCATGCCCCGGGGATGGGGTCCCCGGGGCCAATACAGGCCCAGGGAAGGGGGCCACGCAGCCCGCTTCCCGTTTTTTTTAATTAAAAATTAAAAAAAAGGTAAGGCCCTGGGGGATGGGGTCCCCAGGGCATAAAACAGGAAAAAGGAAGGGGGCCACACAGCCCTCCTTCAGGGGACAAACATTTTTTTTTTTTTTAAACGATCGGGCCCGCAGGCCCCGCCTCCTTCCTTCACCACTCTGCAAACGCGCCCCTGGCGCGTTTGCAGAGGGGGAACGAATTCACCTTGAATACTGGGGGTCCCTGGGGGCCAACTAGCCCACCAGGAACCTCCAATATGCGCCAGGGGCTGCGTTGCAGAGACGTGTAGAGAGGCCACACCCCTTTACACCTCTCTGCAACGCAGCTCTGTGGCGCTTTTGGAGGTATATGGTGGGCTAGTTGGACTCCGGGACCCTCAGGATTCAAGGGGACTTAATCCCCCAACTTAAAACGCGCCACGGGGCGCATTTGCACAGTGGTGAAGGGAGGGGGCGGGGCTTCAGGTGACATGTGTGCAAACAGGCCTCGTGGCGCGTTTTAAGATGGGAATTAAATCCCTTCATCCTGAGGGTCCTGGGGGCCAACTAGCCCAACAGGTACATCCAGAAAGCGCCACAGAGCTGCGTTGCAGAGAGGTGTAAAAGGGGTGTGGCCTCTCTACACGTCTCTGCAATGCAGCCCCTGGCGCATATTGGAGGTTCCTGGTGGGCTAGTTGGCCCCTAGGGACCCTCAGGATTCAAGGGGACTTAATCCCCAACTTAAAACGCGCAACGGGGCGCGTTTGCACAGATGTCACCTCAGGCCCCGCCCCCTCCTTCACCATTGTGCAAATATTCCTCTACAATCAGCCGAAATACGAATTCCGATTTACTCACCTGTTATCAGGAGAGACCTCAGTGCTGCATCTTTCAGCCCAGTACTGGTCCTGAAAAGTAATTTTAACCGTACTTACCGGTAACTTGAATTTCCTTCATAGGCTAACATTGACTGGTTTCACTTGGAAATTCTTCTAAGTGTGGAGTTTTGGAACTTTAAAATATTCCTCTAAAATCAGCCGAAATACGAATTCCGATTTACTCACCTGTTATCAGGAGAGACCTCAGTGCTGCATCTTTCAGCCCAGTACTGATCCTCAAAAGTAATTTTAACCGTACTTACCAGTAACTTGAATTTCCTTCCATAGGATATCATTGCCTGCTTTTTGCTGAAAAAGTTTCTAAGTGTTGATTTTTGAAACATACAAATATTCCTCTAAAATCAGCCGAAATCCGAATTCTGATTTACTCACCTGTTATCAGGAGAGACGTCAGTGCTGCATCTTTCAGCCCAGTACTGGTCCTGAAAAGTAATTTTAACCGTACTTACCAGTAACTTGAATTTCCTTCCATAGGCTAACATTGACTGGTTTCACTTGGAAATTCTTGTAAGTGTGGAGTTTTGGAACTTTAAAATATTCCTCTAAAATCAGCCGAAATCCGAATTCTGATTTACTCACCTGTTATCAGGAGAGACGTCAGTGCTGCATCTTTCAGCCCAGTACTGGTCCTGAAAAGTAATTTTAACCGTACTTACCAGTAACTTGAATTTCCTTCCATAGGCTAACATTGACTGGTTTCACTTGGAAATTCTTGTAAGTGTGGAGTTTTGGAACTTTAAAATATTCCTCTAAAATCAGCCGAAATACGAATTCCGATTTACTCACCTGTTATCAGGAGAGACCTCAGTGCTGCATCTTTCAGCCCAGTACTGGTCCTCAAAAGTAATTTTAACCGTACTTACCGGTAACTTGAATTTCCTTCATAGGCTAAGATTGACTGGTTTTCAGCAAAAAAGTTTCAAAGTGTTGATTTTCACAAACTACAAATATTCCTTAAAAATCGCCTGTATGACTTAAACGCATTCTTTCAACTGTTTACAGGAGATGCACCAGTGCTGGATCCAGGATCCAACACTGAGTAAGAAAAAGTAACGATAACAGTTTTTACCTGCTAAGTGAATTTCCTTCCATAGGATAACATTGGTGATTCTATGAGAAAAAGTTTCTAAGTGTCAACTTTTAAAATACAATAATATTCCTTAAAAATCACGACTGTAACCAAAACGCTTTTACTCAACTGTTTACAGGAGATGTACCAGGACTGAATCTAGGATCCAGTCCTGTGGTTACAAAAGTAATCCATAAAGTAACTAATTGCATTTAACTAGAAATTCACATTGAGCTGAATGTTGCATTGTGTTTGAAAATGTGTTGCCCATTGCAACAACTGTAACTACTGTACTTAAAAGTCTATTGCCTATCTGCAAAGTATTTAAACTAAAGTAATTCATTCTGAGAAAGTATTTTTGTAATGTAATGTATAATGTAATTACAATGTAATTTAAAAAATAAAATATGTAAAAAAAATTGTTTCTAAAAATGTAGTAAATCAGTATGAAAAAATTAATATAACAATTAATACATTTAAAAATTGTCATTTACAAAACCTTTGAAATTCACTGAAAAAACCGTAGGTTTCAGGCACGTTATAGTTAGAAATTAGCATTTAAAAAACCTTTGAAATTCACTGAAAAAACCATAGGTTTCAGACACGTTATAGTTACAAATTAGCATTTAAAAACCTTTGAAATTCACTGAAAAAACCATAGGTTTCAGACACGTTATAGTTACAAATTAGCATTTAAAAAACCTTTGAAATTCACTGAAAAAACCATAGGTTTTAGGGACAGTTTTAGTTACTTGGACATTGCACTCGTACAAAACCCGTGAAATTCTCACGTTATAGTTAGTTCAGCTAACTATAACTCGCGCCCCGCAATGCACTGCTGATGACGTCACATATTACATCACTCATGACATGGTCAGTGACATCACTGATGACATCACTGATGACATCTCAAATGACATCACTGATGACATCATCCACGTGATAATCTGATGCACCTCCTCACACCCTAATATAACCTTTGATAAACCCACTCTAAATTACAGACTGCCATTCGCAAAACCATAGACACTCCAACACCAATAACTACATACCCACTCACTGATTCTTAGGTCTACACACACACATCCACTCACTCACCCGTACAGTCACTCATACTTACGGTCACTCAGTACAGGACTATCATATGCACTCTTACTCCTATATAGACACTCAAACAACGCCACTCATCCATAGAGATACTCACACACCTAGTCAGTCATGCAAATAATTAAACACACTGCCATTTACTCACCTATACAGTTATACACACACCAGCTCACTTACTCATACAAATAGTAGCACATTGTTACGCTCTTATACAATCACAGATACAAGCACACACTCATCCATACAGCCACTATCACAATCACTCACTCTTGCTTATAGCTATTTATATACTCCAACACACATATATACTGCCTTTCACATATGTAGTTACTCACACATGTACCACTGGGACATACATTCACTCACTAACACACTCTTACACACACTTACCCACCCATACAGTCTATCACAGATGCACTCTTGAAACCATCCACCCAGTGAATCACCCACTCACACATCTATGCACAGAGTTGCACACACCCCTCCCACACAAACACTCAGGCACCCATACAGATACTCAGACAAGCATTCAATAACTCATATAGACACTCATTTAGCTATTCACAAACACATGCAGCCACTTACACAGCAACAGACAGACGGATACAGACATTCACCCAGTTTAGTCACTAACCCATGCATTCAGTAAGATACGTTAAATCACTCACTTATAGAGTCAGTCACGCACCTACTAAATCATCCATACAGACACTTACACACCCACTCATTCTTCAATACGTCTTTTCCTATATATATTAAAAATATTTAAACTTTACAGAAACACACAGTCACTGGATGATGTCATCAGTGATGTCATTTGAGATGTCATCAGTGATGTCATCAGTGATGTCACTGACCATGTCATGAGTGATGTAATATGTGACGTCATCAGCAGTGCATTGCGGGGCGCGAGTTATAGTTAGCTGAACTAACTATAACGTGGGAATTTCACGGGTTTTGTACGAGTGCAATGTCCAAGTAACTAAAACTGTCCCTAAAACCTATGGTTTTTTCAGTGAATTTCAAAGGTTTTTTAAATGCTAATTTGTAACTATAACGTGTCTGAAACCTATGGTTTTTTCAGTGAATATATATATATATATATATATATATATATATATATATATATATATATATATATATATATTATCTACTAGCGGTCGCCAGTAGATAGTTATAGTTACAACCTATTATCCATAGGAAATCCGCGACATTCTATTTGAAATAACTCTCTTGCTGGTTGACGTATCTTCGCGAAATTTTCAAACTTTGTGGCCCACTCCGGTCCGCTCCTACCCTGAAAGTCTCGGGGGATTCGTCAAGCAGGGGCCGAGAAAAAGGGGGGTCCCAAAACGCGTTTTCCCCATGCATTTTTCCATAGGAAACTTTAGACACGGCTACAGCTCGAACTGCTGAACGGAATTACACCAAATTTGGCAAAGAGGTAGTTCTTGGTTCAGAAAGAACCCTTTTTGTTAAATGGTGTAAATCCGTTCAGTAGTTGCTGAGAAAATGAAAAGTAAAAAGATAGTGATATCTATGGCCGAGTAGGGTCCGCGTACCCTCCCGATCACGAGCTGCATGTTAATTGGCTGTCAGCTGGCTGTCAACATTCCGATTCAGGAAATGTTGGCAGTCATTTTGTCCTCGGTAGAACCGAGGGACAGAAACAAGTGCGCAAGCGCACAAAGGGGGCAGGGTAGAAACACCCTGACCCCTAGGTTCGCTCAGGGGTCCCACAAGGACCCCTGGGCAAAAAAAAAAAAAAATTTACAAAAATTGGCAGGATGCGCTCAGGGTGCGCGAATCCTGCCGAAAAAAATCGAAGCGCGGTCTCCCGCGCTCGATATGCACTGGCCCTCGGGTGGCCCAAGTCCCGGGGGCATGGTGGGGGATAATTTAATGTGTGGGGGCCTCAAGGGCCCCTAAGCCCCGGGGACCGCCACCCCCCGGGGCTTTTTTTAATAAATTAAAAACCTGTGTGGGGGCTCCAGCCCCCCACACGCCCCGGGGACCGCCACCTCCCGGGGCACTAAACATTTAAATATGGGGGTCCGTTACGGACCCTCAGAGCCCCGGGACCACCACCTCCCGGGGCTTTGAACTGAATGGGAGGGGGCCGCGCGGCCCCCTCCTGGAGCCCTTGATGGCCCTGGGGACCACCACCCCCAGGGCCGGCTCCTGCAGTGTCCCGGGGTGCCTACCCCGGGACACTGTAGTTTGCTATGGCAGGACGGAGCCTCGCGGCTCCCGTCCTGTCATAGCAAACTGCTTGGATATTGGAAGAGAGAGCAGGGAAACCTGCTCTCTCTTCCAATATCCAAAGCCGACAGCTTTTCCACATGGGGAGCTGCATCTTAGCAGCTCCCCATGTGGAAAGCAATGCCGGCTCCCAAGGGACGCGGGGAGCCGGCGGGACTGTGGGGGATTGGGGACCCCCCACAGTCCCCAACGGAGGGCCAGCCCCGGGGATGGGGTCCCCGAGGCAAGTAGTGGCCCGGGAGGAGGCCACGTGGCCCCCTTCCCAAAGTTTAAAAAAAAAAAAAAAAGGGTATGGCCGGCCCCGGGGATGGGGTCCCCGGGGCCTTAAATGGCCAGAGGAGGGGGCCACGCAGCCCCCTCCAAAGAATAAAAATAAAGGCCATGCCCCGGGGGATGGGGTCCCCGGGGCCAATACAGGCCCAGGGAAGGGGGCCACGCGGCCCCCTTCCCGTTTTTTTTTTATAAAAATTTAAAAAGGGGTAAGGCCCTGGGGGATGGGGTCCCCAGGGCCCAAAAACAGGAAAAGGAAGGGGGCTACACAGCCCCCTTCAGGGACAACATTTTTTTTTTTTTTTAAACGATTGGGCCCGCAGGCCCCGCCCCTTCCTTCACCACTCTGCAAACGCGCCCCCTGGCGCGTTTGCAGAGGGGAACGATTCCCCTTGAATACTGGGGGTCCCTGGGGCCAACTAGCCCACCAGGAACCTCCAGTATGCGCCAGGGGCTGCCTTGCAGAGAGGTGTACAGAGGCCACGCCCTTTTTACACCTCTCTGCAACGCAGCTCTGTGGCGCTTTTGGAGGTATATGGTGGGCTAGTTGGACTCCGGGGACCCTCAGGATTCAAGGGGACTTAATCCCCCAACTTAAAACGCGCCACGGGCGCATTTGCACAGTGGTGAAGGAGGGGGCGGGGCTTCAGGTGACATGTGTGAAACAGGCCCCGTGGCGCATTTTAAGATGGGGAATTAAATCCCTTCAATCCTGAGGGTCCCTGGGGGCCAACTAGCCCAACAGGTACATCCAGAAAGCGCCACAGAGCTGCGTTGCAGAGAGGTGTAAAAGAGGTGTGGCCTCTCTACACGTCTCTGCAATGCAGCCCCTGGCGCATATTGGAGGTTCCTGGTGGGCTAGTTGGCCCCTAGGGACCCTCACGATTCAAGGGGACTTAATCCCCCAACTTAAAACGCGCAACGGGGCGCGTTTGCACAGATGTCACCTCAGGCCCCGCCCTCCCTTCACCATTGTGCAAATATTCCTCTAAAATCAGCCGAAATACGAATTCCGATTTACTCACCTGTTATCAGGAGAGACCTCAGTGCTGCATCTTTCAGCCCAGTACTGATCCTCAAAAGTAATTTTAACCGTACTTACCAGTAACTTGAATTTCCTTCCATAGGATATCATTGCCTGCTTTTTGCTGAAAAAGTTTCTAAGTGTTGATTTTTGAAACATACAAATATTCCTCTAAAATCAGCCGAAATCCGAATTCTGATTTACTCACCTGTTATCAGGAGAGACCTCAGTGCTGCATCTTTCAGCCCAGTACTGGTCCTGAAAAGTAATTTTAACCGTACTTACCAGTAACTTGAATTTCCTTCCATAGGCTAACATTGACTGGTTTCACTTGGAAATTCTTGTAAGTGTGGAGTTTTGGAACTTTAAAATATTCCTCTAAAATCAGCCGAAATACAAATTCCGATTTACTCACCTGTTATCAGGAGAGACCTCAGTGCTGCATCTTTCAGCCCAGTACTGGTCCTCAAAAGTAATTTTAACCGTACTTACCGGTAACTTGAATTTCCTTCATAGGCTAAGATTGACTGGTTTTCAGCAAAAAAGTTTCAAAGTGTTGATTTTCACAAACTACAAATATTCCTTAAAAATCGCCTGTATGACTTAAACGCATTCTTTCAACTGTTTACAGGAGATGCACCAGTGCTGGATCCAGGATCCAACACTGAGTAAGAAAAAGTAACGATAACAGTTTTTACCTGCTAAGTGAATTTCCTTCCATAGGATAACATTGGTGATTCTATGAGAAAAAGTTTCTAAGTGTCAACTTTTAAAATACAATAATATTCCTTAAAAATCACGACTGTAACCAAAACGCTTTTACTCAACTGTTTACAGGAGATGTACCAGGACTGAATCTAGGATCCAGTCCTGTGGTTACAAAAGTAATCCATAAAGTAACTAATTGCATTTAACTAGAAATTCACATTGAGCTGAATGTTGCATTGTGTTTGAAAATGTGTTGCCCATTGCAACAACTGTAACTACTGTACTTAAAAGTCTATTGCCTATCTGCAAAGTATTTAAACTAAAGTAATTCATTCTGAGAAAGTATTTTTGTAATGTAATGTATAATGTAATTACAATGTAATTTAAAAAATAAAATATGTAAAAAAATTGTTTCTAAAAATGTAGTAAATCAGTATGAAAAAAATTAATATAACAATTAATACATTTAAAAATTGTCATTTACAAAACCTTTGAAATTCACTGAAAAAACCGTAGGTTTCAGGCACGTTATAGTTAGAAATTAGCATTTAAAAAACCTTTGAAATTCACTGAAAAAACCATAGGTTTCAGACACGTTATAGTTACAAATTAGCATTTAAAAAACCTTTGAAATTCACTGAAAAAACCATAGGTTTCAGACACGTTATAGTTACAAATTAGCATTTAAAAAACCTTTGAAATTCACTGAAAAAACCATAGGTTTTAGGGACAGTTTTAGTTACTTGGACATTGCACTCGTACAAAACCCGTGAAATTCCCACGTTATAGTTAGTTCAGCTAACTATAACTCGCGCCCCGCAATGCACTGCTGATGACGTCACATATTACATCACTCATGACATGGTCAGTGACATCACTGATGACATCACTGATGACATCTCAAATGACATCACTGATGACATCATCCACGTGATAATCTGATGCACCTCCTCACACCCTAATATAACCTTTGATAAACCCACTCTAAATTACAGACTGCCATTCGCAAAACCATAGACACTCCAACACCAATAACTACATACCCACTCACTGATTCTTAGGTCTACACACACACATCCACTCACTCACCCGTACAGTCACTCATACTTACGGTCACTCAGTACAGGACTATCATATGCACTCTTACTCCTATATAGACACTCAAACAACGCCACTCATCCATAGAGATACTCACACACCTAGTCAGTCATGCAAATAATTAAACACACTGCCATTTACTCACCTATACAGTTATACACACACCAGCTCACTTACTCATACAAATAGTAGCACATTGTTACGCTCTTATACAATCACAGATACAAGCACACACTCATCCATACAGCCACTATCACAATCACTCACTCTTGCTTATAGCTATTTATATACTCCAACACACATATATACTGCCTTTCACATATGTAGTTACTCACACATGTACCACTGGGACATACATTCACTCACTAACACACTCTTACACACACTTACCCACCCATACAGTCTATCACAGATGCACTCTTGAAACCATCCACCCAGTGAATCACCCACTCACACATCTATGCACAGAGTTGCACACACCCCTCCCACACAAACACTCAGGCACCCATACAGATACTCAGACAAGCATTCAATAACTCATATAGACACTCATTTAGCTATTCACAAACACATGCAGCCACTTACACAGCAACAGACAGACGGATACAGACATTCACCCAGTTTAGTCACTAACCCATGCATTCAGTAAGATACGTTAAATCACTCACTTATAGAGTCAGTCACGCACCTACTAAATCATCCATACAGACACTTACACACCCACTCATTCTTCAATACGTCTTTTCCTATATATATTAAAAATATTTAAACTTTACAGAAACACACAGTCACTGGATGATGTCATCAGTGATGTCATTTGAGATGTCATCAGTGATTTCATCAGTGATGTCACTGACCATGTCATGAGCTGAACTAACTATAACGTGGGAATTTCACGGGTTTTGTACGAGTGCAATGTCCAAGTAACTAAAACTGTCCCTAAAACCTATGGTTTTTTCAGTGAATTTCAAAGGTTTTTTAAATGCTAATTTGTAACTATAACGTGTCTGAAACCTATGGTTTTTTCAGTGAATATATATATATATATATATATATATATATATATATATATATATATATATATATATATTATCTACTGGCGGTCGCCAGTAGATAGTTATAGTTACAACCTATTATCCATAGGAAATCCGCGACATTCTATTTGAAATAACTCTCTTGCCGGTTGACGTATCTTCGCGAAATTTTCAAACTTTGTGGCCCACTCCGGTCCGCTCCTACCCTGAAAGTCTCGGGGGATTCGTCAAGCGGGGCCGAGAAAAAGGGGGTCCCAAAACGCGTTTTCCCCATGCATTTTTCCATAGGAAACTTTAGACACGGCTACAGCCCGAACTGCTGAACGGAATTACACCAAATTTGGCAAAGAGGTAGTTCTTGGTTCAGAAAGAACCCTTTTGTTAAATGGTGTAAATCCGTTCAGTAGTTGCTGAGAAAATGAAAAGTAAAAAGATAGTGATATCTATGGCCGAGTAGGGTCCGCGTACCCTCCCGATCACGAGCTGCATGTTAATTGGTTGTCAGCTGGCTGTCAACATTCCGATTCAGGAAATGTTGGCAGTTATTTTGTCCCTCGGTAGAACCGAGGGACAGAAACAAGTGCGCAAAGCGCACAAAGGGGCAGGGTAGAAACACCCTGACCCCTAGGTTCGCTTCAGGGGTCCCACAAGGACCCCCTGGGCAAAAAAAAATAAATAAAAAAAAAAATTGGCAGGATGCGCTCAGGGTGCGCGAATCTTGCCGAAGAAATCGAAGCGCGGTCTCCCGCGCTCGATAGCACTGGCCTCGGGTGGCCCAAGTCCCGGGGGCATGGTGGGGGGATAATTTAATGTGTGGGGGCCTCAAGGGCCCCCAAGCCCCGGGGACCGCCACCCCCCGGGGCTTTTTTTTAATAAATTAAAAACCTGTGTGGGGGACTCCAGCCCCCCACACGCCCCGGGACCGCCACCTCCCGGGGCACTAAACATTTAAATATGGGGGTCCGTTACGGACTTCCAGAGCCCCGGGGACCACCACCTCCCCGGGGCTTTGAACTGAATGGGAGGGGGCCGCGCGGCCCCCTCCTGGAGCCCTTGATGGCCCTGGGGACCACCACCCCCAGGGCCGGCTCCTGCAGTGTCCCGGGGTGCCTACCCCGGGACACTGTAGTTTGCTATGGCAGGACGGAGCCTCGCGGCTCCCGTCCTGTCATAGCAAACTGCTTTGGATATTGGAAGAGAGAGCAGGAAACCTGCTCTCTCTTCCAATATCCAAAGCCGATAGCTTTCCACATGGGGAGCTGCATCTTAGCAGCTCCCCATGTGGAAAGCAATGCCGGCTCCCAAGGGACGCGGGGAGCCGGCGGGACTGTGGGGGATTGGGGACCCCCACAGTCCCCAACGAGAGGGCCAGCCCCGGGGATGGGGTCCCCGGGCAAGTAGTGGCCCGGGAGGAGGCCACGTGGCCCCCTCCCCAAAGTTAAAAAAAAAAAAAAAAGGGTATGGCCGGCCCCGGGGATGGGGTCCCCGGGGCCTTAAATGGCCAGAGGAGGGGGCCACGCAGCCCCCTCCAAAGAATAAAAATAAAGGCCATGCCCCGGGGGATGGGGTCTCCGGGGCCAATACAGGCCCAGGAAGGGGGGCCACGCGGCCCCCTTCCCGTTTTTTTTTTAATAAAAAATTTAAAAAGGGGTAAGGCCCTGGGGGATGGGGTCCCCAGGGCCCAAAAACAGGAAAAAGGAAGGGGGGCTACACAGCCCCCCTTCAGGGGACAAAAATGTTTTTTTTTTTTTAAACGATTGGGCCCGCAGGCCCGCCCCTTCCTTCACCACTCTGCAAACGCGCCCCTGGCGCGTTTGCAGAGGGGAACGAATTCCCCTTGAATACTGGGGGTCCCTGGGGGCCAACTAGCCCACCAGGAACCTCCAGTATGCGCCAGGGGCTGCCTTGCAGAGAGGTGTACAGAGGCCACGCCCTTTTACACCTCTCTGCAACGCAGCTCTGTGGCGCTTTTGGAGGTATATGGTGGGCTAGTTGGACTCCGGGGATCCTCAGGATTCAAGGGGACTTAATCCCCCAACTTAAAACGCGCCACGGGGCGCGTTTGCACAGTGGTGAAGGAGGGGGCGGGGCTTCAGGTGACATGTGTGCAAACAGGCCTGTGGCGCGTTTTAAGATGGGAATTAAATCCCTTCAATCCTGAGGGTCTCTGGGGCCAACTAGCCCAACAGGTACATCCAGAAAGCGCCACAGAGCTGCGTTGCAGTGAGGTGTAAAGGGGTGTGGCCTCTCTACACGTCTCTGCAACGCAGCCCCTGGCGCATATTGGAGGTTCCTGGTGGGCTAGTTGGCCCCTAGGGACCCTCAGGATTCAAGGGGACTTAATCCCCCAACTTAAAACGCGCCACGGGGCGCGTTTGCACAGATGTCACCTCAGGCCCCGCCCCTCCCTTCACCATTGTGCAAATATTCCTCTAAAATCTGCCGAACTACGAATTCCGATTTACTCACCTGTTATCAGGAGAGACCTCAGTGCTGCATCTTTCAGCCCAGTACTAATCCTGAAAAGTAATTTTAACCGTACTTACCAGTAACTTGAATTTCCTTCCATAGGATATCATTGCCTGCTTTTTGTTGAAAAAGTTTCTAAGTGTTGATTTTTGAAACATACAAATATTCCTCTAAAATCAGCCGAAATACGAATTTCGATTTACTCACCTGTTATAAGGAGAGACCTCAGTGCTGTATCTTTCAGCCCAGTACTGGTCCTGAAAAGTAATTTTAACCGTACTTACGAGTAACTTGAATTTCCTTCCATAGGCTAACATTGACTGGTTTCACTTGGAAATTCTTCTAAGTGTGGAGTTTTGGAACTTTAAAATATTCCTCTAAAATCAGCCGAAATACGAATTCCGATTTACTCACCTGTTATCAGGAGAGACCTCAGTGCTGCATCTTTCAGCCCAGTACTAATCCTGAAAAGTAATTTTAACCGTACTTACCAGTAACTTGAATTTCCTTCCATAGGCTAACATTGACTGGTTTCACTTGGAAATTCTTCTAAGTGTGGAGTTTTGGAACTTTAAAATATTCCTCTAAAATCAGCCGAAATACGAATTCCGATTTACTCACCTGTTATCAGGAGAGACCTCAGTGCTGCATCTTTCAGCCCAGTACTGATCCTCAAAAGTAATTTTAACCGTACTTACCAGTAACTTGAATTTCCTTCCATAGGATATCATTGCCTGCTTTTTGCTGAAAAAGTTTCTAAGTGTTGATTTTTGAAACATACAAATATTCCTCTAAAATCAGCCGAAATCCGAATTCTGATTTACTCACCTGTTATCAGGAGAGACCTCAGTGCTGCATCTTTCAGCCCAGTACTGGTCCTGAAAAGTAATTTTAACCGTACTTACCGGTAACTTGAATTTCCTTCATAGGCTAACATTGACTGGTTTCACTTGGAAATTCTTCTAAGTGTGGAGTTTTGGAACTTTATAATATTCCTCTAAAATCAACCAAAGTACGAATTCCAATTTACTCACCTGTTATCAGGAGAGAACCCAGTGCTGCATCTTTTAGCCCAGCACTGACCCTGAAAAGTAATTTTAACCGTACTTACCAGTAACTTATATTTTCTTCCATAGGAATCCTTTGTCTGGTTTTCAGCAGAAAAGTTTCAAAGTGTCGATTTTCACAAACTTAAAATATTCCTAAAAAATCGCCTGTATGACTTAAACGCATTCTTTCAACTGTTTACAGGAGATGCACCAGTGCTGGATCCAGGATCCAACACTGAGTAAGAAAAAGTAACGATAACAGTTTTTACCTTCTAAGTGAATTTCCTTCCATAGGATAACATTGGTGATTCTATGAGAAAAGTTTCTAAGTGTCAACTTTTAAAGTACAATAATATTCCTTAAAAATCACGACTGTAACCAAAACGCTTTTACTCAACTGTTTATAGGAGATGTCCCAGGAGTGAATCTAGGATCCAGTCCTGTGGTTAGAAAAGTAATCCATAAAGTAACTAATTGCATTTAACTAGAAATTCACATTGAGCTGAATGTTGCATTGTGTTTGAAAATGTGTTGCCCATTGCAACAACTGTAACTACTGTACTTAAAAGTCTATTGCCTATGTGCAAAGTATTTAAACTAAAGTAATTCATTCTGAGAAAGTATTTTTTGTAATGTAATGTATAATGTAATTACAATGTAATTTAAAAAATAAAATATGTAAAAAAAATTGTTTCTAAAAATGTAGTAAATCAGTATGAAAAAAATTAATATAACAATTAATACATTTAAAAATTGTCATTTACAAAACCTTTGAAATTCACTGAAAAAACCGTAGGTTTCAGACATGTTATAGTTACAAATTAGCATTTAAAAAACCTTTGAAATTCACTGAAAAAACCATAGGTTTCAGGGACGTTATAGTTACAAATTAGCATTTAAAAAACCTTTGAAATTCACTGAAAAAACCATAGGTTTTAGGAACAGTTATAGTTAGTTGGACATTGCACTCGTACAAAACCCGTGAAATTCCCCGTTATAGTTAGTCCAGCTAACTATAACTCGCGCCCCATAATGCACTGCTGATGACGTCACATATTACATCACTCATGACATGGTCAGTGACATCACTGATGACATCACTGATGACATCTCAAATGACATCACTGATGACATCATCCATGTGATAATTTCATGCATCTTCTCACACCCTAATATAACTTTTGATACACCCACTCTAAATTACAGACTGCCATTCGCAAAACCATAGACACTCCAACACCAAAAACTACATACCAACTCACTGATTCTTAGGTCTACACACACATCCACTCACTCACCTGTACAGTCACTCATACTTACAGTCACTCAGTACAGGACTATCATATGCACTCATACACCTATATAAACACTCACACACCGCCACTCATCCATAGAGGTACTCACACACCTAGTCAGTCATGCAAAAAATTAATCACACACCCATTTACTCACCTATACAGTTATACACACACCAGCTCACTTACTCATACAAATACTAGCACATTCGTACGCTCTGATACAATAACTGATACAATCACACACGCATCCATACAGCCACTCTCACAATAACACACTCTCACTTATAGCCATTTAAATACTCTAACACACATATATACTGCCTTTTACATATGTAGTTACTCGCACATGTACCACTGAGATATACATTCACTCACTAACACACCCATACACACACTCACCCACCCAAGCAGTCCATCACAGATGCACTCTTGAAATCATGCACCCAGTGAATCACACCCCACCCACACACACCCCACCCACACAAACACTCAGGCAGCCATACAGATACTCAGAGAACCAATCAATAACCCATATAGACACTCATGTAGCTAGTCGCAAATCCATGCATCCACTTACACACCAACAAACAGACGGATACAGACATTCGCACAGTTTAGTCACTAACCCATGCATTCAGTAAGATACGTTTAATCACTCACTTGTAGAGTCAGTCACTCACGTACTAAATCATCCATTCAGACACTTATACACCCACTCATTCTTCAATACGCCTTTCCCTATATATATTAAACATATTTAAACTTTACAGAAACACACAGTCACTGGATGATGTCATCAGTGATGTCATTTGAGATGTCATCAGTGATGTCATCAGTGATGTCACTGACCATGTCATGAGTGATGTAATATGTGACGTCATCAGCAGTGCATTGCGGAGGCGCGAGTTATAGTTAGCTGGACTAACTATAACGGGGAATTTCACGGGTTTTGTACGAGTGCAATGTCCAACTAACTATAACTGTCCCTAAAACCTATGGTTTTTCAGTGAATATATATATATATATATATATATATATATTATATATATATATATATATATATATATATATATATATATATATATATATATATATATATATGATGAAGTTAGCAAGCCCCTATTTATTATTTTTTAATTGTTGATGATCTATTTTGAAATGGCATTTTAGGCATAATAGGCATTTGCTCTTTATATTTGCGTATATCTTTACGTTCTGAGAGAGGCTGATTAAGACAATTTGAAAGGGATGCAAATAAGATCATTATGTGCAGACTTTGCATGTGCAATACAAGTATTTAAACTGAATGCTGCTTTCACATTGGAACAGTTCACCAATATGTTTTCACTAAAAGTTTTTTTATTAAGCTTCCATTTTCACATGATTGGAAAAGTGACAATGAGAGTTTGTATGATTCAGTCACTTTAGTATGTTTTAATTATCATGCACAAATTATTTCCTTGTGTCCAAACCAGTGCAATTTCAAATCTACTGTTTCCAAGCAATTGTTTTAATTAGCAGTTTGCAAGGTGAAAGAAATAACATTGTAAGTCATTGCTTTGAGAGAATGTTTGAAAAAATTGGACTGTCACTTTAAGAATTGCATATAGTATAAAAAGCACAAAATGGCGTTGGGTTATTGTTGTGAAAAAGACCGCGGAGATGGTCGAAACATGTCACCCCAAGCTACAATAAACTGTTCTATGTGAACCCGAGCGTGTTGGGACCTGTTTCGATTTAAAACGGGTGCTGAAATATATATAATAGTTGCTGCTCCTGGTCAAGAACGAGAACGACACTCCACGGAGGTCTCCAAAATATTTATTAAGAATAAGAAATGAATTGGTTCCACAATTCAGTTGCTACCTGCAACCTTGCTCACAACAGTGACCACCATTTTTTTGCATTTCATTAAATACATCATATGAAGTAAACAGAAAAGCGGGAATGTGAGATGAGGATCACTCGAGGCTGGTCAGCGCCTTCTTATAGTGTGTTAAGATACAAAAACGCAGATTTCACAAATAGTTCCTCGATTAAGTCATTCAATGGCTTCCAAAACAATAAGAATAAGTCAATAATATTAAATTTTACAGTTGGGAATAACATCACAGTCAATATATAGAAGACACATAAGCATTCAACTCTACGCATATATAAAACAGTGATGCATCATAAAACATTATCAAGGAGGCGAGCGCAAAGATTTACTATTTGGATCAAATCCATAGTTCAGGATATAAAGACGTGAAATATGATTATTGCATCTAAATCAACTATACAATAATTAACTTCCTAACTGTGGCTAAATGTCATTCAAACACCGCGATACAAAAAGGGATGATGGACGGAACGCTTGAGCCAATCAAACACTCACCCCCAGTCAATTGATCCGGGTTTAATCCATCATCATTCTTTAGCTCACTCCACCACCCCAGTTCAGACATGGCCATATGCAAATCAGTCTGACCCTGTGCCTCATGGGAACAGTCCAGCCCGAACTGCCAAGCCATGTCTTCCTGGACCGAAACAAGCATCCTAGGACCGGTTTCTGGCATTTCAGCCGTCATCAGCCAGGCTTGCTTGAATCCAGTGGCAAAGTGAGCAAGGGACCCACGTCTGGGCATACCCCGCCAACTTAGGGCGACCAAAGCGATACAAAAGGGATGATGGACGGAACGCTTGAGCCAATCAAACACTCACCCCCAGTCAACTGATCCGGGTTTAATCCATCATCATTCTTTAGCTCACTCCACCACCCCAGTTCAGACATGGCCATATGCAAATCAGTCTGACCCTGTGCCTCATGGGAACAGTCCAGCCCGAACTGCCAAGCCATGTCTTCCCTGGACCGGAAACAAGCATCCTAGGACCGGTTTCTGGCATTTCAGCCGTCATCAGCCAGGCTTGCTTGAATCCAGTGGCAAAGTGAGCAAGGGACCCACGTCTGGGCATACCCCGCCAACTTAGGGCGACCAAGCGATACAAAAGGGGATGATGGACGGAACGCTTGAGCCAATCAAACACTCACTCCCAGTCAACTGATCCGGGTTTAATCCATCATCATTCTTTAGCTCACTCCACCACCCCAGTTCAGACATGGCCATATGCAAATCAGTCTGACCCTGTGCCTCATGGGAACAGTCCAGCCCGAACTGCCAAGCCATGTCTTCCCTGGACCGGAAACAAGCATCCTAGGACCGGTTTCTGGCATTTCAGCCGTCATCAGCCAGGCTTGCTTGAATCCAGTGGCAAAGTGAGCAAGGGACCCATGTCTGGGCATACCCCGCCAACTTAGGGCGACCAAGCGATACAAAAGGGATGATGGACGGAACGCTGAGCCAATCAAACACTCACCCCCAGTCAACTGATCCGGGTTTAATCCATCATCATTCTTTAGCTCACTCCACCACCCCAGTTCAGACATGGCCATATGCAAATCAGTCTGACCCTGTGCCTCATGGGAACAGTCCAGCCCGAACTGCCAAGCCATGTCTTCCCTGGACCGGAAACAAGCATGTCTGAACTGGGGTGGTGGAGTGAGCTAAAGAATGATGATGGATTAAACCCAGATCAGTTGACTGGGGGTGAGTGTTTGATTGGCTCAAACGTTCCGTCCATCATCCCCTTTTGTATCGCTTGTTCGCCCCTAAGTTGGCGGGGTATGCCCAGACGTCGGTCCCTTGCTCACTTTGCCACTGGATTCAAGCAAGCCTGGCTGATGACGGCTGGAATGCCAGAAACCGGTCCTAGGATGCTTGTTTCCGGTCCAGGGAAGACATGGCTTGGCAGTTCGGGCTGGACTGTTCCCATGAGGCACAGGGTCAGACTGATTTGCATATGGCCATGTCTGAACTGGGGTGGTGGAGTGAGCTAAAGAATGATGATGGATTAAACCCAGATCAGTTGACTGGGGGTGAGTGTTTGATTGGCTCAAACGTTCCGTCCATCATCCCCTTTGTATCGCTTTGTTCGCCCTAAGTTGGTGGGGGTATGCCCAGACGTGGGTCCCTTGCTCACTTTGCCACTGGATTCAAGCAAGCCTGGCTGATGACGGCTGGAATGCCAGAAACCGGTCCTAGGATGCTTGTTTCCGGTCCAGGGAAGACATGGCTTGGCAGTTCGGGCTGGACTGTTCCCATGAGGCACAGGGTCAGACTGATTTGCATATGGCCATGTCTGAACTGGGGTGGTGGAGTGAGCTAAAGAATGATGATGGATTAAACCCAGATCAGTTGACTGGGGGTGAGTGTTTGATTGGCTCAAACGTTCCGTCCATCATCCCCTTTTGTATCGCTTTGTTCGCCCTAAGTTGGCGGGGGTATGCCCAGACGTGGGTCCCTTGCTCACTTTGCCACTGGATTCAAGCAAGCCTGGCTGATGACGGCTGGAATGCCAGAAACCGGTCCTAGGATGCTTGTTTCCGGTCCAGGGAAGACATGGCTTGGCAGTTCGGGCTGGACTGTTCCCATGAGGCACAGGGTCAGACTGATTTGCATATGGCCATGTCTGAACTGGGGTGGTGGAGTGAGCTAAAGAATGATGATGGATTAAACCCAGATCAGTTGACTGGGGGTGAGTGTTTGATTGGCTCAAACGTTCCGTCCATCATCCCCTTTTGTATCGCTTTGTTCGCCCTAAGTTGGCGGGGGTATGCCCAGACGTGGGTCCCTTGCTCACTTTGCCACTGGATTCAAGCAAGCCTGGCTGATGACGGCTGGAATGCCAGAAACCGGTCCTAGGATGCTTGTTTCCGGTCCAGGGAAGACATGGCTTGGCAGTTCGGGCTGGACTGTTCCCACGAGGCACAGGGTCAGACTGATTTGCATATGGCCATGTCTGAACTGGGGTGGTGGAGTGAGCTAAAGAATGATGATGGATTAAACCCAGATCAGTTGACTGGGGGTGAGTGTTTGATTGGCTCAAACGTTCCGTCCATCATCCCCTTTTGTATCGCTTTGTTCGCCCTAAGTTGGCGGGGGTATGCCCAGACGTGGGTCCCTTGCTCACTTTGCCACTGGATTCAAGCAAGCCTGGCTGATGACGGCTGGAATGCCAGAAACCGGTCCTAGGATGCTTGTTTCCGGTCCAGGGAAGACATGGCTTGGCAGTTCGGGCTGGACAGTTCCCATGAGGCACAGGGTAAGACTGATTTGCATATGGCCATGTCTGAACTGGGGTGGTGGAGTGAGCTAAAGAATGATGATGGATTAAACCCAGATCAGTTGACTGGGGGTGAGTGTTTGATTGGCTCAAACGTTCCGTCCATCATCCCCTTTTGTATCGCTTTGTTCGCCCTAAGTTGGCGGGGGTATGCCCAGACGTGGGTCCCTTGCTCACTTTGCCACTGGATTCAAGCAAGCCTGGCTGATGACGGCTGGAATGCCAGAAACCGGTCCTAGGATGCTTGTTTCCGGTCCAGGGAAGACATGGCTTGGCAGTTCGGGCTGGACTGTTCCCATGAGGCACAGGGTCAGACTGATTTGTATATGGCCATGTCTGAACTGGGGTGGTGGAGTGAGCTAAAGAATGATGATGGATTAAACCCAGATCAGTTGACTGGGGGTGAGTGTTTGATTGGCTCAAACGTTCCGTCCATCATCCCCTTTTGTATCGCTTTGTTCGCCCTAAGTTGGCGGGGGTATGCCCAGACGTGGGTCCCTTGCTCACTTTGCCACTGGATTCAAGCAAGCCTGGCTGATGACGGCTGGAATGCCAGAAACCGGTCCTAGGATGCTTGTTTCTGGTCCAGGGAAGACATGGCTTGGCAGTTCGGGCTGGACTGTTCCCATGAGGCACAGGGTCAGACTGATTTGCATATGGCCATGTCTGAACTGGGGTGGTGGAGTGAGCTAAAGAATGATGATGGATTAAACCCAGATCAGTTGACTGGGGGTGAGTGTTTGATTGGCTCAAACGTTCCGTCCATCATCCCCTTTTGTATCGCTTTGTTCGCCCTAAGTTGGCGGGGGTATGCCCAGACGTGGGTCCCTTGCTCACTTTGCCACTGGATTCAAGCAAGCCTGGCTGATGACGGCTGGAATGCCAGAAACCGGTCCTAGGATGCTTGTTTCCGGTCCAGGGAAGACATGGCTTGGCAGTTCGGGCTGGACTGTTCCCATGAGGCACAGGGTCAGACTGATTTGCATATGGCCATGTCTGAACTGGGGTGGTGGAGTGAGCTAAAGAATGATGATGGATTAAACCCAGATCAGTTGACTGGGGGTGAGTGTTTGATTGGCTCAAACGTTCCGTCCATCATCCCCTTTGTATCGCTTTGTTCGCCCTAAGTTGGCGGGGGTATGCCCAGACGTGGGTCCCTTGCTCACTTTGCCACTGGATTCAAGCAAGCCTGGCTGATGACGGCTGGAATGCCAGAAACCGGTCCTAGGATGCTTGTTTCCGGTCCAGGGAAGACATGGCTTGGCAGTTCGGGCTGGACTGTTCCCATGAGGCACAGGGTCAGACTGATTTGCATATGGCCATGTCTGAACTGGGGTGGTGGAGTGAGCTAAAGAATGATGATGGATTAAACCCAGATCAGTTGACTGGGGGTGAGTGTTTGATTGGCTCAAGCGTTCCGTCCATCATCCCCTTTTGTATCGCTTTGTTCGCCCTAAGTTGGCGGGGGTATGCCCAGACGTGGGTCCCTTGCTCACTTTGCCACTGGATTCAAGCAAGCCTGGCTGATGACGGCTGGAATGCCAGAAACCGGTCCTAGGATGCTTGTTTCCAGTCCAGGAAGACATGGCTTGGCAGTTCGGGCTGGACTGTTCCCATGAGAGCACAGGGTAAGACTGATTTGCATATGGCCATGTCTGAACTGGGGTGGTGGAGTGAGCTAAAGAATGATGATGGATTAAACCCAGATCAGTTGACTGGGGTGAGTGTTTGATTGGCTCAAACGTTCCGTCCATCATCCCCTTTTGTATCGCTTTGTTCGCCCTAAGTTGGCGGGGTATGCCCAGACGTGGGTCCCTTGCTCACTTTGCCACTGGATTCAAGCAAGCCTGGCTGATGACGGCTGGAATGCCAGAAACCGGTCCTAGGATGCTTGTTTCCGGTCCAGGGAAGACATGGCTTGGCAGTTCGGGCTGGACTGTTCCCATGAGGCACAGGGTAAGACTGATTTGCATATGGCCATGTCTGAACTGGGGTGGTGGAGTGAGCTAAAGAATGATGATGGATTAAACCCAGATCAGTTGACTGGGGGTGAGTGTTTGATTGGCTCAAACGTTCCGTCCATCATCCCCTTTTGTATCGCTTTGTTCGCCCTAAGTTGGCGGGGTATGCCCAGACGTGGGTCCCTTGCTCACTTTGCCACTGGATTCAAGCAAGCCTGGCTGATGACGGCTGGAATGCCAGAAACCGGTCCTAGGATGCTTGTTTCCGGTCCAGGGAAGACATGGCTTGGCAGTTCGGGCTGGACTGTTCCCATGAGGCACAGGGTCAGACTCGATTTGCATATGGCCATGTCTGAACTGGGGTGGTGGAGTGAGCTAAAGAATGATGATGGATTAAACCCAGATCAGTTGACTGGGGGTGAGTGTTTGATTGGCTCAAGCGTTCCGTCCATCATCCCCTTTTGTATCGCTTTGTTCGCCCTAAGTTGGCGGGGGTATGCCCAGACGTGGGTCCCTTGCTCACTTTGCCACTGGATTCAAGCAAGCCTGGCTGATGACGGCTGGAATGCCAGAAACCGGTCCTAGGATGCTTGTTTCCGGTCCAGGGAAGACATGGCTTGGCAGTTCGGGCTGGACTGTTCCCATGAGGCACAGGGTCAGACTGATTTGCATATGGCCATGTCTGAACTGGGGTGGTGGAGTGAGCTAAAGAATGATGATGGATTAAACCCAGATCAGTTGACTGGGGGTGAGTGTTTGATTGGCTCAAACGTTCCGTCCATCATCCCCTTTTGTATCGCTTTGTTCGCCCTAAGTTGGCGGGGGTATGCCCAGACGTGGGTCCCTTGCTCACTTTGCCACTGGATTCAAGCAAGCCTGGCTGATGACGGCTGGAATGCCAGAAACCGGTCCTAGGATGCTTGTTTCCGGTCCAGGAAGACATGGCTTGGCAGTTCGGGCTGGACTGTTCCCATGAGGCACAGGGTCAGACTGATTTGCATATGGCCATGTCTGAACTGGGGTGGTGGAGTGAGCTAAAGAATGATGATGGATTAAACCCAGATCAGTTGACTGGGGGTGAGTGTTTGATTGGCTCAAACGTTCCGTCCATCATCCCCTTTTGTATCGTGTCATTCAAACACCAGCTGTTGTGAGGTCAACTCACCATTAAAGTGCTGAGTGCTAACCCATGTGTTGAAAATACCAGGTTCTCAAACATTCATATTTGATTCAATATTGCATCATATTCTTGTACTTGAATAGTGTCCAGTATACGTTACTGTCTTGCCACATAGTTTCAACATTATATATCTAAAGATATGCGTCCACTGCCCTGATTTGCATGCTAGTTCAAAATTAGAAGATTTAAAGAATTGAGACGTACATAACCCAAGTGGATAACTGTAAACTCATTACAGAATCTCCAATAGCTCATCTAGATGGAGTTGATCAATCACTTGCATGTGTGCTAGAACCTACTGGATCTATATTAAAATTGTAAGGGCCCAGCAATGTGATGAAAAACGAGAACCCGTCAGTAAAATTCCTGTGAAAAAAGCAATACCAACACTCCAGAAAGAAGTGTAGTGTACTTATATCTACAAATTTGGATCCAGTTTGCTGTTCAAAGTGCCCAGAGGAAATGCAGAATGGAAGTCTACACTTTGATAAATGCTAGTGTATAGTTACTCATCAATATTAAATCTGTACAGCTCATAACTATCTAATTCCAAAATGAAATCTTTTTCCAGTTTGCGGAGCTCCTTCTCCCGGGTTATTCCTCGCTTGTTTTTAAGGACTTGTGCTATGCAGCTGTATTTCAGATCCGTGGGATCACTCTGATGGCATCTGTCAAAATGCCGGGCTATGGGATAGCTCTGGTCATTATTCACAATTACTTTTATGTTTTGTAAAACACACGTATTTACGGGTAGGGTAGTGCTTCCCACATACAGCCTTCTACAGGAGCATTTGAGAATGTATTCAACATAGCTCGATTTACAGGTAAGATTACCTTTGATCTTAATATTCTTCTTAAAGGGTTATTTAATATGGTCAAATTCTCTCCATTCTTACAAGCTTTGCACTTAGTGCATTTCTTAAATCTATCCTTTGGGGTGAGCCACATCTTTCTAGTGGTATCGGCAATAAGATCACTCTTAACCAAGTAATCCCTCAAGGATTTTGATTTTCTGTATGTGATCTGTGTGTGTTTAGTAACAAGAGTGCCTATAATGGGATACTCCCTGATCAAATGCCAATGTTTTTGTAATGCTTGAGGGACTCTGTCATGTTCAGAGTTGTAGGTAGTAATAAATCTGTGTGAAGAATCTTTTTAACTTTTTTATTCACCACAGATTTATGGTGATTGAAGAGAGTCATTTCCCTGTTCTACGATCTGGCTCTACATAAGGCTGCTTTCAATGTACTTTGTGTATATCTGTTCTGTATGAAACATCCCATCATCTCTGTTTCAATCGAATTGTAGTCCTCTTTGGTACTACAGACCAGTTTGGCTCAATAAAATTCCCCAAAGGGGATGCTCTTTATCAAAGGGGCAGGGTGGAAACTTCCAGCGTGGAGAATAGTATTTTCAGCCATGGGTTTTCTTAAAATAGTAGTTTCCAGCTTTTCATTTCCAATTCCCGAATTAATATGTCTAGAAATTCAATTGACGTCTTACTTGTTTTACCTGTAAATCTTAATTTCAAATCATTGTTGTTTAGCTCAGACATACACATACAAGCTTCTGTTTCAGTGCCCTGCCACAGCACAAACAGATCATCTCTGAATCTCATCCACTTTGTTTTATTTCCAGACCAATGTTCCATTTCAGGTAACCCCAGCACCTACACACACACACACACATATATATATATATTAGATTTACCTGTAACTTGGCCAATTTACAGATGCACTGAGCATTTATATGCCGCATGGGTTACATAAGCTGCTTACGAACTTGACAGTATGTCTTCTCTGTCCATGCATACCTTGTAAAGGGGGAAGGACTATATATTATGTGAGGCATTTTGGCGCGAACCAGATTGATAAAGGCTTCTTGCAAGCCGAAACGCGTCTCTCTTGTCTCATGGGTTGAGGGTGACCTGTGAGAATAAACAATTGCCGTATCCTGACAGCCTGATGTCCGTGCCTTCTTTCATGGATGCTTCTGTGAGAGCTGAATTTTGTTTTCATTCAAATGCAGCGTGGGCGGTCACCACGCTTTTCACGGAACACCAGTCGTCTGTGGCTCTCCCCTTCGACCGCACGTGTTTGGAGGAAGTACGGAAATGCTAGTGGGTGAGCCCCCAAATGGAGAGCCAGGAGGAGGAATAAGGATGGCAGCAGGGGGAGACCTGAGTCACGCAGCGGGGCGGTTTTCACGACTGCCAGCGCTTAGGTCTAAGTCTCACCAGCAAGAAATGCCTTGCCCAGAAATCTGGCGACATTTGGTGACTGGGCACTGCGTACGCCTATGCCGACGCTGTGAGGTGTGTTCGGCATACACTTTGTTATACACCGGTCCCCTTCAGCCGGAGTTTTGTACCTGTGGTAAACTTATTTTCTATGCTGCGTGTCAATTCTGACTTTGTGATTTTTCACCTCTGGCCCTGGTTCATTTGACCCATGGCATTGACTTTTGCATTTTGTAATTTGGCAGTGAACTTCAGCAAACTTACTTCGACCGTCTTGTGGCATTATGGGAATGGTAGTCCCATCGGGCTTCAAGCATGTGCTTGGAGACTGACATTGAAGTCAGCAGGACACACTCTGTGCACAAGGTGAACCCGTGTTGTGACTATCATTAACCCTTTCCATTTGCCCTTCGGTGATTATTACAAGAATGTGGCACTTGCAACCTGATTAAAGTGAACACTGTCTTCGTGCAGAGGGCAAAGGTCGCAAGCTGGAGGATTTGTTATCAGCCTCAGCAGACATTCCGGGTCAGAGGTGTTTGTTTCTTTTTAAATAATAATCCAATGACTCGCAGCAGCATGTTTTCACAATTTCATACATTTTATCTTATCAATTCAGGTGACTTGAGATGAAATGGTTGGCGTTGCAC
The DNA here is from genome assembly GCA_963921515.1 of Calotriton arnoldi. NCBI lineage: Eukaryota > Metazoa > Chordata > Amphibia > Caudata > Salamandridae > Calotriton > Calotriton arnoldi. The sequence continues at coordinate 282,735 of CAWUFW010006935.1, forward strand.
GAGAATTTTTTTCCCTCGAACACGGTTGTTACATAATGTATAATAGCAATTCATTCTTTACCTATGCTTGTTACGGCAATAGATAGTATGCTAATTTACATTTGCACTGTGTATTTTACAATAAATATTAGATTTACCTGTAACTTGGCCAATTTACAGATGCACTGAGCATTTATATGCCGCATGGGTTACATAAGGTGCTTACGAACTTGACAGTATGTCTTCTCTGTCCATGCATACCTTGTAAAGGGGGAAGGACTATATATTATGTGAGGCATTTTGGCATCAACCAGATTGATAAAGGCTTCTTGCAAGCCGAAACACGTCTCTCTTGTCTCATGGGTTATGGGTGACCTGTGAGAATAAACAATTGCCGTATCCTGACAGCCTGATGTCCGTGCCTTCTTTCATGGATGCTTCTGTGAGAGCTGGATTTTGTTTTCATATATATATATATATATATATCAAACCGCTAAGCAGTGCAGCCGCACTGCCGTTGCCTTTCTCCTTCCACTTTTTTTTTATCATTTCAGAGACACTAAATTGGTTGATCAAGTTCGAGTAACAAGCCAATTTATTATTGAATTTATTATCAAGTCACTGTTCTATAATGTATATATTTTCCACTTATTTTTGGTGTTTTCGAATTAATGAACAAAGTAACTAAATGTATTGAAAGAAATGCACGTTTTCGAGTGGTGTAACTCGGCAAACGGAAGTCTGTCTTCATTGTTGTTTGAAAAACAAATCACGTGGTTATTTAACTGAACGAAATCACAGACACAGTACTCGTGAACAAGGGAGTTGTCCCGAAACGCGTCGAGCTGGTCTGATTACGGAATAAAATACCGCTTTTGAAAAGCAATTTGTTGTCCTCAGCAGCTGTTTTTTAAAAAGAATGCAGCGTGGTTTTGATATATATATATATATATATATATATATATATATATATATGTATATGTATATATATATATATATTATATTATATATATATATATATATTCACTGAAAAAACCATAGGTTTTAGGGACAGTTATAGTTACTTGGACATTGCACTCGTACAAAACCCGTGAAATTCCCCCGTTATAGTTAGTTCAGCTAACTATAACTCGCGCCCGCAATGCACTGCTGATGACGTCACATATTACATCACTCATGACATGGTCAGTGACATCACTGATGACATCACTGATGACATCTCAAATGACATCACTGATGACATCATCCAGTGACTGTGTGTTTCTGTAAAGTTTAAATATTTTTAATATATATAGGAAAAGACGTATTGAAGAATGAGTGGGTGTGTAAGTGTCTGTATGGATGATTTAGTAGGTGCGTGACTGACTCTATAAGTGAGTGATTTAACGTATCTTACTGAATGCATGGGTTAGTGACTAAACTGGGTGAATGTCTGTATCCGTCTGTCTGTTGCTGTGTAAGTGGCTGCATGTGTTTGTGAATAGCTAAATGAGTGTCTATATGAGTTATTGAATGCTTGTCTGAGTATCTGTATGGGTGCCTGAGTGTTTGTGTGGGAAGGGTGTGTGCAACTCTGTGCATAGATGTGTGAGTGGGTGATTCACTGGGTGGATGGTTTCAAGAGTGCATCTGTGATAGACTGTATGGGTGGGTAAGTGTGTGTAAGAGTGTGTTAGTGAGTGAATGTATGTCCCAGTGGTACATGTGTGAGTAACTACATATGTGAAAGGCAGTATATATGTGTGTTGGAGTATATAAATAGCTATAAGCAAGAGTGAGTGATTGTGATAGTGGCTGTATGGATGAGTGTGTGCTTGTATCAGTGATTGTATAAGAGCGTAACAATGTGCTACTATTTCTATGAGTAAGTGAGCTGGTGTGTGTATAACTGTATAGGTGAGTAAATGGCAGTGTGTTTAATTATTTGCATGACTGACTAGGTGTCTGAGTATCTCTATGGATGAGTGGCGTTGTTTGAGTGTCTATATAGGAGTAAGAGTGCATATGATAGTCCTGTACTGAGTGACCGTAAGTATGAGTGACTGTACGGGTGAGTGAGTGGATGTGTGTGTGTGTAGACCTAAGAATCAGTGAGTGGGTATGTAGTTATTGGTGTTGGAGTGTCTATGGTTTTGCGAATGGCAGTCTGTAATTTAGAGTGGGTGTATCAAAGATTATATTAGGGTGTGAGGAGGTGCATCAGATTATCACGTGGATGATGTCATCAGTGATGTCATTTGAGATGTCATCAGTGATGTCATCAGTGATGTCACTGACCATGTCATGAGTGATGTAATATGTGACGTCATCAGCAGTGCATTGCGGGGCGCGAGTTATAGTTAGCTGAACTAACTATAACGGGGAATTTCACGGGTTTTGTACGAGTGCAATGTCCAAGTAACTATAACTGTCCCTAAAACCTATGGTTTTTTCAGTGAATTTCAAAGGTTTTTAAATGCTAATTTGTAACTATAACGTGTCTGAAACCTATGGTTTTTCAGTGAATTTCAAAGGTTTTTTAAATGCTAATTTGTAACTATAACGTGTCTGAAACCTATGGTTTTTTCAGTGAATTTCAAAGGTTTTTTAAATGCTAATTTCTAACTATAACGTGCCTGAAACCTACGGTTTTTTCAGTGAATTTCAAAGGTTTTGTAAATGACAATTTTTAAATGTATTAATTGTTATATTAATTTTTTCATACTGATTTACTACATTTTTAGAAACAATTTTTTAAACAGATTTTATTTTGTAAATTACATTGTAATTACATTATACATTACATTACAAAAAATACTTTCTCAGAATGAATTACTTTAGTTTAAATACTTTGCACATAGGCAATAGACTTTTAAGTACAGTAGTTACAGTTGTTGCAATGGGCAACACATTTTCAAACACAATGCAACATTCAGCTCAATGTGAATTTCTAGTTAAATGCAATTAGTTACTTTATGGATTACTTTTCTAACCACAGGACTGGATCCTAGATTCAGTCCTGGTACATATCCTGTAAACAGTTGAGTAAAAGCGTTTTGGTTACAGTCGTGATTTTTAAGGAATATTATTGTATTTTAAAAGTTGACACTTAGAAACTTTTTCTCATAGAATCACCAATGTTATCCTATGGAAGGAAATTCACTTAGCAGGTAAAAACTGTTATCGTTACTTTTTCTTACTCAGTGTTGGATCCTGGATCCAGCACTGGTGCATCTCCTGTAAACAGTTGAAAGAATGCGTTTAAGTCATACAGGTGATTTTTAAGGAATATTTGTAGTTTGTAAAAATCAACACTTTGAAACTTTTTGCTGAAAACCAGACAATGGATTCCTATGGAAGAAAATATAAGTTACTGGTAAGTACGGTTAAAATTACTTTTCAGGATTAGTACTGGGCTGAAAGATGCAGCACTGAGGTCTCTCCTGATAACAGGTGAGTAAATCGGAATTCGTATTTCGGCTGATTTTAGAGGAATATTTTAAAGTTCCAAAACTCCACACTTAGAAGAATTTCCAAGTGAAACCAGTCAATGTTAGCCTATGGAAGGAAATTCAAGTTACTGGTAAGTACGGTTAAAATTACTTTTCAGGACCAGTACTGGGCTGAAAGATACAGCACTGAGGTCTCTCCTTATAACAGGTGAGTAAATCGGAATTCGTATTTCGGCTGATTTTAGAGGAATATTTGTATGTTTCAAAAATCCACACTTAGAAACTTTTTCAGCAAAAAGCAGGCAATGATATCCTATGGAAGGAAATTCAAGTTACTGGTAAGTACGGTTAAAATTACTTTTGAGGATCAGTACTGGGCTGAAAGATGCAGCACTGAGGTCTCTCCTGATAACAGGTGAGTAAATCGGAATTCGTATTTCGGCTGATTTTAGAGGAATATTTTAAAGTTCCAAAACTCCACACTTAGAAGAATTTCCAAGTGAAACCAGTCAATGTTAGCCTATGAAGGAAATTCAAGTTACCGGTAAGTACGGTTAAAATTACTTTTCAGGACCAGTACTGGGCTGAAAGATGCAGCACTGAGGTCTCTCCTGATAACAGGTGAGTAAATCGGAATTCGTATTTCGGCTGATTTTAGAGGAATATTTTAAAGTTCCAAAACTCCACACTTAGAAGAATTTCCAAGTGAAACCAGTCAATGTTAGCCTATGGAAGGAAATTCAAGTTACTGGTAAGTACGGTTAAAATTACTTTTCAGGACCAGTACTGGGCTGAAAGATACAGCACTGAGGTCTCTCCTGATAACAGGTGAGTAAATCGGAATTCGTATTTCGGATGATTTTAGAAGAATATTTGCACAATGGTGAAGGGAGGGGCGGGGCCTGAGGTGACATCTGTGCAAACGCGCACCGTGGCGCGTTTTAAGTTGGGGATTAAGTCCCCTTGAATCCTGAGGGTCCCTAGGGGCCAACTAGCCCACCAGGAACCTCCAATATGCGCCAGGGGCTGCGTTGCAGAGACGTGTAGAGAGGCCACACCCCTTTACACCTCTCTGCAACGCAGCTCTGTGGTGCTTTCTGGATGTACCTGTTGGGCTAGTTGGCCCCCAGGGACCCTCAGGATTGAAGGGATTTAATTCCCATCTTAAAACGCGCCACGGGGCCTGTTTGCACACATGTCACCTGAAGCCCCGCCCTCCCTTCACCACTGTGCAAACGCGCCCCGTGGCGCGTTTTAAGCTGGGATTAAGTCCCTTGAATCCTGAGGGTCCCCGGAGTCCAACTAGCCCACCATATACCTCCAAAGCGCCACAGAGCTGCGTTGCAGAGAGGTGTAAAGGGTGTGGCCTCTCTACACGTCTCTGCAACGCAGCCCCTGGCGCATATTGGAGGGTCCTGGTGGGCTAGTTGGCCCCCAGGGACCCCCAGTATTCAAGGGGTCGTTCCCCCTCTGCAAACGCGCCAGGGGCGCGTTTGCAGAGTGGTGAAGGAAGGGGCGGGGCCTGCGGGCCCGATCGTTTTTTAAATTTTTTTATTTTTGTCCCTGAAGGGGGGCTGTGTGGCCCCCTTCCTTTTTCCTGTTTTTGGGCCCTGGGGACCCCATCCCCCAGGGCCTTACCCTTTTTAAAATTTAATTTAAAAAAAAAACGGGAAGGGCCGCGTGGCCCCCTTCCCTGGGCTTGTATTGGCCCCGGGACCCCATCCCCCGGGGCATGGCCTTTTTATTTTCTTGGGAGGGGGCTGCGTGGCCCCCTCCTCAGGCCATTTAAGGTCCCGGGGACCCCATCCCCCGGGGCCGGCCTTTCCATTTTTTTTCTTTTTTGGGGAGGGGGCCGCGTGGCCCCCTCCTGAGCCACTACTTGCCCCGGGGACCCCATCCCCCGGGCTGGCCTCTCCGTTGGGGACTGTGGGGGTCCCCAATCCCCCACAGTCCCGCCGGCTCCCCACGTCCCTTGGGAGCCGGCATTGCTGTCTCCACATGGGGAGCAGCTGACATGCTGCTCCCCATGTGGAAAGCAATGTGCTTTGGATATTGGAAGAGAGAGCAGGTTTCCTGCTCTCTCTTCCAATATCCAAAGCAGTTTGCTATGGCAGGACGGGAGCCGCGAGGCTCCCGTCCTGCCATAACAAACTACAGTGTCCCGGGGTAGGCACCCCGGGACACTGCAGGAGCCGGCCCTGGGGGTGGCGGTCCCCAGGGCCATCAAGGGCTCCAGGAGGGGGCCGCGCGGCCCCCTCCCTACATCAGCACAGCCCCGGGAGGTGGTGGTCCCCGGGGCTTCGGGGTCCAAAACAGACCCCCATTTTAATTTGTTAGTGCCCCGGGAGGTGGCGGTCCCGGGCGTGTGGGGGCTGGAGCCCCCACACAGGTTGTTCAATTCATTAAAAAAGCCCCGGGAGGTGGTGGTCCCGGGGCTGCGGGAGGGCTCAGAGCCCTCCCGCACCATTTTTAAAAAGCCCCGGGGGGTGGCGGTCCCCGGGCTTGGGGGCCCTTTGAGGCCCCCCACACATAAAATTAAACCCCCCACCATGCCCCCGGGACTTGGGCCACCCGGGGGCAAAATACAATATTTCTTTTTTTTCGGCAGGATTCTGCCGTTTTTTTTTTTTTATTTTATTTATTTTTTTTGCCCAGGGGGTCTTTGTGGGACCCAATGAGCAAACCTAGGGGGTCAGGGTGTTTCTACCCTGCCCCCTTTGTGCGCTTTGCGCACTTGTTTCTGTCCCTCGGTTCTACCGAGGGACAAAATGGCTGCCAACATTTCCTGAATCGGAATGTTGACAGCCAGCTGACAGCCAATTAACATGCAGCGCGTGATCGGGAGGGTACGCGGACCCTACTCGGCCATAGATATCACTATCTTTTTACTTTTGATTTTCTCAGGAACTACTGAACGGATTTACACCATTTAACAAAAAGGGTTCTTTCTGAACCAAGAACTACCTCTTTGCCAAATTTGGTGTAATTCCGTTCAGCAGTTCGGGCTGTAGCCGTGTCTAAAGTTTCCTATGGACAAATGCATGGGGAAACGCGTTTTGGGACCCCCCTTTTTCTCGGCCCCGCTTGACGAATCCCCGAGACTTTCAGGGTAGGAGCGGACCGGAGCGGGCCACAAAGTTTGAAAATTTCGCGAAGATACGTCAACCGGCAAGAGAGTTATTTCAAATAGAATGTCGCGGATTTCCTATGGATAATAGGTTGTAACTATAACTATCTACTGGCGACCGCCAGTAGATAATATATCCCAAGTAAAAAAAAACTCCTTCCGGAAACCAGAGCCCTTGGGGGGTGGCGCGTTCGCCGGCGGAGAAGTACCGGCTGTCAAATCCTGCGTGCAATCCCAGTAATACAGCGCTCTCAGGCCAATAACTCAGGAAACATTCCAATCAGCAAAAAGGGGATTTATTAGGCATCATAAATCCTCTGTGACGCGTTTCGACCAGAGATGGTCTTGATCACACTCCGGAGCAAAAACTCTTGTGCCCTTACATACACTGCCTGAGTAGAAATTAACAAAGGACTAAGCACATGTAATGGCATATCGTGAATGAACATAGCCGCCATGATGGAAGAGTGAAGTATACACATGTGGTACAGAAGACAAAGTGTTGGCATGTGCAAAACATCAAACTATGGCTAACCAATGTGTCTCACAAACTTTGTACTGGAACATAGAGGAGAAATAAGAAATCCAGTGTAAAAGCCGCCTTGGGGGAGCGCACCACTCATAACGGTGCATAACAATATTAACGTATGCTTGATCGTGATGCGAGTACAACATGAAGTTGATTACCTTTGGATGCCCTTAATGCATGGTCGAGACATGTGTCATAGCTTGCTCTGTGTAAAAGTATACACGCGATACAGCCACGCGGCATGATTGGTGAGTATGTCAAATTATTCATGCCAATGTGATAAGAGACTGAGTGATGCATCCTGGTATGTGTAGTTATGTGATGAGGCCCCCTAGCCGAGGTCCGTAAAAGTATTTCAATCATTACCGGCCAGCGGCCCAGAGCTCATGTACAGAGTATGACAACCTTAGTGGTAAAGTAGAAGATATTCGCCCCAAACTGGGAAATGTTGTGTAAACTCATAACTCTAGTGGTAGTCAGGTGATGCCCTAGTGGCAGACATCTCACACACAAGTGGCACAGCGGAGAACGACTCCCAGAATAGTGTGCAGGCAGCAGTGACAGTAGCGCGCCCTAGTGGCTGTGTAAGGATCTCTCCTAAAACTCAGGATTAATGAATGGAAGGTTAGCAGAACATAAGTGCAAAGACAAAACTGTAAGGGCATTATATTCAATATACACCCTATATGCAACCTCATCATAGTGCACAATATCAAAACATAATTAAACAATTAAAACATGTGAAGTTATCTTATCTGGGAGATGCGATGCAACACGAGGATGTCGCGAAGAAAAGGGTTGGGACCCCGTGGTTACAGGTACAGGCCTCGGGTCCCTTCCTTTCCTCCTGAAAGAGATATAAAAGAAGAGTAAAGAATCAGAAAGTCATCTGAATAGCATCAAAAAGTATGAGCACAATTGTCAGAAGAAAAGACGCAGATGAGAGACAACTGAAAGTTAAAAGAGAAACAGTTCATTCCAAAATTGTTTCGAGAAAAACAGTTCAATTCTAAATGTGTCATCAAATGAACATGAGGAGGAGGCCTACGACTCTTGTAGATGAACAGCCATTTCCTCATCCATGTTGTGTCCGTTAGGGTAGTGGGTGCCCATGCCTATGATGTACCTGGACTCATGTTGTCTGAGTTTGAGTATCCGATTGCCACCCCTCCTATTGTTGATCACCTGCTCAATAGCATAATAGATCAGTTTAGAACTACCCGAGAAATGGTGTGTCTCGAAGTGTCTGGCAATCGGATATTGTTGGTCTCTGTTTGTTATGGCTCTCATATGTTCTAAAATTCTCTTTTTGGCCATGTGAGTCGTGCTCCCAACGTATCTCAAGTTACATGGGCACTCGAGGACATACACCAGAAAAGTAGTGCTGCACGTGAGGAATTGCTTGTTCGGGATCATGCTGTTGGTACTGGTGTTGAAGCATTCTTTTTTCATGCAGCTACCGCAACAGGCCTTGCAATGGCCGCAAGGAAAAAAGCCCTGAAGATTGACCCCCCTGGTCTGTTCTGTGTCAGTGATGTCACTATGCACTAGCAGATCTCGTAAGTTCTGACCCCTTCTGTAGGTGATACTAGGTCTAGCTGGAATGGTGTTCCATATGATGGGATCTTCCTTGATCATGCCCCAGTTGCGTGCAATGGTTTTCCAAATGTTATCCGAGTTGCCATTGTACGTGAGTATGACTCTAGTTTCAATATTGTCATTGTTGACCTGGTCGTAGTTAATTTTTTCCTCAAGAGTAGTGTTCCTTTCCATACCTTTGATCCTGTCCATAGCTCTTTTCAGAACCCATTTGGGATAACCCCTATCCTCAAATCTCGCAATCATGGTTTTTTGTTCAGTAGTGAAAGCATTCTCAGAGCTGCAGTTACATTTTGCTCTGAGCAATTCCCCATAGGGGATGCTCCACTTGAGGTTGTCAGGGTGACTACTCATGGCGTGGAGCAGAGTGTTTCCAGCTGTGCACTTTCTGAATAGACTCGTGTGGATATTTTTCGAAATGACCTCCACCTTAGCGTCCAGGTACTCTACCTCCTTCCTGCTGACAACACTAGTAAGTTTAAGGTTGAGGGAGTTGGAGTTAAGTTTGGTCACAAAATCATGGGCTCCCTGTTCGCTGCCTTTCCAGACTACGAACAGGTCGTCTTTGTACCTGAGCCACAAGATAATATTGGCTAGATCGTTGTGTAGGTTGGTGTCCCTCCTGATTTCTTCTTCCCACGCCCCCAAGAACAAGTTTGCGAAGCTCAGTGCAATGCACGTACCCATGGCAGTGCCAAGGGTCTGTCTGTACAGTTGGCCATTAAACGTATAGAAGTTGTTGTTTAAACAGTATTTTATCATGTCCAGTAGCATCTGTGTGTGCTCCATATGCTGGATGGATCTGCGTGCAAGGTATTTCGCACACGCAGATACACCCTGTTCATGATCAATAACTGTATAGAGTGAATTGATATCCATGGTCATGAGGAAGTACTCCCCATGCCAGTCAAGATTGTTAATTTTGTTCAGGAAATCTTTGATGTCCCTCACGTACGAGGGCAGTGTGACAACAGAGTCCCTGAGAAAGTGATCAACATAACGGGATACATTCTCCAGGGCACTGCCTCTGGAGGAAACTATTGGCCTGCCTGGGGGATTGGTTTTGTTCTTGAGTACCTTGGTTAGCAGGTACATCACAGGAAGTTTGGGATGATCTTTTTTAAGGAAGCAGTATTCCTCCCACTCTAAAAGACCCTTGTCTCTCCAATCTTCTAGCTTACCCCAGATGTTGGTGATGCTGTTATTGTACTCTACTCTATTGGTAACCATGTAAGAGCTGGTGTCACTGAGCTGGCGCATTGCTTCATTAACATACATTTCTTTAGTTAAAATGACAATGTTGACTTCTTTTGTCTGCAGGCCGAATAATCACACTGTTATCTTTGGCGAGATCTTTCATGGCCTTTTTCTGGGACAAAGTCAGATTATGTTTAAAATTTCTCATTTTCTTGGCCCAGTTTTTATGTTTGTACTTCAATAGCTCTGTCCCAACCATCTCCTGAAAGGTGTCAATATTGTCATGGGGGATGTTGGGTAGGAATGTAGATTTTGGTTTAAATTCCGTATCTGCTGCCTGGTCGTATGAAATCTCCAGTTCGTCAAGTATCTGGCAAACATTGGTACCAGAATCCCCACCCCCACCTTCCAATTCGTGTAATTCAACCAAGGTATCAATATCACCTATATTGAGGTCACTGCTGGTGATGGTACTGCACGAGGCTGGTGGGTCACTGTTTCTGGCAGGTTTCAATTTGTGCCATTTCTTTCATTTTAATTTTCTGCAAAATTTGAACAGGTCAATCCGAGTGTCTACGTAGTTCATAGGTTCCGATGGGCAAAAGGACAAACCGAGACACAATGTTCTTTTTTCCATGTTACTCATGGGTCTAGTTGATAAGTTGATAATGGTCTGGTTTACCATAGCATCATCCATCATTGTGTTTCTTGGAGGGTGTTTGTCTGCTTCCCATTTGCTCCACATCGCTCCCTTTTCTCTATCCTCTGTTTGAGCCTCTTCCTCCTCTTGACCTGGTACCCCTTGCTCTTCCTCGTCCTCTTCCTGTTGGTGGCTGTTCCTTGTTCTTGGGTTTCGGTGTTGTTCGAGTAGTCTGCCAGCCCCTTCGCAGAAGCCGGTACTCATCTAAAAATGTTTTCGGTTGAAGGGTGGAATCACCTTCAGAGGTAGAGCTCTCTGAGGTTCTAGATGTCACTGAGATGTCAGTGTTGGTATCACTCGGGCTTGCTAGTTCTTCTTCATGGTCCTCCTGCGCCCTTGGTGTATAGGTCTCTGTACCTCTGGCACTCTCATACAAACGATCGTATTTTTGGCTATAGGTTAGAATTCTTCCTGATTCCTAATCACCACAGTCACGGTGCAACTTCCTTTGCTTTCTTGCCTTTATGTCGTCCTCTACAATTTTCAATCTCTTCTTCATTTCTTCCAAGAATTTAGTGATTGTCTCCTGCTCGGTACTTGCAGTCAATTCTTCCTTGATGCGACCAATTTCTTTCCTAATGTTCTCCCTATCCGACCAAGCATATTTAACTAGGATTTCTAGCATAGTCTCTGAGCAGTTAGCCGAGTTGGGTGCCCACTACTCTAACATGCGTGGGTCAGGGGAGTCATATGAGGGGATAATATAAATCCTTAGCCCCCCGGGGACAATCTTTTTGTCGATGTAATCTTGAAGGGAAATGGCTTCCCACCATTTCGACATTTCTTGTTTGTGCAATCTCTCATATTTCTAAAGTAAGTCAATGATAGTAGATTCTTTGCTGTTAACCACGAGTTGGCTACGTCCAATCCCTGGAGCACCTGCAAACAGGGTCTGAGCAGCTGCTCGCTTCTCTCTGTCATCCTCCATTGTGTTGGCAGATCATCACTATCGCAAATCCCAGAGGTTGAAACGATTCTTGTGCTTAGCCCCTCTGAAACAATGCAGAGTTCCCCCTGCCATAGGTCTGTGTGGCTGGTACTGTACTGATATACACTATTGTAGTGCCTGTGCCCTCAGGGCTAAAACAGAAGTCTGTGGCAACTTTGCATGTGAGTTCATTCACGATCAAGCGTGTGTTATTATTGTTATGCACCGTTATGAGTGGTACGCTCCCCCAAGGTGGCTTTTACACTGGATTTCTTATTTCTCCTCTATGTTCCAGTACAAAGTTTGTGAGACACATTAGTTAGCCATAATTTGATGTTTTGCACATGCCAACACTTTGTCTTTGTACCACATGTGTATACTTCACTCTTCCATCATGGCGGCTATGTTCATTCACGATATGCCATTACATGTGCTTAGTCCTTTGTTAATTTATACTCAGGAAGCGTATGTAAGGACACAAGAGTTTTTGCTCCGGTGTGTGATCAAGACCATCTCTGGTCGAAACGCGTCACGGAGGATTTATGATGCCTAATAAATCCTCTTTTTGCTGATTGGAATGTTTCCTGAGTTATTGGCCTGAGAGCGTGGATTTACTGGGATTGCACGCAGGATTTGACAGCCGGTACTTCTCCGCCTGCGAATGCGCCACTCCCCAAGGGCTCTGGTTTCTGGAAGGAGTTCTTTTTTACTTGGGATGCATAAGTGAGGAAACTGACTGCCGGCCAGCAGGATTTTTGTGTGAGCTGAACTGTACTTTCTCTGTGGAGGACTGCTACTGAGACGACACCAGTGGCGATCTACCGGATCTGCTTCTACACTATCCTTGGCCTGTGATACACCATAGAGGTAAGCCAACAAGGGGTCGGCTGCGGGAGGTCACAGCTCACGTTGCAGAACGCGGGGTGGGTAACTGATTTGCGACCGATCCAGGGCAGTGTAAGCCGCATGGACCGGTAGGAACTGAGACCTTGACTTTGAGATCAGATGATCCAAAAACGTAAGAATTAATGGTGACAAGTTTAGACCATGAAGAATACGGCAGGTGTAGGAGGTCCATATCGGGCAGCCGCCCTCCCCCGTGTATGAACTCACATGCAAAGTTCCCTCTTTTTGCACCTTCCCTGCCTGTTTCTGCACCTCTCTTGCCTCTTTCTGTACCTTTGTTGCTTCTTTCTGCACTTCTCTTCCTTCTTTCTGCACCCCTCCTGCCTCTTTCTGTATCCCTCTTGCCTCTTTGTGTACCTCTCCTACCTTTTTCTGCACCCCTCTTGCCTCTTTTTGCACCTCTGTTGGTTCTTTCTGCACTGCTCTTGCTTCTTTCTGCCCCTCACTTGCCTCTTTCTGCACTTCTCTTGCTTCTTTCTACACCTCTGTTGCTTCTTTCAGCAATTCTCTTGCCTCTTTCTGCACTTCTCTTCCTTCTTTCTGCACCCATCCTGCCTCTTTCTGTACCTCTCTTGCCTCTTTGTGTACCTCTCCTAACCCTTTCTGCACCCCTCTTGCCTCTTTTTCCACCTCTGTTGGTTCATTCTGCTCTTGCTTCTTTCTGCACCTCACTTGCTTCTTTCTGCACTTCTCTTGCTTCTTTCTACACCTCTGTTGCTTCTTTCAGCAATTCTCTTACCTCTTTCTGCACTTCTCTTGCTTGTTTCTGCACCTCTCTTGCATCTTTCTGCACCTCTGTTGCTTCTTTCTGCACCTCACTTGCTACTTTCTGCACTCCTCTTGCCTCTTTCTGTACCCCTCTTCCCTCTTTCTGCACCTCTCTTGCCTCTTTTTGTACCCCTGTTCCCTCTTTCTGCACCTTTCCTGTCTGTTTCTGCACCTCTCTTTCCTCTTTCTGTACCTCTGTTGCTTCTTTCTGCACTTTTCTTGACTCTTTCTGCTCCCTTCGAGCCTCTTTCAGCACCTCTCTTGCCTCTTTGTGCACCTCTCCTACCTCTTTCTCCACCCCTCTTGTCTCTTTTTGCACCTCTGTTAGTTCTTTCTGCACTGCTCTTGCTTCTTTCTGCACCTCTTTTGCAATTTTCTGTATCCCTCTTGCCTCTTTCTGCACCCTCTTCCCTATTTCTCCACCTCTCTTGCTTCTTTCTGCACTTCTCTTGCTTCTTTCTGCACTGCTCTTGCTTCTTTCTGTACCTCTCTTGCAAATTTCTGTATCCCTCTTACCTCTTTCTGCACCCCTGTTCCCTCTTTCTGCACCTTTCTTGCCTGTTTCTGCACCTCTCTGGCCTCTTTCGGCACCTCTGTTGCTTCTTTCTGCACTTCACTTTCCTCTTTCTGCACCTCTGACTTAGAGGTAGTTTTAATCCCCCTGCCCTATTATGTACTAGGGCCTTACACGGGAGGTCATGCCAATCACAGGGGTACCCCAACCCATAGTGTACCCTAGTGTATGTAGGTGTTTTCACTGTATTCTAAGTGTCTTTCAGCATAGCACTGGGTTCGGGCCTGGTTAGTCAGAGTCAGTTACCACCAGTACCGGTCAGCAAAAAGTTGGGGGCACAGGATGACTTTGCAACAAGGCCTCTTTCTGCCCCTCTGTTGGTTCTTTCTGCATATCTCTTGCTTCTTTCTGCACCTTTCTTCGTCTTTCTGGACTTCTGTTGCCTCTTTCTGCATTTCTCTTGCTTCTTTCTGCGCTTTTCTTCCTCTTTCTGCACATGTCCTACCTCTGTAGGCATAGTTAGAAATTAGCATTTAAAAAACCTTTGAAATTCACTGAAAAAACCATAGGTTTCAGGGACGTTATAGTTAGAAATTAGCATTTAAAAAACCTTAGAAATTCACTGAAAAAACCATAGGTTTCAGGGACGTTATAGTTAGAAATGAGCATTTAAAAAACCTTAGAAATTCACTGAAAAAACCACAGGTTTCAGGGACGTTATAGTTGCACTAACTATAACGTCCCTGAAACCTGTCGTTTTCAGTGAATATATATATATATATATATAAATATGCACTCACACAGATGTGTACATTATATATATATATATATATACATATACATATATATATAGACATATACATATACATGTACATATACATATATGTATATAAGTGCTATCTTTGTTTTATTGCTCCAAAAACATCTCCATCATGACGAGTTTCGGCAGTTCACCTGCCTTGATCACATGACCATATATGTATATATATATATATATATATATATATATATATACATATATGGTCATGTGATCAAGGCAGGTGAACTGCCGAAACTCATCATGGCGGAGATGTTTTTGGAGCAATAAAACAAGGATAGCACTTAACTTGGGTCCACTCTCGTTTGTTCCTGCGGATGGGATCTGTTGAAAGGCAAGGATTCTACATATATATATATATATATATATATATATACATATATATATATATATATATATATATATATATATATATTTATATTTGGTTGCCGGCGGCAGCCTGCTTGAGGGGAGGGGGTCTGTTGCCGGACGCAACCTACTTCCGTATTTTGAATCACAACCCACAGCACTCTCAGAACCTCCTCTCGGCGAAAAGAGAGTAACGGACACCCTGATAGAATGGCAAGTTATTCTTTATTCTTCCTCACTCCTCCGATGACGCGTTTCGAGCATCAAGTGCCCTTGATCACACACGGAATGCGGTCCGCCATACTTTTTTAAATGAATTGTGCACACCCCCTAGTGTCACGTGATAATCAACATAAAAGAAACACTATGAGTTTAGATTCACAAAAAGCACCATCTGCTGTTCGTAGCATCACATGTGGTAAAAATACTAAAAATGTTTTCAAATGTCGGGACATCGTAAAAATCATCAGTATCTATGTAATGCATGGATATAAATAAATAAATAGATAAATATGCATAAATAAATAAATATGTACATATTTTGACATAAATAAATATATACATATATTTTATCATATGGAGAAAGACAAGTACACGGATTATATTTCGGTTTTGGTCTTCAGATTCCACTGGACCGATCCTGTGTGCAAATCATCGTAATATGATATTCTTTTGTACATAGTCTTTTACTTTCGAAGGTCCATACACTCCTATTTCATATTTAAACATGGTTATACTTATTACAGCACAAATGCTGGTTTCTATATCCTCCATGTTACTGTTGTAATCTCTATGATATCCTATTTCAGCCTAAATGCTGTTGTCCTAGCCCCACACTCAATAGTATAATGGCCACATGTGAATAATATCCAGGCCTGGGCGTAGTTTGCGGAGTTTTGCCACGCGGAACTCCGCAAAGTTACAAAAAAACTCCGCGAAGTTCCGCGAGTGGAGGAGTGCAGTGCGAACTGCAGTTTGTGCTGATATTCCTGCCGCTCGGGTAGAAATTCTACCCGAGAGGCAGCTCGTGCTCGCGAACTTACCGTTCGCGATCGCGAGCGGGGAAAAAACTCCACTGCACATCGCGAAGCGGAGTTTTCTGCACTCCGCAAGCTCTGTGCAGTGCGGAGTGCAGAAAACTCCGAAAACTCCGCGAACGGAGCGAAGTTCACCGCCCAGGCCTAATAATATCCTTGATTAGTCGGTGCTAAAAAGGTCATTTTTTCTTTTTTCTTTTTTTGATGATATTCATAATCGCTAAATATTTATACTGTTTTTTCACTCGTCTAAAGTGCTTCTGTGCCTAGCAGCATCTACAGTTTGTGCAAAATTGCTCAATTAAAGTGCCAAATGCTGTGCAAATACATATCTGATCATAAAAGTGCTAGTGCTATTGCTATAACCTTAACTCTAATAATAACATCTGGGATGTTAAAACAATATTTACATCTGGGTGGCAGCGGATAAGAAACTAATAATCATTATATCATAATCAAGACCCTGCTCCTGCATCCACAGTACTACTTCTCATGGGGGCGGTATCAATTTTTATAAAATGAGTTTTACAAAAAATTATGCATGTCCTCAGTGTTATTAAGCCCGTTTGGTACTTTACAATCAAGTGCAAGTATCATGCGTGTTTCTAACTGCCTCAACAGTCGTTCCCTATTCCCGCCTCTTCGGAGGATGGGAATGTCATCAATCACATAATATTTTAAACAGTTTACATCGTTGTTATGCATGCTCTTGAAATGCCTTGCCACAGGATATGAAGGATCGTTGTTAACGATTGCCCTTAGATGTTGCAGGATTCTGACATGCACCTGCAGCTTGGTACTCCCAACGTATCTCATGCCACAGGTGCATGTCAGAACATACACTGCGTACTCTGTTCTGCAGTTGTAGCTACCCCTTATGACAGTCTCTTCTTGGCAAAATAGAGTAGTGAAATTAGCCGTGTTGACTCCAAATTTGCACGCTCGGCATGATGAGCATTTAAAAAAACCCTGTCTGGGTTTAAGCCATGTACCAGTGGGGCCTAATTCTGGGCTATTCTTGACTAGTTTTGACCCCATAGATTGTGATTTCCTAAAAGTAATGTTGGAAAATGTGGGAAGTCTAGTTCCTAGGACATTGTCGGTGAGAACAATAGGCCAATTTTTTCTTATTATGGACCTTATTTTTCTTTCCTGCTGGCTGTATGTGGTAATCAAACGGGGGCCTTCCTCTACAAGTGAGGGTTCTACTGATTCTTCCAATTGCGGTAGCTGTGTTGCCCTTGGCCTTTCTTCTGCTTTGCTGACTGCCTCCCTCAGTATTTTCTCACTGTAACCTCTATTCTTAAGCCGAGCAAGTGCCTCTTGTGTACAGTTCTCAAAGTCTATTTGTGTACTACAAATGCCCTTCAGTCTTAGGATTTCCCCATACGGGATACTCCTAATGAGGTGCTTCGGGTGCGCACTGCTAGCGTGCAGTGTGGCATTGCCTGCTGTCATCTTCCTAAATAAAGTTGTCTCTAATTTCCCCTTATTGATGTAAATTTTCACATCTAAAAATTCAATGTTGGATCTACTCATATGAGATGTGAAATTGAGGTTGGCAGAGTTAGTATTAATTGCACTGATGAACTGCCTGGCACTCCCCTCATCACCTTTCCACACAATAAAAACGTCGTCAATATAACGAAGCCAGTACATTATATGTTGTGCATACATCTCCTGATGGTCTTTTTTAAGAACCTGTTCCTTCCACCAGCCAACATGCAAGCATGCATAGCTGGGGGAAAAACAGGCTCCCATTGCTACTCCTCTTAGTTGTTTAAAAATTTCTTTGCCAAACATAAAGTAGTTATTATGTAGACACCAAGAGATAAGGTCAAGCAACATCTTATTGTGTTGATGGTACTCACAGGGTCTTGTATCCAAGAAGTGCCTGACCGCTTTTAAACCTGTCTGGTGTTCAATACTTGTGTACAGTGACTCTATGTCTAATGTAATGAGCATCAAGTCATCTGCCCATACAGTGCCATTAACTTTCGTTAAAAAGTCCCCTGTGTCTTTTACATACGTGGGTAATATTTTGACCAAGTCCTGTAAGAAATAGTCCACATATTGTGCAACATGTTCTCCCACACTATTGATTGCAGAGATGATAGGTCTGCCTGGTATTGGTACAACATTTTTATGGACGTTCAGAATGAAGTATATAACTGGGAGGACTGGGAATTCCCTGTACATATATTTGTATTCGTCAGATTAAATTAATCCCTCCCGTTTCCATTGTTGCAGATCTTTTTTTAATATTTCCTTTGCTTTGTTATATTCCTTCATAGTTGTTCTCACTTAGCATTGTTCATTTTCCAATTCTCTCTTGGCATCTTGGATGTAGTCATTTTTGGGCCACAACACGATGTTCCCATCTTTATCTGATTTCTTTATGACGATCTCTTGGTTGTCTCCCAATTTCTTCATCATTTTCGCATATTGTATTTTATTATATTGTTTACTCTGTCTTTTGTGTTTCACTTGGTGATATAACTTTTTAATGTCCTCCGTGACTCTCTTGTGAAAGATGTCAACAGCATCTTTTGGCATAACAGGAAGGAAAGTGGATTTGGGTCTGAATGGGCTACTCCCTGCACCTCGTTGCGATATATTGATTTTCTGCAATTTTGCCTGAGTTGAATCTTCACAATCAAATTCCTGGTTTATATTGCTTGTTTCATTACTTAATTCTTGTAGAGTTAGCAAAGTTGGAATGTCCGATACTTGGAGCAATTGTAAGTTACTTCCCTCGGTAGGTTGCGCCGTTTTTGAATTTTCCAGGCCAGTTTTAATAGTGAAGAACTTTTTGAGCTTAAGTTTACGAATGAAACAAAATACATCAATTCTTGTGCTGGTGTAATTGAAGTTGCTCTCAGGACAGAAGTTTAGTTCAAGTGATAATAACTGTTTTTCAGCCTTGGTTAGCGTAATGGACGAAAGATTTATGATAGTTTTATCGTCTGCCGTTACTTTCTGCGCCATTGGGTTCTTTTCTTCGGTTTTGAGTTTGCGCCTTTACATTTACATCAATTAGGGGAAATTAGAGACAACTTTATTTAGGAAGATGACAGCAGGCAATGCCACACTGCACGCTAGCAGTGCGCACCCGAAGCACCTCATTAGGAGTATCCCGTATGGGGAAATCCTAAGACTGAAGTGCATTTGTAGTACACAAATAGACTTTGAGAACTGTACACAAGAGGCACTTGCTCGGCTTAAGAATAGAGGTTACAGTGAGAAAATACTGAGGGAGGCAGTCAGCAAAGCAGAAGAAAGGCCAAGGGCAACACTGCTACCACAATTGGAAGAATCAGTAGAACCCTCACTTGTAGAAGAAGGCCCCCGTTTGATAACCACATACAGCCAGCAGGAAAGAAAAATAAGGTCCATAATAAGAAAAAATTGGCCTATTGTTCTCACCGACAATATCCTAGGAACTAGACTTCCCACATTTCCCAACATTACTTTTAGGAAATCACAATCTATGGGGTCAAAACTAGTCAAGAATAGCCCAGAATTAGGCCCCACTGGTACATGGCTTAAACCCAGACAGGGTTTTTTAAATGCTCATCATGCCGAGCGTGCAAATTTGGAGTCAACACGGCTAATTTCACTACTCCATTTTGCCAAGAAGAGACTGTCATAAGGGGTAGCTACAACTGCAGAACAGAGTACGCAGTGTATGTTCTGACATGCACCTGTGGCTTGAGATACGGTGGGAGTACCAAGCTGCAGGTGCATGTCAGAATCCTGCAACATCTAAGGGCAATCGTTAACAACTATCCTTCATACCCTGTGGCAAGGCATTTCAAGAGCATGCATAACAACGATGTAAACTGTTTAAAATATTATGGGGTCGATTCCGATCCCGGTCGGAGGCGCACCTAATACCATTCGGCCTGGAAAAAAGCCAGGCGAATGCCTGTTTCCCGACCGATTCGAACATACGTCCGAACGAGCAAGTACGATGCGCACAACTGCCCAAATCCCGACCCAGTCGTACTCACCCAATACAGGTCCTGTTCTCCGACCGAGGCGGATCCGGAAACGCAGAATCGAGTCGCACGGAAGCCAAAATGCAGCCCCGTCCGGCCGGACAAGTACGATGCGCCCTCCGTGCGCGCCCGAACCCGTCGCTACGCACGGCACGTCAAAGCATCCGGGAGAGCGCACATAAGCTCCGATTCGCGCCACAAGACGATCCACAGCTACGAGGCGAACACGCCAGCGGCGAGGACGAGGCGAAGCAAAGAGAAAGACGAGCGAGGCAGAACCAACCATGAATCCCATCGTGCCGATCCTACCAATATTCTACATCTATTACCGGAACTGGCACGGACGCGTACGGACGCAGAAGGTAAGTCAGACACCCACCACACAAACAAACCACACGTACCCGACATATCACACACACACATAGGGATGCAGAAATTACTTACACCAGCAACAGCAGCACCATAGGGGCGGGATGGCTATCACCAATGCCACATATACACATAGGGGCCTGGATGCCAACCACTAACACCACCCCTACCCAGGGGGTGCTAGATGCCTGTCACTACTACCACCTCTACCCAGGGGGTGCTGGATGCCTGTCACTACTACCACCTCTACCCATGGGGGGCTGGATGCCTACCACCACTACCACCCCTACCCATGGGGTGCCAGATGCCTACCACTAACACCACCCCTACTCAGGGGGTGCCAGATTCCTACCACTACCACCACCCCTACCCAGGGGGTGCCAGATGCCTACCACTGCCACCACCCCTACTCAGGGGGTGCCAGATGCCTACCACTATCACCACCCCTACCCAGGGGGTGCTAGATGCCTACCACTACTACCACCCCTACCCATGGGGGCAGGATGCCTGTCACTACTACCACCTCTACCCATGGGGGGCTGGATGCCTACCACCACTACCACCCCTACCCAGGGGGTGCCAGATGCCTACCACTACCACCACCCCTACCCAGGGGTGCCAGATGCCTGTCACTACGACCACTTCTACCCAGGGGTGCTGGATGCCTGTCACTACTACCACCCCTACCCATAGGGGGCAGGATGCCTGTCACTACTACCACCTCTACCCATGGGGGCTGGAGGCCTACCACCACTACCACCCCTACCCAGGGGGTGCCAGATGCCTACCACTACCACCACCCCTACCCAGGGGGTGCCAGATGCCTGTCACTACTACCACCTCTACCCATGGGGTGCTGGAGGCCTGTCACTACTACCACCCATACCCATGGGGGGCAGGATGCCTGTCACTACTACCACCTCTACCCATGGGGGCTGGATGCCTACCACCACTCCCACCCCTACTCAGGGGTGCCAGATGCCTACCACTACCACCACCGCTACCCAGGGGTGCCAGATGCCTACCACTACCACCACCCCTACTCAGGGGGTGCCAGATGCCTACCACTACCACCACCCCTACCCAGGGGGTGCTAGATGCCTACCCCTACCACCACCCCTACCCAGGGGGTGCTAGATGCCTGTCACTACTACCACCCCTACCCATGGGGGCAGGATGCCTGTCACTACCACCACCCCTACCCAGGGGTGCCAGATGCCTACCACTACCACCACCCCTACCCAGGGGGTGCTAGATGCCTGTCACTACTACCACCTCTACCCATGGGGGCTGGATGCCTACCACCACTACCACCCCTACCCAGGGGGTGCCAGATGCCTACCACTACCACCACCCCTACCCAGGGGGTGCCAGATGCCCTACCACTACCACCCCTACTCAGGGGATGCCAGATGCCTACCACTACCACCACCCCTACCCAGGGGGTGCTAGATGCCTACCACTACTACCACCCCTACCCATGGGGGGCAGGATGCCTGTCACTACTACCACCTCTACCCATGGGGGCTGGATGCCTACCACCACTACCACCCCTACCCAGGGGTGCCAGATGCCTACCACTACCACCACCCCTACCCAGGGGGTGCCAGATGCCTGTCACTACTACCACCTCTACCCAGGGGGTGATGGATGCCTGTCACTACTACCACCCCTACCCATGGGGAGCAGGATGCCTGTCACTACTACCACCTCTACCCATGGGGGCTGGATGCCTACCACCACTACCACCCCTACCCAGGGGTGCCAGATGCCTACCACTACCACCACCCCTACCCAGGGGTGCCAGATGCCTGTCACTACTACCACCTCTACCCATGGGGTGCTGGATGCCTGTCACTACTACCACCCCTACCCATGGGGGGCAGGATGCCTGTCACTACTACCACCTCTACCCATGGGGGCTGGATGCCTACCACCACTCCCACCCGTACTCAGGGGTGCCAGATGCCTACCACTACCACCACCCCTACCCAGGGGGTGCCAGATGCCTACCACTACCCCTACCCAGGGGTGCCAGATGCCTACCACTACCACCACCCCTACCCAGGGGGTGCCAGATGCCTACCACTACCACCACCTCTACCCAGGGGTGCCAGATGCCTACCACTACTACCACCCCTACCCATGGGGGCAGGATGCCTGTCACTACTACCACCTCTACCCATGGGGGGCTGGATGCCTACCACCACTACCACCCCTACCCAGGGAGTGCCAGATGCCTACCACTACCACCACCCCTACCCAGGGGTGCCAGATGCCTGTCAATACTACCACCTCTACCCAGGGGTGCTGGATGCCTGTCACTACCACCACCCCTACCCAGCGGGTGCCAGATGCCTACCACTACCACCACCCCTAACCAGGGGTGCCAGATGCCTTCCACTACCACCACCCCTACCCAGGGGTGCCAGATGCCTGTCACTACTACCACCTCTACCCATGTGGTGCCAGATGCCTACCACTACCACCACCCCTACTCAGGGGTGCCAGATGCCTACCACTACCACCTCCCCTACCCAGGGGGTGCTAGATGCCTACCCCTACCACCACCCCTACCCAGGAGGTGCTAGATGCCTGTCACTACTACCACCCCTACCCAGGGGGTGCTGGATGCCTGTCACTACTACCACCTCTACCCATGGGGGGCTGGATGCCTACCATCAACAACACCCCCACTCATAGGATGGGTAATGCATGACACAACAAGCACACACCAACATAAGGAATGCAACAAAAAGACATCCCCCAACACCATGACAAGCGTGTGTAGACTGTGTCAAATGCCTACAACACTGAACATGACTTTGAACATACAATGTGACCCCCTATTACATGTGTCACACATAAATGTGTGTGGCCCCCACAATGCCAAGCAGACCATGACCACTGTGGCAATGGGGTCCAACCCCCATCATCACAGTGACCAAAAGTAAGTGTGGGGTCCATAGCTGAAGCACATTTTGAACATTGTGGCAATGGGGTTTAAACCCCCATCATCACAGTGACCAAAATGTAAGTGTGGGGCCCATAGCTGAAGCACATCTTGAACATTGTGGCAATGGGGTCTAAACCCCCATCATCACAGTGACCAAAAGGTAAGTGTGGGGTCCATAGCTGAAGCACATTTTGAACATTGTGGCAATGGGGTCTAAACCCCCATCATCACAGTGACCAAAAGGTAAGTGTGGGGTCCATAGCTGAAGCACATTTTGAACATTGTGGCAATGGGGTTTAAACCCCCATCATCACAGTGACCAAAATGTAAGTGTGGGGCCCATAGCTGAAGCACATCTTGAACATTGTGGCAATGGGGTCTAAACCCCCATCATCACAGTGACCAAAAGGTAAGTGTGGGGTCCATAGCTGAAGCACATTTTGAACATTGTGGAAATGGGGTCCAACCCCCATCATCACAGTGACCAAAAGGTAAGTGTGGGGTCCATAGCTGAAGCACATTTTGAACATTGTGGCAATGGGGTTTAAACCCCCATCATCACAGTGACCAAAAGGTAAGTGTGGGGCCCATAGCTGAAGCACATCTTGAACATTGTGGCAATGGGGTCTAAACCCCCATCATCACAGTGACCAAAAGGTAAGTGTGGGGTCCATAGCTGAAGCACATTTTGAACATTGTGGCAATGGGGTCTAAACCCCCATCATCACAGTGACCAAAAGGTAAGTGTTGACATTGAAAAAGCTGCAACTGCCAAACTGCATGGATGATTCCTGGTCACAGAACAACAAACACATCAGTGGCAAAGTAGTGCTTGTGTCCCATAGCAACATAGATTGGGGGAGGCAAACAGTGCAGTGCAAATAAGACATACTTTTGGCCATGTGCAGACAAACATCACCCATGGGGGCTGACACTGTCAACATCCATCAATGACACAATGACAGAAGTGACCATCATAATGCAGACCCACATATTTGCACCAATGGCCACACAAATGGAGATACCCTGTGGAGACTGTAGATGTGAGGTGAACAAATAACATACCATGGCAGCAATGGGACACACAAACAATGATCATTGTGCTGACTGATGACCTAGGAGTCCCAGGGACAGCAGGTGAAACCCACCAAACAACATACAGCCAATGGCACACTAAAGATATGCCAATGCAGTGGTGCAGATGCACAAACACAAACAGGCAGACCCACACTGCACATCAAACACAACAGGTGAGGGGGTGCCAGTGTCCCCAGGCAACCACACAACACATGATGAGGCCTGAATACCAATTACACAGATGCACATACAGTGCCACACAAAAGTAACTCATGGATCCAAATCCCCTATGTGGGCAATCAGGCATTGTTAGATGAGAGGGAGCACAAATTACACATGTCACACAAGCTTGTAGGAACAGCAACTAACACAGCAAGAGACAGACCCACCACAGCACTACCCCCAGGGACCCCATATTGTGCTGACACTAGCCTGCATGATAATCCCACTGTGATGACAATGTTAGATGTCGTTCACACTGTGAACCCCAGCCATGTGTCCTGAGCAACTAACTACCATCACACCTACACAAGCTCCAATCAATCAGCACGGCCTGCCAGCCAAGGCCAATATGGAGGTAGGGGTCTGGCCATGCAACAACTCACTTTTGCACACACTCAACACCACACACCCTGATCTCCACCAATGTGCAGCAGTGAAGCTCACATGGACTGGTGACATTGCACATGCACCCATGACAATACCAGGGGTGGTGGTGGGAACTAAGGTGCAGAAACCCATCACACATGGCCAGTCAACAAGACTCGTCAATGTCTGACACACAGCACAGTATGCCGTACATGGGCATGATGTGAAATCCACCACAATCAATGGGATCCTGGCCATAGTCACACACCAATGAAGAAGCCAAGGTGACACACGAAGAACACACGTACACAACTACCAACATTGCAGCTCTGACCCTGAGCAGTGGCAGCAGTCACACACACAACGTGTCACAATCACTGAAAGCTAACACAAACTGTAAATCACATGACTCGTGTAAACAACAAGTGCCAAGGGAATCGTGAATGTGTCCCATCTGCGTTTGCCCACATCCCCAGCACTGACAACAAAGACAACCTGGGATGACAACCTCATGAACATTAGTTTGCCATGCACCCACATCACAGAGAAACCAGGTCCAAGATGCTGGATGAACACAGAACAACTCAGCAAGCATCACAAACAGGAACATCCCTAGGGACACAGCCTGTGTAGGAAAAGAGAAGGGAACACGCACAGACATGCTTACACAACACAGGCCCACGCAATGTCAACAGATTACACACTGCCATGAGGGCACTCCACTCCTGTGGAAGGTCCGCTGTGCCAAACCTTGTCTGTGCACGACCCAAACATGTCAGCAGAACACTCCGTCAGTGAGTCAACAACCACAACACACAGAAGGCTCTGCTCACATCAGCCTGGGTACGGGAGTGCCACGTCAGTCATCTGCACACACACCAAACACGTGTCAAGCAAGTTGCACTGTATACACAGATGAGTCCTTCGACATTGATGTGCAAAACTGCATGTCCAGTGGAGCTGGGCACACAGTCAGGGAAATCGGAACATTGAACAGTGGTAAGCCCACCAGATGTGCATCAGTGTAAGACAAAGATGTTAATTTACTAATGCAAAAAGGACATCCCTGTGTCAAATGCTGAACATTACACCCTCAGACTGTAGCAAAGGATGCCATAGATCCAGACTACAACAGGACACATATCCCATGGACCACATGGAGTCCATCACTGCAACACTTCTTCGTCCTGATGTGAACACTATTACAACTGCAAATGCAGGATGCTACTCATCCACATCATGTACATCAAAAGAAAACCCAAAAGTAAACAGAAAGGGGCTTTATTCAGCAAATGTCAGGGTAAACACGGAAGTCCAAAAGAAACTAAGGCCAATGGCCAGTCCAAAATCACAGTACCAACGGGGTGAGAAGTGACAACTGGTCACACGTTGCTTGCCTGCACTGGTACGGTTGGGGGACATCCCCTTGGAGGGGCATACAAGGGGCAGGCCAGGCACCGCAGGGACAGGATCAGGGGATGGCAGAGTGAGGAAGTGAAGGGGTGGTGGGTGCAGGAGTGTCACCGGCAACTGCAGTGGAGGTGTCTGACTCGGGGGGCCGGCACCACTGTGGTACACAAGTCAGTTGGTGTGGGTGCTGCAACCACTGCAGTGGGCTGGACTGATGTAGTGGACTGGGTACCCACTGCAGTGCCCGAGTCAGATGTGGTGGTTGTGGACTCCACTGCAGTGCATGACTCCAAGGGAGTGGAAGGGTGGGCAGATGAGGTGGGCAGGACAGAGGGGGGACCCGGTCCCCACAACAGTGCCACTAACAGGCAGAGCGTCTGGGTTGGGGGTGGAAGAGCAAGTGGCAGGGGGAAGGCCTAAGCAGTCTGGGGATGCGGTATCGGTGTGTGGGGGAACCTGGGGCAGGGTGTGGTGGGGGAACCTGTGCAGTGGTGGCCTGGGGGATGGAGGAGAGAGACTGGGCGCTGGAGCTGCGTGGTGGTGGTGGTGGGGTCTTGCTCTTCCTGCTCCGGGGGACTTCCTAATGGGCTCCTGTGTCTGCCTGCGCCTGGGGGAGGGTGTCCGCGGGCGAGGGCACTCCTCTCTGTGTGGGTGGACTTCCTCTTCCCCTGGTATGCTGGATCAGCAGGAATGGAGGGGAAGAGGCCGAGGTCACACAGGAAGATCTGCTGTGTAGGTGGGGCAGCAGGCGAGGCAAGGGAAGGGGTCTTGGAGGGAGAGGATTTGGAGGACTGCGGAGTGAATGTGGATGCCTGTGTGTGTGTGTGTTCCCCATCCCCTGTGTCTGTGGTATCAGTCCCCTGAGGATGCTTGTGTGCATGTCTTGCCTTACTCTTGGGTGTGTCTGTGCTGCTCGTGTCTGTGTGTTTGATTGACTGTGCAGGTGTGCATGTGCTTTGGACAGGTAGGGGGCAGGAAATGTGGATGGGGCAGAGGTGGGAGGGGTGAGGGACTGTTGGAGGAGGGACACTGCTGCCGTCAGGGAGGAGTCCATGGACCTATTGCTCCTCTGTAGGGCAGACATACCCGTCGAGATGCCCTCCATGAACGACACCAGCTGTGTCAACAGAGTGGTGTGTGCATGGAGGACACTCAGCATTGCTGTCTGCCCTACATGGAGCTGCCGAAGGAGGTACACAGACTCCTCACTCAGGGCAGCAGGGGACACAGGGGCAGGGGCTGCGGTGCCTGGCACGAAGGAGACACGCTCCTGAGCACGGGAGCCCTCACGGACCTCAGGAATGGGAGCCAATGGGAGGGCGGTGGTGGTGGTGGTGGTGGCGGGGCCAGACAGACTAGCTGGCCTTTGGTGGCTGCTGAGACCCACCTCCACAAGGGAGTCATCCTCCGAGCTGCTGTGGTCCCCAGATGAGGTGGATGGTGCTGAGGACTCCTCGGTGTGGCTCCCCTCGCCCTCCCTGCCACTGGGTCCCTCTGACCACTCGTCCGATGCTGACCCAGTCTGGCTCCGCTGCTCCTCCTGGTCCATGGAGCTGTCCCCTCCTGTGGCCATGGATGTATCTGCAAACAATTAGGAAACAGACAAACATCAGTCACCTGCACTGACCGCACACACCACAGTAAGTACAGCACATTACAGAGCAAGCCCTGGCATCCTTAGTTGAACATTGCCTAAAGTCCTCACACAGATTCGGGAAGCCAATTGTCAGTCTGATGGTCAACCATGGGACTCACACCCCTCCTGCCCTTGCACCCATCTGTCTGGTGCCTGTCTGATGGTAAGACCCCAGTGTGGACACATGCACCACCTACACAGTTGTTGGACATTGCAGGGAACACGGTGAAGT
Organism: Calotriton arnoldi; assembly: GCA_963921515.1. Classification (NCBI taxonomy): domain Eukaryota; kingdom Metazoa; phylum Chordata; class Amphibia; order Caudata; family Salamandridae; genus Calotriton; species Calotriton arnoldi. The sequence goes on from CAWUFW010006935.1 coordinate 310,884, forward strand.
ATGTGAACATGCACACATCACATCTCTTGCCACTGAGTCTGTGCAGGTGTCCGGATAACGGGATGGCCAGAGTCTAATTAGAAATGCATGTGATGCATACCAGCACCAGACACCATGATGCACCCATGTCCGGATAGTCAATGCCACAATGGGGTGCATGTTGCACATGTCACTCCCCTCAGGATCAGTCCCAGGAAGTTTAATGCCATGACACATGAATGCGTGCAAAGTCATACATTACTGTCTCAAGTCACATGGCCATGGCAGCCAGCCAACAACAGTCTGCACTGTGTCACAATCCGAGGGCATGGGGAATGCAAGTTATGTGACTGACAAGTGCACATGTCCATCCCCCAAAAACCACATCATCTGTACTACTATTTGTCCACGTCATACCAACTGGACATATGGGGGACATGAAACACAACTCTCTGAACATGAGCACCTCACAGTGTGCTGTGAATGAAAATACAGCTGCCTGAAAGTCACAGTCGCAAACACCTGTGTGCACAGTCAAGTGATCAGACACCTATAAGTCACAGAAGTATCGTCTATCATGGTCACATCTCAGATGGCATGCTGAGCCCTAACCGATAAACATACCAGTAGTCCTGACAACGAAGACACAGCACAATGAGACAGAGGCAGACACCTGAGGGTACATTTCACTGATCACAACATGCCAGATGATACACAGGAGTGGGAGTACAGAGTGTATTGTATGCCCTGGAGTAGGCATGACTGTCCAGCTCCACCTGTAAGAGGGATGAGTCCTGGACAGTAGGCAGGTGGCTAAGCATGTGTGACACACTGGATACACATACTCCTGAGGCCCAAACATTGTTCCCACCAGCAGCATGGGTGTGTGGCAAATTCCCCAGGGACATGTAGTGAGTCAGAGCAGCAAGCGGACCACATATCAAAGTTACACCCAGATCACATGTCAGAACTTAGGCATTGTGTAAGCAATTGACCCACCCATGAATCGCACAACATAGTCACGGGAACAAATGCTGTCCCCCACCTTGAGCAAAGCAAAATGCAATGACACAGTCCCCAAATGACACAATTTCCTGACTATAAGGGCCACACATATGCGTATCAGAGGAGTAGTGGGCATGTCACAAATGAGGGACATGGGTCCTGGACCACATGACTGATGTACTGTGGAAGTTTAACCAGGCCAGAGGAGGGCACATAGCATGTCAGACAAAGTGCACAGTGCAGTCATGGACTCACCTCCTCCTTGCTGCTGTCTGTCCTTCAGCTGCCCATCCAGGTCAGGGAAGACCACCGCCAGGTTCCGGAGCATGTGGGGGGTCAGGGTCCGGTGTCCGCCCCTCCTGCGAGGAGGCGACAGCTTCAGCTGGACCCTTGCGATCCTCCGGGTCCAGCCACGAAGGTCCTGCCACCTCTTTTGGCAGTTGCGGATCCTGCGCCTGTAGACCCTACGGATCTTACTTTCTGGGCGATGGTCAGCCAGATGTCCTGCTTCTGGTGGGCATCAACCTGTGAGGATGACAAAGTGAAAAGGCCATTACTACACATGCAACATATACGTGCATCACACAGTTGGATATACATGTCTCAATCACAGGGGCATATGATGTACACAGGCAGTGCAACAATGGCTATGAACAGTTTGCCAGCAGTCACTACATGGTATCATTGCATGGGAAGTAAACCTAGTTGGAATGCACTGTTACTGCACTGTACCAGTTCAGTGCATGTAACTACACACTTTGGGGTGTGACAACTACTCAGTGGGCATGCTAGCCAGTGGTGTGCACACTGAAAGTCCTGCTAGTCAGACAACATGCACAATTAGTGATGCAGTGGACAGCACACTCACCTGCTAACCTGGTTTCCCATACAGCTTGCTGTACTGTGGAAGGAGGCTGTCCAGCAGGGCCTGGTTCTCCTCAAGGCTGAAGGCTGGGGCTCTCTCCACAGTACGTGCCATTGCAGGAGCCAGAGGATGCATAGACAGCAGCAGTGTTGGTGGCAGATGTCGTCCTGGAGCATGTAGTGCAGGCAAGTGAGCTCTCAGGGGAACAGCCAGCATTATATGTGTGCTGCAGAGGCAGATACTGTCCCATGTGTCCAAAGTGATAGGTCCAAGTCGTTTGCATCTTCTGAATCTGACCAATCCATGGAATAGCAGCACTAATACACGCCCACAGAATCCTTCAAATCTTCAACTTCATGACACCCATGATTTTGCAACATTGTTGTGGCTGGCCAACTGAATTCACTGCATCAGACTCGTTGGAGCTTCGAAAACGCGTCCGTTGCCATGCCAGGCCCCAGCCAATGTGTGTGCACCGTTCGGTCCATTGCTGTACAACGCGTACCCGGGATACAACACGTACCCGCTCACATTGAATGCAATGGGCCGGCCGGGCACACCGATCGGTCCATTGCTGTTCAACGCGTACCCGCTCACATTGAATGCAATGGGCCGGCCGGGCACACCGATCGGTCCATTGCTGTACAACGCGTACCCGGGATACAACGCGTACCCGCTCACATTGAATGCAATGGGCCGGCCGGGCACACCGATCGGTCCTTTGCTGTACAACCCGTACCCGGGATACAACGCGTACCCGCTCACATTGAATGCAATGGGCCGGCCGGGCACACCGATCGGTCCATTGCTCTACAACGCGTACCCGGGATACAACGCGTACCCGCTCACATTGAATGCAATGGGCCGGCCGGGCACACCGATCGGTCCATTGCTCTACAACGCGTACCCGCTCACATTGAATGCAATGGGCCGGCCGGGCACACCGATCGGTCCATTGCTGTTCAACGCGTACCCGCTCACATTGAATGCAATGGCCAATGCGTGCGCACCGATCGGTCCATTGCTGTACAATGCGTCCCTGTACAAGTCACTGGCATATGTCACCATGCCTGTCACAGGTGAACATATGCCAGCCACATATACTTCCCAGGGAGTGAGGGGCACACCTACAACACCACAGCCTGTCCACACTCTATCCTAAGGCATGTAAGGCTGCATTACCTGTTACGTGTATGGGGGTCAACATGTTGTTTTTTGGGTGGCACTTAGGGGCAGCCACTCCCAGGCTGTGCACGTGTTCATGGGGACAGAATCCTTGGTGTGTTGTGCACATGAACACTGTGGTGTGCAACTGTTCATTTCAGGGCATGTGGCATGGTCACATTTCACGGTTCTGTATGTGTATGTCATGTCACATACCCCCTGAGTCCCATGTGGGACGGTATGTACGTCCCAGGGTGACCCATTGCCACAATTGTGATGGCCCTCCACATTCAGTGTGCATGTTGTGTTTACAATGTCTCTGATTCCATGTGCACAATGGGAGACAGCCTCCACATCCACGTTGTTTGTGCATGGACTTTGATGTTGTGCGTGTGTGTGTCACAGACGTCCATGTCTGTCCTGCCGAGGCAACAGGGACCACTACCTGTGGGGGTCATGGTTGTTTAGCTGTGATGTATTCATGATGCACCATGTCATGCCAGTGTCCATGTGGCAATACAGGGTCCCTGGGAATCTACCTGTCGATGAGCTGTGATGCCTGTGGCACATCTGTCCTCACATGTCACTGTGGTGTGTGTTTGGAACGTGACAGCAGTACATGGGTACTGTGACACAGCCTAATGATATCCCATAGCACAACCTGGGACTTGTTGAGGGAACATGTTGAACTGTGATGTTAGATGTTAGCCATGTAGGTGCCATACATGTCCTTACGGAACGGCACACGCATCATGTACTTGTGTCTCGTAATGATGTATCATGTGATATTGAGTCTGGTCTATGCCACATATGTGGGGTGACTGACAATATTTCTTTCTTCACCTATGCACTGCAGGGCACCAGCTGTCCATCGGCCATTCCCTGACCTTGCAACAGTGGTTGAACGGGACTGCATCCGACGGTACCGCTTCACCAGGCCACTGATTGAGGAATTGACGGTGCGGTTGGCCCCACATTTGCAACCTGGCCGGACATACCCTACAGCGCTGACCCCCAAGGTGAAGGTGATGGCAGCCCTACACTTCTTTGCCACCGGTACCTTTCAACACACTGTGGCGTCTGCTGGTGGGATGCCACAGACCATGTTCAGCCGTGTGCTCCGCGATGTTTTGGAGGCTATGTTGAGATACCTGAACCAGTACATCTATTTCCCTAGACTTCAACAACTCACTGACGTGAAGAGTGACTTCTATGCCCTGGGGAGGATGCCGCATGTCATTGGCTCCATTGATGGGACACATGTGGCTTTGGTACCACCACAGGCCCAAGAGCAGGCATACAGGAACCGCAAACACTACCATTCGGTCAATGCACTGGTGGTATGTCTTGCAGATATGAGCATCTCACACGTGTGTGCCCGTTTCCCCTGTTCTGCATACGATGCCTACGTGATGAGGAGTAGTCGCATCCCGAGGATGATGTCACAGATGCGGAACCAGCGTGCCTGGCTTGTTGGTGTGTACTGACTTTGTACCATTGTGTGTGTTCTGCAATGTAGTGTTCCACCCTCTTTTCCAACTCAGCTAATGTGCAATTGTCTGTATGTAGGTGACTCCGGATACCCCAACATGCCGTGGTTGCTGACGCCCCTCAGGAACCCTGTGACACCAGCCCAGATGCGCTACAATGAGGCACATGGTCGGACCAGGAGAGTGATTGAGCAGACATTTGGTCTCCTGAAGAGCCGCTTCCGCTGCCTAGATAAGACAGGAGGGGCCCTCCCATATGCCCCAGCAAAGGTGTGCAAGATTGTCATCGTCTGCTGCATGCTACACAACCTGGCAGTACGGAAGGAGTTGCCTCTCATCCTGGATGACGATGACAAACATCCGCCACCTGTGGAGGATCCTGGGCTGGACCACGATGCCAGTGATGATGATGATGATGAGGGTGATGTCCGCACACAGCTCATCACCAATTTCTTCAGCTGAATGTGAGTATCCAGGGATGTCATGTCAATGATGTGAGTTTGCATGGTATGTGTTGGTGGTGCTCTGGTGCTGTTTGAGTGTGTCCATGTGCTACTTGACTGGATGCGTGCAGCGATGTGTCCTTACAGGTAGTCTGTACTCCCCAACAGTGTTGGCATGCTAACTTGGTTCTGGGTGGGTATCTTGTGACATGTATTGGGCATGAGTATTGCAGTTCTGTCCTGTTCTTCAGTGCTTTTGACTGTGTGTCATTTCTGTCCTTCACAGGGTACTTTCAGAGTTGTTTGGTCAACTGTGATCCCCCGACACCGTGAATCAACTTCCAGGGTGGTAGCTGTCGTTTCCCTACAGGTGATGTGCGCCACACCCATGGACTTCCTTTCTTCTACACTTGTTGACTGTGTGCCCACTGCCAGGTGGGATTACCTTGCATCTGTAGTGGTTACAACATGTTGCAAATGTGTAATAAACCTGTGCTTCACTTTGTGATGTGCGTTGTCTGTGGTCACACATCTGACTGACATTTGCTTACTGCACCAGTGGGCTAGTTGACACAGACTGGGAATAGGTGTTGGGTCTGTGCATTGCACCGTATTTCCTGGCAACATCAGTGTAGGCGATGAGTCAGATGCCCCTGGTGTGTATGTGTTGTGTAGCCCTGGTGGTGTGTCTCCCTCATATGTGTCACGTCGCCATGACTCACATGCCGGTGTTGTACTTGCTGTAGCAGTTAGCATGCACAGTGTCATTTCACAGATCATCATCTCCACTTCAGAAACAACGTTGGAATCACAACAGAGGCAAGTATGGTGTATTAGTGAGTTTATTGACATACATGTGTGAGTATAGTGCACAGGATGGTGGGTGCTGTACATTGTGATTGTAATCCAAAGTTCCAAGATGATTTGGAAGTCCTGGTAGCAGAAATGTCCAGAGTAAAGTCCACAGTCATCTGATACATTGGTCCAACTTGAGCTCCCCATGTCATGTGGGAGAGTTGTGTTGCATTCGACAGGGTGAAGAGTTTGGGCACAAAGGTGATTTTCCAGAACAGGTGTTGGCTTCCTGGGGGTTGTGCATGGCCATCAGCCTCTCACTTGTCCTTCCACGGATGACCCCTCTTCTTTGGGGGGGGACCCTCAAGTGCAGGCTGCTGCGGTGCTGGGGACTCTCCGCCAGAGTCATCCTCCCTCCCTGTGGCAGTTGCAGTTATTGCAGCACCAGATGTTGTGGGCACACAGGGAGGTGTTGACATGTTGGTGCAAATCTGGCGGAGGCATTGCAATATGTCCCTATGCACCGCTGTCTGTTCTTGCACTGTGTCCCACTTGGACTCCATGCGGGACATGTGTAAGTCCAAGCGGGCATGATGGGCAGCCTGCTGCTGTTGAATGTCCCTGAGGATCCCCACTACCTGGCTGAACTCTCCGGTGCTAGTCTGGTACACATCAGCTATGCGTACCAGTTGTGGGTCATCATGCAGTCCAGACCCCTCTGCAAGCAGCGACCTATGTCTACCATCCCTCCCACCACCCCTGGCGACATGTGAAGGACCTGCGGTGGCACGCACAGGTGACCCTGGGCCCCCTTGGGGGTTGTTGCTGGTGTTGTTGTCCGTAGCTCCACGTTGGGCCGGGGTCCGTGTGCTGTTGGTGGTGGTGGTCCTTGGTCTGTCCGTGTCGGCAGGGGTGGTCTGTGTGTTGGCAGTTGTTGGAGGGGTGGGTGCAGGGGGTGCAGCTGGTGGTCCTGCTGGTGCTGCATGATGACTCACTGCGGAGGTGCCAGGTAGGTCTTCGTCATCCGAGGTGGGCAGAGGCTGTTCCACACCAGTGAGCTCAGTGTCCCCCGAGCCTGGGACAGGGACTCCTCAGTGTCTGCTGCTGTGTCCCCATCATCACCTGTATTTGGAAGAAACACACAATGTATGTAATGTTTCTACAGGCATCAATGGTTCAAACACCTGACAGTTGTGACTGTACCTCTGGATGCGGGCCTGTACATTGCATTGTCCTAAGTTGTCACAGTCAGCTATTGATATTGGTGTAGCGCATTGTCCTGACAACATGAAGCATTTCAATGTGAATGTTGAGGTGTGTGCATGGCCAGCATTGGTGGTATTTGGTTGACATCCGGACATCCTTCTCCCTCCAGCCCAGTTATCCCACCATGAAGCATGCCACCCTTGCAGTGGGTGCAGGTTGACTCTCAGGATGTCAGTCAGTGGTGTCCTGCTGTTTGTTGGTGCCCAGTTCCCAGCAGGGCCTTGTGCTCCCCACAGCAGTACCCAGTGTCAGCTATCTTGTCAGTTGTTTTCCACTCCCTGTGATGTGAGCATGGTTCAGAGTGGTGTTGATGGGCCAATTGTGAGGGTGAGCAATATCTGTGACTACAACTCCCATCATGCTATTGCCTCCACCCCCCTTCCCAGCATGCCCATACTTCCTTCCTTTTGAGTGTACTTCACTGTGTGTGGGTGTGACAGCAATGGCAAGATGGCTGACAGTGGTGTCCTGCTGTTGGTTGGTGGCCAGTTCCCAGCATGGCCTTGTGCACCCCACAACTGAGCACCGGTGTCAGACATCTTTGATGGGGCTTTCCACTCTCTGTGGGGTGTGCATGCTTCAGTGTGAGCTTGCTGGGCCATGTGGTTTGGGGATGTTGAGCTGTGACTACCACTCCCATCATGCTATTGCCTCCTCCCCCCTTCCCAGCATGCCCATACTTCCTTCCTTTTGAGTGTACTTCACTGTGTGTGGGTGTGACAGCAATGGCAAGATGGCTGACAGTGGTGTCCTGCTGTTGGTTGGTGGCCAGTTCCCAGCATGGCCTTGTGCTCCCCACAACTGAGCACCGGTGTCAGACATCTTTGATGGGGCTTTCCACTCTCTGTGACGTGTGCATGCTTCAGTGTGAGCTTGCTGGGCCATGTGGTTTGGGGATGTTGAGCTGTGACTACCACTCCCATCATGCTATTGCCTCCTCCCCCCTTCCCAGCATGCCCATACTTCCTTCCTTTTGAGTGTACTTCACTGTGTGTGGGTGTGACAGCAATGGCAAGATGGCTGACAGTGGTGTCCTGCTGTTGGTTCGTGGACAGTTCCCAGCATGGCCTTGTGCTCCCCACAACTGAGCACCGGTGTCAGACATCTTTGATGGGGCTTTCCACTCTCTGTGAGGTGTGCATGCTTCAGTGTGAGCTTGCTGTGTCATGTGGTTTGGGGATGTTGAGCTGTGACTACCACTCCCATCATGCTATTGCCTCCTCCCCCCTTCCCAGCATGCCCATACTTCCTTCCTTTTGAGTGTACTTCACTGTGTGTGGGTGTGACAGCAATGGCAAGATGTTTGACAGTGGTGTCCTGCTGTTGGTTGGTGGCCAGTTCCCAGCAGGGCCTTGTGCTCCCCACAACTGAGCACCGGTGTCAGACATCTTTGATGGGGCTTTCCACTCTCTGTGAGGTGTGCATGCTTCAGTGTGAGCTTGCCGGGCCATGTGGTTTGGGGATGTTGAGCTGTGACTACCACTCCCATCATGCTATTGCCTCCACCCCCCTTCCCAGCATGCCCACACTTCCTTCCTTTTGAGTGTACTTCACTGTGTGTGGGTGTGACAGCAATGGCAAGATGGCTGACAGTGGTGTCCTGCTGTTGGTTGGTGGTCAGTTCCCAGCATGGCCTTGTGCTCCCCACAACTGAGCACCGGTGTCAGACATCTTTGATGGGGCCTTCCACTCTCTGTGAGGTGTGCATGCTTCAGTGTGAGCTTGCTGGGCCATGTGGTTTGGGGATGTTGAGCTGTGACTCCCACTCCCATCATGCTATTGCCTCCACCCCCTTCCCAGCATGCCCATACTTCCTTCCTTTTGAGTGTACTTCACTGTGTGTGGGTGTGACAGCAATGGCAAGATGGCTGACAGTGGTGTCCTGCTGTTGGTTGGTGGCCAGTTCCCAGCAGGGCCTTGTGCTCCCCACAACAGAGCACCGGTGTCAGACATCTTTGATGGGGCTTTCCACTCTCTGTGAGGTGTGCATGCTTCAGTGTGAGCTTGCTGGGCCATGTGGTTTGGGGATGTTGAGCTGTGACTCCCACTCCCATCATGCTATTGCCTCCACCCCCTTCCCAGCATGCCCATACTTCCTTCCTTTTAAGTGTACTTCACTGTGTGTGGGTGTGACAGCAATGGCAAGGTGGCTGACAGTGGTGTCCTGCTGTTTGTTGGTGCCCAGTTCCCAGCAGGGGCTTGTTCTCCCCACAGCAGTACCCAGTGTCAGCCATCTTGTCAGTTGTTTTCCACTGCCTGTGATGTGAGCATGGTTCAGAGTGGTGTTGATGGGCCAATTGTGAGGGTGAGCAATATCTGTGACTACCACTCCCATCATGCAATTGCCTCCACCCCCTTCCCAGCTTGCCCATACTTCCTTCCTTCTGACTCTGCTTCCCTGTGGGGTAGTGTGCCTGTGCTGAATGGATGGCTGACAGTGTTGTCCTGGCGTTTGTTTGGCTACAAGTCCCATGTGTGTCACTGTGCTTCCCACAGCATGACCCAGGGTGGTGGTTCTTTGTGGGATAATTAATTTTAGTGTGAGGCAATGCATTTTCCCAGGTGTGTTATGTGTAGTTTGTGTTAGGGGTGTGTGTGGGGAGAGCTGCTGGTAACTATGGTCATAGCTGTCAGTCCTCCTTCCCACCCAGCCAGATATCCCACCATGGAACGTGCTTCCATTGCAGGGAGTGCAAGTTGTCTTTCAGGATGTCAGTCAGTGGTGTCCTGCTGTTGGTTGGTGCCCAGTTCCCAGCAGGGCCTTGTGCTCCCCACAGCAGTAGCCAGTGTCAGCCATCTTGTCAGTTGTTTTCCACTCCCTGTGATGTGAGCATGGTTCAGAGTGGTGTTGATGGGCGTATTGTGAGGGTGGGCAATATCTGTGACTACAACTCCCATGATGCTATTGGCTACACTGACTTGACCAGCATACACAGAATTCCTTCCTTTCTGTGGGATTCCCTGTGTGGTGGTTTTGTAGTGGTGGCTACATATCTGACAGTGTTTGTTGGTTATATTTGTGCCACTGCCTAGCTTTATTTGTTGTAGGGTTTGTACATGTCATGACACAGTTACATATCACTATGAGATGGCATGTGTTGTGTTTATCTGACTGACATACACATCTTGGGATGATTCTGTTTTTGTTGCTGTGTATTTGCTAAGGGTGCATGGTTTGACTATCCCCTTGACAGTGATGTGTGTGTATTGTTACACAATATTGGGTATATTGGTTGTGTACTCACCAGGCTCTGGGATGTTTTCTAGTCCATATACGCTCACTGGTGGTAGGATGGCCCGCACCTTCTCCTCCCAGGGCCTGAGGTATAGTGGTTTGGCAGGAGGGCCACTGCCGGTGTGTTGGCTCAAGATGTAATCCTTCTTCAGTAGGTCCCTGACCCTCCTGCGCACATCATACCACCTGTTCTGGATGTCTTCCTTTGTGCGCAAACATGGTGATTGTGCGTTCACCCTGTCGACGATCCTCGCCCACATCTTGGTTTTCTGCGACATGGGGGTCTGTTGGACCAGTGTACCAAACAGCTGTGGCTCTACCCTGAGGATCTCATCTACCATGACTTCCAATTCACTATCTAGGAACTTTGGATTCTTCTTGGGGGGCATTGTGATGGGTGGTGGTGGTGAGTGATGTGTGTTGGTGTGCAGGTGAGGGTGTGTGAGTGTGTGTTTTGCTGGGGTGTATGTGAGGGTGCTATTTGTTGAGGTGCTGATGGTGTGTGGCTTGTGTGATGGATGAGCTGTGAGTGTGTGTGTGGTTGCTGTCTGTTGGTGTTGTGTGCTGGCAGGTAATTTGAATTTGCAAAGGATCATGGTAGAGATTTGTGTCCTTTATATGGGTGGAGTTGTGGGTGTGTCTTTGTTCCCTGTTTCCCCCCCCAGTATTTATTGGCTTTGTAATTGCTTGTTTGGCCTTTTTTTTGTGTTTTTCCCTTTGTACTTTTTGTGCATGTAGGAGACGTTCTTCTGACTGAGTCGGACCCTGCAGTTGTCTCGTGCGAGCTTCTCCGAGTCGTTCACGCTGTGTTTGTGCTGTTTTATGTGCTGCGTACGCGTCGGTCGCGGTGTATTGGGTTGCTTCGGCTCGCTGTTTTGTATGCGTATCGGTCGTACGGCTTGAGCTCCGTGCGACTCGGTCGTGTTTTCCACGCGTTGCATCGTGCTTGGTGGGTCGGAGTTCGCAGGTACGTTTCGTTCGGGATTCTTCCTGGTGCGTGTCGGTCGGTTCGATTCGCGTGCTTTTCCGGCCAGATAGCTGTTTTCCGCGCGGTTCGGTCGTTCGTATAGTGTTCCGTACGAGTCGGTCAGATTTTGCACGCTTTTCATCGTACTTTGCGGGTCGGGCTGCACCGGTACGTGTCGGTCGGAATAAATTCCGGCTCCGAGTCGGTCGGTACGTTTTCCGGCCCGGATCGGAATCGGCCCCTATGTGATTGATGCCATTCCCATCCTCCAAAGAGGCGGGAATAGGGAACGACTGTTGAGGCAGTTAGAAACACACATGATACTTGAACTTGATAGTAAAGTACCAAACGGGCTTAATAACAATGAGGACATGCATAATTTTTTGTAAAACTGATTTTATAAAAATTGATACCGCCCCCATGAGAAGTAGTACTGTGGATGCAGGAGCAGGTTCTTGATTATGATATAATGATTATTAGTTTCTTATCCGCTGCCACCCAGATGTAAATATTGTTTTAACATCCCAGATGTTATCATTAGAGTTAAGGTTTTAGCAATAGCACTAGCACTTTTATGATCAGATATGTATTTGCACAGCATTTGGCACTTTAATTGAGCAATTTTGCACAAACTGTAGATGCTGCTAGGCACAGAAGCACTTTAGACGAGTGAAAAAACAGCATAGATATTTAGCGATTATGAATATCATCAAAAAAGAAAAAAAGAAAAAATGACCTTTTTAGCGCCGACTAATCAAGGATATTATTCACATGTGGCTATTATACTATTGAGTGTGGGGCTAGGACAACAGCATTTAGGCTGAAATAGGATATCATAGAGATTACAACAGTAACATGGAGGATATAGAAACCAGCATTTGTGCTGTAATAAGTATAACCATGTTTAAATAAGAAATAGGAGTGTATGGACCTTCGAAAGTAAAAGACTATGTACAAAAGAATATCATATTACGATGATTTGCACACAGGATCGGTCCAGTGGAATCTGAAGACCAAAACCGAAATATAATCTGTGTACTTGTCTTTCTCCATATGATAAAATATATGCATATATTTATTTATGTCAAAATATGTACATATTTATTTATTTATGCATATTTATCTATTTATTTATTTATATCCATGCATTACCTAGATACTGATGATTTTTACGATGTCCCGACATTTGAAAACATTTTTAGTATTTTTTACCACATGTGATGATACGAACAGCAGATGGTGCTTTTTGTGAATCTAAACTCATAGGAGTCGATTCCGATCCCGGACGGAAGGCCTCCGAATCGGATTCGGCTTCACCGGATCCGAGTCGGAGGCTTTGTTTCCGACCGAGTCGTACAGAGTCCGGACGCCCAAGTACGATGCAAATGAACGCAAAATCGCCGACCGAATCGTTTCCGGGTCCGAACCGCTCCATACGACTCGTTCGCACACGATTCGTACAGCGCAATGGAGACGTTTTACGACCGAACCAGTACGATGCATGATCTGGACAGCCGGATCAAGTCGGAGCCTCCGACACGTAAACGCTCCGGGAAGTGGACTTCGGGGGTCCGTGCCGGACCCCCCTTCACCCGTAGCCTACGAGTCGAACACGGGGGGCCCAAGGGTCCCCCCTATACATGCATGTACGGTGCGGATGGCACCAACGCGTACCCACTACAGGGGGTGCCCTTTTGTGCAACGTACCCATTCAGTCAATGGGAGCCCATGTACGCGTCGTACGACCGGCTCCCATTGACTTCAATGGGAGTCCGACCGAACCGAGTCCGTCAGCATGCGACTGCATCGTACTCGCTTGCTCGGAGCCAAGGGGCACGAATCGGTCAGAAATCGCTCCGGGAACGTGTCGGACGGAACGGTTTCCGACCAGGATCGGAATCGGCCCCTTAGTGTTTCTTTTATGTTGATTATCACGTGACACTAGGGGGTGTGCACAATTCATTTAAAAAAGTATGGTGGACTGCGTTCCGTGTGTGATCAAGGGCACTTGATGCTCGAAACGCGTCATCGGAGGAGTGAGGAAGAATAAAGAATAACTTGCCATTCTATCAGGGTGTCCGTTACTCTCTTTTCGCCGAGAGGAGTTTCTGAGAGTGCTGTGGGTTGTGATATATATATGTGTGAACAAGGCTCGTAGGAGCCGAAACGCGTTATGGCTGTCAGCAAATAAAGAAATCTCTGCACTATACCGTGGTCTGTACCCGTTTTGTTGACAGAGGAGGAAACTTCGTCAGGAGCGGAATCCAAGTTTTATATATATATATATATATATATATATATATATATATATATATATATATATATATATATCAAACTACTTTGTGCATAGTCAAATGTCCTTGTCAATGTGATTTGACTACACAAATGTAACCATTTATTACCATTGTTAAGAAAGTTGTGGGGCATCATGACCAAGTTGTGGCTTCACTTCTTGAAATTGATAACCCATCTCTACATTCAACAATGGTAATAAATCACATTTAACACTAAGCATATCTACATATATGCTATATATATATATATATCTATATATCTATATATATATAGAGAGATATAGATATATATATATATATAGAGGATACATAACAGGTAACTATGTGATAGGGTCCAAATTTACATCAAGGGGGTTCTAGTGACATCATATTCCACAAAGCCTTATTATTAGTCAGACTCATGTGGCAGTCTCCTGACTGCCCTATTGCGACTAAGGCGGAACCCCTGTTCCCTGGAGGTTGTGCAGCGGTCCTGAGGCCGCAATATGGTTGGTCGGGGCCACTGTGGCCCCGCCAAGCATACTACCAGTTTCCTCACCGCCATGAAAAGTGTGGTAGTGAGACCCCCTGGTGCCTCACACCATGTGGGTGCACACAGGGGGACACAACATGTGCCCCCCTGTGTGCATGCACACCAGTACCTGCACGGCATGGGTTTCAGCAGTCCATGACATGCAGGTACTGCCTTTGACGTCCCCATTGCGGTTCATAGGCACCGCCCTGGGAATGCCAATGAACCGCCTGGAGTCTACTACACAGGTTTGGTGGTGCGGGAGTAGGACAGTATCCCTCCCACACTGCCAAACTCATAATAAGGCTCTTAGACTTGTGATAAAGGATGTTACTAGAACTGCATTTCACAGCAATGAACAGGCTAAGCACTGGAGTGCATATTTCAATTAACTCATGCAATCAACACAAACATAAACACAGATAAACCAATATATTACTTGAGGCAGTCATAAATGTACAGTCAGCTAATTGATGTCCTTAAAGAAAAATTGATCCTCTGTCAAGAAATGGATGGTAATATCCCATGAATTTTCGAGATTCATCATGAAAATAATGTTCTAACAGACAAAACAGCCACAGCCGACATATGTTTCATAGACTGTTTCTTTAGGGCCTTCGAAATGTTTACTAAACATTACTGAATGTTGTAATGTAATGTAATTTAACTGGAATTTGTAGAGCACACGTTCACCAGAGGTTTCTTGGCGCTGTTTCTCATTGGATTAGGTATATCTCAAATTAGATTGTGCAATTCTATAGTCATTTCTCTGCTTTCTTTTAACTGTTTGAAGGATATTTTGAAAGATTCTGACTGATTGTAGTATTTTTCATCTCATGATCATGATGCTGCAGTCCATGGTGGTAGCACGCTGACCGTATCAGTTCTTGGTAACACCACATACTTTTCTAACTAATAAGTTATAATTCAGAATCTTGAATGTACCTAGTACATCTCAGTATCATCGGTCTATTTTTTTTTTTTAAAGTAGTAATGGTGGTCAGTGGTTTATGCTCGGCGTTGGCGTGTTGTTTGTTGGCAGAATGTGTTTTTCCACTAGGAGTTTGTCCTCCAAGTGAAGGGTAGATTTTCATATCATATTGATCCCCTGCCTCTGACATTGTTGTAATTTACTATCTTTTGTGTGGCACTCCTCAATATGTTTGCCTTCTTTTGCTGAACCCGTTTTTGTTGGCCACAGACTCTATACACATTTCTCCTAATAACCAGGTATAAAGCTCTTGTGATCTCCTTGTTAAACCTAGTAAAATAGGCATATACCTAATTGGCACCTTTTATTTAGTTATAAGTCCCTAATACATGGTATTTCATGTATTCAGGGCCTGTAAGTGAAATGGTACTAGTGGGATGCAGCACTCATTGTGCTACTCACTAAATGAGTACAATAAAAGCATGTCTCCAAGCCTGAATCTGCAGCATGGGTATGCAGTTTTAAACTTCCATTTCAACCTGGCAAAACAGGCATTTGGCAGGTTTAAACCTTGCTTTTTACTTCCTATAAATCACTCGTAAGGTAGGTCTTAAATGCACATAAGGCAAGGTGCATTGTATTTAGAAATTAGGACATGTATATTTAATGTTTTATGTGTCTGGGCACTGTGGCAAGATTGGCATAGGAAAACACTGGGTTACACTATAACAACCTATAGTACTTAGTTTCAGTTTTGGGGCAGCTAGACAAATGGCTCAAAGACTAATTTTAATAGTAATTTAAAATCCACCTGAATGGTCAAGTCGGATTTCATATTACTGTTTTGGAAATTACACTTTTAGGAAGTTACTGTCCAAGACAAAAGGGCCTTTTTGCCAGTGTCCAGTGTCACCTGACAGCTGATTGCTCCCCTGTGGTGAGATGTTGATTGCTCCCAGGCAATGAACAAAGGGCTTGAGTGTGGAGAGGTGTTGTTTTTACTAGAGCAGGATGACAGGGGGCTTTGTCCAGCACCTTCATGAGCTTAAAAGGATGCCTATCCTGTCACTGGCAAATCAAACACATAGGCCCACCTCCCTTTTGTCTTGCTAGTCAGCTTGGCTCCAAACCCAGTGAGAGGGGGTATTGCCCCAGAACTGTTTTGGAGTGACCACAAGGGACGGTTTGCCCATTATCATAACCACATCCCTGGGTGGGCACAGGGAGCTCTTACTAGGGGAAGAAAGGTTTTGCCATGTTGTATTTATGTAGAGAGGGACACTGTGAAATAGTTTACAGTAAAACATACAGGAAGTGCTGAAAAAGTGGGTAAGGTCATCTCTGGGAACCTTTACCCCATTGGTTGGTGAGTGGCCAGGACCTTCCCCTATCCACAAGCTGGCACAGAACATAAATGTGGGATCCCCAGTACCCTCCTCAGAACATTCCTGGAACTGTGGAGAACCAGAAGAAGGACTCCCATGCTGCCTGATGACCACAAAGGAAGATTTAACATGCTTTCCTTGAATTCAGGACCCCAGAGGTGTATCCAATAGTCTGTTGGCTGACCTGGTTTAGCTACAGGGACACCACAAGCTTCCAAAGGCCTCTCTCCCTACAACTGCCCAGCTGACCAGTTCCAAGTGGACCTGACCTGGACCCTGCTATTGGCCTCTCTAGGAGTGAGTGCTAACCCCCAAGTGGTGCTGCAGAGTCCTGGACCCTTGGCTGATGTAAGAGTGTACTCTCCCTGTCCACACAGCAAGAGCTGGGTATTAGAAACGTTTTGCAACTTTCTGCCTGGAGAACTGATGGATACCGTGATCGCCATCGAAGCTGCAGCCATTTACGTTGAATTGCCGGTCAGGCTCAGCTTGGTGGGTTGACTGCTGAAGGAGATCTCACCTCCAGAGATGCTTCTAAGTATGAATGCAGTGGGCTTCATAGGGACCAATGCCAAGCAGCAACCTTTTGGCACTGAAGCTTTCCTAGGCACAGGCTTCAGACTTTGCCTGCTCAGAGCTTTCCCGCCTTTGGTGACAACTACATTGAGACCCCGCTGTCCAGCAACCAGCCGTCGTCAAGCCCACTTTAGATCTAGTTTGCAGCTTGCCCCATCAATCACTCGTCAATTACTTTATCTCCATAAAAGTTTCTAAGTCAGAAAATAAACTTTCCACCGGGATGAATCTGGTCCCTGACCTGCACTCTATTGTGGGCAGCCATAACCTTTAACTATGACCCCATCTAGCGCAACCAGACAACTGCCTTTGGTGCTTTGTGCTTTTTGGCACTATTAATCCAAACTTTAAAACTGTCATTTTATGTGTTGAACTGGCAGGTGAGAGAGGTGTGTGCCGGGGGCCTCCAGTGTGTACTGACTGGCGGCCGCTCTGCATTGCCTGGAAGACGAGTGGCACCTGAAGCGGTGAGCGGAAACTGTGGTGTGCACTGAGGTCACCTGGGCTCTTGCTGTGGGCCGCGAGCGCCAACAGGGGTGGCGGGCATAATTGATCACCTGACGGCCTGCAGGTGCAGTACATACCTGGACTGCGTCGGCCTCCACGTGAGAGGACAGCCCGGCAGACAGTGATGCCTGCGAGCACCCAGCCCCGGTCAGCATTATTTTCTCAAGCTGCATGACCTTGTTGCAGCCATTGTCATACGGCAGGGAGGTGCGAGGGAGAGCCTCCCGGTGAAGGTTGCTGCTGCGGCCTGAGAGGTTGGGACCTGGACGCGGGGACAGCCACTTCAGCATCATCCTCATAACAGTGCTCAGCCTGTGCCTTAACTCCTGCATTGTTCTGGGTGAGGCATAGGGAGCCCTATATGCCTGCTAAATAGAAAGAGGCAATTTGCACCAAATTGAGCTGTTCTGTGGCCTGTTCCTTCTTCCTCCCTCCCCCTGACACATTACAGAGTGGTGTGGTGCTTGTGGATCTAGGTGGCAGCTTGATTGTGTGACCCAACAGTGCACCCACAGCCCCAAAGAACTGAAATTGGAAAGTGAAAGAAGGAGGAGCCCTGCAAGCAGCCAAGAGCGAGCTGCACGCCGGCTTGGCATTTCGGTCCCCGGGGAGTTGCCGCTCTAGGCTGCCCACGCTCGGTGCGGCCCGGTCTGGCTTGGGCCCCGTGAACCCCGTGAGGTGTCTCTACAGCTCCCGCTCTCCCCCTTGTTTATTGCTACCAAGTGGAATTTCCCCTTGGCCCCTGTGCTTCTGTGTTTACGGACTAGGTGCAGGTGCCAGGAGTGTGGCCCAGGAGGGAGCGCATCACCCGGGGGGGCCGGCCGTTGGAGGCTGGGACAAGCAGCAGCAAGGTCTGGTGGCAGCCATATATAAAGCTTTTGAGGACATACAGCCCCCGCAATTGGATTTGGAGGCTTTTATGGTAAAGACAGCAAGGCAAGGTCTTCTTGCTGAATTGTGAACTCATTCCACTGGCAGTGTTTCAGGACAACTATTCGTGCAGAGTTCTCACGTTTCCCAGGTTATACAGCTAATCCAGTCCAGTCTGTTTTTCTTTGCAGTCAGGGACTTGTTTCCCTGATTTTATGACTGGACACAGCAATGTAACCAGGGGGCAGACCACAAGCCAGCCCCAGACACCGTCGCGGCAGGAAGCTGCCACAGTCATGTCCGCGCCCTGAGGCACTTGCATAAATTGGGCCCTGTGCTTCCGCAGTGCGGGACGCCAAAAGTGGTCCTGTTTGTGCCCGTTAGAAGCAGAAAGAGGCGGGCGGGGCCACCCCCTTTAGCCCACGGAGTCGAGCACTGTGGAGTGGAGGACGATTCTGTAGCTGTATTGCTGTGCCCAGGTCAAAGTATTGTTTTTGATTACTCTCCTTGATTGGTTTGCTAGACTGTAGTCCCAGTCACTGGGACTATTGGGCAGCCTTGTGGTGACTTTCCCCTGGCAATAGAGAGTGGAGCCAATTTTGGTAAGTAACATATGGTGCTAAAAGGTGCTGCGAAGATGGGGAAAAAGAAAGGCCTTCCCAGTAAAATCCTGCCCCCTTCTGCAGCCCCTCGTGTTTCTACCATAGAAGGTTTCCTCCATCGGGCAGTGGGAGTTGTTTCCAGAGAGATAGAGTTGGTTGAAAGGAGGCTTTCCTTGGATAGGATAGGCCCCATGCACCTCCCCACAGGTCGCCAGCCCATTCTGATCTGGAGGGCCCCCACTCCAAATTGGCTTCTCAGGGTCATCTGGGTGGTCAGGAGGAAACTTCAGGGGGACACCTATGGTAATGAGAACGGTAACGGTAACTCCATAACTTCCTCTATGCCGGTTGTTGGCCCAAGGTGCAAATGGGAAAATTGTGCCACTACCCAGGCTCTTGCTGAGTCAAAGCAGGGTGGCTGGTCCACTACTATTTCAACGGACGAGGAGGGGGGTTTGTCCTTCCGGAATGTACTGCTCAGGGATTTTAAGTTAATGTTAAATAACAAATTGGATCCAATTCTGGTGAAGCGTTCCCGCATTGAAGAGAGGGTCGCAGAGATACTTTCCTTGATGAAGAAGCGGAGGGGGCGGAGTGGGACTAATGGGGAGCAGGGTCCTCTTGAGCCTTCTTGCCCCGGGAGGGACCCTGTTTTTAAATCATCAGCCACAGACCCTGTTGTTGTTACATCTTAGTTAGGGAACAAGGTTGAGACTCCGGGTGCTGCTGCTCACCTTCGTCTTGTGGGTGTTGATGAGGGTAGTCAGTCCATCAGGCATCACACTAAGCCAGGGGAAGTGCTTATCTTGCCTCCAGATGCAACCAGATGCAACCCCCTACATAGTTGTTCTGGGGAATGTTCCTCCCCGCCCCACTTTTAGTGGTGAATCATATCAAGAATAAGGTGGTGCACTGGTTTAGTGCACATTTGCCCTGTAACAGGGGGCTAGTGGAGTCTATCATCATGGCCCGTAGAGTAAGCTGGGTAGGTAAGAAGAAGAAACCTTGGGGGGACTGCATGGTGGTAAATTTCAACAACCCTTGACAAGCGGTTGAACTTCTGGCGGCTGCCCTCGCCCGATATTAGGTACACCAGGGATATTGACCCTTCTCTTGGGTTTCTTTTATAGACCAGGCAGGCTAGCTGGCTCATCAGACCTTCATTATACTCACAGGGGGCCACGCCTAATCAGTGAACTCCCTCAATTGAGGCAGTTACCCCTTGTGCCTATTTCTAATAGATTTTCAGCACTGTCTGGGCTGGAGTCTTGTGATTGACTGTATTCTTATGACCCTGCTCACTGTCCCGGGGACCTTTTGGTCCGGGCTCCCACAGTAGCCCCAGTCAGTCTGTAAAAGGTCATACGTTGTTGTTCTTAAACATCGCAGGTCTCTCTTCCAAGTTCTCTGATTCAAGGTGGGTCCAATTTGTAAAACCTTTCCATATTATATGTCATCAAGAAACCTGGGAAAATTGAAAATAGTTTTTATCTTGAGGGACACACAAACTACTTTGAACCAGCTGTACCTTCACGGGTGGGTAGGC
This sequence comes from Calotriton arnoldi, assembly GCA_963921515.1. NCBI lineage: Eukaryota > Metazoa > Chordata > Amphibia > Caudata > Salamandridae > Calotriton > Calotriton arnoldi. The sequence goes on from CAWUFW010006935.1 coordinate 331,315, forward strand.
CGAAGGGAGGGCTTGATCACGTTTGTTAAAGTGGAATTGAGTAGTTACGTTTCAGATCTCCAGTGGCATGTGCCCTTAACCCAGGGGTTTCGGCTAACATTTCCTGGCTCCCTCTCAGTGATTTTAGTTAATTTTTATAATAGCACATGTGATAGTTCTGAGCCTGGTGGCGTCTCACAATTGGATCAGCTTCTGCGCTCCATTCCAGCTAAGGGTGACAGACAAGCTTTAACAGTTTGGGTGATTTTAATTGGCACCTTTGTGACCCCCCTCCAAGACAGGTGACGCACCAAATAGTAGCTGTCTGCTGGGAGAAGGGCTACATTTTGAGCACTCACATAAAGGCCATGAGCTCAATGAGTTCATGGATGCTTATAATCTGGTCTTCACTGTGGAGAAATTGGTGAACTCTATGGATCCTGTAATCTGCCCAACATTCAAAGGGAGGGGATGTAGCAACTTTATTGATTTTATTCTTGTCTCCGCACCACTATAATGGCTTGTTACCCATTTTAATATTATATCTAGTGCATTTAGTGATCACAACCCCTTATCTGTAACCCTGGATGTAGCTAGAGTTCCTCGGTCACAGCACAGGGGGGCTTTAATGGGGCTCTCCACTATTGAGCGAGGGCGAAGACTAAAATGGTCTCAGATGGATCCCCAGAGGAATATATACCATTACATCGCATGCGTTTACAACGCATGTGATTACAACGCGGTCTTTACAACGACCACGTTGTTACATCGCAGTACCATTACAACGCAAGTCGTTACAACGACTTGCTCTAGATGGCGCGCTGGACTTAGGAATAGTATAATTTACTATTCCAACTCCATTGTGAGCAACAGTAGGGAAGGTGTTGGAATAGTAAATTATACTATTCCTTAGTTTAGAGCGCCATATAGAGCAAGTCGTTGTAACGACTTGCGTTGTAATGGTTCTGCGATGTAACAACGCGGTCGTTGTAACGACCGCGTTGTAAAGGTAACGCAATGTAATGACCGCGTTGTTAAGGTTGTTTCCCTCCCCAGAGCCTTCAGGCGGCACTTTTTGCACTATGTCTTCGTGAGGTCAATACCTGTCTTGTTAGAGATGCTGGGGAAGAGGAGATCCTGGAAGCTTTTAAAGCTATTGCTTCTGGGGTTCTCAAATTAATGACAGCAACAGTCCCTAGTAGTAAGGCGTTGCATATCCCCAATTGGTTTGATAAGGACTGCTCAAGAACCGTGCGCCCATTGAAGGTAGCCCTGATGGGATGGGCACTTTGTGAAGGAGTGTAGGCGGGCCTGGGGGGAGCTTTGTAAAGCTTGTGAGATGAGGGACGGCTCTCTCTTTTGGAGAGTGTTAAATAGGCCTTGCTTTGCGGTGGGTGCCGGGCCATTTGTATGCCATCCCATTTCAGAGCACCAATGGGTGGGTCATTTTAAGGGTGTGTATAATCAGGGGGTATGTAGGGGGGGGCGACATAACTTCCGCTAGCTCAGTCACAGCTTGTGACCCAGTGGTTTGGACCTTAGAGGATGTTACACAGGGTATTCTTGCATTGGCGAGTAACAAGGCCCTGGGCCCGGATAGTATCCCGTCAGACCTGCTTAAACCTTATATTGAGGTCTGAGCTCCACTATTAAGTCAGGTGTTAAATGCGGCTGCTCGGGTGGGGACATTGCCCTCTTGGTCTACCGCTGTCATTTCTCCTATCTTCAAGAAGGGGGACAAAGATAACCCACAATGATATAGCCGAATATCGTTACTGGACTCAACGGTCAAGGTACTGGGGAGGGTGATCTTAAATAGGCTAAGTAACTGGGCAGAAGAGAATAACATCCTGTGCAATGTTCAATATGGTTTTAGAGTAGGAAGGTCCACCTCAGACCAATGCCTGAACCTCCATTTGATTATTAAAAAATATGCAGTGGCTTGTTCTGAATGTATACATTTATCCCTTATGGACCTGCCTTCTGCTTTCGACAGGGCGAATCGAGCGAAACTTTGGACACTGCTTAGCAGTATGGGGATAGACCCAAGTATCATGGCCCTTCTAGCCAAAATGCACTCTGCCTCAGTCCGTTTCTCTCAGGATGCCACCTGTACTCGCCCTTTTTGGACCAGTTTGTGTGTGCGTCATGGATGTATTCTTGTCCCCTTTTTATTTACCTTGTACATAAATGGGCTTGAGTCTGCGCTGTTATCGGCTGCGGCTGATTGCCCAAAGGTAGGTGACTGATTCCCCCCTGTGTTATTATATGTGGACGATGCGGCCCTTATGGCACGGACCACTCAGGGGCTGGACCTGCTCCTGGATAGGTATGTGTCTTTCATGGGGAACCTTGATCTGGCAGTTAATTTTTCAAAGTCATATGTGATGGTTGTGGGCCCCAAGTCAACTAAGAGCAAGACCTTTAAGGTCGCTAATTTTACCTTGGGCAAAGTTAAGGCGTTCCCTTACCTGTGGGTCCTATTTGATGCTAACATTTGTTGGAAACCTCTGGTGGAGGCAAAAAGAGCTAAGTTTCTCAGATCCATGAGAGCGGTTTTTAATTTTGCACAAAGGATTGGCTCTAGGGTGCTGAGGGACCTGTTAAAAATGTATCAGGCTAAGTTCACCTCCCAGCTACGATACGGTAGGGAGGTATGGCGGTATGCCAAGCTGGACCACATCCAATCGGCCGAAAATAATTTTCTTTACAGATTGGTACAGGTTCCACCCTCTACTCCAGCTTTCTCTGTAAAGGTGGAGCTTGGGCTTGTCCACGTGTCTGATTGACATCCCTTAGTTCGCTCCTGTGTTGGATTAAGATTTGGAGCAAGGTGGAAATGTCGCTAAATCGAGTGATTTTAGCAGATTGTTTGGCTCTTGATTGGTCACACACAATATCTTGCATAGCACGTGTAAAAGCAGACTTTAACCGCATTGGTAGGTCATATATTTTTGATGATCTCTCCTCTCTCTTGGAGCGGGAGTTAGGGTGTGACAAAAGGCTGTTCTTGGAACATTCACACCTAGAGAGAGAGCACCTAGAGCTTCCGAAATCTTCACTTCAGTGTAACATACTGCTAAAAACTGTGCAGGGGTTGGAGCCATATCTCACCAAGGTCAGCTCACAGCACAATAGGTTTCTACTGGCCAGATTCAGGTTCAACCAATTGCACCATTTTTTGGCATCCCCTTCTGGGTGGAACCCTGAAGCTGCAACCAAATTTCTCTGCAGGACATGTTGCATTTTGCCATGTTCTGTTCTTATTATAGCTGGCCAAGGAAGAAATTTTTAATCCCTTTGTTGAAATCCCTGAATTTTAATCACGTTAGGCCAGCCTTGATGTATCTACAGATGCTTCCAACAGATCATGTTATCCTTACAGTCCTATCCTTTTTCGTGCAGCCTGGGTGTCAAGAAAATCGAGATTTGAGTAGTTGCCCCATTACTCACTATTTGTTATGTAATTTTATCTGTGCTTTTATTGTCTCTGAATTCTGATAGCGATGTTTTGGATTTGCACCTTTTTCCTTTACGGTGATTGCATCGTTTGAATCAAGATTATATGATGTCCTTAATGCCTCACAATTATGTGCCATATCGACCTGAATTCTTGATTGAGCCATTGAAATCTTTGTTTACATAGAGTGGTCTTGTAATGTATCTGCACTTTATGACGGATAGCTAATGCAGGTGGGCACAGTTTCTCATTGGTTTTAATGGATTTTACTTGTATTTTTAATTAGCTTGTATTCATAGAGGATGTGATTGTATCATACTACAATGTAATGGATTATGCATTTTATATGATGTTTGTGTGATGTTTTATGACCAAAATTGACTGAATAAACATATTTATATATGTTTATGTATTGAACTTTGCTCTATTTTTCTAACTTGGTTTGGGATTTTTCTTAAGTAGTGTTATTACTTTATTACTGTTAGAGAACTGCATACCTAATTTACACTTTGCCTTTAAGATAAGCTTGATTGTTTTATGCCAAGCTACTAGAGAGCTAAGCTAAGCAGAGGTTTATTTAGTGACTTTGGTGGCTCACCTTGACAAGGACTGTGATTATTATTTGAAGTGGGCTCTCACTCCCCTCAACTAATACTCCAATTTCTTACAGGCGGAAATCACCCTCCTGTAACTAGTTTTTGCTGCCCTGTGTGGTATTGAGGCATCTCTGTCGGTGGTGAGACTAACTGCATAAAAAAGACTTATTAACGCTGTCTCTCTTCACTTCCTTCCTAACATCACAATGATATTGGGTTATTAAAAATCTGCGATACACCCCTCGGAGAACTCTCCTAATTAGAGAAAAGTTGAAACTCCAATCAATTTCAGCAGCCGGTATGACCGCTTTCTCTATTTCCCTTTGCTGAACTTTTCTGTCACTTTACTTTACTTGGTTGGTCCTAATACTTTTCTACCCGTAAACGTACTAATAAAGCTATGTGTTTCTTCCTCTGGGGTTTTAATAGATGGCTTGCGTTTTACAAGCCTTTTGTGTATTCCGGAGATACTCCAATTCTGTTTCCATGTCTCGAGCGGCTCCTTTTAACTCTGACCGTCTGCCTACACCAGTTAAAGAAATGTTGGTAAATATACAATTTACTGAAATTATTGAAATAAATGTATGTGTTACTTCTGTGATGTTAGATGTGATGTAGCCAATTAGAAAAGTACAGGATCCAGATTATATAAAGTTTGCCCTCTTGCACAAAATAGAAATGGAGAAAATAATTGTTAGCGCACTTTTTGCTAATTGTGCAATACGGAATGAAGCAAACATAACTCATCCCAGTAATATTATGTAAAGACTTATACCACAATAAAAAAATAAAATGAGGAAATGAATTGTAACTTTTACAAATTAAACATGTATTGCATATTAACAATGGGGCATATTAACAACGGCCAGCGATAATTATCGCTGGCCGTGCTTAGCGTGAGGAATCCTATCGCCGGCTATCGCTGGAAATTATCGCCATGCTAGCGCTGTATTAACAACGCTTAGCGCAAGGCGATAATTTTCCAGTGATAGCGATGTTTTCCATGGAACATCGCTGGTTTTCCAGCGATGTCCCATGGAAAGCGGCGATATACTTAGCGATAGGGCCTGTGGTCTTAGCCACACAATCCACCCCCATGTTAGGTATGCCTTAGTCAGGAATTTAGCAGACGTTAAATTCCTGCGTTAAAGCATACTTAACGCAATTTAAAATATCGCTAACCCACGTTGCAAATATGGCGATACCTGGGTTAGCGATATTTCCCCTGTTGTTTTCACAGGCACGCCCCCTTTGCATCTCATTAGCGATGCGATGGGAGGCGTGCAGAAAAGCAGACGCTAAGTCAGGAATCACGGCGCTAGCGTGTCCTTATTAATTCGGCGATAAAATTATCGCCGCTTTTAGATCAGCGGACGCTAAAGCGGCGATAATTCATTAACGCCGCCTTGTTAATATGCCCCAATGTTTCTTATTTGATGCGGTGATTCACAAATATAATATTAAAATATGGTAGGAAAACCTTTTGCTATTTTAACGCTGCTATCATAACGGGAAATAGTACTGATGTTTCCTCAAACGTTGTGCAATCTTTCGCATTTTTAAAGCAGAGATTACTATATACGTTCCATTTTGTTTTTAGTTAAGCGCAGCAAAATTAAAGCAAATTCAATTTACTCTATATTTTTCCAGATCTGATAGCCTGGGTGTAATCAAAGGCGTTTTACCCTATTCTATATTACGCAGGAAGCAAATATGAAACAAAAGTGTCATGTTTTCACGCCTTACACAGGTTAACTAATCTAGCCACAGATAAGCATTTACCTGAAGCGGTTTTGTCCAATTTGCAATTTTCCCTCCAAAAGTTAACTTTTAATTTGCACCCCATATTAATGATGCCGTTAAAACGTGGTATTCATGTGACTTGCTTCATGCAATCGCATGTTTGTTTTCAAGATGTGATGGTTCTGGTCTGGTGAGCCTTTTTTCCATGGCGTTTGTGGCCGGTTGTCCCAGAGATATGCCTTTTATTCTCTGAGCAATGGAGCAAGGTTTGGTTCTGACAAGTTGGTTTAGATGACACCATGCAGTGTGACACTGACCTCCATCTGCATGGGGCTAGGCTCGGCCTCTGGGGCCTCGCAGCTGCAGCGGCCTCTAAGCACTCTAGAAGTAAGAATGGTTGGGTTCCTCGCTGCACGTGCGTGGGATGCTAGGTCTGCTGCTGAAATGTGGCCCCTCTAAGCCTCCCTGGCTCTCGGACGACGATGAGCAATCAAGGCCCAACTTTAGGGGTCAGCCTAGCTGCAGTAAACTCAGAGGATCACATTCGCAATAAAGATGCGAATATCTAGCCTGAGCTGCCTGGAACACAGCAGTTTCATATTATATTAACACGTATAAGTATATGTACAGTATGGAGGGTAAGTTTCATAAAACGACACAAATCACAATACACAACACAATACTCAATGAAAACGGTGATAATGCAGTCCAGCAGTGTAAGCCAGATCCATACTAATGGACTAGATTAAAGGTTTATGCTTGGGACCGGCCCTGGAATAGAAACAGAAAGAATAAGTGAATTGCAGCTTTGAAGTGACGATATAGCATCACAATGTGCACACATGGCTCACGTTCCCAAGCTATGGCTGAAACAAACAATATACTATAAGAAAGAGGAGAAGGAAAGCACTACCTGCCAGTGTTGTATCTGGATAGCAAGTCGGTAACATTATGTGTCGTGATATTAGAGGTTCGCACTTCCCTAAAACAACAAAGGCATGGCTTTTCGATGTACCAGGGGTGTGTAAAAGAAGGGGACAGAGCACAAGAGATTGGTTTGTGTTACAGAAACCAGTGAGGCAGGATGTTATCCTGCTTTTAGAGTTAGGGTAATCAAAGAGTGTGCAAGCCAAAGGCACACAGGACTCACAACATACCATGTAGGCCCCTTGATCTGGTTAGCCAACCAGGTATGTGACCCCTGAAGTCACAGGATGAGGTGACAGAGAAGAGAAAAAGGTGGTGCTGGGAGGCGTGTGCTCATGGCCAAAGCTACTCCTATCCTCCCTAAACATGTGCCATTCGATCTCTTAGTAGCCTGCTTCCATCTCTGTTGGGGACTTCTTCTTTGGGAAGCCCTCATTCTAGTCTATGGTGAGTGCCTGGGGTGGGTTTCAAGGCACTGATGTGTCTCCTCAAGTCTCCTTGGTGTGGGTGGGGCTTCCAATCAGGTAAGGCCAGTAGCAAAACAGCCCAGAAAAGCTTCAGTAGGCACTTCAGACTTATTCCTAGCAAGGAGGAGTGTGCTACCTCTTCACTCTGGATAGACTGATATACTAGCAAAACAAGGCTCATGCAGGTCCGAGTCCAAAAGATGTCCAGTGAGCTGCAGGGCAGTACCAACTTATATTCACAAAGAAAGTGGGGTAGATGGCTTCTACTAAATAGGGCTCTATAACAAGTCTGGCAGTCCACGGACCTCCAGAATAGCTGTTCCCTGGCAGTGTTGTGGTGGTCAGGAGGCCTCAATATGCTTGGTGGGACTACCGCGGTCCTGCCAAGCATATTACGAGTTTCCTCTCTGCCGGCAGTGTCATGGAGGTACCTACTCCATGAACAACGTGGCAGAGAGGAAAGTTGGGCTCTGCAGGGTCCCCTGTGCCTCCTCCGCATGGGGATGTATGCAAGGAGGCACAACACGTGCCTCCCTGTATGCATGCACCCAAATCCCTGCATGGCATGGACTTAACAGTCCATGCCGTGCAGGAACATGTCTTTGGCGTTACCATTGCGGTGCCCATTTTCAGGGCACTGCAGTGGGAACGTAAAAAAAAGCCCGCCAGACAGGAGGAAACTCCTAATCTGGTAGGCAGCCTGACCACGGCTTTGGTGGTACGTCGGCAAGGCGGACCCAGTGCTGCACCGCCAAAGTCGTAATCAGGCCCTTAGTGTCTAGTGCATCTTGTAGTTCTAACTTTTTGCCAACTGGCTGGAATACCTCAAAGAGGGGTCTAGGGACATTGTATGCCCACAGTACACCGCGTGGGTCCTGCCTTTGTGCCTACATGCTGAAGTGGCAGGGTGACCAGGCATAATTCCACCCAAAAAGTCAGAAAAGAAAAAAGAACATGGGGAAGAAAAGGGCAGGGATGGGATTTTCCTCTAGAGACAGTGTTCTTCCTTTATTTTTCAAAGTCCATTATTACATCAAATTAATTATGTTTGAGATCAGCTATGGGTAACCTAAACACCGCAGTGGGAACGTAAAAAAAATGCCGGCCAGACCGTAGGAAACTCCTAATCTGGCAGGCAGCCCAACCACGGCATTGGCAGTACATTGGCAAGGCGTACTCGGTGACGCAGCGCCAAAGTCGTAATCAGGCCCTTAGTGTCTAGTGCATCTTGTAGTTCTAACTTCTTGCCAACTGGCTGGAATAGACGTTCTATCCTCAAAGAGGGGTCTAGGGACATTGTCTCCCCACAGTACACTGCATGGGTCCTGCCTTTGTGCCTACATGATGAAGTGGCAGAAGCACCACGCATAATTCCACCCAAAAAGTCAGTAAAGAAAAAAGAACATGGGGAAGAAAAGGGCAGGGATGGATTTCCCTCTGTTCTTCCTTTATTTTGCAAATTCCATTATTACATCAAATTAATTATGTTTGAGATCTGCTACGGGTAACCTAAACAGCAGGTAAACCAGTAATGCTTGTGAAACAGTTACCTTCAAATTAGTTGTGATGTTGGCCAAGAGTTATTAAAACAATGACAGGCAGTAATTTTTGTGAGCATTACATTCTCGCAAAAAAATTAGCACAAAGGATCGTCAGCTGCACAAAGCCGGTGGACATAATTTGCATACAAAGGCAGGCGGCTACTCGCCTGGGGTATCTATGCAACCCAAGAAGAAGAATCAGCTGTTATCAGGCAGGGAGAGCGCAGAAATATGTAGGGGCTACCACTTGTGCCTACACAGGGATGACCAAGGTATGTGCTCAGAATTATCAGGACACACTAAGGGTGTGCCAGACAAGCACCAGATCTGCAGTTTGAGGTCACTAAAGATCAGAGACCTCAAACGCTATTCCAACAAGAAAAATATCTAAGGTTAGAACTTGGGACAGAGAAAAATGGCAGTGATTTCGCTGCTGAGTGTGTGGTTTTGGACTGACACATGGTGATATTTGGTCTTAATTTGTTCTTGACGGGTATATGGGTAATCTCCACTGAGAAATTAGTGCATCAATGTGGAATTTTTAAAATTAACCTCTCACTTATTTTCCATCAAATGTGATTTCATGAGAATTGGACTGTCTGAGAATTTAAGATTGCACATCTGCATTTTTTGTAATTTAGAGATTAATGTTTTGTGTTTAATCATATGTTTTCCCATAGTTTACATACCAGTGCATGTCCATGCATTTAGTTAGAATTGTTTTGAAATTTCTTTAGAGGTTTTATCCTTTAGAGGATTTGAGGAACTTATCTATTTGCTTAACCATGCTCAGGGTGGAATTGAATTGTATTCATAGCGTTCATAGAGGTTAGATCCTAGTTTGTTTGACAAAATGGGTTCCATTTGGAATTAGGAATAAGTTGGTGATAGTGTACTTCTATATGTTTTCCTTTGAGATTTTTATGTTGCGTCTCAGCTGGTTACTACCCATCCATTGTTTAATTATCAGCATGGAGTGTTGAGTATGTCAGTATTGGCTCATTGATACTTAACCCATGTGACAGACACCTTCTGATTGGCCAGATTCACTGGCTTCAAGCAGATGTTAAATAAGATGGACAAGAGTACAGAGCTTCATAACATTGTGCTTTTTGGTGTACAAATAGGTGACATTTATGTGCATGACTTGCTTATGTGTACATATATAAGTATGTAGAATAGCTTCACTCGGTAGCAATGGATTTTTATAGATGGTGGAAGGTTACAAATCTTCATTGTTTTACAGGTGAAGGGATTATTTTTCAAACGTTGCCCTGTACTGGGAATGCAGGAAAGAGCTACTACTTGCATTTTGGCGTCTTTCCTGAACAGGTGGGTCTTTCGTTTTGTCCTGAAATGGAGGAGTGTTTTGTAACCCTGGGCGGAGTTCGCGGAGTTGCACTGCGCGGAACACCGCGAAGTGCATAAAAAACTCTGTCGCACTACGCAGAGCTCCGCGAGCGGCGGAGTATGATAGAAAAATGCCGTTCGCGGTGATTGCACAGTGCCGGATGCTTGTCCGCACTATGCAATCTTTGCGAACGGCACCAAGCACAGCGCAAGCTTTCCTTTTCTGCCGCTCAAGTAGATTTTTACTCGAGCAGCAGCTTTCTCAACGCGAACGGGCAGTTTCTCAACGCGACCACTCGCGAGCATACGCGACCACTCGCGAGCATACGCGACCACTCGCAATGAGAAACCTGATCCCACCGTGTTGAGAAATCTCGCAACTTGATGTTGACGATTGCGAACGAGGAAAAATCTCGCCGGGAGGTTGATTTTCCTCGCTCGCGTCGCCAACTTGACGTTAACGAACGCGAGCGAGGAAGAAACCTCCGCTACGCACCGTGAAGCAGAGTTTTTCGGAACTCCGCGAACTCCGCGATCTCCGCGTAACGCGGAGTGCAGGAAACTCTGCAAACTCCGCGAGCGGAGCGGAGTTCACCGTCCAGGCTTAGTTTTTTGATGATGGATCATCATCTGGATGTAGATCCTTGGTGCATGGGAGGCAAAGGCTTGTTTCCTAGTATTCTCTTTCTTGGACTTCTTCGTGTCTAGCTTGGCAATGTCAAGGTTACACTTGTTTAGCTGAGATTTTGATTTTGTTTGGCAGGTAGTATGCTAGCTGTTACTCTGCTGAAAATGATACAATATATCTTTAAGCTAATGCACGTGGCCAGTCACGCTTACTCATTCCCTTGTGACATGCAAGGTGCTTTTCAGTGGTGCTCTGAGTGACTGGAATTCTGTTGTCCATGTTGGAGAGTACTAATGTTTGGATGGTAGTTTTGAAGTCAGTCTCAGCAATGTATCTCTTGATTCTTTGGAAGAGTGAGAGCCTGGGTAGGAATGTCTTTGCTTTTTATCTATATTGTCTTTGAGAGAGAGGTTACTTTCAAACTGTTGATGGCTTTTCATTGGGCATTTTAGGTAGAGGAGTAGAGCGGGCCACATACCCATGATGCTTCCAGGGTGTGAATGCTTCTTCTGTTTAAGTTACTTCAATTCACTCATGTTGATTTCAGAGTAAAGTTTGGTCATGAAGGTTTACAGTCTCTCCAGTAATATATCATCAATTCCTAAAGGCCCGGCTAAATTAAATGATATGAACAACCTACGCAGAGCTGGACAGGAATCTTAACTTTATGTCAAATAAATTCCCAGTCTGAATTTACTTCTATTTTTCAATAGGTGTGGCTACTTGGATGGTGGCTACCATATCTAGTTTTTAAATCAATTGCAAACAGTCTGCAATTGCTTTTGTTGGTTATGACCACAGTTCACCTTTTTAGAAGTGGTATTAACTATTTATTAGTGGTAACTATGAATGCTTCTGTTTAATATGGAATCCATACACTGCTAAATGATGCAATATGTCCATATGCATCTGTGGCACCATTGACAGAGGGCAGACTAAAATGTGTGCTTTTTAGTTGTAGATGACGGGGCATTTCTAGTTATCCCATGCTTCTTAATTGCATTACTCAATCCTCAGTATAATGTTAAAATCAAGTATGCACTTGTGTCTCTTTGCAAACCAATTACAATTAATCATTCCTTTAGCTTATTGAGCTTAGATGCCTACATACTTCTGTGGGTGCTTTGATGTAGAATTCAAAGGTTTGCCACCTAGACATAGTAGATTAAAACCTTTGACAATCACCCAGAGAAGGGGGAGTGGCCAAATAATGATCCGAAAGTGGCTATTGTTGAAACAAAGAAATATTTTACTGCAATTTTCTTTCTTCGAGTATCATTGAACAAGGACAACATACATTACACAGTTCATTAGCTGTATTTGCAATAAGGAATACTTTTTTGCTTATGTTTTATTGCTGTTTTTAAAGGACCTATTGGAAGACGTAAGTCCTTTTTTGGAAAGTAACCCTATAAACGTGTCAGTTTACATTTAAAATCATAAATACTTGTTTCCATCACAAATTCCCCATTATTTGCTAGAGCATGAAAACGTTGAGGCTAAAACTGTGCACACGGTCTAAAATGTTTCTCAGATTATTGGCCAAAGTCACAAACACCACACTTTTCCCCATGCCAATAAAAAGGGAAGCATAAGAAAGTGGATTGTTATTTGGGGTGAGCAACTGCCCACCTAAAGGAATAGCAACACTTCTTGTCAGCGTGAACCTTCAAAGTCACTAAATTAGCATGAACACAACCCCCTGATAGCTATGGCACAGAGCACCCAGGCTTAACTAAAGGCAATATGTAAAATATTTATGCAGCACCAAAACAGCAATAACATCAAAATAACAAGCAACAAAAATCGCTGTCTGATATCCAAAAATAGATTAAAATGTAATGAACAAAATGACACAAAAAAATTAAACAAAACCCAAAAAGGGAAACTGGAAATATGAATTTTTAAAGTTTTAGGCAGAAATAGTGCCAAAAAGCCCTAAGCACCAATGATAGTCAATAGAAGCAGTAGACTAGGACCTACATATGAGGCTGACCGCAATGGAGTCCTTGTCGGATCCGCCAAGTGGATTGGTGCCAGTGGAAGTCCAGAAGTCAAAAAGTTCAAAAACGTTTCTGAGTCCCACTTCAGAAAGGGACTTTGTCACATTTTTTAAAACAAGTGTTGACATTCTTCGAAGTCCCTTTTTGAGAAGAAAAGTCCTCCCTGAGCGGGCCACTGCTGATAAGTATTGGCAGATCAGATGGCGCTCCAAAAGCTAATTTTTTTCCATCCATAATCTGCAAAACCAACTCATGGTATTGGACATAGTGGCTCACACCTTTGTGTACTGCAGCCTTTCAAATATCCAAAATACTAGACTTCTGGAAGAGCTCCTTTCTACATTTACCATTAAAAAGGAGTTATAAGATATCCTACAAACTATAGGTACATTTCCCTTCTGGATTTTAATGGTAGAATGCACTTGACTTATCTTGGAAGATCATGGATGAGAGAAAAAAACTAACTTCCATTCTATCACATGCTTTGGTGCTGGAACAATCGCAAAGTGGGGTACTGCCATGTTACATCTCTGAAGTCCTAGAGTTTGTGAAAAATCCAAGCATCACCCAAAGAACAAGTTTACATTCAAGGCCCATTCAACAGGAGAGAAGTAAGGATGTGGTATGTAGCTGGTGGTTCATTTTGAAGCACATCTTCATAAATATATTACTAAAGCATGGGGTGGTACAGTATTGTCACATACAGAGAGCATATTTTCCATTGAAATGACCTCTTGAAATAGGCACTAAATTTGTATCAGACAGAAGTTTTAGTGTGAAACTTATATGGTGCTAAAACAATAAAGTGTGGTAAACAAGTTTCAGCAAATATTTATCATTTGCATGTCACACAAGTAAAGTGTATTGATTTGTTTGTTGCTATTAAAATCTTTGTTCCACAACACATGAGAATTAAGAAAAAAAGATATGCCTCATTTGTGCTTTCCTTGATAATTATGTTTTGAAATATTTCTACAGTTCAATTACAAGTATATAAATTTTGTTGTGTTAGAACAAAATTTGAACATCCTACAACCTTTCACACTCCTTGTACCCCTGCAAGATTATCACATATTTCACGTTACAAAAACTTCTCACTTTCCAGTCAGAGATAGTAAAACCCAATCTCCATGTTAAAAGAGTAAGCAGTTTTCCCTTTATACGTATTAATTATTGTGAACTTACTGTTTCATATTATTTACTTTCTTATTGATCATACATTCTCTGAAACAACTAGTTCAAATTTTGAATTTTGTTTTATAATTTCTCCCTTTTTCCTTCTTCCTCTTCCCAATACCATACAATGTATCTATGCTTCCCTATTCAGTAACATTTATAATTGTATCTATAAGAATAATGATTTATAATGTACTTTATTGTTCTTCTTAATATGTGCATAACATAATATCAATAATGTATTTAAACAAAAAAGGCTTCTTTATTGTTCATTCACCTTCTGAACTCCAGCTTGGTTATTTTGGGAGGGCTGCAGCACCTCCCACACCCCTACTGCCAGCGCCTCTGATCACGTGGGTTTTAGACCAGAATGCAGCACCACAAGTAACATCTTGGAGATATCATTACCAGCACATCACTACATACGCTACGTGAAAGCTCTGGGAATAGGGATCTTCGTCTGTTTTATATGCTATTTCTATGCCTTTGGTTGCGTGGGGATAGTTGCTTTGTAGTAAGCTGCGTGCATGGGGCGTGGGTAATACAGTACTATGGGTAATCAGACCCTGTAGGAGGGCACATGGCTGCAGGTCGAACTGACGAAGAAAGAACATTTGAGTCCGCAGTAATACATATGGGGTGCTAAAGCAGGGTTGCGTTTTGTCTCCCTTGATTTTCAAACTGTATGCCGCGATTCTTGGCCCTGCTTTGGTAAAACAGTTCCCACCTAAGTTGAAAGAACAACATAGGGAGGTAGTGAAAAATGCTGATGATAGAGCCGTGCTGGATTGCACCCGAGGCAGGCTTCAAAGAACATGGCAGGCCCTGGAGAACTATAACAAGAGCAACAACTTATTCGTGAATAAGTAAAAGAACACGATTATGATATTCCTGAGTTCCTGGCTACTCGGTAATGTAAAATTGGAGAACTGTGCAACCTCTAATTACTTCCCGGGCTGGCTAAGTGACCTGGGATCTGCAGGCTGCTGTATGATGAAAGCAGTGATGCATCTCCAGTCTTTGACTCAGCAGAATGTGTGCCAAACTTTAGAGCCCCTCGGCCACAGCCATATTGAGGATAATTAAATCAAAGCATCTTCCATCACTACCGTATAAGTTAGTGCCTATCTGGGAAAATCAAATGTATGGCTAGAGAAAGCCCAGTGTGAGATGTTTCAAAACGTTTTTAGGGTGGTCCAGGCGTACCAGCCAAGCTCAACTCCACTTAGAATTTGGCTTTCCAAGACAATGGTTGCTTCATATGGTCTCCGTTGTGCGCCTTTGTTATGGACTGAGCATGGAAGAGCTGGCACAAACGGGCATCCTAAAATCACACATCTGGACCTACATAGGCCAGAATGCTGGAAACCTCGTATGCCCGTGGACCAAATATCTAAACAACGGCAGAGAACTGCTGGAGGTAAGAGGGACGCGGGCTAGTCTTCAAACTATGTTCAGGCTTTTGCATTTAAAAAAATATAAATTGCTCCATACATAACGTCATTATATGAAATCGGAATGCAACAGGCAGCCTCTTTAGATGCCACAATCGGTTCACCTTCGGTTCATATTGTTTCCCTTCAGAGGACGCAGGGAACCACATAATAGAACTACAAACAAGCACGAAATGTGTAAGGTTTGCCATGCATGGCTCACCGCCAACTGTAGGTCGAGTAATTTGCACATGTAAAAAAAAAGATGACTGGTTTAAAAAAGGTCCTTTAAAAGTTCGGCATTAAGTCTTTTCAGAAGCAGTAAATCTGGCCCAGTAGAAATAGGGAGGGACATTTTAAAACTTGCATGTGGTTTTAGTAGACAGTTATGGAATCTATGTTTTCGATGGAGAGTATGCTTTTAATAAATCTAAAACACAAGAAAGCTTTCTGAGTTGTTTTTTATTTTTATTTTGACACTTAGAATGTCCATTACGATTATGGCACAGTGCTGTTGAAGCATAAGGTTCCAGATGAGACTGCACAGCCGGAATGGAGGGAAGTATTTAGAGGCGAGATGGTTCTGTTTATCCACTTTATTTTGTTGTTCAATGCGTTTTTGATGTGGTAGGCAAATAGTCTCGGATTAGCATGGGATGCTTGGACCATCATTTTTTCATTATTGTACATGGATACTGACATTTATTCTTTGAGGGAAGAGGATGTTGGAAGTGTTTGTGTCCATAAGGAATTTTGTGTCCATAAGGAATTTTGTATTTATGGGAATTCATTAAGGTTTTTGAAAAAAACATCCTGCGAGATATATCAGTGGAATAAAATATAAGGCTCGTTGTTTTCTGTTTCCATTTCTGTGCCCAGGCGTAGTGGCCTGTGATCAGTGCAACTCTGAATAATGCAGTTCGACAATCTAAGTCATGCTGAAAGTGTCAAGGGCAGTTTAAGTTTTTCAGTACAGCCGAGTAGATTCAGTCATTAACACATCATTATTTTTAAGTTTACTAGTCACCTGATAAATTTTTTTAAAAATTGATGTGTTCTGGCTGCCAAATTGTTGCAGTATAGAATTCCCATTTGATTGTATTATTATAAAAGTCACCAAGCCGTTCGAAGCCTAAGGCTTTTCAAGACAATGAGACCACTTTAGATAATCACAGGCCCCAAATCTCGCAGTCTTGAGTTGTAGTCAATGCATGGCATGCTGGGATGTTCTGTGATTTAAAAAAATAACTGAATACGAGATGCTAAAGTCAATGGAACTTTGTATCTTGTTTTCTTAGGGAGTTTTGATGAACACAAAAAGACAGGTAATCTTATTGCACTTTCTGCTATCATACAGTTTAATAAAAAATGATCATAGATTAGTGATGCTGCTGGCAGTTGTATCATAAGGTTAACCAAAGAGGCCTGGTAGTATGGCGAAAAGTGTGGTAATGCTAATCCTCCCTTCATTATATCAAGTTGGATTTTCACCTTATGCTGTTTATTGTCCCAAATAAATTTCCTAATGATGGTATCTAACTCCTCAAAATAAACCTTTGGCACCTTTAAAAGGAGGTTAAGAAAAAGAAATAAGAACAAAGGAAGAATTGACATTTTAATCAACGAGACCTGCCCCACTAGGGACAGAGGCAAAAGAGTCCACCTCCCTCATAATTTTTTCACCTTCATGAGCGTAGCCCTGTAGTTTAACTGAAACAATTTTGTGAAGTAGCTTGTTACAAGGATCCCTAGATATTTCTTAGGATGCTGTGGAACAAACTGTAAACAGACCGGAAACTGAGAAATAGTTGAGTTAAATATAAGAAATTCTATTCTGGCTTGGATGACTCTATACCCCCCTACGTGTGTGAAACTCGAAATTTCATCTATCGCATTCTTTATATTTGAACCTTCTGCCTTTAAATATAGAATTATATCATCTGTAAAAAATGTAATTTTTGCCATCCCATTTATGGGAGGTATAATCAATGGATAAGTGCATAATTTGACTGATAGGGGTTCAATAAAAAGGGAAAACAAAAGCGGGGACAATGGGCATCCCTGCCGGGTTCCCCGCTTGATCTTAACTACACCAGTCTCCACAGTATTTATAATAATTTTAGCTTCTGCCCCATTAAAAAGTTCCTTCAGCATATCTAAAAACTGGGATGGAATTTAATTTTTTCCACAATAAAAAACAATGCTTGCCAGTCAACAAGGTCAAAGGCTTTTTCCACATCCATCATTAGTATTGCGGCCTTGTCCTTGTTGACTGACAAGTAGTCGATAGATTGAGTTAAAACATAGGTTTTCACAGCCATTGATCATTTTGGCAGAAATCAATTTTGATCCAGGTCATTTGTTGGGCGCATGGTTCAATCCTAGTCACCTAGATTTTTATAAATAATTTATAATCTGTATTTATTTAGGGTGATAAAAATTGGGATCCTTTGGTTCTTTGTCTTTTTTAGGAAAGCTTATTGCAACTGATTCCTTAAAATTCTTGAAAATGGGTATCCCACCCTTAATTTGGTTAAAAAGTGTTGATAAAAAAGGGAGAAGCTCATCTTGGAAAGCCTTATACACTTTTGTTGGAATGCCATCACTTCCACTAGCCTTTGCGCTAGCCATATTTTTAAGAGGGTCGGCCACTTACAGGGGTTCAATTTTCTAATGAGTGCACTCCTATGAGTACTAGAAACTTGTGGTAGCAGAAAGGACCCAAAATAATGTTCTAGCTCTCATCTATCACCTGAGCTTCTGCATAGATTTTCCTATAATGGCTAAGAAACACCTCAGCAATCCTCTCATTATCATCCTCTATAATTCCAGTATTCGGATTTCTCATTTGGGTAACTGCTTGCCTACTTTTCAGAATTTTAGTGGCCCAGGCCACGTCTTTACCTATGGGTTGACTCTCTTCATGGAGCTTTTGTTGGAAAACTTTGCTCCCTGCAATATCCTCAAGTACAAAAAATCCTTTAACTGCTTCTTAACCCTGGTCAACTGTTCTTGCGCCTGTTGATATGCTATCGAAGAACATTGGTTAACTCATATTGAGTTCCGACCTGGCCCTCTCAATTGAGGGGTGTAAAATCTCAATTTTTTTAGCACAACTCGTGGATATTTTGGCTTTGTTAGATATTACCTGTCCCCGAAAAGCAGCCTTAAACGCTTCCCAAACCATAAATATTGGGGCAGTATTTTCATTTGTCTTAAAAAATTCCCCAATAAAGTGCTTCATTTCACCTAGCCAGATTTGGTCTGCAAGCCTGGATTAATCAGACTGCCATCTCTGCCTCTTTTTCTGAGGTGCTTCTAATACTCTTACAAGAGAAACAATGGAATGGTCTGAAAAAGAATTGGCCAATATCTCAGTCCTCCCTTTTTTCAATAAGTTTGTCAAAAGAAGAAAATCTAGCCGTGAGGCAGTCCCAAATCTGGATGAATAAGAAGTATACTGAGAAAAGCCAGGGTGGTCGAGATGCCAGGGAATTATTAAGGTGAGATCATCCTTCATTATATTTAATAATTTAGCTGTTTTACGTTTTAATTGTCTCTTAGGCCCTTATTACAATGTCGGGCGGACCACCACCGACCGGCTGTCACTGGCGGTCCTCCCGACATCTAGGGCAGTGGTCCGACCGCCAGATTATGAGAAGCGCGTCAGGGAGGCGGTCGGACTGTAATCCCTACAGTGGATGCGAGGCGGGAAGATGAGACTTTCCCAGTCTCGAGGTTCAGGCTTGGGTTGGGGATGTGAGGAGGGGTCACTGAGAGCGGTTGGGGGTGCAGTTAAAAGAGAGCAGAATGAGAGAAGGGAGTGTAGTGGCAACAAAG
Organism: Calotriton arnoldi; assembly: GCA_963921515.1. Classification (NCBI taxonomy): domain Eukaryota; kingdom Metazoa; phylum Chordata; class Amphibia; order Caudata; family Salamandridae; genus Calotriton; species Calotriton arnoldi. The sequence goes on from CAWUFW010006935.1 coordinate 350,458, forward strand.
AAATAGGATACATTAATAAATCTCATTCAGCTGTCAAAAGCAGCCGTAATAACATTTATGTTGATGTTTCATATTGAATTTCAATGCAATGCAGATATTCAATTAATATTAAATTATTGCTACCATTCTAAATATTGAAATGGAGTAAAAGTATGAAACAATATGTTGCATTAAATTTGATTAGAAACAGTATATTTTAAATCATACATACATAAATCATATGATCATGATCTCTATCCACAGCGCCTTGATGCCCTTGGGCTAAGTTCGCGCTCTATAAGTCCTATATTCATTCATTCATTCATTCATAAATCATACAATAGCAGCATATTTTAAATTTAAGTGCCAATGTGCAAGAGCGTAATATGCAAATTATCAAGCCAAAAGAACAATTAGGAGCCTATTACTGGATCCCAAACTGCTAAATATAAGGCCCATGGTGCGCTCCACTGATATTACTGGGTTCAATATACTCCGGATCCCAACCTCATTGAGGACACAAATTCTCAATTCACAGATGGCAAAAAAAGGAACAGCCTCGATCTTACACCATCCAATCGGTGCCTGTTGCCACTATGTGATCTCAATTATCTAACATAGTGAATGCACTGAATAAGGCATATTATCCTCTATCCATCTAATTTGCCAGCACCTAATCTGAACCCATTAAAAGATCATGTAGCTACCATCCTCTTGCAACCATTCCAATCTTGCACATCGACATCTATCATTAAAATACATATTAGAAACAGGGCCACGGCCATAAAAGTAAAGTAAAAAATTACATTAAAGTTACACTGTGCTAATGTGCAAAAGTGCAAATTCACTAATATATTAAAGGACTGTATGGCTGCCATCCTTTTGCCACCATCAAGATGTTTCACATGGGCATCTATCATTAAGGTACATAATAGAGAATGTGCCTAGGCCATACAGGTATATTCCAACAATGGAAATAAAGTGACCATGTGCCAATGTGCAATATGCAAAAGTGCGAAAGTGTAACTTAGCTATCCTCGACTCCTGAGTAACATGGTCAAAACATAAATAATAGATGCTGTTTTCATACAGTTGGATTAAAGCGTTATTGAAAAAATATCATTGCCTCAAACAGAGTGGTGGTGTTGAAAGCCTGTTCATACTTAATAATGGAATCCAATTGGCCCCAAGTACACATGACTTGATATACAGGTTTTTCTAAGGATCAAAACACAAATGGCGGGCAAATGAAGTGCATCACAGGAAATAATCTCATAACAAGTGCATAAAAAACATAAAACTATGTTAAGAATAGGACTATTCATTAACTAGCCATAACCCTCCTCTATTCCACACTGCTTCCTCTTTCACTTTCAGGACATCATTTGGGCGCTAAGGTGAATGTTCAAATCAAAGGGCTATTGTGAAAACTGCGATTAATGGAGGTTATAAAAAATCTCATTATATCACAAACTCTACATCTCTCACTGATCATAGCAATGCAACAATGTAACATCAGAAATATGCCAGACATCAGTCCAGTTAAATGTGAACATGTAGCTCCACATCAAGATTATGCCCCTATGGTTTCTCTGTCCCCAACAAAATGGTCATCCTCGATGCATGTCTGCGCAGTTCAAGTTCACAATCACCTTTGCGTGGGTGGGCCTTATTGTGTTTTATGCCCTAAATACTCAGGGCCTGATTCACAGAACTAACTTACGTCAAAAACGTAAAGTTAGTACTTTTTGGTATTCACAGAATACACTTACTCATTTTGGTATTCACAGAATGCACTTACTCATTTTGGTATTCACAGAATGCACTTACTCATTTTGGTATTCATAGAATGCACTTACTCATACTAACTTTATGTCCGCACTCGGGCCGGAGATTCCGGCCCGGTGGTGGAGATTCCGGCCCGGAGGTGGAGATTCCGGCCCGGAGGTGGAGATTCCGGCCCGATGGTGGAGATTCCGGCCGGTTGTGGAGATTCCGGCTGGTGGCAGAATGTCCGCCACCAGCCGGAATCTCCACAACCGGCCGGAATCTCCACCATCGGGCCGGAATCTCCATCTCCGGGCCGGAATCTCCACCTCCGGGCCGGAATCTCCACCTCCGGGCCGGAATCTCCACCACCGGGCCGGAATCTCCGGCCCGAGTGCGGACATAAAGTTAGTATGAGTAAGTGCATTCTGTGAATACCAAAATGAGTAAGTGCATTCTGTGAATACCAAATAGTAAGTGTATTCTGTGAATACCAAAAAGTACTAACTTTGCGTTTTTGACGTAAGTTAGTTCTGTGAATCAGGCCCATAAACTGCTGGCAGTTACTCTGATGCTCCTCCCTAAAATGCTTGGCCATAGGATAGTTCCTGTCCTGATTATTTATGGCCCTGAGGTGCTGCAGGATTAAAATTTTCATTTTGTGGATTATACTCCCAACATATCTCATATGGCATCCACACTCCAGAGCATAGACAACAAATTCAGTGTCATGTAATTCTCTCTTTCATAGTACAATATCTCCCATCAAATGTTGCACATGTTTGCCTATTAGCACCATGTCTGCATGCCTTGAAATGGTCACATTTTCAAAAACATTTTGGGTTTCATAGGAATCTGTTGTGCCCCTTTATGTGTAGAGTAGATCAAGGGGAGATCTAGTAGATAGAATAATATGAGACATCTTTGTGATATAATGTTAACACCAATATATATATATTCTCACAAAAGTACAATAAGGCGATCACTCAGAGGTCTGCAAAAACCAGTAGTTGATGTATTCTCGGTTACGCGTTTCGCCTGCACAGCAAGCTTGGTCACACAGTGATTCAGGGGAAAGGGCAGTCAATACATACGAAATGTGAAAATCAAAGAAGGACCAGAAGGTAGAGGCCTTCCTACAACCAAAGTGGCATCCATTTTGTAATGTGTTGTTGTTGCACATAACTATAAATCAAAATGAACTTAAAGAGTGTATTCTGGCATCCATACAATTCCAAAGTGGGTCTTGGGTCCTGCCCGTGCATAAAAGTTAAATCACTTTTTCAACAAAGAGACTAGGTGCGATCAAAAGTACATATTACATTAGAGACCCAACAAAGTACGGCAGCCATATTGTAACGTAGAGTTTTCATCATAGTATATACAGTTAAGCATTAATATCCTGCAATTGCAATATTCTCTGTATAAATTCTACTTTTTACCACACATAACGGCAATAGTGACATCTATTTACAGTCCTGGTGATTTCCCTATTTAAAAACTGAAATTCAATAGTAAATTAGAATGCTTGAGCGAGAATGAAACTGCAGTACACAAGAAAGTTTCTTAAATGAACAGGAGAACATGATGACAAGATTTAGAGAAAGAGGGTATCCGGATTGGGTCCTAAATAGAGCAAAAAATAAAATTAACAAGGTTGAAAGGGAGGACACACTGAGAGACAAAACCAACACCGAGGAAGACACCACAACCAGAGTGATTCTCACGTATAATAAGGAGTCGAAGGCAATTTCCAAAATATTGACCCAAAACTGGAATATTTTAACCAGTGACCCTATCATAGGTAACACCGTACAGGAGAGACCACAGATTACCTACAGGAAAGGGAGAAATCTCAGAGATCTCTTAGTGAAAGGGGACATTAACACTAGCAGGAACACACAGATTAACCTTCAAGGCTTCTTTCCCTGCGGCCATTGTAAGGCTTGTAGGAATAGTTCTATGAGGAAAAGTTACTCTACCCCAACAGGAGAAAGAACTATAAAACAATTTCTCACATGCGGCACAATATTTACCATCTATATTCTTGAATGCCCATGCAAGAAAAGATATGTAGGTAGTACCACCTTAGCCACAAAGAAAAGGGTGTTGGAACATATGAGGGCAATTACGAACAAGGATGCCCATTACCCGGTGGCCAGACACTTTACTGAGTACCATCTCTCTAACAGTTCCCTTCTTACGTTCTTCGCTATAGAACAGATCGAACACACACAGAGAGGGAAATAGAGTCCTCCAATTGCGCAAAAAGAATCTTGGCATATAATTAACCTCCAAACAAAAAACCCGGAAGGGCTGAATCAAGATGAAGAAATAAGTATTCATCTACATGAATAACGAACAGTATAATTCTTTCTGTTGTAATATATGTCTTTATGGTGAATACTGCACACCTGGCAACTCTTGTTTCTGGTTTTGAAAGAAGTTTTTAATCTTTAGTATGAGAATATTCATGGATTTTAATGGTTTCTTTTTTCTCTTTTTTTACACAGGAGAAAAGGAAGGGGCAGAATCTAAGAAACACCTCTACTGAAATCCACCCCTACCCTTTTCTTCTATCGTTATGGTGGAGGGCTCGACTAGACAGATAAGAGACTTGTTTATCTTTTCTCTTCAGTCTTATGTCCATGCTTTAGTTACAAAACTTTATTATTTTTTAATTTTCACATATACATAACTTTTAATTGTTCCTTGGTGGACTACTGGATGTAGTGTTGATGTAATGGGGAAGGCGGAATACATGGTGAAATGGAAAGGTTCAGTAGATGGTTCATATGGACACTTTCTGCCAAAATAGTCTATCGTAGGTTTGTCTTTAGGTTTTTCTTTTCTTCGGACTCTACATTATGAGTAAGGATACAATATGGCACCTTACTATACAGTACGGCTTTATTAGAGGGTCCCTTAGGCACTGTGCCGAGTGAAAGCATTCTAATTTACTATTGAATTTCAGTTTTTAAATAGGGAAATCACCAGGCCAGTAAATAGATGTCACTATTGCCGTTATGTGTGGTAAAAAGTAGAATTTATACAGAGAATATTGCAATTGCAGGATATTAATGCTTAACTGTATATACTATGATGAAAACTCTACGTTACAATATGGCTGCCGTACTTTGTTGGGTCTCTAATGTAATATGTACTTTTGATCGCACCTAGTCTCTTTGTTGAAAAAGTGATTTAACTTTTATGCACGGGCAGGACCCATGACCCACTTTGGAATTGTATGGATGCCAGAATACACTCTTTAAGTTCATTTTGATTTATAGTTATGTGCAACAACAACACATTACAAAATGGATGCCACTTTGGTTGTAGGAAGGCCTCTACCTTCTGGTCCTTCTTTGATTTTCACATTTCGTATGTATTGACTGCCCTTTTACCTGAATCACTGTGTGACCAAGCTTGCTGTGCAGGCGAAACGCGTAACCGAGAATAAATCAACTACTGGTGTTTGCAGACCTCTGAGTGATCGCCTTATTGTACTTTTGTGAGAATTCGGACGTTGGGCGTGCTCCGCCAACTTTCGGCGATCCTCTGCAGAGGGCGGGGGAAGGCAGAAGGAGCCCTAACCCAGAAAACATATATATATATATATATATATATATATATATATATATATATATATATATATATATATATATATATATATATATATATATATATATATATATAGATCTATCTATATATTACCTACTGGCGGTTGCCAGTAGGTAATTATAGTTAGACCCTTGTTTCTATTCAAAAAGCGTTTTTTCTTTTGCTAATATCCCTGGCCCCGTTTTTCAAAACTAACGGCCCACTCACTTCAGCTGATGTGTTGAAAGTTTTGGGGTGATTCGTCAAGTGGGGGCCAAGAAAAAGGGGGGTCCCAAAAGGCTTTTTCTCCATGTTAACTTCCATAGAAAACTGTTGACGCAGCTACAGCCCGAACTGCTAAGAGGCTGTCAGAGGCCATGCCCCTTTTTTCAACACTTTGCAAACACACCTCCTGGTGCACTGCTGGTTGAGGGATAAAGTCCCCTTGGATGCCAAGGGTCCTTGGTGGCCAGGAACCCCTTCTGTTACCTCCAGTAAGTCCCAGACAGCGGGATTGCTGAGAGCTGGTCAGAGGCCCGTCCCCTTTCTCCACTACACTGCAAACACGATTACTAGTTAAAAAAACATAGAAATTCACTGAAAGAAACAAAGGTTACAGGGACGTTATGGTTAGGAATTAGCATTTAAAAAACCTTTATAATTCACTAGAAAAAACAAAGGTTACAGGGATGTTATAGTTTGAAAATGGAATAAAATAAATCTTGGAAATTCATTTAAAAAACCAAAGGTTCCAGGGATGTTTTAGTTAGGCTCAGGTTTCACTCGTACAAAACCAGTGAAATTCAGCAGTTATAGTCAGCTGAGCTAACTATAACTCGCCCCCTGCAATGCACTGCTTATGACCTCACAACTGACATCAATCGTGACATGGTCAGTGACATGACTGATGACATCACTGATGGCTTTTTCAAATGATATCACTGATGATATCATCCACAGAATCAATGATGCACCCACTCACACCACCATAAAGCTTGTCATACACCCACTCCCACACAACCATTCACAAACCCATTCACAGACCCATACCAGTACTTACACACCCACCCACTGATTCATAGATCTACACACACATCTACTCACTCACCCATACAGCCACTCATACACCCACTCATCATTAATACAGCCACTGACATATCCACACATACAACCATTCAGACACTCACACACTGAGTCAGTCACCCATAGAGCTACTCACACACCTAGCCACTCACCTAAACAGTCAATCACACAGCAACCTACTCACCCCTACAGATACACACACACTCATACATGTACTATCACATACTCACTCACCTATTCAGTCACTGACACAGCACACACTCACCCATACAACCACTCTCACATTTACTCACTTACCCATACAGTCACTCATATACCACATCACTCACCTATTCTTCCTTTCACATACCCAGTTACTCACCCATATACCACTGACACATCCACTTACTCACACACACAGCCATACACACAATCAGTCACCCATACAGCTCCTCACACATGCACTCACTAACCCATATAGCCACTGACTCACCCACGCACTCGTCCATATGGATCACCCACCCACACAACCCCTCACCCACCCACACAGACACTCAGACAACCATACAGGTACTCAGACAACCAATTACTCACCCATACAGCCACTCATGTACCCACTCACACACCCATTCATCCACCTAGACACCAACTGACAGATTGATACAGACAGTCACACAACCAGCCACTCACCCATACATTCACTGAGACACCTAATCATTCACTTATACAGTCAGTCATGCACCCACTGAATCATCCATACAGGCACTCATACACCCATTGATTCAACAATACACCTTGGTATATATATTTAACACTCATAAACGTTTTTAAAACACTCACAGACAGTGGATGATGTCATGAGTGATGTAATTTGAGACGTCATGAGTGAATTCATAAGTGATGTCACAGGCCATGTCATGAGTGATGTAATATGTGAGGTCATAAGCAGTGCATTACGGGGGGCGCTCAGCTAACTATAATTGCTGATTTTCACTGGTCTTGTACAAGTGAACCATGAGCCTAACTATAACGTCCCTGTAATCTTTGTTTTCCCCCCAATGTATGTATATATATATATATATCCAAGGACTCGAACTCCCGCAACCTCCTGACGGCGATGAAGGAGAAACAGACCCCACAGTGTCAGGCAAGATGTTTTTTATTTAAACCTTGTCCTCACGAACGATGACGCGTTTCGGGCTCCAAAAGCCCTTGTTCACATATAATATAATGTGTGTAGATATGAATGTGTGTGTGTGTGTGTGTGTGTGTGCGTGTATATATATATAGTAGATAGATAGATAGATAGATAGATACATAGATAGATAGATAGATAGATAGATAGATAGATAGACCTTGTTTCCATACGAAAAGTGTTTCTTGGCTTGCCTATACCTTTGGCCCCGTTTAATGAATCTTCACGAAATGTTCCCAAAAACTGTGCCTGTGATTCTAGTTGTACATGCAATGTTATGGGTGATCTGTCAAGCGAGGATTGAGAAGGGGGGGGGCAAAAAAAGTGTGTTTCCCATGTTAATTCCCAAAGGGATTTTGAACACGACTACAGCCCAAACGGCTGGACGGAATTACAACAAATTTGGCAGAAAGCTAGCTCTTGGTCCAGGAAGAATGATTTTTGTTATTTGGTGCAAACCTGTTCAGTAGTTTTAGAGTTATAAAAAGAAAACCCACCCAATCTTGTGCTGATGTCTGATTGGCTGCCAACACTTCCACCAGGAAGTGTTGGCAGCCACCTTGGGACCCCGCCAGGGCAAAAAGCACTATTGCTGTGAAATCATGACGGAGCCATAAATCTGTGGTAAATGTTTTTAAAAAAAGAAGTGTGGTCCCCTGCGCTTGTTTTCAAAGAGAGCCCCCGGGTGGGCAAGGTCCTGGGGGCACACTATTATATATGAAATAAAAGGAGGGGGTGCACTGGGCCCTCCTCCTTGAGCTCTTAAGAGTTCCGGGGACCACCACCTCCCTGGGGCCTAATAATACTTTTAGAGGCCCTCCATGGCCTCAAAATAGCCCTGGGGATGACATCACCGATGTCATCAGTGATGTCACTGACCATGTCATGAGTGATGTAATTTGTGAGGTCATAACCAGTGCATTGCGGGGGACGAGTTATAGTTAGCTCAGCTGACTATAACTGCTGAATTTTACTGGTTTTGTACAAGTGAAATCTGAGCCTAACTATAATGTCTCTATAACCTTTGGTTTTTACAGTGAACATATATATATATATATATATATATATATAGCTCCAAAGCTACCCACACATTGAGCGGCACTCCAACACAGGCACAAGGTGGTAAGCCTCTATTTATGGGTATGAGTGGACTTCTGTTCACGGCTAACAATTGACAGCCAATCCTGCCGCCTGACGCGTTTCGAAAGTTTTTCTTTCTTCTTCAGAGGCTTTGGGATCTGGATACGTGCATCCGGTTTCAGTCCATAATACATAGGAATCCCGCCCCCAGATGGGCCGTCCGAATGACTGCAAGGCATTATGGTAACTGAAGTCCCGGTAATCACTTCCACAGATGGTAGCACTAATTTCTGTCTTCTTTTCAAGCCCACAGATGGGCCGCAGCAGACAGCGTCCTCTCTTAATCCCGTGCCCGTGTTCCACAAAGCGGCTCGGTAGATACCACGCCGCGTGGCCCCCTTACTTAACGGGGTGGTGCAGGCTCGGCGGCTGGGCAGCCGCCCATAATTTTAGCTCCAAAGTTACCCACACATTGAGCAGCACTCCAACACAGGCACACGGTGGTAAGCCTTTATTTACGGGTATGAGTGGACTTCTGTTCACCGCTAGCAATTGACAGCCAATCCTGCCGCCTGACGCGTTTCGAAAGTTTTTCTTTCTTCTTCAGAGGCTTTCGGATCTGGATACGTGCATCCGGTTTCAGTCCATAATACATAGGAATGCCGCCCCCAGATGGGCCGTCCGAATGACTGCAAGGCATTATGGTAACTGAAGTCCCGGTAATCACTTCCACAGATGGTAGCACTAATTTCTGTCTTCTTTTCAAGCCCACAGATGGGCCGCAGCAGACAGCGTCCTCTCTTAATCCCGTGCCCATGTTCCACAAAGCGGCTCGGTAGATACCACGCCGCATGGCCCCCTTACTTAACGGGGTGGTGCAGGCTCGGCGGCTGGGCAGTATATATATATACACACACACACATATATATCTATCTACATATATAAATATCTATCTATATATATATATATATATATATATATATATACACACAGTTGTTGAGCAGTAGCTTACATAAACGGACAAGGGAAGTGATATTTGTTATCAGTTGGATTATTTTGTCTAATTTAATTGCTTACCAAATCGTGTGCAGAAGGGCGATGTTTAGGGCATCACTTTTGCAGTCTCAAAATGTATTTTTATCTTATTTTAAACATATTAATCATGGCTCATATAATGTCAGTCCTGGTCACATGGTGTGCAGCAAGCAAGCCATTCCATAGTGATTAAGTGGGTGTGTGCCTGGGTTTACAAGTTTCTAGGCCTTTAGTGTGCACATGATATAGTGGAAAGTTTAACCCAGGCACAGTTCTACTTGAGAAAAGTAGATGGAATTCATGTCTACTAAATTGCACAATAATAGGAAAACATGCAGAGACATATGCAGTAATTCCATATCTTGCATGTTATGCAACATTATGGGGTCATTAACTCAGAGGAGCACTGTAATGACGAAGGGATACCTCACAGTACTGGTAATTCCAGTGCAGAGTCACCACCCGGCATTCACTGTGCATCTTATGATAAGTCCCTAAGTGAGCATTTGTTAAACAACACAAAGCATAGATGCATTAGTCCATTTGTGAAACAGAGTACATGAATATTTTGCACAGGATTTAGTTGCGCTCTTAGTGTACATCTTCATCATGTGCATACAGTTGTGAGCCTGGATTCAGATATATTGTTTGATTACACTTGGATTCAGCCAGATATAGTAGTTTGACAGTGGTTAAGAAATACAACCGTTCATATTAGTTTGTTAGGCATGTAGATACACTGAGGGTCAAGCATATCCTCACATTCAAGTGATAGGCTGGAAGTTAATTCAGTCTAACCTTCTTTTCAAAGGAATGAAAGATTACATGATTTATAAGATCATTTATGCCTTAAATAATTTAACCCCTATATTTCAAACCAGCTGGGGGTGGCGAAGCGGGCACGAGTTGTTGATTTTGGGCGCTAGCTGAAACCATGAGCAAGGTTTATATAAGGAGGATAACTTTTTAGATTGGAGACTTTGTTTTAGCACAGACATTACATCATGTCTACACGTACTCTGACATTCTTTATTAATACATGTGATAACTATAGTTAAAGATCAAAAAAGGCTCCAGGAGTTTCACCCAGAAAAATAAACTTTTTATAGTTTACAGGACTGTACTTAAATCATTTGGTGATGCTGCCGTTGTTAAGTATGAGTTACATGCTTGTCCAGGTAGGCAAATTCTTACACCACTTAGAGTTCAGAGGTTGCTTTTCTCAAAGTCTTTCCTCCTCATCCTTACCCTTTTTTCCTTAACGCAAATAAGCAACATTAAATTATTTTATAGGTCCAATGGGGCTGTTTGCTGTCTATTGCCCTGAAATTTATTGTTCTAGCAATAGAAGGATTATTGTGTTCCGAAGCGAAAACTCTTTATCAGCCTGGAAACTAAGTGAACCTATAAGACTGCCTCACACTTAGCCTAATAAAGACTGCTTTTCATGTCCACTGTTTTAAGCCAATAAACCTGTAGTGTGCCGTCATATACTTTCACATCTGGGACTAATTGCATCATTAACTCTCAGGTGTTCAAATACAGATATTCCCTGTGGACCTCAAGCTTTACACTGGTAGAGCAAGTTCATGTAATTTATTTTAAGAATTAAAATTTAATAATGTGTCAAGTTTAGTCAGTTTGAAATTAAGCCCTGGGAGCCTCTGAGAACCATAAAAATATATTTTTTTATGGAGAAACACTGGCACAAAAGTGCTACCAGGTCTAGCACTCTTTTCACTTTACCATCGATTTTCGAGTAAAGTTGCTGCATCTCAGTGCATGAAGCCTACAATAATGAGCCGTTCATATATTTTGGCTCTGACCCTAATCATCTGAAAAGAGTGCAAAAACTCTTTATTTTCTCCTTTTTTGCAGACGACAGCTTTGTTTAAGATGCTGAAAATATGACGAATTGAAAGGTACATCGGTTTACCAGTGAATCTGATCGAATACTGAAATGTTTGTGTACAATAAAGCTAGTGCAGTTCCCTATCTCTTCCATCGTTAATCATTTGTATATAATGTTGAGTGAGTGAGTGAATGAGTGAGTTCTGACACTTTGTAAGCAGTTAGGTCATGTCATCTTTTGCCAACAGAGAGGAAATCAAATTAAAAATATATTTAAGATGCTTTTAAATCTCTCTGAATAAAAGATGGCTATGATGAGAGTGAGAGGAAGCCAGATAGAGACAGAGAATATAATTGCAGACCACGACAATATCCATGTGCTTGCTGGATATGGACATACACACATGGGGCATTTTAGTTGATCGCACTATTTGAGAGTTGGCCACACTGGATGATATACAAAAAAAAAGTGATGGATGGAATGCTTCAATGCATCTCTGTTTTGTATACTTATTGTGTTGCCCTAAGTGGGACAGGGATGCCCAGACCCGGGACTCATGCACAATGTGTCACTGGAACCAAACTGCACTCGGCAGATGAGCCCATAACTAGGGCAAGACTGGTCATGAGTTGTCTGTGTTCTGATTCAGAGAGGGTCTGGCTTGGCAGTTTGGACTGGACTGTTCCCATAGGAGCAGGGTCAAGACTGATTTACAAAGAGCTGGGTCCAAAATGAGGTGCCATAGCATGCAAAATAATGATGGATTGGGATGCGGCCCTAGTGATTACCAGTGGCTGAGATTAATTCAAGCATTCCAACCATCACTGTTTTGCATACTTATTGTGTTGCCAGGACAAGTTTTTTGTGATTACTGAAGTACCTTGTTCATATCGGGTCACTCAAGGATATGCATTGCCAAAAGTCTACAGTTTGCACTGTTTTTTAAAAATAAATCAGTGACACAAGGCTCTGGAAGTGATTGCTTAACGTCCTCCTGGTCCTAATTTGTTAACCCAAGTCATTCTTCCCCAGGTCCTATTGCATATCTTATGCCTTTAAGCTCATTGTAAATGGAGCCCTGCTGGCATGTTGGTGCATTGTTGTATAGTCTTCTAGGTAAAACAATACACTACTCTGTCCAGTATTTTGCTTCCATTACTTGCAACATCTTTAACAGAAGAGTGTTAGAGCGCCTCACAGTAAGTATTGTATAATGTTATTTCTGATGTTTTTCCTGGTGCATATGAAAGGGTCTTCCAAGATACCATAAAATGGTTGAAATCGTAATTCATCACAGGCACCATTAGTTGTACCACAAGAAATGCCCCTCTCATCAGCTTATATTAATGTTTATATGAACCCCCTTTTTTACTGCGTTGAAGGGGAAGGGCATTGCTATACCAGCAAAACCTGTTCCACTTCAACACAGAGATTATAGCAACCAATACGAATAATCTATGTTATTGGCCTTCAGTGATATTAACAGGATGAGTGAAACTTGGATTAAAATAAACATTGCTGATTCTGGCCAATACCTGTATAGGAAAATCTCCATCTCATTGGCAACTCCATCACTGAATTGTGGGAGTGTGATGCTATATTAAGATCTATGATATTGATCTACAATAAAATTGCTTCAACTCCCTCTCCATTAAGGGTCTGATTACGATCTCGGTCGGAAAGCCTCCGACCTTAGGTTGGAGGCTTTCCGGCGCATATCGTTGGTTTCACTTCCAACTGCTTAATTACAATTTCGGCGGTCGGAAGTGAAACCGGCCGGTCATTCCAGCTGGCTTTCTGCCCGTAACCCATATGAACGGCGTTTTACGTCGTCCAGATTATGATGCACGGTATCCAGCAGACTTTCCATACCAGGCTTTCCGACATGGAAAGCCTGTCGGAGAACGAGTTTGGGGGCCCCTAGCAGGTCCCCCTTCTGTTTACGGCCTCCGGTTGGGGATGGAGGTGGCACCTAGGGTCCCCCCCCTGCCAGTCCCGGCACCGTGTGGCAGACACCTTGAGGTGCCTGCCACGCGGTGCAGGGATGAACACACGTCCCATTTCCATATGGGAGCTGGTGCTCCGGTTGGTTTATGGCCGTAGCACATGCACCCATAGGGAAATGTGAGTATGCGACCGCATCATGTGTGGTCACAACATAATTAGGCAGTCTGGAAGCAAGTCCGCCCGAAATCGTAATAAGCCGCTATGTGTTTACATAAAAAAACACAAATATCAGCCACAAGAATATCACATTAAAATTTATTTTAAACAATTAAATATCAAAAACCCAGCTATAGCATTATTAAATCTCAAGATTACAATAAAACAAAAGAAACATGACCAGAGTCGCAAAAAACAATAATCCTGTCAAACAAAATATTGCTAAAAGTCATTAAAATTATGTATATAATTATATTTATTTCTTTGAACACGTCAATAAATATAAATACATAAAACAAACACAAATAGCAGAAACAAACATAATGAATGTTTATCATATGTGATTAAAAGGATTTAACATATAATTTCCCAATTAAAATATAGCATAAAAAGAAAACAAAAACATCCAACTAACTGCTATCAAAGGGTCCACCACTGCTGCAAGCCATCACCTTGCCTCACTGAAGCTATAAGCAGAAAGGCTTCAAAACTCTCCAGAAATAAAGTATATATTGAATTACAACATAGCTTAAACTTTACTACCCAAAATAAATTAAATTTTTTAATACACACAGATATTAATGACAATTATATCTCAAAAAAGCAGGTACCAAGCTGTCAAAAAGAACACCAAACAATGTACAAACAAAACTGAGGGACTGATTTAGAATTTGGTGCAGAGGGTTTAAAGATGGGTCGACTTTAAGTATGCCAAAGATGGAGTCTACTCCGGCACTGTTGCTGACATACTCCTCTGACGGCCCAATGCAGTATGGACTGTCAAAGGTTAACACATATCACAATCTGCCCTATTTAGTGTGGACGGTGCTATGCGTGTAAAACCTGTTGGTGAGGCACAGTAAAAAAAGAAATAATGCCCCCCCACACCATGTTTACTGTCCAATAGCGTACAGCCAGCAATTCTCCCTCTTACCAACAAAATGAAGATTTGAATGGAAAAGACTGGGACATGTTATATCTTGTATCCCAGGAATGGGAGGAACTGGTAGCTTCATGTACACTAAAGCTCACCCCTGGTTCCCACAAAGTGGCACCACCTAGCGAAAACACCTTAGAGAGAACTTATCCCACAGAAACCATCTGGGCAACCCTACTGAGCACCATGCAGCTCTCTGTTACTGCCCTCCAATACCAATCTGATAAGTTGGACATGCAGCTCACAGTTCTTCAAACACTAGCAGACTTCACCTCAGGAATAGACGAGAAGCTTGCAGACCTCAATGGCCTGATAAAATGAGGGCAAGCAGCCGTCCAAGTCACTCCAACTGCACAACCTGAGTGCACAGGCGCATCAATCCTGTAGAAATTAGCCACCCACCTAACCATTCTTGAATGTCTATTAACAGATTTAAAATCTATCAGTAAACCTAACAGCAGCATTAACATCACCAAAGCATACATGGAACCAGAGGAAGGTGCAACAGGCCAGGACTTCATGACAGGCAGGGCCCAACACAAAAGAGACCCTCTCAAGGGCCCAGCCCAAGTGGAACAGACATCCACTTTTCTCATCTCAACTCAAGAAAAGACTAACAACTCAGCACCCAACAACACACAAGCTCGTCGCAAACAAAGAAGAAAAGGCAGAAACAAGAAGACTAAGATCATGGGGACTAAAGGAGAGCACACATCACCCGGCTCCACTGCAGCAACTTGGCACTCCAACAAACACTGGCGACTGACCCCACAAGAGCGCTACAGCACAATACAAACACTACACCATTTAAGAAAGGCAAGACAGCCACTGCGGCTCCAGACACCAAGGAACTAAACAACGCCCCTGGAAGGGCAGCCAGGAGAAGATCACAAGAACCAAACAGCACAAGCGTAACCATGACAGTAGAATGCTCACAACCCCCCAACACAACTACCCAGACCCAAACAGAGCACGACATGAATGCCCAAAGAATGGCTGAAGGCAAGGATCTTCACAGGCAAACCCCCATGGCAACAACAACGGGGATAGTCGCAAACCTGGCAACCACCACATTGGGTTCACCCAGAGCCTCGGCCCAAAGGAGCCCAACTGAGCCCCCTCAAACTAAAAACAACCCGACTAGCAGTCAGCTATCAACTCGCCAGAAACCTGCATCCCCAACCCCCCGTCTCAATGGCAAATGCAACCCACATCATTCAACTACGTGGTGAGCCAGCAAACGACCCAGGAGCAACTGACACCATAATATTTCTGCCAGAGTACAAATCAAGAGGGAGAGGAGATACTCTAAATAGGGGCAACATACTGCGACTTCTCCAAACAATTAAAAGCCTGGCCAGCCTGTGCTCAACCGACCTATTACCGATTGAGTTTATCCAGGTTGACAACCTGCAGGGCCCGGATGCAACCAAAACTACCTGGATAACAAATGAGACAGACAAGAAGGTCATGAAAGAAGCGAACACATTTCAACAATGGGGGATAAGGCTATATCCCCTCAACTAGCCTGGCTACCCAACCCCTTTGCTAATCAAAAACACTTGTGAAACATGGCTGCAAGACCAACACACCATCAAATCAATACTAAAAGGAGCAAGAAGCAGCTCTCCAGTGATCAAATACAGGAACAATTTCCCATGGGGGAGTGCACAAACCAAAGACGACAAAGTCAAAAGAAGCTGACATCAACTCGAGCCACCTATCGCGAACAATCAATGTCGATTACACCCAATGACAGTGTCAGGAGGTCGAGGATATCGGGAGTCCGGACCAGCCAGAGGAAGGGGTTAACGCCGTGCTGTTGCCTTCTATACAGGCGGGTCTGGAGCCCTTTAACGAGAGCGCCTCGGAAGGAACCTCGGAGGCGTGGCCATTGACGCTGTACTCGGCCGTCCAATCCGGAGACCGATCGGACGGAACAAGAGGAGTCGGCTCCCGCACGTATGCGGAAGGAGAATCCCGGGCGAGAGGAGAGCCGGAAGCGAGGAATCCGAAGGAACCGGACGGACGGAGAGAAGCAGAGACTGGAGTAGCGGACACCGCGGAAGACGTCAAGCCAGGAGGCCAACGGTACCGTGTTCCGCCCAGCCACCCTCCAGGAGGAGGGTGGCTTACAAAGGTACGGGCAAGACTACAGGGGTTCCAGGGCACGGGTAGGGGAGGGCGGTGAAAGCGAGGGTGGTCACGGTTGAAACTTCACGGTGTCGGTGGTCACAGGTGACTCCTCCTTCACTCCCCGCTCCCCTGTGTTGATAGCGTCCCGTTATCCCCCTGACGTGGTGTTCTTGTCTTTATTTTCCTGGGCCTGGACGTCTACCAGTGGCGAGATCGCGGACCTGCTGCGACGCCAGGACAACGGTTACGAACCCAGAGGCACCAAGGGGGGAAGCCGGAGAGAGAACAATACAAGGCACCAGCCCTACCAGAGGACTTTACCATACTTGCGTTTATCAAATAAAACATCTCGCTGTACAATACCCCTATCTGGCCTCCTTACTGACCGTGAAACCCCGAATAGGAGCCCCCCCCTTACAAAGTGGTGGAGAATACGGGTTATAAACCTCCTCGATACACGATGGAGAACCTGGTGTATCAGTTAAAGGAAGGCCAGGCCAAGCTGGAGTGGGCCATCGAGAGGAGCTCCAGCCAGGCCGAGATGGACCGAGCCGCTTTCACGATGGCCATCCAACAACAAGCCGACCAGATGGTTAAGTTGGCAGAAGGACAGAACCATATGCTTATGGGAGCCGGACAGGGAAGGAGTCCCGCTCCCCCGGGTACTGTAGTCCCCCTACAGAAATACGTACCTGGGGAGGATGCCGTTTCTTTCTTCCTGAACTTTGAAAGGGCTGCCAGGGCTAGTGGGTGGTTGGCGGACCGCTGGCCCTTCTACCTGGCCCCCCTCCTTACGGCCGAAGCCCAAGCAGCTTATCAGGTCGTCAATAAGGATGGTACCGCGGTATATGGTACAGTGAAGCAATACATCCTGGACCGCCTGGGCGTGGATGACGAAACCCACCGTCTCCACTTCAGACAAGAACGCGGCCTCACAGGTGATACCCCGAAAACCCTCTTCTATAAGATCAAGGACGCTGCGGATCATTGGCTAAAACCCCAGGAGTCCACTATGGAAGACGTAATGAGCAAAATCTACCTGGAGCAATTCCTCGAGGCCCTACCCTATGGTACCCAAAGGTGGCTTAAGCAGCATGCAGGCCTGACCTTGGAGCACGCCGTCGAAATGGCCACCTCCTATGTCAGGGCACAAAGTCGTCCCTTAGTAAAGGAGCCAGAGAAGCCCCAAAGAGGGGCCGTAGCCCCGAAGTATGATAAGAAACCGATGAAGGTAACCCCGGACCTGTTTAGAACCAGGGCTGTAAGACCCGACAGCACAACTCCGACTGGCCCTCAATGTTTCGAATGTGGCGAGTGGGGACACATAGCCCGCTTCTGTAGGAAGAGAAGGGACAAGGGTGAGGACGAACCAATGGATATCAGTTATGCTCCTCGTTCCGTCCTCTTTGCCCAGGAGACAGGGCACATCTACTATGTGAGTTTGATAGCGAACCACCGGGAGGTAACTGCTCTTTTGGATTCAGGCTGCAAGCACTCCTTAGCCTGAGAAGACATAGTCCCCGCCACCGCTATGATACCAGAGAAGACAGTCAATATCCGTTGTGTACATGGAGACATCAGGGAGTACCCAATAGCACAGCTGTCCATACAGACTAGGACAGGAAAAAGCACCTCGGTCACCGTAGGGGTGCTCCCTACCCTTCCTGAGGCACTGATCTTGGGGATTGATAATCCTTCCTTTGCTATCCTTCTCTCCCATGCTCTAGGCGTAGGCGTAGCAGACCCAGGTCCTCACAACACTCTTTTGACCTCGGAGCCCTGGGCCATTGACAACAACTTTAGAATAGCCCAGCTAAACGACGCCTCCCTCAGACACGCATGGCAAGGAGCACAAGAAACAAGAAACAGACCCCAACGCACTTATCCTTGTTTCTTGGAACAAAACGGTCTCCTTTATCGCCTTGCCAAGAAGGAAGCCGAACCCCAGCTAATAGTCCCCACCAGTTTTAGGGAGCAAATCCTATTTTTCGCACATTCACATCTTCTCGCTGGTCATGTAGGGGCAGAGAAAACTAGCCAAGCAATACTGGGTTCTTTCTATTGGCCAGGCATATATCTCCAAACTAAGAAGTATTGCCAGGAATGCACCATCTGCCAACGGAGGAATCCCTATGTACCTCCCAAGATACCTCTACAGCCCCTACCCATTATAGGTCGTCCTTTCGAAAGAGTAGGTATGGACCTCATTGGGCCTCTCCCTAAGTCCAGCAAGGGTCACCAATACGTCCTCGTGTTGGTTGATTATGCCACTCGTTACCCTGAAGCCCTTCCACTGCGAACAGCCACCACCACCACTATAGCTCAGAGGGTGATAGAGGTGTTTTCAAGGATGGGATTTCCAAGAGAACTGGTAACAGATCAGGGCACACCCTTTGTCTCCCGTTTAATGAGGGAGGTATGTAAACAGCTGGGCATCCAACATATCAAAACCTCGGTGTACCACCCCCAGACCGACGGTCTGGTGGAACGCTACAACGGTAATTTGAAACTCACTTTAAAGAAACTGTTGAGTGGGGATGGGAGGAACTGGGATCAGTTATTGCCCTTAGCCCTGGTTGTGATTCGTAGCTCTACCCAGAGAAGTTTAGGGATCTCCCCCTTTGAACTAATGTTCGGGAGAAAACCACGCACTCTCCTTGAAATCACAAAGGAGAGTTGGGAGGAACAAGGGGTATCTGAGGCCCAAGCCTTGTTGGAATACGCCAACCAGGTCAAGACGAGGCTATGTAAACTGAGGACATTAGCCCATGAGAACCTAGAAAAGGCTCAGACCCAACAAAAACATCAATATGATAAGGGTAAGAAGTGGAGAGAGCTAAAGCCTGGGGACTGGGCCCTACTTCTCCTTCCTTCCTCCAGCCACAAACTCCGGAAGGAATGGCAAGGACCCTATGAGGTGGTACGTAGGGTCGGAAACACTACTTACGTGTTACGGCTCACCCCTAGGAAGAGCCAGATGTACCACGTAAACCTGTTGAAAAAATGGCTAGGGCCTGTCCCTAAAAAGCCCTGTAATGTTTCTCTTGCTACTCCCTCTATGACCACAGTAACAGACATCCTTCTTAGTCCTGATTTAGAGCCCCAGGAGACAAAACAAATAGGGGATCTCCTACAGTCATTTTCTGACGTCTTCTCAAATCAGCCCGGTAGAACCACCCTAGCAACCCATACAATACCTACCATTGCGGGGCTGTTGTCAAACAAAGACCCTATCGGGTTCCTGAGGCACATAGAGCGGCCCTAAAAAGGGAGGCCGTGTCTGAACTGGGGTGGTGGAGTGAGCTAAAGAATGATGATGGATTAAACCCAGATCAGTTGACTGGGGGTGAGTGTTTGATTTGCTCTAACGCTCCGTCCATCATCCCCTTTGGTGTCGCTTTGTTCGCCCTAAGTTGGCGGGGTATGCCCAGACGTGGGTCCCTTGCTCACTTTGCCACTGGATTCAAGATAGCCTGGCTGATGAGGGTTTTGAACCCGAAACCGGTCCCAGGATGCTTGTTTCCGGTCCAGGGAAGACATGGCTTGGCAGTTCGGGCTGGACTGTTCCCATGAGGCACAGGGTCAGACTGATTTGCATGTGGCCGTGTCTGAACTGGGGTGGTGGAGTGAGCTAAAGAATGATGATGGATTAAACCCAGATCAGTTGACTGGGGGTGAGTGTTTGATTTGCTCTAACGCTCCGTCCATCATCCCCTTTGGTGTCGCTCTAAAAAGGGAGGTAGCCGATATGTTGGCCCTAGGGGTGGTGGTACCCTCCAAAAGCAATTGGTGTTCACCGATTGTTCTGGTCCCGAAGCCAGATGGTAGTATCCGGTTCTGCATTGACTTCAGGGCAGTGAACCGGATATCTAAACAGGACGGGTACCCCTTACCGCGGGTCGACGAATTAATCGAGCGCCTTGGTGAGGCTCGTTACATCACCACCATCGACCTCACCAAGGGTTATTGGCAGATCCCCCTTTACCCAAAGGACCAAGAGAAAACGGCCTTTTCCACTCCAGACGGTTTATTCCACTTCACAGTCCTACCGTTTGGCCTACATGGTGCCCCAGCCAGCTTCCAAAGGCTGATGGACGCTCTACTCAAAGAACATCTCGAATATTCGTCGGCATACCTAGACGATATTGTCGTGTTTAGTAAGACCTGGGAAGAACACCTATCCCATTTATCGGCCGTTCTTACTGAACTAAGGCTGGCGAACCTGCATGTTAACGCTAAGAAGTCCAGGTTCGCATATCAAAAGTGAAGTACCTGGGGTACGTGTTGGGAAAGGGCTTGATTGAACCCCAAAGCGAGAAAGTCAGGGCTATCCAAGACACCCCGTATCCCACCACAAGAAAAAAACTAAGGGCCTTTTTGGGGTTGGTGGGATATTATAGGCGTTTTATACCCCTTTTCTCTGACACTGCTCCCCCCTCACAGATCTGCTAAAGACAGACATTGCTCCCAGTCGTCTTAAGACACCGACCACCGGAGAGCTCTTGGCTTTCCAGTCACTGAAAAACACGTTAACCACCTCCCCTTTTCTGCTGACACCTGACTTTCAGAAAACTTTCATCCTTCAGACAGATGCCTCGGGGGTGGGGGTAGGGGCTGTTCTCTCACAGTTAGACGAGGAGGGGCTAGAAAGACCTGTGTTGTATATCAGCAGGAAACTCTTCCCCAGAGAAAAGGCGTATCCCGTAATTGAGAAGGAGTGCTTGGCCATCAGGTGGAGTATAGAGAAGCTAAAATACTACCTAGAAGGGCGTTCCTTTCTGTTGTACACAGACCATGCTCCGCTCACCTGGTTACAGAGGAATAAGGGCTCCAACGAACGGGTCCTTCGGTGGTTCCTGGCACTACAGCCGTACCGTTTCCAGGTACTCCATCGTAAGGGTAGTGAGCAGGGCAATGCCGACTACCTGTCGCGTTTTCCACGGGACCCCGATCGGGGACTCTTAAGGGGGGGCATGTGTCAGGAGGTCAAGGATATCGGGAGTCCGGACCAGCCAGAGGAAGGGGTTAACGCCGTGCTGTTGCCTTCTATACAGGCGGGTCTGGAGCCCTTTAACGAGAGCGCCTCGGAAGGAACCTCGGAGGCATGGCCATTGACGCTGTACTCGGCCGTCCAATCCGGAAACCGATCGGACGGAACAAGAGGAGTCGGCTCCCGCACATATGCGGAAGGAGAATCCCGGGCGAGAGGAGAGCCGGAAGCGAGGAATCCGAAGGAACCGGACGGACGGAGAGAAGCAGAGACCGGAGTAGCGGACACCGCGGAAGATGTCAAGCCAGGAGGCCAACGGTACCGTGTTCCGCCCAGCCACCCTCCAGGAGGAGGGTGGCTTACAAAGTACGGGCAAGACTACAGGGGTTCCAGGGCACGGGTAGGGGAGGGCGGTGAAAGCGCGGGTGGTCACGGTTGAAACTTCACGGTGTCGGTGGTCACAGGTGACTCCTCTTTCACTCCCCGCTCCCCTGTGTTGATAGCGTCCCGTTATCCCCCTGACGTGGTGTTCTTGTCTTTATTTTCCTGGGCCTGGACGTCTACCGGTGGCGAGATCGCGGACCTGCTGCGACGCCAGGACAACGGTTACGAACCCAGAGGCACCAAGGGGGGAAGCCGGAGAGAGAACAATACAAGGCACCAGCCCTACCAGAGGACTTTACCATACTTGCGTTTATCAAATAAAACATCTCGCTGTACAATACCCCTATCTGGCCTCCTTACTGACCGTGAAACCCCGAATAGGAGCCCCCCCTTACAGACAGACAATCTCCCATACCACCCCTACTCGGAAAGGGCCCAGACTGATCTGCATGTGCACTTGGAATATCAACGGCCTGGCCAGCAAGGCATAGGATCCACAGATTTTAGACTACCTGCTGACTTTCGATCTCATACTTCTCCAAAAAAACTGGGAGGACCAGGATATAGAACTACAAGGGTTCACGTCCCAACTAGTAACCCGCATGAAAGGGGGCAAGATACGGCCACCGATTAGGCGGACTGACAATCTATGTCTCAATATCAACAATAGGAAACATCAAACCATTAAGGGCAACTGTACCGGCCCCAAGCGAAATACAGACATTAACCACAACAATCACCTTCAATGAAATAGATTGGCCAATCATAATCATGAATACCTACTTACATCTAAGGCACAGGCTCAGAGGCGCTAAACAACTGATTAAAGAACTGACACGAAACTCAGAAGAAGGTCACACAGAGAACATAATACTAGTTGGAGATTTCAGCCTTCACCTTTTGGGCACCACAAGCGATGATGACCTGCTAAGGGACCTAACAGAGGAGTGGGAAATGCTTCATAAATCAAACATTAAGGAAACTCTGCAGGAATCCTCAAAATTCAACCTTGAAGAACGAACTGAGGAACCTCAAGGAAATCCTGAAAAGAACAAAATGGGACAAAAATAGGCAAGAAAATGAATCACTGTGGGCAAGGCTGCTGCATGATTCAAAAAGCAAGAACTCCACACGGTTTTGGCGGACAATCAACACCCTCCAGCGGCCAGGCCACCAAGGAATAAACTTCCACATATCAGAGGAAGACTGGGCAAAACACCTGCACCACCATTTTAACAGCCAGGATCAAGGGAAAGAAAATACTTGGGAAGATCCCTGCACCAAATTATTAGACAGCACACACCCAGGTACCATACAGAACCACAGGGCAAAACTCCAGCTCCACCACTTTAATAGCCTGGATCAAGGAGGTGAAAAGACCTGGGAAGAGCCCTGTGCCAAACCAGGAGGGGACACTCACCCAGGCACCATACACATCCACACAAAACCCAACGCAGGAGCAGAAGCAGCGGGCATTGAAGCACCCCAAACAAGTGATGAGGAACCCCATAGAATATCAACACAAGAAATCAGGAGGCAAATAGCCAAAGGGAGGTCAGAAGGAGCTCCGGGCCCCAATTGAATACCACCCATCCTGTGCAAACAAGACCCAGAGTGCTGGAGTAAAGCCCTGGCACCACTCTACAATGAGATACTGGAAAAAGGAAACCATCCCAGAATCCTGGAAGAGGTCCACAATCTCTCCCATCTACAAACAGGGTGACAAGGGCAACGCAAATAACTACCGTCTTGTCGCCCTGATCGATAATGAGGCTAAATATTACGCAGGAGTGATCCTGGAAGAACTTACATCTGGGCATCATCAAATTCTATAATTCCAATAAACCAGACCGGCTCATGCAGACAAATGGGAACCACCACCAACATCATGATCCTGTCACTGCTGATTGATATAGTTAAAGAGGCAAAGCAACCACTATTTCTATGCTTCATTGACTATAGCTCAGGTTTCGACTACGTAAATCACGCAAGGCTATGGCAGAAACTAAAAAAATGGGGCAACCCACCAAACCTCTTAAACCTGCTGATTTTACTACACACGGGCACCTGGGTCAAAATCAAGTTGGGAGCTAGGACGCATCTTTCCAGTGTCTGAGGTCTAGAACTTATACCCAGTAGTGTCTTTGAAGTGAGGGGACTTCAAAGACAAGCATCTGAAGGGCACGGATGTCCAGCACTGTCAACCCTGGCTCCACACTAACTACAGGGGGCAGGCGGTCCTTTGTGTGGGGACAGGCCACAGCCTATTCAGGTGTAAGTAAGGCTGAGTTCAGCTCCTCTCTCCCATCCTGTCAGGATAGCCCACTCAGTCACACCAAAGCTCCCATTGTGTTTGGCTGTCTAGGTGGAATACACAAAACCCAACTGACAACTACACACAGTCATGTGACCAGAGACAGGCTGCAGGCACCAAATGGCTAAGGTGAGAAAATGCCAATTTTCTAAAAGTTATTGTTAAACAAACAAGATGACTAGGTAGGCTATAACTAGTAGTAATAGCCTACCTGGTCATCTTGTCTGTTTAACAATATTAGAGTGGTCCAGGCCAGGCAGTGAGAGGACCCAATCCTTCCTTGTTCTTACAATTTTCTAAAAGTGGCACTTTTAGAATTGTAGTTTAAAATCCGTCTTCACCATAAGTAAGGGTTTTAAATTAGGATTCCATAGACACCAAACATGAGAGAGTATATCTTCCCAATTTGAAATTACACTTATAAAATGTAATAAGGTAATCCCAATGTTATCCTATTGGAGATATAGGCCTTTCGGAAGTGAGAAAAGAATTTAAGAATGTTTCACTGCCAAGACATGTAAAACTTAAAGGTACATGTCCTGCGTTTATACAATGCATCCTGCCTTCTGAGCTGCCCAGAGCCTACCTTAGGGGTGACCTATTTGTATTAAAGTGAAAGGTTGGGGCCTGGCAAGAGGTTGAACTTGCAAAGTTGACATGGCAGTTTAAATCTGTCCACACAGGCTCTGCAATGGCAGACCTGAGGCATGTTTGCAGGGCTACTTATGGGGGTGGCACAATCAGTGCTGCAGGCCCACTAGTAGAATTTTATTTACAGACCCTGGGCACATGTATTGCACTTTACTAGGGACATATAAGTACATTAAATATTCCAACTATGGAAAAGCCAATTCTACCATGTGTTAAGGAGAGAGTACAAGCACTTTAGCATTGGTTAGCAGTGGTAAAGTGCACAGAGTCCTAAAGGCCAACAAAATCGAATTAATCAAAAAGTGGCAAGAGGAGGCAAAAAGGTTGAAGGTGACCCTGCAACAACAACCAGATACCCCACAGGAAGAGACAACACAAGAGACCGCAGGGGAAACAGTGAGGACAGACGATTTTGGAGACAGGACACCAATAGGTTGAGTTCGTTTGGGAGCCAACGTAGACAACATAGTTGCTGTCAAGGCGGTGATGGCGGCTGTCAAAGTTTCGAGCTGGCAATACAGTATCTCTCAGAGCATTCGGACCTTTCCATTAAGTCCCAGATGTCCAGAGAGATCACTGTCTCCTCTACGGCCGTCATCAACCCCTTAAGTGTAGCCACAGAAACAGACACAGGTGGAAAGAATTTAGGGTGTGGAGTGTCGGGGGCAGATGTCTTCCTCAACTCATAGTCTTCTAGGCAGGCACTAGGATGAGAAATAGTGGCAGGGGGTGCAGCTGGAGGCACCGATTGAATTGTGGCCTCAGGAGTTAGGGAGGAGCTGGGGCAGGCCCTGATGATGTTCCATATCCAATCTTTATTGTATAATTACCTAAAATCATTTACAAATACAATACATATTACATCATAAATAAGTACAATTGATTGGTTAAAAGGTCTAAAAAGTTATAAGAACATCTAAAACAGAAAAAGAAATGCAGTAGAAAAAAGGAGCGAGACTGAAAGGCATGGGAGCGTAGACGTGCAAACGTGCAATGCGATGTCATGCAGGCATAAGTGTGATTATTTTGTGCCCAGGCGGACGGATGGAATGAAACATATGTGAGCCATGAGTGAACAATGAAAGGACGTAAAAAGAAGACAGAGCGACGTCACCGAATAGGACTGAGAGGCGTGAGTGCGTGAGCATGCGGAAGAGTGTCATAGAAGCATGCATGTGTTTTTTTATATGCATAGGCATGTGAGATAAGTTGAGGGACAGTGCACCTCCCAAAGTAATCTATACAGTGTTAAATAATGAATAATAGTGCGAATGGGCGAAGTACAGAGTCGTAATGCCAAGGTTGCTGCCACAGTTGGTAATCTGTGGCTCGTGTATTATTTTGCTGTCGTCATCAGTTCTTGCGTTGATCGCAGAGTCATTCCAGCTACCGCATAGAACTTCCCAATTCGTGCGAGCTCCATCAGCACTGTAGTGGTGTAGATGAACATTAGAGCCTCCTTACGCCATTTTGAATGAACATAGTTCTTAAATATAGGCGCCTCGGGCTTAACAGAACTGGACAGCAGCAGATAACGTGCTCAGCAGATTCTATATGATATTGGCACAGTCGACATCCACTGCTTCTTGATGGTGTATTTTTCCAGTGAGCCCTGTAATCCTGTATTGGTAATGTTAGGAGCCTAGTCCTCAGTACATTCTGTAGGGCTTGCCTTCCCAATCCTGCTTTCAGGTATGGTTGACATGAGATAGCTTCGTGTGAGTAGACAAGGCCTCTGCGCCACGAATAGATCTGATCCGTTCGAGATCCTGTTGTCTTGAGGAGATCTTTCCCTGCTTTTTTAGCAGGTTTTTTAGACCGGCCATTGTTAATTGTGTGTCTGTTAGGAGATCAGCTGGCAGACCCAATGTCTTGTTGGCCATCAAGAGGTACCTTGCCCAGCGACTAGTGTTATCAGTGAAGACTATTTGTAGTGCTTCCCTGATTGTACCCAGACCTGCCTTAATCACATGATGGTAAAATTTAACTATGTCTTTTTTACATTCTATATCCATTGCTGGAATATTGAACTCTAGGCGAATCAGTGTGCGCCTTGTTGAGAATGGAAGCTTAAATACCTTTCTAAAAGCCATGGTGTGCAGGCGCTCCAATTTGTCGGTCAACAGGCCAGGGAAAGCAAGATGGCCATAGCTCAGTGTTGGAATTAGCTTGGCTTGCATTACTCGTCGAATGCCCTCCGTTGAGTGGCTTAGTAGCTTATGATTTAATTTACATAAGGCATGTGTAACCTTAGCCGCTTTTGCCTCAAGTGCTTTGGACTGCAGTGTTGTTCTGCCAGTGTCTGAGAATTGTACTCCCAAATAAGTATACTTATTGGCAGTAGCAATTCTTAACGGGCCGAGATGCCAACCCAGTAGTGATTTTTTGGGTTTGTGGCCAAAGACCAGCATCTTAGTTTTAGTTGCATTGGCTTGGAGTTTGTTTTCCATATTGTAAAGATGTAATGTCTCCAATGCCCTTTTCATGCCTATTCTAGTTTGATCCAATAGAACAAGGTCATCCGCATACTGCATGAACGGAAGTCTAAGATGGCCCAGTTTGGGCGGAAAGATGTTGGTTTTTAGAAGTGCTTCTCCCAGATCCGCAGTATATAAGTTAAACAGTGTGGGTGCAATCACACAGCCCTGTTTTAGCCCCTGATGATGTTGGGACTTCTATGGGTTCTTCTTGTAGGCCAGGAGGAGACCCCACTTCTGCCTCTCCCTGGCTAGTGGTGTCCATTTCCATGTGTCCCCCCATGAGTCTTTTAGCTGATTATTGAGTAATTCTCTGGGCAGGAGTACTACCCATGCTGGTGGTTGGCTCCTCCTCCTTACTTGTGATGTCAAGCTGACGTGTCCACCTGTGAGCCGAGGATCTTTTTTCCTCCCTCTGGTCAATGCTGGGATTGTTGTTTGGCCAGCCCGGTCTGCTGAAGAGTGTGTATAATCAAATATACATGTGGTTAACAATTTACCCCCAAAAAAACCCAACTAATGGATATTCTGTGCAGTAAAATATAATAACTGAATTTGAAGAAAAGTACTTTTTTTTTTTACAAATAGACGCTATTAAAAGCCGACACTTACTAACACATTACATAAAAATACAAATATTTGGGTTTTTTTACAAGTAAAAAAATAATTTAAATTAATATAACATGTAATTCTTTCGAAAAGATAATTTCAAAGCCTAAGTTCAAAGTTAAAAATCAATCTCACAAAATTATACAATTCATCTCACACATTTTCATAAAAATGTACCAAATAACAAACAATTATAATTTTGTAATTGTCACAAATGTATAATAAAAAAAGGTTAAACGTAACCCACTCCTAAAACACCTAAACACATTTGCATACATTATAACAAAAATCATACACAATAGCTTTAAAAAAATTAAATATTATGAACCCGATTTCTTAAAAATAGAAACCTCTAAAACATTTATACTTACTAAAAAATCAACTAAAAAAGCTTTTTAAAAATCTAAACAACAATATACATTAAATGGAGAATAATAATGTTAAAAATATACTTTCAAAACCTAATTTCAAAATTGAAAATCATTCTAAAAAAGAATTCCAATTAATTTCACAATCAATTAAAAACGAAAAATAAGCAACACACAAAAGTGTAACAAAAAACGTATAAATACATTTTTAAATAATGACAACTATTTTTTTTTTTAAATAAACAGAACTAAAAACATTTAATAACACTTCCCACCCAATCCCTTACTAATGGTACAGTCCCGTTCCAAAGCAGTTAAAATCTAATTTATTTACAAAAAAAAGTATAAACAAAAATAACATAAAATAAACAATAATATATACAACAATATTTGACATCATGGTTGTACGATGTTGTAGGTTGAAGACCCAACTGAAACTATTTACGAGAATTTTTCATAAGTGTTTAAAAACCTGGTTGTTCAATATGTAGAGCACTTTCTTTTTTCTTTTGTTCCTATCAGGCGGCGCCGGGAAACCCTTGGGTAGCTGTGCGCCTTATAAGATTAAAATAACATAACATAACATAACTGGGTGTTACGGACGGTCATTGCTGGAGCTTCGTGTTGGCGGTCACCATGGGGATGTCGACGCAGTAGCACGAAGTGCAAATCTCGCACTGCTGGGCATTGCTGGTGGTCGCTGTAGCATGAAGAGTCGGGTTCACCGGAGCTTCATGTTGGTGGTCATCGCAAGCAGCAGCGCCTCGGCACAAGTCGACACACTGGCAGTTGAAAAAAAGCCTAAAGCATCAGGATTTCTCCATTCTGTTCAGATGGGTGCACTCATATGTCAGCCAAGGGTCCAAGTAACTGACTAACATATCCACCACTCAATTTGCTTTCATATTTCACTATACTAATTCACCACTAGTACTTTATGGGTTCCGGAGTAGCGTGCTACTCGCCAAAAAAGCGCTTCAACATCCCATCAGGGGATATATAAATGCAACCGGTTTCCCTCTTCTATCCCTCCACTATCCTTCTCAATCCAAATAACTAACATGTCCACCACTCAAATTACTTTCATATTTCACTATATTAATTCACCACTAATCCTTTATGGGTTCTGGAGTAGTCTGCTACTCACAGAAAAAGCGCTTTGACGCCTCGTCAGGGGTAGTAAGCGCTATATAAATGCAATTACAATACAATACTCATGTCTTCCTTGGAACAAAGAGATGATCCTCTCTCCTTCAAGCAACAAAGCAGGCCTCAAGCGGCAAGGCAGTCCTCTGAAGAACAAGGCAGGCCTCAAGCAGCCGGGCAGTCCTATGAGAAGCAAAGCAAGCCTCAAGCAGTAGGGCAGTCTTCTGGTAGCAGTGGGGAAGTCCTCTGAGAAACAAGGCAGGCCTCAAGCAGCAGGGCTGTCCTCTGGGGAACAATGCAATCCTTCTGAATTCTTCCTCAGGCCCAGGAGTGCACTGAAGTGCTGGTTTGAGGGTCCAATATTTATACATGGTGCTAAGGCTGTTCATGACAGAATAGTAGATGTATTAATTCACAATTCTTTTCATGATAGGATTCAAATGAGTCAAACAAGATTGCCACTGTAATGCCGCTTAAACAAATTACTTGGTCTTGCCATAGGCATACCCAACAAATTATTTTTTTTCCAAGTAAGATCTCAGGATACATGATTCGCCACAGAGATCGAAACTTGTTTGCTTAATGTAGGAGAGACCGAAACATGAAGTACTGAATTTGTTATGGCATCGCAAGGAAACCTGAAGGCACCCTACAAGGGAATATACACTCTAAAGACTTTAAATTCAGTGCATATAAATCACATGGTGCTATATGTGAATTAAAGAGTTGTTAATTGTGTTATATGAGATGTTTAAGGACTTTTCGCATTATTCTTTGGTTTTTTTTGTCATTTGTTGAGAAAAGGTGGCATATGAATGGTCTGAGATAAATATTGTAAATTTCATTTGGCAAAGTACTGATCACTGATTTCTTTTTATTACCTTTTTCTAGCTCCTATATATGATGAGTTATGAGGAAGTTTTCAAAGTAATTAACAACAACATGATGAAACAGGTCTTCATGTCGAGAAATTAAATAGATATTGACCATTTATGGTGAATGAGGGTCATTTAGTGTGTTGTTTAAGAGGGCTATTATCCTCAGTCTCCTAAATTGGGTCAAGCCTCGTATCTTGGTAACTTTCTAAAAGTGTCATTTTCTGAATTGTGTCTTAAAATCAGACTTTACCACTAAAGAGGGTTTTAAATTACAATTCCTTTGAGACCAAACTTGATATTTCTATCTGTTCCCAATCAAAGGTTAGCACTTAATAAACATAATAAATTAACCCAATGCTAGCCAATGGGAGAGATAGGCCTTGCAGTTGTGAAAAATAAATTTAGGACCGTTTCACATTCCGGACATGCACAATTTTAAAACACATGTTCCTCTTCTCAAATGCATTACACCCTACTGCATGGGCTGTTTAGGGTCTACCTAACGGGTAACCTATATGTATTAAAATGGAAAGTTTATGCCTGACTAAACGTTAATTTTGCCAGGTCAAAATGACAGTTTAAAACTGTTCTAGAGACTGCAGTGGCAGGCCTGAGACATGTTTAAAAGGCTACCTTGATGGGTGGCACAATGAGTGCTTCAGGTTCACTGGTTGTATTTAATTTACATATCCTTGCTATTTTTATTACCATGTTTACTTACAAGTAAATTAAATGTGGCAATTAGGTATAACCCAATTTTACCGTTTTTAAATGAGAGAGGACAGGCACTTTAGCACTGGTTCCAAGTGGTACTCGTCACAGAGTCCTAAAGCCAACATAAACAAATTCAGAAAACAGGAGGGGTGAAGGGAAAATGTTTTGGAATGTCCCTGCAGAGAGGACCAAGTCCAACAGTAGGCATACAGTTTCCAGATCATTTAGGAAGTGGGACCCTAAGAACAAGCAGTTCTGAGCAGCCTCAAGCTGCTAAGATTCCCTTCAATTGATTAGTAATCCAACTCCTTTATTGAATATCAGCCCATTTTCTATGTATGGAAAATATTGACACTCCCTTACGTGGTGCTAGTGCCTTTGTGAATATCCTCTGGGTTACCGGCAGGTGCAAAAATAGCACTATGAATAGAAAATGTTGTTGGCCAACAGCAAATCTCCGAAACTGGTTTGAGTCCTTGTACACTGAAATGTGTAGTAGACATTCTGTGAGTCATTAGTCACATGGAAAGTCTACTGCTCGATTAAAAACATTAGCAACAGAAGAGACTGGATTTTTGGAATGTTGAAATAACATAGATACATATATGTTGATTCATCATAGGTCCAGCACATGCCTGAACTTGCCTAATTGTTGACAAGCAAGGAGCACCAGGGACAATACTTTTTGTCTACTATCTCCAATCAAAATGTATTATGGTTTTTTCCAAAAAAACATTAACACCTTTCAGGGTAAAAAGATGACAGGTGAAAATGGGGATCTAGTCTGAAATTATATGACTTATTGTTGAGTGATTATCACTGTGCCTGGGCCAAATTTTTATTATGCCAGAATAATTTTGGTAATTCCGCGTTACTCTTTGATGCAGAATTACAGATAATTACGTGATAACTCCTGCACGCAAATTAAGAATAAATTGGGAGAAAAATCCTACTGTGAGAGCACATTTAGAGAGTGTGAGGGGACGCTCATTCTTGCTATTCATGTTCTGCTGTTTCTTACAGCAAAATGCATCCTCTTATCCATTTTAGATGCAACGGTGCATTTTGCACTAAGAAAATAGCGATAAATGGCAGTAGTAAGTTGAAGAAAAATCTTACCCCAAGAGCACATTTAGCAAGCGTGAGCAGGGGCTTGTGCTTGCTATTGATGTTCTTATGCATTTAGAGCTATTTTTTTCAAAATTAATGCAAGGGAGCATTTTTGCACTAAGGAAAAGTGCTAAATGCAGAATTACCCTTCTTGGGTAATTCAAGCGTAATCTCGCCGAATTCTTAGGTGATTCCTCATCATTACATGATATGGAATTACGCGAGTTACACTTACTCCTAATTATCACCAGCTCCTATCTGTCATAATACTGTTGAAAGCCATGTGTCTGAAAATAAGTCACTCAGCTACTAGGAACTGTACTTGGACTAAAGCAGCTTAATCATGCTGTTGAAGAGCTGGAATTTGAGTCCATGCCAATAATGTGGACCATGGGATATTCATTGAAAGTGATACTGAGGTGCAACTTGGCTGAATGCCTCTGCACCATAATGACGGGTTTATTTAATTTTGAAACCCCAAAAATGGTCCCATCAACACTCAAAACAGCTGCAATAAAATATTTTTAAAAAAAGGTGGAACAACTCCAAAAAATACACATGCACATCCCATATGGACTGAATAACTTAAATGCCAAGATGGTGCCATTTTTGTCTGTTTATTTGCAATATTGTGCTATTCAGCAATATATTGCGTAATTGTACATGGAGCGCTATGTTGCTCCAGTCTGGCCATTGACTGTATGGATGGTTGAAACATGTTTTCCTCTAATTCTCCTCCACTCTGCTTCATCAGTTTATTGAGCTGAAATTCAGCCCTGAGAAGAGAGGGTAAGAAACAAGAGATCTTGATGTGACCTCTGTTTTCCAGGATGACATCCAAAACTGCTGACTTTGAGATACATACGCCCAGAGGCTGCAGTGTTATTACAATTACAATTGTGTCAAGTAGGATAATGCAATATATGCTGTTTTGCACTGTCTCGAACAGACACTGTAGATATTTTAGAAGTTTGTGTGCTGTATAGGCTTACAGAAGCCCGGCCATAGTAATAATGCCATGGCAGCAAATGCTTCCTCGATTGCCTCTCTCACATTCTTATCCACAGTATCGAATGGGGAATCCTCTGACACCAAGGTGTCACGGAGGTGATAGGGGAGACCACTTGAACACACTTTGGTGTGCTGTGGCTCCTATGCGGATCGCTAGGTCTGATCCACAACTTCGTTCACACCAGCCACAGTCTGTGAGTATCTGGAGGACGGACCTATGCTGTAGGCTCAGCTGCTTCTAGCCCCTTCCAATGGTCAGCTCTTTCTGCAGGATTGACTCACTCCTTCTCGCTCATTCATGCAGAACTTCTTGGGTTCTCAGGACAAGTCAGACAGTTCTTCCTCCAGATCGAACTCAAGGTAAGGTTCCCTCATCTCTAGGTAGCTGGCTGCCAGGCAGAAACCAGCCCTGCTTGTACAGTAGTCCCCTGGGTACTCTGTGGAGCACCCCCTACTTGGCCAAAGAGAACTTGGAACTGGAACAGCAAGTGGGTCAGAAGCTTCCACTTTTATACAGACTGCCAGACAGGGGATAAGGATTTTCTGTTTGTCTTTGCAGAATCAGTTCGGATCCTTCCCATTTTCACGTGTCCTTCTCAGGCTGACTTCCAGCTTCAGCTTCAGCCTCTGAAGCTGGAAGTCAGTCTGAAGTGTTGTTTTTCACAGCAGGGTCATCTCCAGATTGGAGCATACACAACAGATGCACTATGTCTTCTGGTGAGCTGTCTCACCTTACACAACAACCTCACTTGATAGCGATTAGTAAGAGAGACAAAGAGCAGCTCCCTTGCAAAGGATTCTTCAGACACTGACAACACAAACAGCGACCCTTGGTGGAGCTTGGAGTGCACCATGATGGCTGCTACCTAACTCAGCTCTACACCATGCCAGTCATCCTGCCCCATCTCATTGACCCAGGGTCTTTTCCACCTGACTTTTATCAGTGGTAGAGGGATGGAACACCAACGGATTTGGGATAAGGGAGTCCAGCATCAAGGGAATTACTTAGGCCTCACGGGTGGCCGAGGCCTGTATGGAATGTGGCAGCCCCGGGCTCTCCCTAGGCCCTCGCTGGCACCTCACTTTCAGAACGTGGTTCCTGGACCTCTATGAGCGTCAATACAGCCCCCTGGGGTGCTCAGTGGGGGCCACAGATCAGTATGGTACTGCCCCACCCACCTTGCACCCGGACAGTAGCAGTGTGGCAACACTGTCTGGGGTGGCAACCACTTCCTGGGGGTTGCACTACAACTGGAGGACTTTGGCCTAATTTGATATGGATGGAGTGCCTCAGCCCAGTGCAAGATGGGGCACTGGCCTGGGGTGAGCGTTTCCTCTTTTACATCGGCATTCTTCACCCTGCCGCATCCCTCAGTGCACCGCGCATCAAGGATAGATCGGGGAGCTCCATGGTGAGTCACCCTCCGGGAGATGTGTACCCTGCTTGCCTAACATTTAGCCTGGATCCACTACTTAACGAGAATAAATGGAACATCCAGACAACTACCAATACTTCCCCAACAGAAATTGACTTTTTGGACATTACCATCTATGAGAGGATAACAGACTACAAACGAAGGCCTTCCACAAACCCACATCAGTTAATTCTATTCTTCGGGCAGACAGTTGTCACCCCTCCAAGACAATACAAAATATCCCCAAAGGTAAGTTTAAACAAATGAGAAGGAATTGCAGTGATTCGAACATTTATAGGGAAAAATCAGAAAACCTAACGGATAGATTGCTACAACGTGGGTACTGGGTACCCTAGAGAACAATTGGAGAAAACAGCAAATGACTGTGAGAATCTGTCACGGGATGATCTACTTCAACCGAAAGATACTACCAAGAAAGAAAAGCCCAACTAAATCAGATTTCTGACTGATTTCCACAATGGTCACCATTACATTCTGAAAATCCTAAAAAAAACATTGGTACCTCCTGACCAATAACTCATCCCTAATGGACCAGACGGAAAACTTTCCCCAAATGGGTTTCAGGAGAGCCAAAAACCTCAAACAAATCCTGTGCAGATCGGAATTTATTGACAAGCGGAAAAAACAGAAAACCAACTTTCTAACCAAACCATGTGGATTTTACATCTGCCACGACTGTAATGCATGCAAATTGGGGATAAACAAACAATTGGAATTCAAGTACAACTCACACACCACTTTCAAGATCAGGGATTGGATTACCTGCAAATCTATTTACATAATCTACATCATAATTTGCCCATTCAATAAAGTATATGTGGGTAGCACAATCAGACCCCTCAAAACCAGGATTTTGGAACACTATCGGAATATCAACAAAACCGATGTGGGACCCCCCACTAACAGAACACTACTGTTAGACCTGGCACCATTGGCGTGGGTCTCCCTTCCATTTTTCGCTGTTGTCCCCCTGTTTTTGCTGGTATTAGATGCTCTGGGCGCTGTGCCACTGCCCTTCAGTGCCACAGCGCGAATGCTCCCTGTGTAAAGATGACATGTGAATTGGTATATCCATGATTGGCTTATTTGGTTTACCTGTTAGTCCCTAGTAGTGTGGCCTGTGTGTGCCCAGGGCTGGTAAACCAAATGCTGCTGGTGGGCCTGCAGCGCCGGTTTGCGCCACCCACAGAAGCAGCTTGTAAATGATGTCTCAGACCTGCCACTACAGAGTCTGTGTGCAGTCCAGAACTGCCATCTTGGCTGTGAAGTGCACCCACTTCCCAGCCCCTGAACCTTCACTTGGCATCATGTAAGTCATCCCTATGGTAGGGTGCATTGTATGTGTAAGGTAGGACATGCCTTGGTGTGTGTAGCATGTCCTGGTAGTGAATTACACCCAATTTCGTTTTTCAATACTGTAAGGCTACCTGTTCCCCATAGGCCAGAATGGGCAGTTTGACTATTACATGCTATAGTCCTAACTGACCCCAGGAACATGGTAGCAAAACGAATTTAGTATGCCTGAGCTCAGAATATTAAAATACATCTTTTAGTGAAGTTTATTTTTATATTCTGTGTTTGAAAATACCACTTTTAGAAAGTAGGTATTTTCTTGCCTAAGCCTTCCAGTGTGCTCTGCTGTTATGTGTATTGGCTGTCTGGTTTTGGAGGGACAGGGCAGGCTGAGCCAGACCTGGGTTGAATAGAGAGATCTGTGTTTGGAGTATGGGGAGGGGTAGCTCCTTGTCTTGAATAGGGCTGTGCCTGGCAAGGTGAATGATGGCTCCACCTCCCACTGTGCATCTGATAGCAGACCCCCTCTTCCTGAAAGGAAGGATGCAGCCTGGTAAACAAAGTGCTCCAGGACTGACCAGAACTGGTTCTGGCTAGGCTCAGTGACTTGTAGCTTTTGAGATCAAAGACTTTTGGGGTATAAATATCTGTGCTGAAACCCCTACAAAGTGTATTGCTCCTGGACATCAAGACGAACCTCTGTCCGTGTAACTGAAGGAATCTGCAGGAGGTGACTATCCTTGTGCTTGTGTGCTGTTTCTTGGATTGGCCTGCAGTGGTTACCATTGGACTTTGAAAGAGAGGAAAAGGACTTTTGGAGAGACACTTTAATTCATCTTGCTAAAGCAATCACCCAAGGGCTAGAAGAGAGCTAGCCTCCTGTCGAAGTCTCAGGCACATTAGACTTCACCCTCAGCCCTCTGAATCCTCCCAGCGAGGACTTCTATTTGCAGGTGAGGCTCCTGTCAAGGAACTCAGGGCCTCTAGTTCTACTGCAGAGAACGCGGGTTGAAATCAGCGCTAACGCACGTTTGCGAGCCGCTGCAGCTGAGAGCGCTGTCAGGAATCATCGCGCTGCTGCCGCTGAGTGCTCGCAAATCCAAGATCATCGCAGCGTACCAACCGCGTCGCATCCCCGCGATCGGCGCATCACGACATCGCAGCGCGGACGCATCGCGGCCGCCAGCTCCCTCGCATCGCACCCGGCTCGTCGCTCCAGAGCGGAGCACCATTGTTTGGCATCGCAACCAGCTCACAGCACGCATCAGCAGATCGTCGCATCGTCTCCTCCCTCGCGGCAAGGAGTCATCGCACCAACGACCTCGCATGCAGAAGTGCACCGCCTCGCTTTCCCTCGCATCCGCAGATCGGCGCATCACCTCCTCCCTCGCGGCAAGGAATCAGCGCACCGTCAGCCCCGCGGGGAGAGCATCAGCGCTACAGCTTCAGTGCAACGTTTTTACTTCTTTGCCTTGCCAATCCAGGTACTTTGTGAGTAGAAGGGTCGCAGAGACCACTGCCTTGAACTGAGTTCTTCTTGCACACTTTGAACTATTTTTGCAGCATTCCAAGAGTAATTCCATTTTTATAGTATTGTGGCTTTATGGTCGTTTTGGGTCTTGTGATAAGCCTATATAAAGATACTTATTTGTGATATACCTATTCATGTGGTGTCCCTTTGTAGTGTTACTCACTGTGTTACTGTGTATGGTCATAAATGCTTCACACACTGCCTCTGAGATAAGCCTAGCTGCTTGTGCTACGTTACCACAGGGTTGAGCAGGGGTTATCAAAGGGTGTAGCCCTCTCACTCTGACTTAGGAAGAAGGGTCCCTACTTGGACAGTGGCCAGGCATTGCCAACTAGAGACCCCCATTTCTAACACTGGTGGTCAGCGGTGAGGATCCGGACTTGCATTTATAATCGCATACAGTAATTATAGTGTACACTACTAGTGAGTGCAGACCATAACGCAACCACATACGTTTTGAGTTTTTTTTTCTGATTCTATTTTTTGATTAATATTGCCAGTTATTGCCACAATGGGCAAGCCCAGATCCAATGCCTCGGAGGATCTCTCCTGGGAAGAAGAGAATTAGAAACCTACAATGCCAAGCAGCTCAAATATTTTTGCAAACGCTTCACAGTCCCTATCACAGGTCTCACTAAAAGGGAGGAGTATTACAAGGCGCTGAAGGCCTGGCTAGAAGCCAGGGATGCCCCTAAGAATATGGAAGAGCCTGTGGAGGGGAAGAGAATGCAGGAGAGCAGCAGGGGTGAAGTAGTAGATTTGGTGGGAGATAAAGCAATTTCCAGCCCGGGCACTAGTGTGTCCGCCAGGGGTCTGTCCCCAGAAGAGATGGACGACAGGGAGAGAGATAGGCGGCATAATATTGAGATTGCCAGGCTTAAAATGGATGGTCAGAGGGACCTAGAGAACAAGAAGTTAGAATTTGAGATTATGAAAATGAAACTTGAGCATGAGAGAATATTGAGGGAGTTGGAGATTAAAGCAAAGAGTGTAGAGATCTCCCCTCTGGTGGCAGCATACCTGTAGTGCATACTGAGAATAGAGGGTATATACCCAAGGAGGTTATTAAGGATTTCCACAAAAGTGAAGATATTGGGCAATGGTTTGCCGCTTATGAATTAGCCATGGTGTCCCACCGGGTCCCTGAGAAGGATTGGGGAGCGGGGTTGTGGGGACGCTTTGTGAGTGAGGGGAGGGATACCTTGTTGGACCTGCCCCCAGAAAGTCGAATGGTTTATGGCCACATGAAGGAAGCTTTGATGACCCGCTATGGTTTGACCCCTGAGATGTATAGGCAGAGGTTTAGGACCTGCAAGAAGCTAGAGGGTACCACGTGGGTTGAATATGTGTCTTTTTTTTGCAGAGCAATGGAACGCTGGGTAAAAGGTAGCAAAGTAGAAACTTTTGAGCAGCTTTATGATTTGATTGCATGGGAGCATTTATCTAGTAACTGTTTTCCTGAGCTACGCCAGCACCTGATTGATTGCAAGCTGACTAACCCTAGGAAGCTTGCTGTGGAGGCGGACCGCTGGGTGAGCACCCGGGTTCGCAAGGGTCCAGTGGGAGACTTCGCCAAAGGTGGGCAGGGTCCCCAGCAGAGAAGTGGGGGGGACAGGGGTAAACCGAGGGAGTTCCAAAGAGGGCCCCAAAGTAATTCCCAAGGGAACCAAGCAGTGGTGTCCCAGCCTCCCCAAGAGAAGAAGCCAGTGCCCCCGACAGGTAGGCCTGTCCAGAGGGGGCCCCTTACTTGTTATAAGTGTGGTCAAGTGGGCCACAGGTACTATGATCCCCAGTGTCCTCAGAGGGATACTAGTGCACCACCCCGTGCACCACCCCGCCAGCTTGCGAGTGTAGCCCTGGGGGGGGAGGAGATGGGTGCCCAAGAGGGGTGGGATCCCGTAGAGTTGACCCTTGTCTCATTAGGAGACTGTTAGATGGTCCCTAAGCCTGCACTGCCTGATAACACTAAAAAGTACCGGCAGTGGGTGACCATCAATGGCCATAGGGTGGAGGCTCTAAGAGACACAGGAGCCAGTAAAACTGCTGTCAGCTCCCGGTTGGTGTCCAAAGAGCAGGTTGTCCCCCATGCATTCTACCCAGTAATGTCCGCAGACAACTCAGAGAGCCTATGTGAGGTGGCTCAGGTTCCCTTTGAGTGGGGGGGTCTCAGGAACTCTTCAGGTGGCTGTGAAGCCCGCCATGCCTGTAGACTGTCTGTTGGGCAATGATTTAGAGAACTCCCCGTGGGCTACGGTGGAGAAGAAATCTCACTTAGAGATGTTGGGTCTGCCTGAGTGGGCGTGTGCCACCACTCGGTCCATGGCAGCCAAGGAGGGTGTTGAGAAGGACCTGGAGCCTGAGAGTATGGCCCAGATCCCTGCCTTAGAGAGAAGGGGCAGGGGGGCGCGGGGAGCCGACCCCCTTGGTTCCCACGGCCCAGGAGGGAGCGGACCCTGAGGGGGATGCCCTGGAGCCTACCGGGGAGCAGATCGCAGAACTGGGGGACCTGCCTGAGCTGACCCATTGGCAGCAGGAAGGGGGACCCACCAGGGAGGAATTTTGTGAGCAGCAGAGAGTTTGCCCCTCTC
Organism: Calotriton arnoldi; assembly: GCA_963921515.1. Taxonomy (NCBI): domain Eukaryota; kingdom Metazoa; phylum Chordata; class Amphibia; order Caudata; family Salamandridae; genus Calotriton; species Calotriton arnoldi. Next base: position 390,764 of record CAWUFW010006935.1, read on the forward strand.
TTGAGGGTATGCGGCGACAGGCTGCAGCCCAGGAAGAAGGTGACATGTCTGGTTCACATCTGATTTATTGGGAGAACAGTCTCCTGTATAGCGAGCCTAAGGCTGCTGAGCCGGGGTCAGCCCGTGTGCTGGTGGTACCCGAGTGGTTCAGAGCTTTCCTACTGGGGTTGGCTCACGACATTCCATTGGCAGGACATCTGGGGCAGACCAAGACCTTTGAAAGGCTGGACACCCACTTTTATTGGCCCCAGATGCGCAAGAGTTCAGACACTCATTGCAGGACATGTGAGACTTGCCAGGCGAGTGGGAAGAGTGGGGGGAAGATCAAGGCCCCACTCCAGCCCTTTACAGTTGTTAGTACCCCATTCGAGCGAGTGGGCATTGACATTGTGGGGCCTCTGGACCCCAAGACAGCCATGGGCAACAGGTTCATCCTGGTCTTGGTGGACCATGCCACCCGGTACCCTGAAGCCATCCCGCTCAGGACAGTGACGGCCCCCGTGGTGGGACGTGCACTGATGGGGATTTTCTCCCGTGTGGGGTTCCCCAGAGAGGTGGTGTCTGACAGGGGGACCAACTTCATCTCCCAGTACATGAAGTCTCTGTGGAAGGAGTGTGGGGTAACTTATAAGTTCACCACTCCTTACCACCCCCAAGGTAATGGTCTGGTTGAAAGGTTCAACCGAACCTTGAAGGGCATGATCATGGCCCTAGAAGAGCCCCTGAGGCGTAAGTGGGACGTCCTCTTGCCACGCCTGTTGTTTGCCTACCGTGAGGTGCCACAGAAGTCCTTAGGGTTCAGTCCCTTTGAACTGCTCTATGGCCATCCGGTTAGAGGACCTCTGAGTCTGGTCAAGGAAGGCTGGGAGCAATCTCCCAGGAAACCTCCCCAAGATGTATTTAGCTACATGTTGGCCTTCAGGAACCAGACTCGGCGTTTCAGAAAAATTGCTGAAGCAAATCTGGAAGCCAGCCAGGAGGAAATAAAACATTGGCACGACCAGAATGCCACTCTGGTCGAATTTCAACCTGGTCAGAAGGTTTGGGTACTGGCCCCAGTGGAGCCTTGTGCGCTCCAAGATAAGTGGACCGGTCCCTTTGAGGTGGTGGAGCGCAAAAGTCCAGTTACCTACTTGGTGGACTTTCAATCTCCCAGGAACCCCTTGCGGGTCCTGCATGTGAACCGCCTGAAGCCCCACTTTGAGATGTCTGAAGTGGGCATGCTTCTTGCCACAGATGATGGGATGGAGGAGGAGAGTGAGCCTCTTCCTGACCTCCTGTGTGCAGGAGAGAAGGATGGGTCAGTGGAGGGTGTGATCCTCTCCACCACACTGACCCCTGAGCAGCAGAGAGATTGTCACCAACTGTTGGGGCAATTTTCTGATTTGTTCTCCCTGGTGCCTGGTGTCACTGATTGGTGCATCCATGAGGTGGATACCGGGGACAGTCCTCCTGTCAAGCACAAGGCTTACAGAGTGACTGACAGGGTCAGGGCTTGCATTAAGGAGGAGGTCTCCAAAATGTTTGCCCTAGGGGTGATTGAGTCCTCTAGCAGCCCCTGGTCCAGCCCTGTGGTCTTGGTACCAAAAGCTGCGATGCCTGGTGCCACCCCTAAACTTAGGTTCTGTGTGGACTACCGAGGTCTCAATTCGGTCACGAAGACCGACGCGCACCCCAGCCCCAGAGCTGATGAGCTCATAGATCGGTTAGGGGCTGCCCGGTACCTCAGCATGTTTGATCTGACGTCTGGGTACTGGCAGATCACCTTAACTGATGGGGCAAAGGAGACGTCAGCATTCTCCACACCAGATGGGCACTACCAGTTCCGTGTGATGCCCTTTGGGATGAAGAATGCCCCTGCCACCTTTCAGAGGTTGGTCAACCAGGTGTTGGTTGGGCTGGAGGATTTCAGTGCCGCCTACCTGGATGACATTGCAGTGTTTAGTTCCTCCTGGGAGGACCACTTGCGCCACCTCTGGGAAGTGTTGATGGCGCTGCGCAGAGCAGGCCTCACAATCAAGGCCAGTAAGTGCCAGATTGGGCAGGGTTCTGTGGTGTACTTGGGACACCAGGTGGGGAGTGGCCAGGTGGCACCCCTGCAGCCCAAGATTGAAACCATCCTGGCTTGGGAGCCCCCAAGGACCCAGACCCAGGTGAGGGCCTTCTTAGGACTCACAGGTTACTACAGGAGGTTTGTCAAGGGGTATGGCAGCATTGTTGCACCCTTGACTGAGCTGACTTCCAAGAAGCAGCCAAAGATTGTGAACTGGACTGACACCTGTCAGAAAGCCTTTGATGCCTTCAAAACTGCCATGTGTACAGCACCTGTACTCCAGGCGCCCAATTTTGCTAAGGAATTTGTTGTCCAGACAGACGCTTCAGAGCATGGGGTGGGGGCCGTTCTGTCACAGATAAATGAGGAGGGACTAGACCAACCTGTAGCCTTCATCAGTAGGAGGTTACTTCCACGGGTACAGAGGTGGAGTGCAATTGAGCGTGAGGCATTTGCTGTGGTCTGGGCACTGAAGAAGCTGAGACCATACCTGTTTGGGACTCACTTCCGGGTTCAGACAGACCACAGGCCCCTCAGATGGTTGATGCAGATGAGGGTGAGAATCCCAAGTTGTTGAGGTGGTCCATTTCCCTACAGGGTATGGACTTCACGGTGGAACACCGCCCTGGTACAGAACACGCCAATGCTGATGGTCTGTCCAGATTTTTCCGCCTTAGTGATGAGAACTTCCAAGGGGATGGGTAGTTCTCCCCACATTTCAGCTGGAGGGGACACGTGTTAGACCTGGCACCATTGGCGTGGGTCTCCCTTCCATTTTTCGCTGTTGTCCCCCTGTTTTTGCTGGTATTAGATGCTCTGGGCGCTGTGCCACTGCCCTTCAGTGCCACAGCGCGAATGCTCCCTGTGTAAAGATGACATGTGAATTGGTATATCCATGATTGGCTTATTTGGTTTACCTGTTAGTCCCTAGTAGCGTGGCCTGTGTGTGCCCAGTGCTGGTAAACCAAATGCTGCTGGTGGGCCTGCAGCGCCGGTTTGCGCCACCTACAGAAGCAGCTTGTAAATGATGTCTCAGACCTGCCACTGCAGAGTCTGTGTGCAGTCCAGAACTGCCATCTTGGCTGTGAAGTGCACCCACTTCCCAGCCCCTGAACCTTCCTTGGCATCATGTAAGTCACCCCTATGGTAGGGTGCATTGTATGTGTAAGGTAGGACATGCCTTGGTGTGTGTAGCATGTCCTGGTAGTGAATTACACCCAATTTCGTTTTTCACTACTGTAAGGCTACCTGTTTCCCATAGGCCAGAATGGGCAGTTTGACTATTACATGCTATAGTCCTAACTGACCCCAGGAACATGGTAGAAAAACGAATTTAGTATGCCTGAGCTCAGAATATTAAAATACATCTTTTAGTGAAGTTTATTTTTATATTCTGTGTTTGAAAAATACCACTTTTAGAAAGTAGGTATTTTCTTGCCTAAGCCTTCCAGTGTGCTCTGCTGTTATGTGTATTGGCTGTCTGGTTTTGGAGGGACAGGGCAGGCTGAGCCAGACCTGGGTTGAATAGAGAGATCTGTGTTTGGAGTATGGGGAGGGGTAGCTCCTTGACTTGAATAGGGCTGTGCCTGGCAAGGTGAATGATGGCTCCACCTCCCACTGTGCGTCTGATAGCAGACCCCTCTTCCTGAAAGGAAGGATGCAGCCTGGTAAACAAAGTGCTCCAGGACTGACCAGAACTGGTTCTGGCTAGGCTCAGTGACTTGTAGCTTTTGAGAACAAAGACTTTTGGGGTGTAAATATCTGTGCTGAAACCCCTACAAAGTGTATTGCTCCTGGACATCAAGACGAACCTCTGTCCGTGTAACTGAAGGAATCTGCAGGAGGTGACTATCCTTGTGCTTGTGTGCTGTTTCTTGGATTGGCCTGCAGTGGTTACCATTGGACTTTGAAAGAGAGGGAAAAGGACTTTTGGAGAGACACTTTAATTCATCTTGCTAAAGCAATCACCCAAGGGCTAGAAGAGAGCTAGCCTCCTGTCGAAGTCTCAGGCACATTAGACTTCACCCTCAGCCCTCTGAATCCTCCCAGCGAGGACTTCTATTTGCAGGTGAGGCTCCTGTCAAGGAACTCAGGGCCTCTAGTTCTACTGCAGACAACGCGGGTTGAAATCAGCGCTAACGCACGTTTGCGAGCCGCTGCAGCTGAGAGCGCTGTCAGGAATCATCGCGCTGCTGCCGCTGAGTGCTCGCAAATCCAAGATCATCGCAGCGTACCAACCGCGTCGCATCCCCGTGATCGGCGCACCACGACATCGCACCAAGAGCGTCGCATCCCCGCGATCGGCGCATCACGACATCGCAGCGCGGACGCATCGCGGCCGCCAGCTCCCTCGCATCGCACCTGGCTCGTCGCTCCCGAGCGGAGCACCATTCTTTGGCATCGCAACCAGCTCACAGCACGCATCAGCAGATCGTCGCATCGTCTCCTCCCGAGCGGCAAGGAGTCATCGCACCAACGACCTCGCGTGCAGAAGCGCACCGCCTCGCTTTCCCTCGCATCCGCAGATCGGCGCATCACCTCCTCCCTCGCGGCAAGGAATCAGCGCACCGTCAGCCCCGCGGGGAGAGCATCAGTGCTACAGCTTCAGTGCAACGTTTTTACTTCTTTGCCTTGCCAATCCAGGTACTTTGTGAGTAGAAGGGTCGCAGAGACCACTGCCTTGAACTGAGTTCTTCTTGCACACTTTGAACTATTTTTGCAGCATTCCAAGAGTAATTCCATTTTTATAGTATTGTGGCTTTATGGTCGTTTTGGGTCGTGTGATAAGCCTATATAAAGATACTTATTTGTGATATACCTATTCGTGTGGTGTCCCTTTGTAGTGTTACTCACTGTGTTACTGTGTATGGTCATAAATGCTTCACACACTGCCTCTGAGATAAGCCTAGCTGCTCGTGCTACGTTACCACAGGGTTGAGCAGGGTTTATCAAAGGGTGTAGCCCTCTCACTCTGACTTAGGAAGAAGGGTCCCTACTTGGACAGTGGCCAGCCATTGCCAACTAGAGACCCCCATTTCTAACAACTACCATGAATATCACCCTCACCAAAAGAACTTCAAGTTTATCGGACTGGAACTTGTGAAACTTTCCTCCAGAGGTGGTAATCGCAAGCTCTCAATGAGGCGGAAAGAGAGCGCATATATCATACCCATGAACATCGTGACACAAGGACTTAACAAAGATGCAGAAATGCACTATACGCTCTACTGAATTTATCCTCTGTGTCCTAATGTAGTAACTGCACACTTTCTCCCATTATTCTGACAGCATGCCTTGTTATTAACACTCTGAACACAGCATGTGGCTCTTTACCTACCAGTATCAGCAATGCCAACAACCAACCCATGGGGGCTTTTGTTTGAACATTGCATTGTACCACTGCCTTTGACCACACCTCTACTATTCTCTCTATCTACCAGGCACCACCACATGCCTTCATTATAAACATATCGGAAACACTTTCTGGTGGGTGCCGACCTGCTCTCATTCTTCAACCTAATTATGTTTCTAGGTCTGCTATTTGGGATCTCCCTCCCCTGAACTCAGGACACCGTGTAGACCAGATGAGTACTAGTAGACCCTATCCAAGTACTATGTTTCCCTATCTGTTCAATTCCTGAATAAATTTAATCGTCATAAGGAAGTCTTACTTTGCTGTTATTTTGATTCTGCTTTTCCTATTGATGTTATAAGACAGTTTTATGCCTTTTCAACCGTATCAATACCTTTGCACTTGATTTTGACGTTTCTCCAATTTGTATTATCCTTTACACAACTGTCCATCTTTCACTCTAGCCCACTTTACCCTCTCAGCAACTTATTTCTACAATTTATATTTCAGGCCCTCTTTTCCCTTTCAGCAACCTATTTTTATTCACATTGCTGCCGGTTTTCGTCTACGGAGTAACTTTTCTATGTCCCTCATGAGGTTGGCTCACGGATGAAACCAGACGTTATCCGACGTCAGGTTGCAAGTTACTTATTCAAGCGCGGCTCGCCTCGGAACAATTCTGTACGTGGGACCGCAGAGACCACGTCGCTTTAACCAATTTGGTAAGACATCCACTAGACTCTGTATTTTTCCGTTATCCTACATGACGCTTAGCCCCTCACATTAATTAACCACCCCTAACTTACACGGCAGTACCCAATTAGACTTGGTACCCTACCCGCAGTGCTCGACCCTCATGCCACATACCTTTTCTCCCTGTCTGACCTTCTGGTTTAATATGACCCTAATGCACGCAGCCTCCTAACTAAACTGCACCCAGTGTCGAGCGGATTAACAAGGCCCTTTACACCTTTTTGCACTCGCGTATTCCATTTTGAAGCAAGTCCTTACTCCGACCCATATTACAATGAGGGTTTCTATCGATTCCCCTGTTCCGTTATATTATTGATTTCTTACACACTGCTTTATTTTCAGGGTTTAGGACCACAAACCGGACGCCCTGGTAAGTGCTATACTTTACACCATAGCAATCTCCTTTCATACGATATGAGTGAGGATCCTGTTTTCTTTCATTTGGGTTTTTCTTCGAAAGGATTAGTGTAACCATTTGGTTTCAAATGCAATGATCTGAGTCCTATATTTTTTAGTCCCATGATGTCGTAATGGATATATCGGTTCTTTGAGGTGTTTTCTCTCCTTAGAAACAGTTTGTGACATTACTGCGCACTATGTTACTGCCTAACTGGAACGCTGCCAATGGTGATTCTATGGGTACACTTGAGTACTGATGTATGTGTGTCTCTCTCCCTGAACATGTTCGTTGTTATTACTGCATTATATGTAAACACCTTGTGGGTGACACTGCCTATGTGAGCTTGAACTGCGAACATGCCACCGGCAGTGATAATTGTCCATATCCCGTCACTTACATGTGACCTGGAGTCTGTCAGATACACATTGTAACTAATAGTCATTATTGAATTACTATGAACAACTATATCATGAGTAACGACTTTCAATGTGGTCCACATATGGTACCTCTAATAATTTGAATTATCTATTTTCTTTTTCTTTCTTCTGTTTTATCCCCTATCTTTTGCCCTACAACATTTCTCTCACCAACTCGGTATCTCTTGGCTCTTTACTTTTCCTTATGGCTATCTATTGTGCACGTTACCCACATCCCTCTGGATGTGAATTTTTGGCAATCTGATTCTACCACTGTACCACTTATTATTGTGGCCTATTGTCAATACCAGCCTTGAGAAAGCCCTCGGCCAACTGGCCATCGGGCGAAACACATGTCAGCTGTTTTTTCGTGTGATTTCACTATTGGAACAAATAATTAAAAATTACACATCCTGTCAACCAAGCACAAAAGAATATCAGTTTTGGAAATTATTATTCCTCTCACTACATTTGATTAACAGGCACAGACCTCCACCCACAACTCAAATGGATCCACTACTTAGGCTGCCCCTTGCCTTGCTCCTGCTGCAACTGCGAAGGGAACCCCTCATTTTTCAACACTGGGGCCTGATTCACAACTGCTGCTCCGCCTTTCTGTTTAGGGGGCCACCTGGACATACCAGTCTCCATGGACTCACCGAGGAGCGTATCTGAGCTCCCATCTTGCTACATCAGCTCGGCTACTACTGCTGGGGCACCTTGGCCTGTATTTACATTTTGCATGATTGGCGCTTTGCTCGCCATTGGGAGTGGCTGGCGGTTCCCGTCAGGGGAGACACACCCACCTTCCCCTTCTCATCATTGGGTCACCATCCTGGATCTGTCATTCCTTCATCCATAGGACTTGCTCCTGCCTCTTCTTGACTCTTTCTCTAGCCTGCGCACTGCACTAAGTGCCTATGCCCTGTGATCCCCTTACCCTACTCTCATCTGTTTTCTTCTGCCTGCTGACCCAACTGAAGCCTGCCTGACAGTTTTCTTCAGTGAAGCAATGAGACACTAACAACAGACCCCAAAGGTGCCCCCTCTTGAAAGTCCGGCACCATCAAGATCAGACACAGAGGCGCTCATCAAGAAGATCCCGTCCATCGGGGCCAAACTCACAGTGATGGGCACCAAAATGTCCAATCTCGAATTGGCGATTATGTTGATCCTGCAAGACATGTTGGGTCTTCACACATAACTGATGTAAGTGGACCACCGCCTGGAAGCAATTAAGGCCCAATATGTATGTCTACCGAACTGGGGACACAACATTGATTTTCTACATTGAAAAGTAACAGATCTGGAGGACAGAGTGCAGAGAGATAACTTCCAGACTGATGGGGTACCAGAGGGTGCAGAATAATTGGACATGATCGCATACTTAACGTCAATGCTTCCTGGCCTTCTCCATCTTTGCCTCCAGAGGATCTCAAACTCCAGCGGGTGCATCGAGTCCAATCCCACCGTACCTCTGATACCAATACTCCCTGCACGATCACTGCTTGTGCCTTGCACCACCAGCACGCCCGATTGATTCTGCAGGTGGGCAGAAGGGTGACAGAGCCCCTTCTCATTGACAGCAACAGGATCTCATTCTCTGCTGACTCCTCTGGGGTAACCAATGCTCAGTATAGGAGGTTCCTGGTGCTTTGTTTTCAGATGAGAAAGTGGGGTGTCAAATATAGTGTCCTGAATTCAGCCAGGAGGAGAGTGACAGTGAATGGGCAGACCCCGGAAATCTCTGACCCCGGAGACTTGGACGTCCTTCTTGGTTCTCTGGTGGAGTCACATATCGTGGGGACCCAGCCAATGAATGGGTTCTTCCTCTTCTTCCTTTTGGGTGTTCCCCCCTCTGGCCGCTTGCTGGTTGGCCCCCCTGACCCTCATGTTCCGTTGGTCTGCTTTCTCCCTTTTCTCCCCTGCTACCCTCCATCCACACTATAGGGATGTTTCTCACCAACGTTTTTCACCTACATTTCCATTCTTGGCTGGAAGAGTGGGCTCAGGAACAGGTACAAGCTTGAGTTCTAAAGTTGTTAGTCAGTTTTCTCTCCCTCATTTACATCCTTTCCCACCACTGTCTTTGTTTCTCACTTCCTTCCCTTTCCTACCCCCCCAATGGCTCAATACCAAATTTGCATCCCTCCTGCTCCTGTGGTATGTGCCCTAGGTAGGTTCTCTTTTACCTTCAGCGATTTTCACCTCCCCCTGCACCAGCCCTGGAGATGTCCTCCCCTCTGACAATAGTGTCCCTGAATGTCAACAGCTTTGCCCACTATATTAAGTGCAAGAAAATCCTACATTACCTCCACACTAAACATACAGACATAGCCTTGCTGCAGGAGATGCACCTGTTTCCCAGAGAAATCATCCAAGATGTGGCTGCACTGGATAGGCAGGGTCATTAGTAGTAGCAGGTCCAGTATTGATCCTGGGGAGCCCTCCACTGCCACGAGCAGTGTCAATAAGTGCAGAGTAACGATACTGATAGGGCTGAAATTATATTGCCATGTCCTTAAGACCTGGACAGATGTGGAGGGCAGGCTTGCTGTGATAGTGGGTTGCTCTAGCACCTGTCACTGATAAAACCCACTTCCTAACTTCCCTGTCATGACTGTTGCCAGTGCTTGGGAGAACAGCAGTCTTGTTGAGAGGTGACTGGAATTTGGCCCCAGACCTGACCTTGGACATAACATGGATGGTGTACCCCCACCACAGGCATGACAGGCCCTACCTGGAGACCTTCCTGGCGACCATGCCCTTTGTGATGCCTGGCGCCTGCTTCACCCATCTGATAGGGACTACACCTTTCTCTCCTACCCCCATGAGACTCAGTCCTGCACTGGCTATGTCCGGCTCCATAGAACTCTCTCAGGTGCTCTATTGCAATATACTGGAAGGGAGCATCACTAATCATTGCCCTGTCCATATGAGCCTGGACCCAGGAGGTATGTACCCGCCCCCGATTATGTGGCAGATGAAGTCGTTTTCATACAGATTGCTAGAGGGCAAGGAACAACTCCGCCACCACCTCTGTACTTACTTTACAGACAATGAGGGCTCTGTAGACTCTTGCAGGGACCTCTGGATAGCTTGCAAGGCAACAATATGGGGACAAATGATGGGGGACTCTGCGCTGGTGAAGCGCAAGGCCCAGACAGACCAGGAAACTGAAGAGCGTGCCCTAACGGACTATATTACTGTCACCCTTACTCAAGACCTGCGGGCCAAACTGGACTGGGCGAAGATCCAGTTGAATTCTTTCTTTGCAATGGTGGCCTAAAAGCTGTTGGTCAAGCTCCACTGGCATCGCTATGAACATTGGGTGAAAGCTGACAGGCTACTGGCCGCTTAACTGCTGAAGCAAGAATTCCAACTGACCATACCGTGGATGCCACGGGTCATGTTTTGGTGCACCCCAAGGGCATAGTGAGTCCCTTTGTGACCTACTACAAGTCTTTACACTATTCGCAACTGGGAGCTACCCCTGATTGGATTGGAAGGTTTCTCAGTGCTCTGCACCTACCCACTCTCAATGATGAGGGTCAAGCATTTCTTGAGGGGACGTTCACAGAGGAAGAGGTGGCTGATGCCTTATCAGGGCTCCCCACCTGTAAGTCCCCTGGAGAAGATAAACTCCCTGGTGAGTCTTACAAAACCGGTCGAGACATCCTCACGCCCCATCTTACCAGGGCCAAAAATGAGGAAGTGGTCATCAGTTCACTGGGGATCATATCCAACAAGGCACTCATCACCTTTCTCCACAAGGACAATAAAGACCCGCTACACTGTCCTAGCTATCACCTGAGTGAAGCAGTGAGACAACCATGCAGGAGGAGCCAATTACCAGCATGGGCAAGAGGAGTTGAACCTGGTGCTGTGGTTCCAACTGACAGAAATGCCTGAGGGTGTGACTGATGTGCTCCTGGCTCAGAACCAGTTACTCTCACTGGTTGACGCAAAGAATCTGTTTAACTGCCAAAGTTTGCCCAAGTGGATCACCTCACCGAAATCTCTCTACTCTGTAGCACTTGCCCCAAGCATGTCCAAGATGGACTCTGACATTGCTGCTGTGTTACTTGCCCCGAGTGAGCAGGATATATCTTTGCCACTGAAGAAGTGACTACTGACAAGCCTGTGGCACTCACTTATGTGTGCTCAAAACAAACTCTGCCCTCTCAGCTAAGGCTCTTGCTCCAATTGTGCCCAAGTGGTCAGTGCAACTGAAGGAGTGTGCCTGAATGGACTTTGTGGTGGCTAGTCCCACTGCTCTTGCCTAGTAGGTGCTGAAGCAGACTACACCATTGAAAGTGAACCTGCTGCCACGAGGCACTTGATCACTGGATGCCCGAATGACTGCGCAGCTCCCCAAGGTGCTGACCACAAGTGTGTCTGATTGGACTACAATGCCACTGCTGAACTGTGAACCGCCTAGAAGCATCCCAACTGCCTGACCTGAAACTGAAAGTGTACTGCATTGCCTCTTCGACTCAGGGAGGTCTGCCCAGCTTAGCTGCTGACTATCCAGTCCACCCAATTTGGGAGGCCCTGCCAAAACCATGGGCAACGAGTCTCCAGCTGGCTCATCATGTGTCCAGAAGTGGGCCGCTGACCTGAAGACAGCTGCACTCCTGCTGCTGCTTACAGACTCTGTCACGTGGCACGTGTCTGCTTCCAGAATGGGAGTGGAGTGGAGGTGGACCTGTGACTAGCACGTCTTCCCTCTTAGAGAGGAAGGCAGGAACTGGATCACATGGAAGCCTAGTTAAGGCCTATGGCAGAGTTGCAATTGGTGAGATAACAGAGACTGAGGGCCCTCTTTACAAGATTTTGCCGCAGGATAGCGTTGCAAGCCTTCCTGCTCTGCTGCCCTATGGCAAAAGAAAAGGGCAGGAATGTCCATCAGGTACGGTGAATTCCTGTTCTTGTCCCCTGCGCTGGTGCACAATGGGCTGCCATGCGCCAATGCAGGCACCTTTGAAGCCATGGTGCAAGGGTACAAGCGTTGCAGGGATGATTGTTTTTGTGCAGGAAGGGAAACCTTCTTGAAAAAAAACAATCAGGTGAGGCTTTTACCTCTTTCTATGTGTGCTGCAGAATGCAGCACACATAGAAAAAGGAAAAACGACAAGAAATAAAAGTTTTTCTCCTCCTTGCACCTCCCTTACGCCTCCCCAGGAGATGCTTAAGCTGTTTGCGCTGCCTCAGAGTTACGATTCCTCCTAAATTTGGGGCATTGTCATAAAGCCATATGTGTTGCTGGGAATGCCGACAGCAACACCCATTGCACACCCCTTTAATGCAGAAAACTCTGTTAAAGGGAATGATATTTACAAGACCGCATTAAGCCACACAAAGTGGCTTAGTGCTGCCTGGTACGTAAGGATCAGATACCTGCGCCACGGGAGCGTTGCAAAAAGTGATGCTCCAGTGGCGCAGCCTCATTGTAAATGAGACCCTTAGTGCACAATTCTGCCTCAGATAGAGGAGTGTATGGGGAGCTGCAACTTTGCCTGAATCCCACAGCTGGCTACCCTAAGTCTAAGAGAGAGTGAGGGGATGTGGCCTGAGAAGTAGAGGAGGAATCCCTCCAAAAGGCAATGGCCCTGCACCAGAAACTCCTAGTACCTGAACCTTTGTAATGGGTTGTTCTGTGTGTTCGAGTGCATTAAAGTACTTCTGTTTTACAAAGATAAGTACTGGGCAGGACAATCAAGTTATTGTGATAATGGGTGTATTTTAATTTCTGCACTTGTTGTTCCCCCACGTTAACCTGCCTGAGAAAAATCAGACTTTTTTTTACCGCTGAGAGTCAAAAGCTGAAGAGATTTATTTGGCCCTGTTTCAGAGCCAAAGCAGGATGGACTCCAGGACAACAGAGGCAAAAAAAACACAGCAAGACCCAGAGGACAGTGTGAGCCTGAGATCATTAGGAGAGCCACCTTCATTCCCACAGCTTAGCTCTTTACATTTAAAACCTTTTTGAGGGTTCTCCTCCAAAGATCATACCACATTGTTCATAACTCTGCATCCCTTTTGACTATGTCAACTGTATTTACTTTTCTTAAAATGGTGTTAAAAAAACTGTTCTTCATCAAGAGGAGTGTGACTTTTTGGATAGCAAAACTTTGCCTCACTCTTTCTATCATACAATTTCTGAATCATTTTATTGTAAAGATCTGGAAAAGGGTACGCGGCGTTCTGGTAATTTCCGATAGATAAAGGCCAACCAATTTATAATACCTGGAAAAGCTGTTAAAGGGTTGTTCACAGGAAAGAGAGGAAGCCCTAACTTTCTCTTTAAATTATCTGCTTTTGAGGATGCCAAGACCATTCAAAATGGAACTACTTCTACAAGAAGACATTCAAATAGAAATCTGACTAGCTGTTAACAAGAATGCACCATAAACATACAGCGGGGGGGGGCTACAAAGTAAGTCATACATAAATATTTGAGCTGTTTGAAAGCAACTATGTTTCATTTAACAACAGAGCGCAACAACATTTAAATGTACCGTCTAGTTTGTAAATGCAGTTACAGTTCAAAGGCTTGCACTTTACTCATAACACTGTGCGACTGGTCAAAAAATAAATCCAGCCCATAGTTTTCTCTTTTGTTCTGTATTTATTTATTTATGCTTTTCCATTCACATGGGGGCTATATGAACATATGATTAGAAGATGTATCTGCCATTAAGCTCTAGCTGAAAAGTTCTGGAAAACTGCCACATGAAACCGAGAATATAAACTTCAAGGATAAGGAATTCACATTTTTATGAATAAACCTTTCCTTAATTCTGTTCCATCCCTCTTGCTGTTGTGCCCCTTCATCCTGTATTGTTAATGGTTTGGCTCCCACTTCTCTGTCAAAGCACTGAGTTGGGAAAAGGGTGATAGTTTGAATCATCAAGTTAACTCCCTAACCTTTCTCAAGTTCAAAATCATGATATGTTTGCCACCCAATTGCCATTTTTTCTAAGAAAGGCATGTGTTACTGGCAGCCCTTTTTCCCAGATCGATGAAGATATAGTGCTTGCTTAGCCGTGTTTCCTGCTTACCAGGATACTAAGGGCCTCATTAATGGGGTTTCGGCGTAGGGCAGCAAGTCACCTTGCTGCGCTGCCCTACGTCAAAGTGAAAGGGTAGGAATACACCGTATTTATCCAACACAGTGTATTCCTGTACATTCCCTCTGCGCTGGTGCCTTTTCAGCAGCCTAGCGCCAACGCAGGCACCCTTGCACCATTTGTAAATCTGGGGAAGCATCAAAATCCATGGGTGTTGCATGGAAAAACACACCACAACGCCCATAGAATATCTCCCTAACACAGAGTAGGGCAACACAGTGATTTGCGCTGCCTTGTCTTGCTCCATATCTATGAGGCCATTCAAACCCATGCAAAGTGGCTTTGTGTGACCTCATAAATATGGTTTTGTAGTTTGTGCTCCACTTTTTGTGATGCTCCTGCGGCCCAAGGGTCTCTTAAATATGCCTCTAAGTAGTGTGTCAGCAATGAAAAACACGAGCCCAGATTTACAAATAATTTGCATTGGGTTTGCACTACGTTTTTTTTACACAGATCCGATGTAAAGTCTAGGTTTTTATTTACAAACCAATGCAAATCATGATTTGTGTTTCTCCCCGTTTTTAGGTCTTGCCTAGCGACGCAGCGCATGCACTGCTTGCCTTGGCGAGATCTATTGTCGTCGATTTTTGTTTGGAAGGGGGACAGGAGATGTGCACGTGCCCGGACAGGCGATGTGCACGTGTACAGCTCCTGACGGCGTTTCTGCAGAACACTCGCATGGCGTGCTTTCACTTTCTTTACTCCCCGCTTCTACTTTCTGCACTTCTGCGCATGCCTGAGATACTCGGGATCATCTGCTGTAATTTAGCCGCATGTCTCACAATTTTCAGGCAGTATGCTGCTCAGTTACAAATGTGTGTCTAAATATTAGCTGCTTAAAATACTGAAAAGGGAATTTCTATTAATATTTCATGTATGCCTGTCCATGATTCTGACGCGTGGTCTGTTTGACACCCTGATAAGCGCACAGCTGTGTGCCAGTTCTTTCGTCCACACCTGCAAGGGATGTCGTGTGCCCGATTAATTGGTGCAGAGAGCCCTTGTGTGCCGAGCACATGTTAAGAGCGCTAACATAACAACGGTTATCACCCTGCCTGCTGACGCAGCTTCCCAAACATGCTTTGTTCAGGTGACATTCGTGTTTTTCATAATGCAAGCCGGTTTTCAGCTAAAGTCACAGCTCACCAGTGTTCTATAGGCAATGGCGATGAACGTGGCCATAAACCAGGTGACCGGACGCCTGCAGGGCCTGTGCGCACAATCAAGAGGACATCAAGGTGTGTCAATATTATACATACCACCAAATGACATTGTTTTCTAGATGCGCATCCATGTTAGAATTAAGAAGGGTTCCCTTTTACTATGTTATGCGGGTTTCCCTACTATTGAATTTCAGGTATCACTGCATTTTTCTTCACAATAGGTTGTAGCAAATCAGTTTGCACTTCTGGTGAATGACGCACTGAAATGAAGCCCCTTTGACCCTTGTCACCAGCTGCCGCAGCTACGGCTCGCTCAGGGGATGCCTCCCGCCTCTGGGGCCGCCCCAGCTGGTAGCTAGCATAGGCCCCAGGCTTTTGCAATCCAATAGGTCTCGCATTTACGTACGTTTTAGCTATTGGCATTGTAAATGACAATGACTTTTATTTATGTTTTTGGTTTTAAAATGTAAATAAAAGGCATTGTCATTTACAATGCCGATAGCTTAAACTCGCGTAAATGCGAGACCTATTGCATTGCAAATGCTTGTTATCTCTTTGCATGTGCTCTGCATTCTGTAGCACACAGGCAAAGAGAAAACTGCACAAAAACTAATCTGACCACAAAGCTAGCACTCTTGCACCACGGTGCAAGGGTGCCCGCGTTGAAGCATCGTTGCCAGAATTTGCGCCAATGTGGGTAGAGAGCTGAACTCTACCACTTCTAAGTAGATTTGGTGTAGTTCTGCTCTATCCCTGTTATGCAACGCAGCACAGTAACTTAACTTGCTGCCCTGTGTTGTGTGAACACTTTTTAAATCGGACCTGGGAGTCTGAAGCCTGTAGACTCTCCAGTAAGGGATCTTTTGGAGCAGTCCATCCCTAGTTAATGAGAGGCAGGCTATAGGTGGAGACTAGGGGGCCGATTCCGATCTCGGCCGGTAGGGCTCCAAATCGGATTCGGCTTAACCGGATCTGATTCGGAGCCCTATTTCCCGACCGATTCGTACGCGTGTCCGGGCGAGCGAGTACGATGCGAAATTGCCGACCGACTCGTCCGGGCATCCCGACCGCTCCGACCGACTCGTACCCGGGTCTAACCGCACCGACCGACTCGCTCGGACTCGACTCGCACCGCGCAATGGAGACGTTCCCCGGCCGGGTAAGTACGATGCGCGCCGCGAGCAGTCCGACCGAGCCGCGCACTCCGGCTCGAAAGAGCAGTCAGAGCCGTACTTTGGGGGTCCGTGTTGGACCCCCCTGTACGCGTAGCCGCGCGAGTCGCACACAGGGGGGACCCATGGGTCCCCCCTACCTGTGCGTGTACGGCGCGAGTCGCTTCGCCGCGTACACGCTGTAGGGGGCGCCCTTGTCCGCCTCGCACCCATTGAGTCAATGGGAGCCCGCGTACGCGTTGTACGACCGGCTCCCATTGACTTCAATGGGAGTCCGACCGACTCGAGTCCGATGGCATACGTGCGCATCGTACTCGTTCGGTCGGGCTGCACGGGTCCGATTCGGTCGGAAATCTCTCCGGGTCCGGCTCAATCGGAGAGATTTCCGGCCCGAATCGGAATCGGCCCCTAGATATTCTATAATCATTACAACCACAATAATTATGGAATAACCAGCCAGTGCTATTAGTTTGAAAAAGGAATAACACACAGAAAATGTGTGAGAAATAATGAACCACAAATCTGTGACACAAAACACTGATGTGTTGTAACACCTAAATTCACAGTTTGTGATCACTGTGCTGTACCATCACTATGCTATTCATAACTATTGAACAACATCCTCTCTCGACAGGGGCAAGGGACCAATGATATCTGTGGACTCACACACCGTGGTTAGCTCCAGAGTTGTCCAGAGTGCTGAAATAATTCTTCATGGAAGTCTATGTAGGTGCAGCTGGAATACCTTGCAGAGGTTAGTGTCATTAGAAGACTGACTTCTGATCGTCTTATCAAACAGCTTAACTTTTTCTGGTGATTTTTTTAAAAAACCCAGTACAAAAATGTAAAAACAGTAAGCTCACATTGATTTTTTTCCTGTATCGCTATCCCAGCATTAACTGGTTACGATTAAAGTAATCCAACTTCTGTGGCCCAGGCAGGTGGTCAAAGAATAACTAAACTGCAAGTTCTAGAGACCCAAAACTCTAACCAGCTGTACGTCTTGAAAGGCTTATTGAAATCAACAGGGCCGTTTCTAGGTGATTTGCCGCCCTAGGCGAGAATTGAAAAATGCCGCCCCCTCCCTTTTACTACTCTCACTTACCCCCACCTCCATTGCGCAGCATCACAGTTCCCATACTTTTTTAATGCACTTGGACAACTGCAGAGAAGTCATTCAGCACACCCACCCATTAACAGAAAAACACCACACAGAACTTCCAAGGCTGCACTCATGTTACTTTAACACTAGCAAAAGACATACAGTTTCAAACAATGGTTTGTCAAGTTCAGGGGCATTCCAACACCCGCAGGAAACAGCGCCAAGTTACGGAATGTGCTGGAACACAATAAAATGGTTGAGGCAAAAAACATAACACACATCGTTACATCCCCACTGTGACCTTTCCCCTCTTCGTCCTGCCCCCATTCTTTTCGCCTTCCCTCCCCATCCCTCTTCATCTGCTGTCAAAGAAAACTCCATATCAGGTTGAGGTTGAGCATGTGAAGAGTCCATTTAAAAAAAAATAATAGTCAATAAATCACAGAGAAGACTGACAGGGGCCCCCAGTGCAAGCAGGGAAAATGGGCCCCTGACCACTGATTGGATAGAAAAATAGAGCAATAATCAGAGTACAGACCCCCACCCCCCTCGGACTACTGGGCCCAGATGCCAGCGCACCTGCTGCACAATTGTTAGCTCTCGCTCCAACCCTCTTCACGGGAAATGCGTGATAAACTATTGGCTATGAGACCTTCAATGAACTCTGGCTGCTCCCCCCCTTCTAACCATCCTATGGGTCCATTTTGTTGCAGGAATTGCGGATTTAATTCAGGGGCAACTACCTTCCCCCCCGCTACCCAACTTTCGGTAGCTGGTCAAGACATTAAACTGCTTAGTCACAATTGCCGATCATTGGTCAAACACTACCTAGATGTGTACGATCTATTACAAGATGCATCTCCGGATGTTCTCTTCCTGACAGAAACATGGCTGACAGCAGATATGGTAGCAGAGCCAGGTCTTGCACTTCCCATGGGCTATAACATTACTACTCTTAATCGAGAGGCAAGAGGTGGCAGTGTGGCAGTTGTTTTTAAATCATGCTACACCTGCACACTTATTAAAGAAACTGTAGTGGGCTGTGTGTGTGGCCGATTTGGGATTTCCTTTAACCCCAATTTTAGTATGTCTGGCATATTAGTATATCGCCCACCGGGCCCCTCTAAGGAAGGTAGGGCTGCGTTAGCGGATCTTGTAGGCTCTTTGGCCGTGAGGCATGCCAATTTTTCGGTTATTGGTGACTTAAATCTGCACCTTGATGATCCATATGATTCAGAAGCGGCCAATTTCTCAGCGGACCTAGCAGCCTGTCAGCTGCCCCAACTGGTGCGGGGTCCACTCACTCTGCGGGCCACTTACTCGACCCAGTTTTTTCTAATCTGCCGTGTCTCTTGGTATCGACCCCTACTTTACTATGCTGGACTGACCACCACTTGATCTCCATGACACTTTCTGGGGTAGTTTCCTTACGGAAGTCACATCAGAAGTATATGCTCCGCCGCCCCTGGCATAGATTAAACTTTGATCAACTTACCACTACTCTTTCGCTGAGTGCGCCCAGCTGGCCAGATGACCCAGATATCGCCAGTGAAGTACTATCGGACTGGCTAAGGCATCCTCTGGATGCCATGATTCCGGCTAAACAATCTAAATGCCGAAGCACTAAGTCCAACCCATGGTATAACAACAATATCTCTACTATACGCAAAGCAAGCAAACGTCGAACGGGAATGGAGGCGAGATTTTGATCTTACCCTGAAAGGTCACTACCAATCAGCCATTAAGAAATATCATAGGGCCGTTCAGAAGGCACGGGCTACCTACTTTTCAGAGGAGATCAGAAATAGTCAGAATCCCTCTAAGAAGATCTTCTCCATCATTAAAGATCTTAAAAATGCCGGGATGTCCATGGTATCCGTTGTCAAGTCTAATGAACAATGTGAGGACCTAGCCACTTTCTTTATAAATAAAGTGGATAACATCTATAAGACCTTCCCCCAGACGGCTACGGGCTTCGACCCGGAGGAGCTATCATCCCCTGCCCATACATTGCCGACTTTTCCTCCTATTACTGAAGAAACTCTTAGCCTACTCTGTGGGAAGGTCAAATCTGGCTCTCCAACTGACCCTATGAAGCCGGAACATCTAATGAGACTACCACCTGTGCTACTTACACCATTGGGCCAGGTTATTAACCTGTCCCTGGCTAGGGCTATAGTCCCCAGGGCATGGAAGCAAGCCGCGGTTAGGCCGCTATTAAAGAAGCCCACTCTAGATCCAACAAAACTGGAGAACTTCCGTCCTATCTCCTTGCTGCCTTGGATCTCCAAAATCTCAGAAGCCTATGTCAATACCATTCTGTCAGGCTATCTGGAGGAAAATAACATACTGGACGCCTCCCAGTGTGGCTTTCGCTCGGGCCTTAGTACAGAGTCCGCCCTTTTAGCGGTGACTGAACACCTGAGAGTGGCACTGGATGAGGCACGTACTTCGGCACTGATCCTATTGGATCTTAGTGCCGCATTCGATACGGTCTCTCACCAGATTCTGATTCGGAGATTGAAGGAGGCTGGCGTCACGGGCTTTGCCCTGGCTTGGCTCACCTCCTTCCTTTCGGATAGGTCCTTTCAGGTGTCGGCTCCCCCTTTTTCATCAAGGGTGCATTCCATCAAACAGGGTGTCCCGCAGGGTTCTGCGCTAAGTCCAATGCTGTTTAACCTATATGTCCAGCCCCTAGCCGCATTAGCCAAAAGGAGAGGGATGACGATTGTGTCATATGCTGACGACACTCAATTAGTAGTCGCCCTCTCCAATGATTGTCTAAACGATGCGGCTAAATTTCAAAGTGGCTTGACGGATGTTGCGGGGTGGATGACTGCCAATTGCCTCCAGCTCAATGCCGGCAAGACTGAGGTCTTGCTGGTGGGGAAAGACCATGAGCTATGGAGTGGACATTGGTGGCCTACCACCCTGGGTCCCGTTCCCACTCCCAAACAGGTGGTAAAAAATCTTGGCGTATGGGTTGATTCGGCACTTAGTTTTCAAGATCAAACCAAGAGGGTGGCGGCGACATGTTTTGGCATTCTGCGCAGTCTCAGACCTATGCTGGGTTTCTTTGACCCCTCTATCCGTCAGACGATTGTGCAGGCATCTGTGCTGTCGAGACTGGACTACGCTAGCGTACTCTATCTGGGGGTCAATAGGACTGAGATCTCAAGACTGCAGAGGGTCCAAAATGTCGCCGCAAGAACTCTTCTAGCCATGCCCAGACGTTGCTCCACCTCCAGCACCATCCGTCGGCTACACTGGTTGCCTGTGGAGAGGCGGGTGGAGTTCAAGTCTCTTTGTTTTGCGTTTAAGATCTTGAAATCCTCTAGCTCTGGCATACTATCTGACCTGCTCTCCATCTATACTCCTGTGCGGTATTTGCGCTCTGCAGGCCTTCAGCTGGTTTCTATTCCACGAGTAAAGAGGGCCCACGCTGGCGGGCGTTCGTTTCGCGTACTGGCAGCTAAGCTTTGGAATGGCCTTCCAGGGCATATCCGGAGTATGGATAATTATTTGGCTTTTCGAAAAGCACTAAAAACCCATCTGTTCCCCCAGTAGTCCCTTGCCCTTTCGTATGATATTGTGCCACCCAATGGCCCTTTTTTCTTTTGCCAAGTTGGACTTTAGTTGCAGCCGTTATCTATGCTTTTAGCGACGGGCGCAGCTATGCGCTTTATAAGACATCATAACATAACATAACATGCACAAGACAGGGATTTCCACAGATGTTTGGCACAATGGGACCTCGGAGTTGAAGAGAAGGAAGGGACTGCCTGCCAAGTCTGGGCTAAATCAGTTGGGGCGGTGCTGTTTTTCCCTGTCCTTTCTCTTCACCTAACCCACCTCCCCTCCCAGTCACTAACCTCTGTGTCTCGCGCACTGGGCCGCTGCTGAATATTTGATGAGTGATCCGATCTTGTAGCCCCCTACCAGTCATTTCATCCAGTATTCTCCCGCCCTAGCAGCAGCATCCTCTCTCCCCTGCCTACTGGCCCCTCATTAAATATTCAAGAGCCCGACATTACCCACAGGATGCGGCCGGGGCAGCTGAATGCCTAATGGGCACCTGATGAGGAGATAACCGAAGCCTGGGAGGTCTCCTCACAGCCTCACTTTTCCTCGGGATACATTGAGATGGAGTATTTACGGATGCAAATGGATTTACACTAAACATTTTATGCCTCTCAAATATATAATAACAAATGTGCTAGGAAATGCCAGTTTTCTCTCCAGATTTAGATTACCACTAACTCCACCCATCCATACAGGAGTGCTACTGAAAGGGGTTCTTATGGCACTGGTAGAGTATAATGGGTTAAGCTTCTCTGAGCCCCTTTAATGTTTGCCCTACAATGTATGTTTATTTCCGCGGAATGGTCGGCAGGCCCTCGGCTGTTTTACTCATAAGGTTTACTATCCATAATCAGTGCGCATTCCTCGTTCTATGCACTGCGAAAAGCTGAGGTAAAAGCTTAGGGAGCACCGGAAACCATGGCTCAAATTAAGCACTGCTTAGGGGGAAGAATCAAAGGGAACAGCAATGGGAAGTGCAACATGTGTCACGTGCAGTGGCACAGCAAGGGTGCCACAGGCCCGAGAGCTAAGGCATTATTTCACACAGAACTCTACGGAATCTACTTCTAGTCTTCGAAAGAGTCAGTTTATAGATCATGAACGGAACCCCAAAACTCAACAGGAGGAGATGGAAAATGATGGCCTCCAAGCCAAGAAGTACCTGTGAGCTCAGCTACTGCAGCAGCGCGGCGCCTCATTAACCTCATCATCCTTCCAGGCCTGCATTCTTCACGGAGAGCTGTGCCCCGGCCCCCGGAGCCGGACTGGCAGCTCCTCTGACTATAAGAGATTTGGGGGGTGGGGGGGAGTAGTCCCGGGCGGAAGTGCGTGGGTCTCTTACCTCACTCAGAGGTCCGACTCCGATCCAGTGGAGAGCGAAATCAGAAGTTGCATATGGCGCGCAAGGCCCCCGCCTGGCGCAGAACGTGACGTGAACGTGAAGGCGCTTCCCAATGCGCTTTCGAGCCGTTCAAGGGGAATTTCCCAAACTCCTGTTTTTGCCGCCCTCCCCCTTTTGCCGCCCTAGGCGGCCGCCTAGTTCTGCCTAATGGTAGAAACAGCCCTGGAAATCAAAACATTCCAATAGGGTTTGATCTTCGTTTATGAAGGTTGACTCCAGGGGGTATCGTGGATACTTTATGACATCGAGTCAGACTCTCTGACCCAAGAAGAGACTATCTTGCAGGAAAATGGGGTCAATACACTCTGACAATCAGATCCAATCGAGATGTAGGCCCACAAGAACGAAGTGTACACGAGGGACCTAGGGCCTTCACAAATTATGCCCATCATCTCTGGAGCCGACTAGTGCCCAGGTCAACCACTGATGAGCCTCAGCAAATTCAGGCAGGATCCGGAGACACTTATGTGTGGCTCCTAGACAGTTAATCAAATGCCAGAGCCAAAAAGATGTGGAGGCTTGTAGCACAAAGGATGAAGCAATTAAGGTAATACTAAGCAATGGTACAGGGGACAATAGTGACCAGTGAGAGTTCCCACTTCAGTGGACGCTTGCCTGAATGGGATACTTCTTATGTGGTAGCCCTCCTTTGACTTTGGAGTGGGGTGGGATGAGATTCTGGGTCCTCTAAGAACAAGCAGGCAGCAGGGCAGCCTGCAGAGTTCAGGCTTTACCAGGCGGGGATGCTCCTGTCGTTGTGTTCTGCAACAGCAGGCCCAACATGCACTCTCAGCTAGTGGCAAGATTATTGGTTTCATTGATCATTAATCACTGGCATCCTTTGCTGGTCTAGCTCAGAAGTTCAATATGGTCCAAACAGCCACATTAACCAGTAGGCTTTGCCAGGGATAGTTTGGAGCACACAGATATACAGGAGGACCTGTCTTGTGCACCCCGCTCGGTACTAGCAGAAGGTTAGTTTTTCATCAGAGCATTTTCAGAGGTTCTGCACGAGACATTCGAGGCCATCAGGTCAGACAGATGATCTTGCTCCGTTTTATTGGCTGTGCTTTGCATCCATGTTGATTTACTTCTGCTGTTTTATTAGGAAATCTGAGACATTGTTATCTAACTTTTCTGATGACTTTTGGGGAGAGTGTATTAGTGTAGTGTTTACTCTTTAAACCTTATCACTTATTCAAGCACCTAGCAAGAATGAACGCAATTGACAGTGCTAGTATGAAGGATTATTTGTAGAATTGATTTTATTGTCTGACACATTGAAAGTGTATTGAAGGCAACCCTGATGATTTCTGTTGTAGCACCTTAAAAAGGACAAACAGTGGCCTCAATGCTGAATTTTCTTCAAGCAAGGAGGATAAGAAAAAACAGTGAAGGGCAGATCAATAAAGAAATACAACACTAAGGTACAAATGACGTGTTGTTTTCAGACCAGTGCAATGAAAATGAGTACAGGAACTACTTTAAGGAGGTTCCAGCCCCACCTATTGAGGCTAAAGGCAATGCTAACAACTGATTGACTATTTTGGTAAAAGGAACAATTGATGAACGGAATGCCGTTAGGGGAGAGGATGTGGTCTCACGGCTAGATTGCCGACTTTGGTGCTGGAAACCAAGGTTCGAGCCTCGGGGTCGCGTCCACATCCTGTGATTCTGGGCAAATCACTTAATCTCCCCGTGCCTACCAAAAAAATGAATGTGTCCTTGTGTAACGTAACCGGTGCTCATGTAAAGCGTTCCAATACCTTCAGGTCGAGTTTGTGCTATATAAATCTGCATTAAAAAAAAAAAAATGCCGAACAATGCAAACATTTACCCCCAGTAAAAAAAAGACCTGGGTTTAATCCATCGTTCTTTTGTTCACCACCCCACCCCAGTTTGGACCCAGCCATATACAAATCAGTCTTGACCCTGTTCCTCATGGGAACAGTCAACCTGAACTGCCAAGCAAGGTCCTCCCTGGACCGGAAACAAACATCCTGGGGCCGGTTTGGGGGCATCAGCCAGGCTAGCTTGGATCCAGTGGCGCAGTAAGCACAGGATCCACGTCCGGGCATACCCTTCCCAATTAGGGCGACAAAAGCAAAAGGAACAATTGATGGACAAACTGCTGAACAATGCAAACATTCACCCCCAGTAAAAAAAAGACCTGGGTTTAATCCATCGTTCTTTTGTTCACCACCCCACCCCACCCCAGTTTGGACCCAGCCATATACAAATCAGTCTTGACCCTGTTCCTCATGGGAACAGTCAACCCGAACTGCCAAGCAAGGTCCTCCCTGGACCGGAAACAAGTATCCTGGGACCGGTTTCGGGGTATCAGCCAGGCTAGCTTGGATCCAGTGGCTCAGTGAGCACAGGACCCACGTCTGGGCATACCCTTCCCAATTAGGGCGACAAAAGCAAAAGGAACAATTGATGGACAAAATGCTGAACAATGCAAACATTCACCCCCAGTCACAAAGACCTGGGTTTCATCCATTGTTCTTTTGCTCACCATTCACAGATTGTCCACACTCGGTTGTTAACTTCTGAGGGAATGTAATTTTGTATGGGAGTAGTGACTAACCTACATAGATTCATGCTGAAATATTTCAGCTTACATAGTGTTCGTTTTTGGCGGCTTTCTCTAAGATCGGTGAATGGTTAAGAGATCTTCCCCACTGCCGGTGAGATGGTTGTATTTTTGTGTAAATTTTATACGGACGCTCAATTATGTTATTGGAAGCCAATCCTTAAGAAATTTCCTTCAGGCAATGTAGAACTGCTGTGTTATTTTTTAAAGCACATACAATGAATTGATGTTTGCTTTGCAGTACTTTAGTTTATGCAGCAATCACTAATAATAAAAGACTTCAATATTTGTCTGAATGAGGATATTTGTTATATTTTTAGTATTGTTTATATTTCGCTATCTAGGATATAATGAATGAATTGGATGGTCATGTTTTATTATCTGAGCTGCTTAGTTCTAGTTTGTAACCCCTCACATATATGCTGCTATAAAGTGCATTCCATCACACCCATCTAATGCAGGGAAGTTGTTAGGGATGAACACTCAGGTATAACATCTGCTGAAAATATTTTCTGAGTATTAAAGAGTAGGGTTTTAAAGTCCCAGAAGAGTAATGTTGCAGGTGTGACTTTTAGTTCTCCTTCCCTGCTGCACTGTCCCTATTCTCGTCCCCGGCCACAGCCATTGTGGGCCTTTAAGCTTATAAGCGACACATAATCGGCGCTGCTAAGAGGCGGGCTTCAGAAAGGCAAGCTACTCCTGAGGAATCTGAAGCTGAGTCCTGATAGGCTTAATCTTAGCATTAAGGAAAGGTGCAGCACTCAGCTCAACTTTTTAAAGTTTTATAAGCACTATGCACGGCTGGAAGCTGACTCAAAGCAATCTACCCGGGAGAGGGAGGGGGATTCTACATAGGATGCATCTGGCACAATAGTGGCCTCTGAGGGTGTTGTGTAGTCTGAATGTGCTTTCTGTAAATCTCCCAGTGAGTTCGTTGATAGGAGATGGGAGCTGATCTTTGGCATTTGAACAGACACCAATTGTGAGCCCCATAATCATTGGCTAAGTTCAAAATGTGGGTCTTCGGTCCTTTATAGAACTAAAGAACGTCGCCACATGGTCCAAGCTATGCAGGGAGGGTGCTCCAGAGGAAGGAGTTCTGTTCATGAAGGGATCTGAATCTTTTGATTGTTGTTGGTTGGATGGTAAATCTGTTTTGAGTAGCCGGCATCAGCCGCCTGGTAGTCTTATTGCTTGGTACAGCTGAAAGGCAAACAGACTGGTGCTCAATTTGTGGACATTTTCTCTCTTGTGTGAAGAAAGGGTGATATACCTGTACTCCAGAAGGCCCGTTTTGACTACCCAGACAGTTGCTTGAGTAAAAGAGAGGAAGATGAAGTAAGTGATGTGCTGACACAGTTATTCTTCTGTCAAGATGGAACATGTATGTAGGTATTTTCTCTGCACATGTACCTCTACACATGTACCTTTTCCAGAGAATTCTATGCATAATGGCAAATGTGTGATCATTTTTGTCTTCACAAGTTAACATAAATTGTCACAAAAGTTCAGATTTTCATGCAAACGTAGGAAAACCGTAAATCTTATTAACTCCACGGATTTGCAAAGTTCTCCATAAATCTGGAAGAAAACTGGCATCTTGGCCCACCCCATAGAAATCGAGGCATCAGTGTTTGGACTGGCAATGAAATCCTTCCCTTTGTAGGTAGGTGTATGCTAGTGCTTAGTGAAAAGTTATCAGCGGATTTAAGGTTCGTAAACGTAAAGGAGTGATCTCTCTGTGACGTGTGGTTTATGAACGAATACTTTTCAAGCCTTCTCTTGTCTACCAGGTCTCTGCAACCACTGAATTGACAAAAAGAAGTATTGTGATTTTAAAGCCAGAACGGCCACACTTTCTTCTGAGATATTGCATCAGAAATAAAAGGAGGCTTATTTCCCCTCTCTGTCTGCAAGCCGTCTGCAACCTCAATTATTGCGGGCTCTTAATTCTGACTCCCATGAAGTGCTCGGCTCCCAGGCAAGGATAGCAATTTGCTTTCCCACATCAAAGGGGAATGCCACATGGAAAGAAGTCCGCATCTGCCTCATCAATGCGCATTATCTGGCATCCTAAACGATTGAAATATGCAAATTATTGTTTGAACGTCTAGTATGCGCCTGTGAGGGGGTTCCTATAAAGAACATGTCTGCATGGCATTACCATGTATCTGGATTGTTATTTTGGCTTCAGACGAAAATGACATCCAAGGACCGGTGATGTTCAGTGACACGCACTGTAAGGTTCATTAATCTAGTTCAGCATGTAATACGTTTCTTAGGGATGAAATCACAAACAAATGTGCAAAAGAAGTAAGTGTACCATTGTGCAATTTCATTGTAAAAACTGTGGGAATATCACAAAATGATACGGGTCAGCCCAGAGAAAGAATCTAGAGATGTGGACCCTGGTCAACAACAAGCACTGGCAAAGCCAATAGTTCTAGCACTGACTGGCGGCCCATTGGATGTGTTAATGCTTGCTTTGTCATGGTTCTTGTTGGAGGAACTGCAGGGCTCTTGCCGCTATCAAACAATAACATTCATGAAATGGCATTTTTTGTTGGTCCCACATTGCTATAGTGGTCCCTGGCAACTACTATGAGCGCAAATGTGCTACTTGATTTTATTCCTGGCAAACTTTAGCAGATCACAGCTTTGTGATTAGCTGGCTTTTGGTTACACTTCGTGAGCATGTTTGAGGAGGTTGAGCTTTGGGTATAGTCATTTCCATGTGTATTCTTTTAAGGCTTATGCTTCGTAATGTTTTGCAATAGTAAGAACATAACTATTTGATACACTGCATACTGCAGACTTACAAAAACATGTCTTGGCAACCTACGCAAAGTTCTACAGAAAATCGTGACTTTTGTGAAAAACTATGTTGCATATTTCCTTATTTAATATAAAAAAAATGGTTCTGCAAAATGTACACTTGGCAAAAAACTGTTAGGCCTCGCTTATGAAGCCCTCTTTAACAGCAGCTACCGGCTCCAACAGAATTACAAGGTCTACAGGAACTCCATGGACGGGAATTTTCACCCTGAGATTCAAGCAACTGAGACAACATCTGTGGGCAAAACTCCATTGGAGAATGAGAAATTATTGGGCAAATCAGACCCAGAATTGCAGGATTACCCAGTAATTCCCCATTGCTCAGGGGAACATCAGGGTTCCACCTGTAATCCCTGTTGACTTTGCCCCCCAAGATACTGTTACCACTGTGTTTGCTACCTAAAGTGGACGGGCAGTCACTCGGGAAAAAAGTCACTGGACCTCGGTAATGAGGCCCTTCGTGTTTAATATCAGTGCAAAGCAGTTGTAAATATAAAAGGTTTGCAAATGGTAATGGAGAAATTCTGTAAACATTTGCCATTGTGCACAGAAAGGCTTAGAAACAACTAACCTTGCAGAGAAAATGTTTACACGCATTTTACAGCATGACTGGTTTTGATTGAAGTAGAAATTATCTTACTACGTAGTGAATATTGTCTTGCGGTGTGGAAAAAAAATCTTTATTTGGACCAAGGCGAAGGTTAACTCGAAAACGCGCTCCTTCCTAAAGAGAGCTGATTGGGAACTTCGCAAAACTTTGCAGGCAAAAATAAAGGCATGTACCTATTTTCCCGCACAGAAGTGTACATTCCAAAAATAGGTCAAGGAACAAAACATTGTTATTAAAAATATACAAAATGTGATCTCTTGTGTTTCTTTTGAAATTGTGAGCCTATCTATGATTTATTTTATTTCATTTTGTTACAAACGTTCAGACAGTTGCACCATTGCGTCAGAAATTTAAAACTGAAAAATGCAGATGTTGAAGTATCCTTAATACACTGGTAAATAAGGCTCCCAAGCCTTGAATTAGTGAGTAGCACATCATGCGAGGGATGTTTAGTAGGACATCGCAGTAGGAAATAATATAAGATTGGATTGCTTTGAGTTCATGCAGCAAAGAGCGAACCCTTTCATAATCTGTTCTGTCGTCACTAGTGCCTGCATCCTCAGCTTCATCGCCACTCCTGTCATTTTCTTTATCTGATATCAGGTGGGCAAATTGTGTTTAAGGGAAAGTTTTAGCACAGTAATGGAAAGTCTCCAGGGCGGAGTGACAGCTCCTTTATCATTCGGACCAGTAAATTAGAAGAGGATGACCTGTCTGACAAGCGGGAACAGGGTGGCAAGTATACGGTGAGTATGCAGCAAGAAAAGGCAAATTATGCAGAATAATGTGGCACATTTTGTGACAGTATCACTTCATTGTTTTGTCATGTTTTCACTTGTGAACACTGTCTTGGCATTGGTTGCACCTCATTAGTACCAGTTTGGCACCTAAATATAGCAATAAGCAGCAGAAAAGTGACCAGCCAAACTTTGCAAAGCTCCTTTCACTGCATGGCAACGTGTGTTGCTGCATTTTTATTAACGTTTAAACCATTTGAGCTAGAAACTATTTTTTTGTTAAAATCTGCCAATTATGCAGCAGATGATGGATTATGTGGCAAATGTGGCAAATTTATATTTATGTGAAAAATGCAACGCCTGCACAATCACAAAATTCCAGTGGCCCTGGTTATGAGTCTTCCTCAATGCAGAGATCATACAAGGGTTGATTAGCCTAAGAATGTCTTTCTTGGTTGTTCAGTTCGACCAATTTGATGGATTAACTCTGATGATAGCATCACATGAATTTGGTTAATGCCTTCTGGACCAGATAATAAAACAATGAGTTCCTATTTTGGATGTAAAGAATTGGGCATGTGTCCATCAACTCGAGCCTTGCAAGACGTCATTCACTGTCTTTGATAAGACAGATGGAGCATGATTCAGAGAGGATAGCCTGTTTACATTTCTATCGATGTGTGCATTAATGTCACTATTAAAGTATTCTAATGTGACTTTAAGGACTTTTCCAAATACATCACATTAACTGTCAGTCGTCTACTCTTTTCCAACAATGCCTATTAGTATCTCTTTTTTCTTTTTTTTGTTAGTAGCAATGGGTAGGTTTTAGTACATGAAACAAATTAAATTTAAAAGAATGTCAATAACATGGAACAATTAATTAACTCTAATGACTTTTAGTAACAACCATTATGACTTATGCACTCGAGAATATAAACGCATATATTATAGCAGAAAGATGTCCTGCTAAGTTACAAGTACATTTGATTGCCATTTATACATTAGCAAACCTGAATTGATTGAATTGTGCCCATACACTGATGCATCTCTTAGTTTGGCACATTAAATGCATCTACTCTTCAAATATTTCTCTATTTTTTACTCTAGGGAGACTCCACAGTAAAGTGAGGAGATCTCTGCATGGTATACTATAGGAAAAAATAAAAGAAAGGCATTTAACTTGAAAAATAAATATTAAAAACATTTTTATGTTAGATATTAATGTACATTAAATGTATCTATTTACTTTAAGTGTAGAATACAATGAACACTCATTAACAGAGTCAATTGGTCTGGCATTTGCCACCAGCCTTTTGGCAATTCTTGTTTTGTTTTGTCATGGTTTTTTGCAAAACTTTATTGTTCAGAAAGCAGCCTTGCCCTCATTAAATATAAATTAAGAACAACGTTGGCAAAGGCAAAAGTGTTTTTCTGATCCGAAATAGTACACATTATCATGGATATGTCCTTGTGAAAGGAAGCATGCCATAACTCAAAGTGAAGTAAGTCTACAGCTGAAGTGGGCTAACATTGCCTCTTGATGCATGCTGGAGTGGATAGAAGAAAAATGTGAATGACACAATCTCAGACTAATGGATAAAGTCTGGCCAAAAAATTAATATAAGTAAACATGTTACACATACTTTTTTTTTTTTTTTGTCCTCATCTCACCAATAAGCTTATACGGGTCTTATGAAGCCGATATTTCAGTCTGTGGGCCCTCCGGCTTACCGCACTAGCTTAGGTCGCCTGACCAGTCCTGCTCGTTTTGGGACTTGGTGTAATCATAGGACAAACTATATTAATCTCAAATTACGTCCCCATCTCGTAAGAGGTAGCCAGATGTTTATCGAGCTATCCCCTTCTCCTTCATGATCCAAGCGAGCCATAGCAAATGCGGCTTTAAGCCATTCTTCACTTTTTGGGGAAGGGAGTCTTTCCACCTTTTACATATCTCTCGCCGTGCGAGTATAATCATATATAGAAGTAGCCCGCGCTGGATCTGCGGTGCAGTCTGACAGAATAGTCCATCATCCCCAAAGAGGACTAGTGACAAATTTACATCAATGTTAGCTTTGAAAATGTCTTGTAAAATGTCACCGATCCCCTTCCAAAAATTCTTTAATTCAGGACACTCAAAGAAGATATGAAGGTCATTAGCAGTTGGCAACAAACATCTAGGGCATTTTGGTGCTGGGGACGGAGCAAACTTAGCTATCTTGGCTGGGGTATAATAAGGCCTATGTATAACAAAGAAGTGGTTCTTCTTTAAGCTTGCAGGTTTAATAAATTTATATAGTACTTTCAGTGATGGCTCAAACAGGGCGTCTATACATGGTTCAAGAGGGGTTTGATTCCAAACTAGGGTAGGGGATGGGATCTCCCTGATCTTCCGCGTCTAACAAATAATTATACCACACTGATATCTCCTTCTTTATTGGGTGCGTGGAGTGGCACAAACTCTCTATATCCCAATTCCCTCTTGTTTCGCCTTTTTCTGCATCAAACCAGGATACCAGTTGTAAATATTTAAATCTGGAGAACCCTGTACCAATCCTAGCCCTCAATAGTTCCCATGAATGTGTCCCCCCTGGATCCAGCAGGTCAGACCAGATGTTTATGCCCGCACTCTTAATGGGTACCGCGAGGCTATCTCTAAGACAACAGGGAGTTCCAGGGGAGCCCCAAATAGGTGCTAGATCGGAATAGTATCCTATCCCCCATCTAATTCTGACTTTGTACCATATTTCCAAAGCTGCCTTGAGGACCTTCAGACGTACTCTCTTGAAGTATTTTGGGGCCCCGAACTTATATAAAAACGCCTCACCTCCTCCTCCTCCCTCCATTCTTACCATTTCTCCCAACAGCATTCCCCACGCCGACTCATCCGGTTTCCCTAGCAGCATCCGAACTTCCTTAAATTGAAATGCTGCTGCGTACCAGTTTATATCAGGAAGAGCCAGCCCCCCTTTTTTTAATCTACGTCTCAATTTCTTCCATGACATCCTCACACCCTTGTCTCCCCAGATGAAACTCCCGATCTTACTCTGCACCTTACTGATGCACTTATATGGGAAGACCAAGGGTATTGTGGAGAACAAATACGAAAGCTTGGGAAGAATAACCATCTTTACTAAATTAACTTTCCCGTAAATAGTTAAGGGAGGTTCCTCCATCTAGCAAAGAGGCGGTCTATTTCTTTGGTAATTCTGTTCAGATTAATCTGGGGAATTTTTTCCAAATCTTTAACAATGATGATACCTAAGTATCTTAACTCGTTGCTAGTTGTGCCTTTCCATTGATCTAAATTCCAGCACATCACCTCAGTCTTTGATGTATTTACTAGATAACCTGACAGGGTCCCAAACCTCTCCAAAAGCTCCTCCACCCGAGGGAATAACCACCTCAGGATCGTTGGTGTACAGTATTAAGTCATCAGCATACAACGCTAACTTACAGCTATAATGCTGAGACTTAAAGGGATAGATCGAATCGTCTAATCTAATAGCTTGAGCTAACGGTTCAATATAAATGTTAAACAGGAGAGGCGAAATCAGGCAACCCTGCCGGGTCCCCCTCTGGATGTTAAAACTAGGGGTCAGGAGACCGTTCAACAGAATCTGAGCAGAGGCTCCCTGATAACAGTGTCTCAGGGTTTGAGTAAAAATCGGGCCGAATCCCATTACGTCTAGTACTTCCCAAAGGTACACCCAGCAAACCCTATCAAAGGCCTTGGCCGCATCCAAGGCAACTATGGCCAAAGGATCAGATCTTTCAATGGCCAAGTCGATATTTCCTATTAATAATTGAGTCTGTCTCTGGATGTATCTTCCAGGGACAAAGCCCTTCTGATCAATATGGATCAAGCCTGGAATCAATTTCGCCAATCTCCCCGCTAAACGCCCATAAAGATCTTGTAATCGGCGTTCAGCAGGGAGATTGGACGATATGAATCGGCCTTTAACGGATCCTTGCCTGGTTTTAGAATCAGGACAATTGTAGCCTCCTTCCAAGACTCCGGGACTTTACCTGTGGGGCAGTACACTGAATTAAAGATGGTACCTAGTACCGGGGACAACTCCTCTACTAACAGTTTGTACACTTCATTCGGAAGCGAGTCCATACCTGCAGCCTTTTTATTCCTACATTTTTTGATTTGCTCAGTTATCTCCTCTACTGTAATGGGGGCCTCTAAATTTTTACGACTCTCCTCTGACAGAGAAGGCAAAGATTTAGTCCTCAACCATGTTTGTATAATATTTGGAGATGGAGCTAAATCCTCTTTATAGAGATCCGAAAGAGAGACAGCAAACAAGTTTGCATGTCTTCAAAGCTCCTCGATTTCTCCCCTTTGCTGTTAACTATCAGTTCGGTAATATTATTCTTAGATCGATTAGTTCTTGCTTTCCAGGCCAGTAGGGCACCTGCTTTCTCCCCATATTCAAAATTTTGCATATTCTTGGTATGCCATTGTGCCCTGCATTTTATATCTAATTTCCCCCTGTAATCCTGTCTTGCATCTTCTAGGTCACTCATAACTTTTCGCAAATGCCCTTGGTCCCCGTGACTTAATCTGTTCCTCTCACTCTCTAACTTGGCTATTTTTTCCTCAATTAGTTTTAGGGCCCTAGCCTCAGCTCTATTCTTAGAACATATAAGACCATGGAACCTCCCTCTCAAATTTGCCTTATAGGCATCCCAAATAAAATCCATTGTTGTGGAGCCCATATTCAAAGAGAAAAATTCTAACGTGGACTGCTTTACGGCCTGAATAATTTCGGGATTCTGAAGCATTGCCCTATTGAGCGTCCATCTTGTCTGCATCGAGCGCCCTTTACTTTGAAGTGAAAACTGCACTGGGGCATGATCTGAAAGTCGGTCTGTTTTTTCGGGAGTGCCCTGGATAAAATGCTACTCTGCATCGCAGCAAACTATCCACAGTAGGGGTGTAGCAATCTTGATTAAACATGGAGCCCCCTGTTCTATAAAAAATTCGCAGTCGGATCACACTGGGAGGTGGTTGGTCGTACAATTGGCTTTGGAAAACTCAGATTTAGTCTGTGCTTCGTTTTATGGCCCGAATGTAGATGATCCAACATACATCTGCAAGTTGCAATCAAAACTGATAATGGAAACCCCTCCTATTATAATAGGTGGAGACTTCAATGTTCTCTTGGACCCTTCAAAAGATAGGTCCAACGTGAGTTATCATGTTGGGGCCCCTAGGGTACGTCGTGCACTGGTAAACATGTTACACGACTTGGACTTAGTGGATGCGTGGAGGGCAAAGAAGGGAGATCTACAGGGATATACGTATTACAGCAAAAAGCACCGTCACTCCTCCAGAATCGACTATATATTGATGGATAGATCCACTCTGGGTGGCCTGGAGGGAATTTCAGTTTTGTTACACATACTTTTAGCAAATCAAAAGGTTTTGGAAAACTCATTTAAAAAGGTAATCTGTCTGGCATTGACTGACCTTTGAGCATGAAGGCAACAGAGAAGGTTAGAAAGGAAGGAAAAAAGAAAGGAAAGTCAGACAAAAAAGGAAGGAAGGAAGGCAGACAAAAAAGGAAGAAATATGGGCAAAAAATGGATGAAGAGAGGAAGGGAGGGAAGCCAAAAAGGAAGGAAGGTAGACAAAAAGGAAGAAGGAAAGAAGGGAAAAAGAACGAAGAAGAAAAGAAAACAGCAAAGACGACAAGAAAGGAAGGAAGAAAGAAAGAAGGCAAAGAGAAAGAAAGAAGGGAAAAAATAGAATGAAGGAAATAAAGAAGGAAAGAGCAGAAAAGAAAGAAGGGAAGAAGGAAAGAAAGAAAGAAGAAAAAAACAAATAAGTAAGAAAGAAAGAAACAAGGCAAATAAGAAAGAAAGAAAAAAGAAATAAAGAAGAAAAAAGAGAGAAAGAAGGAAAATAGAAATGAAGAAGACAGAATGAAAGAAAGATGACAAAACAATGAAAGAAGAAAAGAGAGAAAGCGGAAAAGAATGAACAAGGGAAATAATGAAAGAAATAAAGAAAGAAGGAAAGAAAAATGGAAAGAAGGCAAATAAGAAAGAAGGAAAGAAAAGTGAAAGAAAGAAGGCAAAAAGAAAGAAAGGAAAAAGGAAAAGAAGGAAAAAGAAAGAAAGAAGGACAAAAGTAAAGAAGGCAAGAGATAAAGATACAAAAATGGAAAGAAGAAAAGAAAAAGAAAAGAAGGCAAAAATAAAGAAAGGAAGGAAAAACAAAAACAAAGAGATAATAATGAAAGAAAGATGACAAAACGGAAACAAAGAACAAAAGAAACAAAGAAAGAACAAAGGAAAGAAGGCAAAAAATAAAGAAAGAAAAATGTAAAGAAGGTAAAGAAAGAAGGAAAAAAGAAAGAAAGAAAGACAGAAAGAAAGGAAGGAAGTAAGAAAGAAAAAAAAAAGAAAAAAGGAAAAGAAGCCAAAAAAGAAAGAATGAAGGAAAAGAGTAAAGAATGCAAGAAATAAAGATGCAAAAATGGAAAGAAAAAGAAAAAAAGGAAAAAAAGAAAATAGAAAGAAAGGAAAAAAGAAAGGAAGGAAAAAGGTGAAAGAGGAAAAGAAAATAGGAAAGTAATCAAAACAGATGGAAAGGAGGAAAAAAGAATCAAAGAAGGCAAAATAGAAAGAAAGGAGAAAGAGAAAAAAGAAAGAATGAAAGGAGAAAGAAAGACAGAATTAAGGAAAAAAAGAAAATAGTAAAGAAGGAAATAACAGGAGAGAAGGAAAGAAGAAAGAAGGCAAAAATGAAAGAAAAAAGGGAAGAAGGCAAATGAGAAAGAAAGAAGGAATGAAAAAAATAAAGAAGGCAAGACATAAAGATGCAAAAAAGGAAAGAAAAATGGAAAGAAGGAAATAAAAGGGAAGAAGGAAATAAAGAAAGACAGGAAAGAAGGAAAGAAAAAAGGAAAGAAGGTGAAAAAAAGAAAGGAAGAAGGAAATGTGTATATGTGCACCAGTGGATGGCCCAATACATTTTGTGAGACCTGGGCCTTCATGATGAAACATGGAAAGAGGTTAAGAGATCTCCCCAGACAGATTTGTGAATTGCAGCATTCCTGTCAACTGGGTGGGAAACACACTGGGGAGGGTAGAGCAAGGCTTCCTCTGTACACGTCAAAGGGTGCTCTTTTAATTCAGTGAGAGGTCACAAAGCAGGGGCCTGGGCCCACCTCAGGAAGGAGATAGGGCCGATAAGAGAATCATAAAGAGTATGCGTGGGAGCCCTGGGCTAACCTTATTAAGCACATATCAATGTGGCTGACATCCAGGTGGGAACCCTAGTCACTCCCATGGCTTGTGTTTTGGGACTATCAATTTGGAGACGCTCCTGCTGTTACAGACTGTTTTTCAAGGGGAAGAGGAAAAAGAGGATTGGACACTTCAAAGGAAGCAGAACCCCAACATAAAGACTCAGATCCTAAATCACATTGGGTGTGTGTAAATGGACTATAAGAAGGGTAATTTGAGACTTTGAAAATTGTCATTTGCCAAGCAGTTAGATGGGTTGGTTGAAGAGGGGAAGCTCTGCAAGACTTCTGCCTGTGTCCAGGACTGGGGGCCAAGGGCTGCTAGTCTCCGTGCTGGGTGAGGAGACCTCACCCAGGGAATCCAAGACAACCTGCCCTGGAGCCTGGAGCACCAGTGCCTGCCTGCTTGCCAAGAACAGTGCGCCCTGTGAGGAAAAGGAGAGAGTTGGAGGGAGCAAGGTCTAGTGGTAAGCCCTATCAAGTGGACTCCTTATGCGAGGTGTGAGGACACAGCTGCTGCATTGATGTGAGCATTGCCTATATGCAGAACAGAGTCAGCAATTCTCGTATGCCAAGAGAGGGCCACTGTGAATTTAGCTGTGTGTCATGCTGCACTGATCGGGCCATAGCCTGAGCGTAGTAACAAGGCAGTGACCCGGTATGCCAGAAGGGATCGCCTTGGAAAAAACTGCCATGTAGTATGGGTCGTAGCCTTGTGCTGCAGTGAGGTAGTGACTTTGTATGCCAGGAGGTGCCCACTTGGAGAACTTAACCATGCTGATTGGACCAGAGCCCATGAACTGTGAGTGGCGGTAACCATATATGTCAGAGGGGCTGACCAGGAACACAAAGGACTGTGACTTGTTTGCCCCGGCCAGAGAAGTGAGGACATCGTGGGAGCACTTGCGTACCATCACCCAGGCCAGGGACTCTGGACAGGATCGTCATAGCCACCCCTCATAGGGAGATGAACCAGACATTCAGCCAGCAGCAGGAGCTGCAGAGAGCCTCCGGTCACTTCAGGAGCATGACCATGAGTGAGAGAATCTACACTTTCTGTGTGCAGCTGCCTGGGCCACGTATCACTGACTCATTTGAATACGGTTGCAGACACCGCAAACGCCCGTAGACGGTGCACTCTCAGGAACTCTGAATGTTTAACATCTGCCTGTGCGGGCAAGACTGGCCTCAGGCCTGTCGTCCCCAGGGTAACTTTCTGCTAAATTAGCACAGTACTGCTGGAACCCTATTGACTATAAGTTAGAGTCGTAGTGGACACTTGAGACTCAGACTACTAGTGGGGAATACTGTGGAAGTTACTAATAGTGAATGGAGAATAATTAGTGATTGCAAATGCGAGGAGAAAGTGGGACAGGAGGCAGCCAAAGAAACACTAGAGCCCTGACCTCAGGGAAGGACTGTCTGAATGTTTGTGAATTTTGTCTTTTTCCTATGTGTTGATGGCAGTAGAAAATAAAATAATTCTCTTTATTCATAAAAGTTAGTATTTGGCTGGAAAATGGCTCATTGCTGCTGCTGCTGCATGCAGTTTGTGAGCCTGTGTTTACTCCCCTGTATCCACACCTCCCCCTCCGAGGGAGCATTGGACTGCTGCTTGGACCACACTAACCCTGACAGAGTCAAGTGCTGAAGGAGTCCTTAGTCCAGTTACTAAGAATCTATAGTAAGTCGGACCCCAGGACATAAGGAGTAAAATACCTCAATCCTCACAGTTGGGCCCAGTAACCTCTACATGCCCATTGCCCTCAAAAAGTGGTTATGACATGCACCTTGTGAAAAAGTAAAATGCAGTCACTCAAAGTGACGTTAACAAATTAACCAGAGGCTTGAATAGGCTGACAGTGCCCCATGCTGTATGCTATAGTGGGTGGAAGCAAAATGGGAATGGCACGACAACAGACCAATCGGTGAAGAGAGGTGGCTGAAAGCCCCTTTAAGTAAGTATATTATACATAATAGTTTAGTAAAATCAAAAGGTCTTGGCTAATGCCAGACCTAAAAAAAATGCTACAGCACAGCTCAATTAAGTTTGAATTAAACCTTTAATTAATGGAAATATATACAATTAAATGAAAATTATTTTTCTGAAATGTAAATTAAAAATAAAAATAAATTGCCATATAAATAAAAAAATAATTTGTATGATTAATTATTAAAAGTGATGTATAAAATTAATTGGAATTCATTTATTTATTTTTCATAAAACATATTGTTACATTATTTTTTACATTCAATATAGGTTATTAAAATACTTTATCATTAATTCTTAAATACATACTATTTTTATTTAATTTTTTTATTTTTATCTATTTTAGTGATTTTATTTAATTTACCATTATTTCCTGTGAAGTTTTAATTTAAGTCCCTCCACCGGTTATTTTCTATGGGATGGTGTTGCACTACCAGTGGTTGGCCATGTGTAGTGCATGATGTACTACTGGTTTTTTTTTTTTTGCACTTACAGTTGGAGTTTGTAGATACCAAAAAGCAGGAAACTTACTCAAAAGTGCAAACTTACTTAAAAGTGTAAGGTACCTCTGTAAATCAGGGTCAATGTTATTTACCTGTCCTGATTTTTTCCTTCCTAATATTTTTGCGCACATTTTTTAACATCTGAGGTTTTTGGGCTGATTTAATCTAATGCTGCCTTTTTGTATTACTTTCCGTTGATCTGACTGAGCTAAATTCTTGTGGATCCCTCATGATATGTTTCTTTTGTCAAGATCTCTTTAACAATGCAATGCTTAACGTGTGTATAGTGCTACTTATGAAAATGTCGTAGGTTTAATGGCACATTTTCTGTAGCCGATCTAGTCATCTTCTGTATCATATATTTTCACTTGTTGTTACAATGTTTTATTGCAGTTTCCTCAGTGTAGTGTGGTGATCACCCTTTTGATCATTTTATTTCACCATAAAGGCATTTCTTTATGGGCATAAAAGTCTAGTTTAAGACTTTCTTTGCTGTACCCTCCTATTAAGATCCAGAACAGGGTAAGAACTATAGTACCAAAATGTCATTTAATAACTTTATTTCAGCATACATGCCATAAAAGCTTTCACATCATCATTAACCAAACAGAATAAAGGTAAAAAAGACAAAAGAACATAACAGCGCCGCTCAGGGTACATTAAAAGGCTATCAAACTCATATCCTAATTACATTAATTCTACAAAGCCAAGACATTAAAAGCAAGTTCTTAAAATATCAGCAATGCTAAAAACGGAAGGCGAGCATAAAACTGCAAACTAGGGATAAGATACAAAGATATACAGTTATCAATCATTTAATAAACTTAATGTGTTCTAGACTTTTTGCACTTTCTTTCTGATACCGCACATGTGCCCTAGAAATTTGGCGACAGCTCAAGCAAACGGAGGTCTAGTGTCTGGGCTTAAATTAAATTTCGCAAGGCTACTTAACATGTTCCCAGCTGTTGGCAAATTAGTTTTAGCCAGTTTGCTCTTGAGATCACATAAGCTGGACAAGCAAGCATTACATGAGCAACATATTTGATAGCAGTGTGGCATCCATAACATAGCCAGGTTGCCAGTGAGTTATGGTGCCAACTACTAGTAAATGAATTAAAAAGAAGTGTACCAATCCTAAACTGGATATACAGTTTCCTGTTGTTTAGTGCCAGGATAATATCTAAAGTTTTCCAAGGAACTATCCACTTTAAAATCCATAAACTCGCTTGTGAGCCGCCCCCATGATGTTTTGCTAAGCTCAACCCAGTCCTAATACCGTGTTTTCATGAAGTCTTTTGAGGGAAAGGATGCTGGATCAGTGATGTCCCACATTCACTGCAGCCAAATATCAGACAATAGTCTCTTCACATTGCTTATCAAGCCTATTTTGTTGGACTTATCCAGGCAACTAACTTCCATTAGAGCATTAGCATAGGGGAGCAATTCTGGAGTGGACCTAATTCTCCTCCAAAATAACAATGGGCGTAACTTGGCTTAATCGGCAATGGATTTCCTGCCCATATCCAGCTTTAGAAGTTGAAGTGGTGTATTCGGGACACCAACACCAAACTCCTCATGAACGTATGCTTGGATTTGGATAGGACATCTATTTTAGCAAACCCCACTACTCGGCCCAGTAAAGGGCAGAGATTACTGCTTTTAAATCATAGATCTGTAAGGCAGCTGCAACGGATTTGCTAGTCGATGTGCGGTGTTCTTTCAAAAATGCACTGACTATTTGCTTATGCTTCAAAGACATATTGGTCACATGGGGTTTCAAAGACATACTATCATATTGTTTTATGCCCAAATAATTAAAAGTGTTAACCCTCTCAAGTAGAACCCCACCTAGAGCAGGTCTCCCCCTATAGGACTTATGGGGGTTTATCGCCATATATTTGTTTTTTGACGTATTATCTCTAGGTCTCGCCTATTGCAAAAATCATTAAATCAGTTTAAAAGCAACTGGAGCCCCCATGGGGTTTTCGACATTAACAAAGTGTTATCTGCAAATAGGAGAGTCACAACTTTTTCCTTCCCCAGCCAGGGAGCATCTGCTGGGTGGTGAGACAGAAATGGACTACATTATTCAGGTAAAGAGAGAAAAGAGTTGGCGCCAGCACACACCCATGACAGACTCCCCTGCTGACATTAATTGGGTCGGTGATCTGGCCTTGGTCGCCCCACTGCGCTCTTGCATAGTTAGCCCCGTGGAGGCGAATGACTAAAGATAAAATCTCATTGGGCATCCCCATTTCATTTAACACATGCCACAGCTTACTTCTTGGGACCAAGTCGAAAGCTGACTTCATATTAATAAAAGCAACATATAAGCTTCCCTTGCCAATAACTACTGTTTTCCAAAGTAAAAAGAGAAAACAAAACACCTGGTCGATTGTCCCAGTCTTCTGTCTAAAGCCAGCTTGATAGGATATTAAAATATCATTATTGCTTATCCACTCCTGGATCTTGGACAAAAGGGCGTGACAAAACACTTTTTGTATTGGATCAATAAGGCTGATGGGACTATAATTACAAGGTTGATTCCTATCGCCTTTCTTAGATAAAGGATTCACCCTTCAAAGACCCCAGGATTGGAGCACCCCATGCTATGCCATTTGAGAGTAGCAAAATATAGAGCGACCAATTTGTTCTCTCATGCAAAAAGAGGTCACCAGGGATGCTGTCGGGGCCTGGGGCTTTAGCTTGAATGATTGAGTGGATAGAGGTCTGGATTTTGCCCATAGTGAACAGGTCCTTATTAGCAGTCTTGGTTAATACAAGTGGAACTAATGGGAAATGGGTCCAACTGACTTCTCTGTAGAGAGTGTTAAAGTGATGGTGCTACGCAGAGACAGAAATATGGTTGTGAGGAGAAGATGCCCCCATTCAGTTGCCCTACACAACCAAGGACCAGAAACGTTTGGAGCCTTGACACTCATTTGCTTCCTTGATAAGCCGCCATCTGTTCTCATCCCACTTTGCCTTTAACAGGGCATACTTTTAGGGTTCTTACACAGGCCAAATTCTTAGATTTGATAGCCAGAGAGAGTTGGTTTCTTATCTGTCTGCACTCTCGGTTAAACCAATAATTCAGTTCCCTTTTATTTAATCTAAAATTAGGCTTGCACACAGACACAGTAAAATAAGACACGAGCTACTCAAAAAAATGGGTATGGGCATCTGGGACTGCATTCGACCTTCCTGACTCCTTGTACAGAACAGTGATCCCTGACGTGCATGCTAACAGATTCTGGTTAATAAGCTGGAGCTAATCTTCGTTTTCTGATTTTGTCCTACCATTTGCAGCCCTCATCCAAACTCAAACGTCAAAGCTTTCAAATGGAGTGCAACTTAAGACCAGTTTTTTACAGGGGATATATCTAAGCAAGGAATTGACCAAACTTCATCTGCCTCCTCCACTTCAAACACATTGTCCCTATTTAGTGGTTCAAAGGTGACATTAAAGTCACCAGCTAGGATCAAGTAGGGAATAGGATCTCTTTCATGCAAAAGCTCCTCAAGTTTTTGTAAAGTAGCTGATGGCCTGATCACCCCCCCCCCGGTTCCTCTTGCATAGACAAAATATATATGACAATGATAAAGCCTTAATGCCCCTTAAGTTGAATTCCCAGAATGTCTGGGCTATCGATAGGTAGCTGAGAAATTGTACAGCTGAGGGCTATCCTAACCTATATCAACAGACCCCCGACAGGACGCCCTGGTTTATTAGAAGTGGCAGGAAGGTAATAACTTACATAGCCAGGCCTATGAAATGGTTTGACCCTCCAGGTTTCCTGTAAAATACAAATATCAAAAGTTTCAATAAAATCATTCCAATGCGGAATGGACTTGGACTTCACCTCTGCCACATTCCAAGAGACTAATGAGGACATGGGTGAAATTTTGAGGGTAGGGGGGGGAGCTTAGGACGAAATGGGCGCTCTTTCTGCTGTAGATCTAACGGAATTATCTGTTAGATCTACAGCAGAAAGAGCACCTCGCAGTCTCACTGGGTCCAGCTTGACCAATCCACCATGGCAGTTACACCCCCCCATACAGTCCCTAATAGTACTACTTACTATCAACCAATCCTTCAAGGGGACTTCTTTCTATGAATATTACTACAGCACTTCCACTGATTTATTGTGGTCTTTTTTCTCTCTGACGCTACATTAACCTGTTTCCACCCTCAATTATCATGTCTGCTATTTGAAATCATTGATGGAAGGAGTAACAATTCTGGGCTTGACTACACATAATTCCTGAAAGAGAGAGGCTATGGGGCCTATTCACAAAGGTGAAATTAAACCTGAGTGAATATCCACATGTAAAGTTACTGTTAGACCTTGTAGTGAATTTACTACTTTTGGCTATTCACCATTTCTTAGTGTAATCTTACTACAAAGTGTAGACATACACTAAAACAAGGGGTAGAGCCAAAGTTCTGAGTGGAAAATTAAGACTAGTAACTTTTCATACGTAGGAAGGTCTCTGTCACCAGGGTGGAGAACTCCCTATGGGAAAGTATAGGACATTTAAAAAAAAAAGTTTATTCAAGTTTAAAAGATCATAAAAATATGTTTACGTTAAAATTAATGTAAATTAGTTTAATATATTTATTTTGAATCTAGAAATAAATGTTACAGCTCTATTACTTTAATTTTGAAATAAATATTTAATTTAAATATATTAAATTGTATTAAAATTATTTTTAAAGTTGTATTAAAATATTCCAGTAAAGTAAAAAAATTATATTTGTCTATTATGCAGTATAAATTACTAAAATCCATGTGAAGAATTAAATTAAATTAAAAAAATCTTCATTTATCAAATTAAGCAAGGTAATTGAAATATTTCAAATATTTTAAAATAAAATAACAATCATTTTTTTGATATATGTTTTTAACATTAGATTACATTTATATATATTTTTAAAAAGTCAATATAACTTAATTTATTTTAACACTATTTAATATAGGGTGGTATTTTAAGTATCTGCCTCCATTATTTTGTATAGGAGGGTGATGCAGTACCTGTGGTTGGCCATGTGTGGTGCTGGAATAGTAACTATAGAAATGCAGTTTTTGAATAGGAATGGGCTTACTCTCTTCTGGGTGAGTGTTTGTTCCTTTCTAAACCTCTCCTTAGCCCTCCCTTAACTCTTCCTTAACCATCCCTAAATCACTCCCATTTTATAGTACGCATTCCCTATTTTTCAGCTACTCTTCACTG
The DNA here is from genome assembly GCA_963921515.1 of Calotriton arnoldi. Classification (NCBI taxonomy): domain Eukaryota; kingdom Metazoa; phylum Chordata; class Amphibia; order Caudata; family Salamandridae; genus Calotriton; species Calotriton arnoldi. The sequence continues at coordinate 435,066 of CAWUFW010006935.1, forward strand.
TCCCTCCCACATTTACTCCAAAACCATTCCCGTATGTGTGCTGAGATCTCCATAATCGGGGCAGAGATCTACCTATAGAAAAGTCAGCACAGGCGGAGGTGTAGTCCTGTGCATGTAGGTTTGTGAATAGCATTTTATGGCTCCTCAGTCGTACTTTTATACTACCGATGAACCTACTACAAACTGCAGTTTGCGACTAGACCCTTTCAAGAAGTGACTTGAGACTGCACAGCTATAGCTCCTCATTTAGTACACGGAGTCGCAACAAGAAGTGGGATAGTTCGCAAAACTATAGACATAACAGAATGAATATAAGGATGTTAATTCTTAGTACTGGCTCCAATCTCAGCAATTAACACAACGAGGTGTAATACTATTCGTATTCCTGGGCTATGCACGCGAGGGGCGAGAGCCGCTGAGAACCGCACACAATGTGTTTGATGGAAATGCAGGTACTAGCCAGGTTCCCTGCCTGCAAATAACATTTTGAACAAAATGAATGTGTGGCAATAGTAGTAACAGGAAGCGCTGGTCAAAAATAGAAGGAAACGCGAAAATAAATTAAATACTTGGAAAGAGCTTAAACAGAATGACGCAGTAGCCAAATCCAAAATATTACTGAAAACAGAATTCCAGATGGAAAAGCGTGTGAAGGTCCTGTCACGCTCAATAATGAAGAGGGGTCAGATGTGTGCTAGACTGTGCCAGAGGCAGAACTACCGAAAGGACACCTGGAGTGGATTTACAAAATATGAACAATTTGAAAATTACTTGTAGTTAGCATAGAAGACCTGCCAAACTGAGTGATAATAAGAACTACATATGTAAAGCAGTGGCAAATTAGTTAAGGGGAAGTCTAACTGAGTTTAGACATCAGCTGAGAATTGTTTAACTGCACAAATAGAACGCGAGAGAACTAGTTGTAAAAGCAATATCTTACAAACGTACATGATTAATGGAGCAGCCTTTAGGTTTTGACCATACCATATATACTTCCCCATGGTCTCATATATTTGTGCAATGTAACATCATTAACGTAAAGTGATGCCCTTGACTGAAGGTGCATTTACTGTATAATTTAGACATTTATATGAGTGTGCATATTAATGTTTTCCTTACAGTGTCACTGAATTGCAGTTCTCATATATATCTGCATTTGTGTGGTTTGAGCAATATGGCAAATTTTTGTTTAATCATGTATTCATTTAAATAGTAATCTGCATGTACATGTATCCATAACCATACATTTCTGTTTTTTATAACACTTTTTATTGCAGAAAATAAACATAGCAGTGTAGTGACAATTCAGGACATGACTTAACAGTCTGATCTTGGGCAAATCAAGATAACAAATACGTTCACCATATGTCTTAGCCTCCTCCAACTGCCTATAGGCTTCTTCCTCTAATTGGACCCCCCAAGAGCATCTCATAGGCCCCTCCTGCTCCACCAGCGCACAGATCATCCCTCGGTATGCATTCCACTTCCTCCAAACCTTAGTCCACTTATTGGGACAGCCTCGACTCTCGTAGACTGCCCTCTCTGCTAGCATGTACCAGTCCATGTCAATTGTCCACTCATTTATTGTGGGGCTCAATGCGGCCCTCCATAGTTTGGCGATGTTTCTTTTGGCAACCGTGAATCCTAGTGTCACCCAGAGGTGTTGTTTACTGTTTAGATCTGTCTCTTCCCATATATTCAAGAGACACCATTTTGGTGACTTGGATACAGTATTGCATATGTTCCGAATACAGGACATCATCTTTTCCCAGTAGTTCTGCAGCGCTGGGCAACCCCACAGCATGTGGAAAATGGAACCCTCCTGCTCGCATCCCCTAAGGCTTAGCGCCGATTCAGACCTCCCCATTTTGACTAGTGTGGTGCAGGCGGAGTATGTTGTGTGGAGAATTTTGAGCTGTATTAATTTAAAGCAGGATCTAATGGCCACCTCTCTAGGGGAGGCCAATGCCTCTTGCCATTGCTCATCGTCCAGGTGTTCCAGGTCTCTCTCTCAGTGTTCTCAAAGTGTGGACAAAAATTCTGGGGAGTTATTAAGGATTTTATATAATCATCGAGCAATCTATCCTATAGGGCTGAAGATTCTCTGAGTTCCTCCCCTTTTGGTAATGCTCTCTTCAGCGCGTGACTGACCTGGAGATATCGGAAAGCTTCAGAGTGCGCCAGTTGGTAGTCCCATTGCAGGTCGGCAAAGGGAAGCACATCACCCCCACCCACAGATCCCCCACCCTTGAGATACCAATCCAGTCCCATTTGTCGAAGCCCTGCTGTTTTGCTAAGAGTCCCAGTTTCACAGAATCCCACAACGGGGTCGCTCGTGTGACTTTATTCCACCAACCTAATGCTGCCGATGCCTCCTGCCAGACTTGTAATGTGACCGAAGTAGGGCAGGGGAGCGAACAGCTCTTAACCCCTCCATACAACGCCCTGTGAGTGTGATAGCCCCCTGGTTGCATGTTTCGGTGATCCATTCGGTATGCCGGTTCGTCGGGGGGCAAGTGAACCCAGTTATTGAAAACAGTGAGTTGGCCTGCCAAGTAGTTTTTCTGAATTGCTGGCAGTACTATCCAACCATCATAAAAGCTTCTAGTCAATTTTGGGAGAGAAATCCTGGGGGGACCCCTCTCCCAGAGAAGCAAGCGAACTGTGGCTTCCACCGACCGAAAAATACATGGTCGGCACCAGATATGGGGTGTTCTGAAGGACATAAAGGAAGCGGCGTCGGGCCATCATCTTGAAAAGAGACGCCCTTCCCAAAAGGGATAGTGGTAGGGTTCCCCAGTGCTGAGTGTTGCTTCTCAGGCACTTCAATGGGGAATCCAAATTTCGGTCATAGAAGATTTTGGGGTCCTTAGTTATGTAGAGCCCAAGATAACGGAAACCCTCCGAAACCACCCTTACTGCGCAACCCCTGGGAGATGCAGGCTGTCCCCCCAGAGTATATATATATTAGCGATTTCTCCCAGTTGATAGTGTAGAAATACTTACGATACAGGTTGAATATGTGCAGAAGTCTGTGGAGCGTAGCGCTCGGGTTCGCAATATGAAATGAAATGAAAAATGGTATTTATAAAGTGCACGGCTACTCCACAGAGTGTCCCGGTGCTACAGGACCAACTACGGACAGAGAAATCAGGGTTCACAGCAGTCACACTAAAGCCAAATATACAACAGGATATCGTCTGCAAAGAGGGAGATCCTATCTTCCCACTCCGTAGTCCACTGCAATCCTTTGATCAATGGATCGCCTCGTATCCATACTGCCAATGGTTCAAGTACTACCGTGAAAATCAATGGGGAGAGGGGGCAACCCTGCCTCGTGCCTCAACGCAACAGAAAAATCCTTGATGAGGCCCCATTTACTGTGACTTAGACTAGTGGTACGGATTATAGGAGTCTCACCCAAGCCAAAAACCGGGGACCAAATCCCTCTCTCTCCAAAACTGCAAACATGAATGGACTCTCCACCGTATCAAAGGCCATCGGCGCATCCAACAACACCACAGCAGAATCCTCCCTTATGGCAGTCACCCAGCCCAGCACTCCGTGCAGCACAGTGCTTCTACCTGGCATAAAGCCGGACGGATCCGGGTGAATCAGTGACCATATGACGTGAGTCAAGCGGATCGCCAGTAGTTTTGTCAGTATTTTAACTTCTGCATTTAGTAGCAAAATCAGCCTATACGAAGCACACTCCTCCTGCAGTTTCCCTTCCATGTGGATCACCACGATATTCGCTATTCTTTCATCCCTTGGCAGACACCCAATATCATGACTCGCCCGAAACATCTTTAAAAGGAGAGGTGCTCCCTTTGGGGCTGTGAGTTGGTACATTTCAATGGGAGGGCCATTAGGACCCCTGCCCTTTCCTGAGCGTAGTCCCCAAATGGCCTGAACAATCTCACTTTCCATGATTTCTTGGTCGAGGAGTTCTCTGTCCTCAAGTGTAAGGTCTGACATCTGAAAGTCAGCCAGCTTTTTCCTCGCCTCCTCAATAGTGACTGTGGAGGATGGGGCGTATGTTTTGTCTGTCTCGCACCCTGGAGTTCTCTGCCCCCTGCACTTTAAATACTCATCTTGACGTCACCTCATGTATGTCGAGCCATGCTAAAAGCTTACCCACTCTATCTTCATAGAGGCGGTGTTGTGTTACGTGATATCGGACCTTGGCTGCCTCTTCAGCCACTTCTTTGAATTCTTTCCGTTTCAGGGTCAAGCGATGTCTTACCGACTCATCAGTCTCTGAGACCAAGCGGGCCTCCAAGTCCATAATTTCCCATTCCAGTGTTTCTAACTTAGATCTTTTCTTTTTTGTGGCCCGCTACCAGTGAGATACCTTGGCCCCTAATAACAGTTTTGAATGCCTCCCATAACACCACGGCGGAGTTGACCTTTCCCTCATTCTCTGCGACATAGTGGTTTGTGGATTCCTGAAGTTTCGAACAGATACTGGGTATTTTAAGATACCAGGATCCCTCTCATGCGATTCTGGTCTGGTGGGTTGCGTCTATAGGTCACACACATGGGAGAGTGATCTGATATGCCCCGGGCAAGATGATGAGCCTCATGGAAATGGGGGAGCTGATGAGTCAATGTGAGAATATGCTCTATGTAGGACAGACTGCTGTGGGCCCCCGAGTGGAAGGTGTAGTGCCGCGCCATAGGGTTGTGGGCCCTCCACACATCAGCCAGGCCTAGCTCCAATAAAAAGAGTGCTAGAGCCAATCTAGGTTGGTCTAGTGGTCGAGCGGGCCATCGTCCAATTCATGACAGAGGGCCGCATTGCCAACTCCACCCAGTAGCAGTTGGCCCTCTGGGAGCTGAAGGAGCAATGTTCGCAACTCCGGAAGGGTCCCAGCATGGAGTCTCGTGGGTATATAAAGTGAGAGTATATTAAAAAAAGTGTCCCTCCCAATGACCCATAACCGCCACATAGCGCCCATGGGTATTGTGTGTCATGTGTTGAACTGTGAATGGGAACGAGGATTGCAAAAGGGTACCCACCCCTCTAGAGCCTCTCGTGTAGCCCGCGTGTGCCACCATCTTGTATCCCCATCTATTCAGTGTGCCATTAGTTGTGCCCCGGAGGTGTGTCTCTTGAAGCAAGACTACGTCCACAGAGTGTCATTTCAGGTATTGCAGGACCACTCCCCTCTTAATATTATCCCCTAGCCCATTAACAGTCCAGGAGTTTAAAACCTTTATGTAAACCCATGAAAACCTTTTATCTCCTCCAATCGGATGACTCCCTGTGACCACCGGACAGCCCTAAGTTCCCTTTGATCAGGCAGGGAGAGGCGGATCCCTTCAGCTGGACCATGCCCAGTATAAATATTGTCACCACTGCTTGAAACATGATCATAACATACACATAGAACACACATACCCCTAGTGGTATCTCCCCTCCCTGCCTCCCTGCATGGCGGACTTTAAACTGCCCACCCCCCCCAACTATGCAGAGTGCCTTTGAATCCAATCGTACAACATAACATGGGGAATCATGACCCCAAATCCACCATCTGCCACCACCCCCGTAATCATTCAGCATGAAAATGTCACTGTATCAACATTTCTACATCTCGTCCCCATAGCGTTACCATACTTTTATCAGAATGTTCATCCCTCAGGCCTGGGTAAGTAGGTCTATCACCCCCCAGCACCTTTCGGGTCAGCGTCCTTCTTATTGTGGACCAGCACATCCAGTCATCCGCCTCCATGTCGGGGGCCTCTAGGGCGCATCCCTCATCTGCTGTGCCTCATCTCCAAAGCCCTCTCGCAATACGCCCCACTTCTCGTTGGTCTTCTGACTGGGCCCTTGTTTAAATCTCTTTGTCCGGGATTTTTTGTCTTGGACCGGTCTCCAGCCAGCTCCACACTTCCTCTGGAGTGTCGAAGAACCATGTCTTGTCCTCGGCCACCACACGCAGCCTAGCTGTAAATAGCATTGCATATTTCAGCTCTCAGTCTCTGAAGACTCTTTTAGCTTCGAGAAAGGAATGCCGCTTTCGTTAGACATTAGGTAAAGTCTGGGAGGAAAGTAATGGCCCTGTTGTCCCGCTTGATTTGGGGGGCACTTCGCACTGTTTGAAAGATTATGTCCCGGTCCCTATAGTTAAAGATGCGAGCAATGATAGGAAGCAGAGGAGAAATAGTTGGATAGTCCTCTGGGCTGCAAGTGTTTTAATATTAGCTCCTCTACAAAAAATTCACAGATGAGCCTTTTCGTGTTCCGGGACACCAATTATTCAGCTATTATTGCGGCGTGATCGACCCCTCAGCATTCTCCATCCTCGCCTCTAGCGCAGCGACAGTGTCTTTTAGTTCCCCAACTTGGGCATGTACTGTCTTCGTGTCCTTTTAGAGCGTGGTTATGGAGTCCTCCACATCTTTCACACGAGCGCCTACTTTTCTCAGATCTGCATGCATTAGCGTTATTTCCGTTGTTATGGAGTCTATTTTGCCTTCCAGGGCCATCTTTACTCCTTGTATCTCCTCCATGATGTCCTGCAAGTTTAGGGAGTCCTGGGCCACCAAGAGCAGCCAGATCTCGGAGGTCTGCTGGGCCTCCTCTATCATTGCAGCGGCCTCGGTTCTGGGGTGTGCATATTTTTCCATTTTGGTTTGAAGGGCCGATCGGGGCACTTGTCCCCCAACATTGCTAGTGTTGTTGTTATCTATGGAGGACTTCTACTTGGTCTATCGTCTCACACTGCGCACAGCGTGGTTCGGTTTGGGTGAAGGCCGGTACTCAACACCACCTATCCGGGGGACAAGGAGCATCCGCTTGGCCTGTCAGGGTTCCTGCCTCCACCGTGTAGACCATTGGTCCTTGACAGTCAACCACCACTGCAGCGCTTCAGTTGAGAAAAACCTCAGGTCCAAAAGACTCCTGCACAGACCTGCTCCGTTACTTTAACTGGACCCAACGTGGTGGCGATGGCAACTTAACAACCGGCTCCGTTGGGCGGCAGATGCCATCCGAGTCATCCGGCTCCAAATCTTCCAGCCGGGTCTTGGTCCTAGATATAGCATGCAGTCGTAGGCTGCAATGGGTGCCCCAAAATAATGTCCACCAGTTGGGGGGGAGTGGGTGTTGCTTCAGAGACCCCTCAAGACACAATACCTCACTTCACGCCTTCAGGCTTCACCTCGCAGTTCTTCCACTGTCTGGTTGGGCCCCAATCCTCGTGGAGACTCTCGCTTGGGCAGGATCCTGGCCATCTGTAGCCTCACCCAGGCCTCTGCGCTGCCCTGTATCATCAGAGGCAGGCTCAGATCTGTCCCTTTGAAGTCACCACTTCTTTCCCATGACCCCAGCATGTCCTGGGTCAGGCTTTCTTTGGCCAACCCTCTCACTCGGCCCAGGTCCATCTCGTTGGGTGCACCTCTGTTCAGAGTCTTGGGGTCTCCAGGACGCCCGGACCTCCACCAGGTCTTGATGAGTTTCTATTCCTGGTGGCGGGGGGGTCACTGTAATGTTACGCGGGGCCCCGTCAGCTGCAGCGGAGCACCTGCGTGGCAGGAACCCTCTCCCCTCACTCAGGTTGGCTCCACAAACGGGCACACCCCAGGGGCCCAGTCATCCCACCAGACCTGAGGGGCCGGTGCCTCACACCCACTGTCATGTCTGTTGCACTGGCAGCAACGTTCTTTGTCGACGCACAGGCGCCGCGTCTCAGGGCTCACCTGCGCGCGCTCGCCTGCAGGCCTTTCTTCACTCCAGGCCAGGGACGCACCGCTCCAAATGGGCTCAGTCATCAGCAGCTCTTCAGCCCATTTTATTTCGCCAGTCGGGAGTCCTGTCGGATTCTCCAGGCCATGGACAGACCTCGCCTAGCCATCACAGCGGCAACCGGTGGATATAGGAACGGATATATCGGGGGGATTAGCTACGGATTGCCGGAGCTCTTTCAAGCTGTGGCCATGTTGCTCTGCTTTTAGCCACGACCCCCATAACCATGCATTTAAATGTGTATTGAATGCTTGCTACATTAACTTGACGAAAGGCCTTAGCATATGGATCTTAGGGGCTCATTACAATGCCGGTCGGATAAGCGTCTGACCGATATCGCAGTGGGAGTGGAACCTCCAGAATAGTAGTCAGCAGTTCCACCCCCCCCCCGTATTCCGATGCGACCGCCAGCAGGGCGATCGGAAATATGCCATTTTCAATTGCAGCTTGTGCTACAGCCCATAAATGGGCCGCTGCACAAGCTGAAATTGAAAATGGCATATTTTTAAACATCCAGGCACCATGTGGTGCATGATTGTTTTGAGGGTGCACCACATGTGCCCCCCAGACCCCATAGCAGACTTCCAGGGGGGGCGGGGGCCCTCCTAGGGGCCCCAAAGCCTGTCTGTGGCAGGCATGGATGTTTGGGGCACAAGTGCCCCCCAGGCCCAATTGCGGAGGTCTAGCGGGGATGGGGGTCCTCCTCGGGGCCACCAAAGTCCCTTTCCATCTGCCATTTCATGGCGGTTGGACTGCCATGAAAAGGCAGAGGAAAACAGGCATCGTAATCTTTACGGCGGTGCCTGAGCAGGCACCGCCCCTATTGCAGGGATTACGGTCCCACCACTACCCCGACGGACTCCTTGAGCCTGTCAGAAAAGCAGCCGTCAGTCCCTCCGCCCAATGCCTTCAACCGGCGGATCAGAATCCGGCGGTCAGACTGCTTATGTAGATGTCGGTGGGACTGCCACCGACAGCCTGTCTGTGGCGGGCCCACTGACATCGGAATAAGGCCCTTAATGTTTAAACTTCAATGTGAAAGTTTGCTTGGTTTGCAAGGTTTCCTTCTTCTTGAAGGTGCGTTCATATGATCTCATAGTATTTTTTTTAACTTGTTTTCATTCAGATTTGCACAGTTATTGCAGTACATGTGATCTCACATAATCATAAAGCATTGAGAAAAATGATAAAGGATTATCATAAATATCAGACTACCATCTCAGCCAATCACAATGGTACCAGGGCGTGCCTATGCTCCCGGTCCCGGAGTAGCATTATAAATCGCACTTCCCATGAAAATGAGTTTTGCATATAAAGTACAACAGTGAACAAAACAAAACAAAAAACATGGCAGCGACGGGTAGTCGGGTGTTAGTCCCTATAGAATCCGTGATCAGAGAGCTGGAATATGATCTCATAGTTAGTGAAAGGCATATTGTGTATGAGAGATTGTGAGGCTCTGAAGGACAACTTTTGGCAAGGACGACAGGCGCTAATAAACAAAGGGAGGACCCCAATTCATGGAGGCAGGAGGAACCCAAGGACGTTCTGATGCTCAGACCAAGAAAAGGGAGTTTCAGATGAAATATCCAAGCTTTACTGTAAAAAAGGTAGAAAAGTAATAGGACATGTGATGTGGGATTCTCGAATGTTCTGTGAAGTTTTAATTGGTGGTCACACCTTAGCTTTTGGCAGATTCCGATTAGACTTCAAAGGGTACAGACCTTTTTGCTATATCTCCATTGTGTGGCTTTCTGCTATACAATACCTCTGATTTTAAGAGCACTTCTACAGAAGATCTCAACAATGATGACACCTTCCTTGTATATCAGCCCAAGTGTGTGTCCCAGATTCGCTATGGAAGTGAGGTTTGGGGGTTTGTGAATATCGAAAAAATGTATTTCTTTGTCGGTTAGTGCAAGTTCCACAAAACAGGTTTTTACTGGCCAGGTTTAGATTCAATCAGTTACACCATCTATTAGCTGTACCTAGTGGATGGGTTCGTGCTGGGTCTATGTTGCCCTGTGGTTGCGACAATATGTCTCCACAGGACACCCTACACTTTGTCTTGCTATGAGATTATTTTAGCTGGTCTAGGAAGAGGTTTCTAGTCCCCCTGCTGAAACCTCTTAATTTTACTCAAGTACACACTGCCCTTGTTTATTTGCAGATGCTCCCAAATGAATTTGTTTCATTCTTCATATCTTGCTTTTTATGAGCTGCTCTAATCTCTAGGCGGACGAGACTTGATTGACTTTAGGACTGTGTTAAATATATTGTATTTTGTTCTGTATTTGATTGTAAACCTAGATTCATATATCCTATATGGTATTATGTTTTATTGAGATGTTTTTATTGTACTCTTTTATGGTTGTTTTGGTCAACCAAAATAGAAGTTTTATGGTGATGATGATGACACCTTCCTGCTTTACTGGATCTAATTAGTGTTTCCCCAGTCATACTACTTAGTTTAGGAGAAGTTAGATAATTAAAATTTACATATGCCTAGTCAAGAGGAACGCAAATCATATTATGATCACCAAATCAATTTTTTTCATTTTCTGCATTGCCATTACTGAATTTCTTGTATGCTTCATGAAATTGAGACTTAACCTTGTCCGACGATTTTGATGCTAGTAGTGATCTATATTTTTACAACGTATTCTTGAGATTAGTGTACATCAATTTGGCTTTGAATTTGTAATAAATCTATTCTTTTCCCCATCTACTGACTTTTGGGTACTCACTGTGTAGCCAAATTGAACCTGTGGATTATGTTAGCTACTCTTTATTCCTTAGGCACCTAAATTAGAAATTTGGATAAGTGGCTTAGAGCTCTGCTGTTAACAAAGACCAAAGGGTAACAGAGGGATAGGGGTTAAAACTGAAAACATGGGATGAATACTCACAAATAGAAGATATTATTCTTATTGCGATATTTGATTAGAAATAACCTGGAGACTTGAGTCTGGGCTCAGAGAACAGGTTACAGAAACACTATAGACTTCCAAAAGGATGATTCAGATCAATGGCAAGTACTCATTTATAGCAACACCATTGGCAACGCTCCCCCCCCCTCCAACAAATTATGCATGCTGACAATAAACACACAACACGTTACTTGTTTGGGTTAAATTGCTGCAGGTTTATTACATACACCGTTATGTAACAAGGTGGGTTATCTTACGGGCGATCCAAGGGCAGGCAACCATCTGGGCCGCCTGCCCGCCTGATGAGCCAAGCAGCACTGGACGAACCCCATCTGTGCTGCCACTTCTGGTGATCCTTCTCCCTGATCACCTGACACATGGTCCCTTCCTACTCACGCCCCCTTTCAGGGCGGAGCGTAGCATAGCAAACCCCCAGTTGTTCAGGCCCACAACCGCCCGAAGGACTAACGGGGCGCCGACACGGTTTTCCAGTCACCTCCCATGAGGCTCTTAGGATTTGGCTCTAGCACCCCTTTGGTGCTGCGCAGGGAGGGGTACCCTTCTGTCCCCCTTTGCTTCCAGATCGCCCTGTAACTCCGCCTGCAACGAAAAGACAACATTACAACATTCTCTGCCTCCCATCAGCCCATAACCACGCCGGGTAAGCGGTAGGGTGGGAGACGGCGTGTCCAGGGCGAAAAGAGGAAGAGCAGTGGTGGGGGAGGCTATATACCCTCCCCTGTCCTCGCGCTCCCCGGAAGTGACGCTGCCTCTCGCGTCACCCCGGGCTGGGGACTCCTCCCCGAGTCCCTGCCCCCGAGAGAGGGGGGTGCCCAGATGTTGCTAGAGGGCTGCCCTCCTTAGTGGCCGCCCTGCGGGGGCCTCGGACAGCCGCATAGCAACACCATTGGCAACGCTCCCCCCCCCTCCAACAAATTATGCATGCTGACAATAAACACACAACACGTTACTTGTTTGGGTTAAATTGCTGCAGGTTTATTACATACACCGTTATGTAACAAGGTGGGTTATCTTACGGGCGATCCAAGGGCAGGCAACCATCTGGGCCGCCTGCCCGCCTGATGAGCCAAGCAGCACTGGACGAACCCCATCTGTGCTGCCACTTCTGGTGATCCTTCTCCCTGATCACCTGACACATGGTCCCTTCCTACTCACGCCCCCTTTCAGGGCGGAGCGTAGCATAGCAAACCCCCAGTTGTTCAGGCCCACAACCGCCCGAAGGACTAACGGGGCGCCGACACGGTTTTCCAGTCACCTCCCATGAGGCTCTTAGGATTTGGCTCTAGCACCCCCTTTGGTGCTGCGCAGGGAGGGGTACCCTTCTGTCCCCCTTTGCTTCCAGATCGCCCTGTAACTCCGCCACAGCTCTGGAGGTGGCCCCCGTCACCGCCAGGGCCCCCACCCAGCCCCTATGGTCCTACCTGCAACCTCTCATTTCCAAGGCCTCCCGCAGGTCTAACAGGAAGAGGTCCATCCCCACTGGCGATAGGTGAACCCCATCCGCCGCAAAGTAACCTTTCACCTTTTCTTGAATCAGCTCATGTCTGATGAATCCCAGGCCCCTCTGCTCAGTGAACTTGCGCATTGCCCCGTTCACTCGCTTACGGGAGTGCTCCACTGCCTCCCCAGACTTCGCCCCTTGCCATACTCTGCGTGGAATCATCTCTGACCAACATACCTCACATTGCCCCATGCGTTTGACGATTTCACCCAAGTCACTTTTCATGGCCTGCAAGAGTAGCCTTCTCCCCATGGCAATGAGGTCATTTCCCCCAGGTGTATCACCAATATTCTTGGCATGGCCCCCTGGGCGGCTAGTCTCTGTTCCAGTCTGTTCCTGAGGGTGCTCCATCTCATTCCAGGGAAACCCATCCACTCAAACTGTGTCTTTGAAAATCCCCGCGTCCAATTCCGGCGCGCCGCCCCGCTGGGCCACCCTGGTGATGAAAGAATGCCCGATCACCCATACCTGGAAACCTAGTAGAGTAAAGGACACCATTTACATACTCTGTACTTTTAATGTTCAATTTCACACAAGAATTATGACATGTGGTACACTCAAAATCACTGCACACTGTGAATACAAACAAATTGCTTCAAGGACGGACGTACCGTTTGTAGCATTCAGACTCCCAACGCCCCACCTTTTTACCCCCTCTGGCTCCATTCCTGCTTTGAACGCCGCCGTGGCCGCCCCTATTCTGAAGGAATGGCTGGTGTATTTTTTCCCTTGCTGGGCGAGGCCCGCCCGAGTTAAGCTAGTCCTCATCAATCGTTCCATCTGGTACTTCGTCAGGGGACCCTGATCAGCATGGATCAGCAGATACCCGGGGGCGTTGGGGCGTAGCGCCAAGTACTCCCTGACCTTGGCGACCGGGCAGTACCTGTGGTCCCCCAGCGGCCTTAACTCCACATCTACCCCCCGCCCTGCCTGGTCCGTTTTGGACCTCCTGAGGTGGATGGACAGGGTGCCCACCAGGCTGACATCCTTGATGCTTAAGGCATTGCCCGACCGGTCCGACTTGGACCTGGCCACCAGTTCACTTATCCGAAATGCGCCAAAAACGCTAGGCAGAAGGCGGCCGCAAAGAGCGACGCCTCGTACTGCGAGTAGGTGACCCCTTCTAATACGTCCAGCATGCCCTTGAGGGTGTCAAATTCGATGGGGGCCCTGTTGTCTGGTACTCTGGGTTCCTCTCTAGCCCAACCCTTGAGGGCCGCCCTGATAATGAAGGACTTGGTGGGGTCGCTCCCCCCGTGAGTTTGGCGTCGTGGCTCACAGCCGCCAGGTGGCCGCACACCCAGGAATGGCTCTTCCCCTGTTCCTTAGCCCACACTACGAATGCCTGCACTGTGCCCTCCCTCGGGAGCGGGGAAAGTCCCAGGGATTGAGACACTTTCTTGAAGGTGGCCAGGTGGGCCCTGTATCGTGTCCTGGTACCTGGGGCCAATGAGCATTCGCCCAGTGCTCTCAATCGTTGCTCCACTGTAGGATTCTCCAGAGGTGCGCCGGGAAGGGGGTCATCTCCGCTCTCGCTTGCGGCCAGGCCTCCCGGAAACGGAGCCACTGAAAACGAGAAAGAGCGTCAGCTGCCACGTTCTTGACCCCCTCGATATGCCTCGCCCTGAATTCAACATTGCAGCGCAGACATGCCCTGACTAACTCTCTGAGAAGACAGAGGACCAACGGGCACTTGGCTGTTTGCCCATTGATGGCCTGCACCACTCCCAAGTTGTCAGACCAGAATAGCACCTTTCTGTCTGAAAGCGACCCCGGCCACAGGTGTAGTGCAATGACGATTGGGAATAGCTCCAGGACCGAGATGTTGGCTGTGATGTTGCGCCTGCGCCAGGCGTTGGGCCACTCCTGGGCGCACCATTCTGCCCCCAAGATTGCCCCAAAGCCCTCCCTGCCTGATGCGTCCGTGAAGAGGCAGAGCTCAGGACTGTCTGCCCACGGTGCCCTCCAAATCACCGTCCCATTGAACTGCGTGAGGAACTCGCACCACATGGCAAGGTCTTCCTTCAAGCCCTTTTCCAGCCTAACCAGGTGGTGTTTCTTTTTGACGTTAGCTGTTGCCCTAGCTAACCTCCTGGCGAAGACTCTCCCCGCGGGGATAACTCTGACTGCGAAATTGAGCTTTCCCAGGAGGCATTGTATGGCACCCAGGGGGCTTTGTCTTTCCCCAGCAATGCTTGAATGTCCTGACGCAGCGCCTGTACCTTGTCTGCAGGGAGCCTGGACTCGCCCTTAACAGTGTCCAGTTCGATGCCTAAAAAGTCAAGACTTGCGCCGGACCCTCAGTCTTGCCAGGTGCTAACGGAACCCCTAGGTGCCTGGCCATGTCCTGGAAGCACTGCAAGCCTCTGCTGCACTCACGCGTGCCCGCCCCCCCGATGAACAAGAAGTCATCCAGGTAGTGCGTCACCCCTTCCACCTTGAAACTGTGCCCGAGCACCCACTGCAGGAAAGAGCTAAAAGCCTCAAAGTAGGCACAGGACACGGAGCATCCCATGGGCATGCATTTATCGAAGAAGAATTCTCCCTGCCACTTGAACCCCAGGAGATGCTGGCTATCCGGGTGGACCGGCAGCAGGCGGAAAGCAGCCTCTATGTCTGCTTTTGCCAACCAAGCTCCCTTGCCCGCCCTCCTGACCATGTCCACCGCCATGTCCAGGGAGCAGTAAGACACCGAGCACGTTCCCTCTTCTAACCAGAAGTTCACTGAGTCACCTTCTGGGTAAGACAGGTGCTGGATCAACCTGAAGGCCCCTGGCTCTTTCTTGGGTACTACCCCCAGAGGGGATACCACAAAGTTCGTGAGTGGTGGCTGATTGAAGGGGCCCGCCACCCTACCCAGGGCCGATTCCTTGTTAATCTTCCCCTGCACAACTTCCGGTTGCTCCCTGGCCGATTTGAGGTTGCCCGCGTCCCTGCTTGCTAATGGGCCCCGGTAAGGTATTCTGAATCCTTCCATGAACCCCTCCGCTAGGAGCAGTCTATCCTTGGTGTTCGGATACTCGCGGATGAGGGGGAGGAGGTTTGCAATGATGATGGGGGACGGACCCTTGGCCATGTGTGGGTTGGAAGATCTGCCCCTGGCAGGCGACCTGGGGACAACATTGCTGGGAGGGGGAGGGGGGGGGCGGAAAGGGAGGGCAGGACGGCGGAAATTGTCTATTTATCTTGCCTTCCCGGCGGGGGTGCGGGGCCCTCCCGCTTGTTACAAGAGGAGGCAGGATGTGTGGCCCCGCATTTGCTACAGGTATGGGAGAACCTGCATGCTTTGCCCCAGGAGCAGGACCCTGCGTTATATAACCTGCAGGTTCCATTGTACACTGTTTTACCTCCATTCTTTCGGCCACCTCCTCGGCCACCCCGAAAAGGCTTGTTGGACTGACCCTTCGACTCCTGCTTCTGACCCTTGGGCTTGTCACCCCCACTGTTGTTTGTGTTGGTCTTGTCCTTCCCTTCAACTGTGCCCTTACCCATGTGCTTAACCCAGAGCCTCACCTCCATTTGGTCCCACTCCAGTTCTGGACACATGGCCATCTTTTTTTCGAAATTCGCAGTCATAGTGGTACCATCCCATCCCCCGCTTGTCCCAGCCTCGTTGGTGATGATGCTGGCATACTGAAACAACCCCGGCCCCTGTTCTGGGAATTTTTCCATTATCACTGCAGCCAGGATGGCGAAAGCTTGTCCCCATGTTACAATGTTCTTCTCCGGCCAAGCTTGGAATCGTACCTTTTATCCTCCTCCTTACCCCCCATCTTTCTTGTGTCAACGCCCTCCGCCCCGTGCATGAGCAGGGTAAATATATCTATGAACTCTCGCCTCCAGATCCCCTCTTTGGCCGCTGTGGGAACCTCCCACCCCAATGAGCACCGCCCCGAGACCATAGGCGCCATTGTGACTAGTGGCTTGGACACCCCGGCTGCGTTGGGCAGCTCTGGGGAACGTGTGGGAGCGCTGACTGCCTGAGGTGCGGCGGGCGGGATCACCACCGGGAGTGGTACCGTGCTGGCGGGGGGACTTGCTGTAGACGGAGTGGCACCCACCGCCGGGTGCTGCCCCACTGGTTCTGCTGGGCTGCTGGTTGACGCTTTGTCGCCCTGGGGAAGAGCTTCGCTTGCCGTGCTGGCGCCCCTCCCCAAACCTGCGTGATGGACGGGACCCCAAGCGCACCCCCGGAGGAGCCGGCACCGCCCCTCCACCCCCACTGTTCGAGCTGGCCCCCGCAAGGCCTGCTCTGACCTCGGCCATGAAGCTCCTCAAAGAGTCTGTGAGCTTACCCAAGTCCTCGGTTGTTGCGTAGCTCGCAGGGAGCGGGATGCTGGCTGGGGGAATGGCTGGCCCAGGTGCCGAGGGCGGAGGGAGGGGCAGCGGGGTGGCAGGGATCCGGGGGTGGTCATGGCCCGACTCCTGGTTGGCAGCGGGTCTGCCGGAAAGTCCTTTACTGTGGGCCTGCGTGTCCTCTTGGACCTAGTGGGGCCTGCCTCTTCGATGTGCTCCTGCTCTGTGGTCAAGGACGCACTGGCGAATCCAGAGTCCTCCGGGTTATTGGCCTTCAGAAGTTCTGTGGCCCAAGCCAATCCCTTGGTCTTGGCCATGGCGAGGAAAGCTGCGATCTGCGCTTCTTGTGAGGTGCCTGGCTGGGTTTCGTCGACTTGGGACATCTGCGAGAATAGACGGGGGGAACCCTGGCTATCCATCCTGCCTCCTGCGACTGACGGCTCAATCTGGAAGAAAATTTAATATTTTAAGACACTCTGCCCAACTCTGGTTGCCAGGCCTGACCTGCCTCCATGCAGATGCGCAGCCACTGCGTCCCCCCTCGGTATCGTACTTACTTCAACCCGGTAGGCTATCAATCTTTTGGTGGCGACGCTCGGATGGGTGCCGCACTGGACTCTGTGAGTGGAGATGAAGGTAGAGGTGAGTAACTCTCCCCTGGGCCCCCCGTGCCCCTGTCCTCTGGGCCCCGGCACCCTCCCCAGCCCCGTGGAGCGGGAAGCACCCACTTCCGCAGCCGCTTAGCCATGATCAATGGTCCGCCGTCCTGCTAGTTGTCCCTAACTTACGCTGCTGCTTGCTCCTCCTGGGTCCCCCCATGCACCCATACCTGCTACGTGATCGTTTCCCCCTGGGCAATCGCTTCCTGGCTGCGCCGAACGTCAAACTTCTGTCCTGCTTGTGGAAACAAAATTGGGTGAGGAGTGTTCGGTCGCCTTGCTGACCTTCCCCTGTTGTCAGTGCCAACTCCCTAGAGGCACCCAACCCCTCAGGCCCTCCTGTTGAGGACTCCCTCCCAAAACGCCCCCTCGTGCCCCTGGTGGTCCAGATCTTTGTTACCTTTATCCCACGTCGTCCGACTGCGCGGGCCGCTTGTCCCTAGTGTGTGGGCAGTGCCTCGGGGGGGCGAAGCGTGCCGCTGAAAAACAAAGGGCGCGGAGTGAGGCATAGCAGGCAAGCACTACACAATAGTAAGCGGGGAGGGTGGCCCATCGGTGTTACAGCCGCAGGCCCCCGCACAGTTAGGTGCCCTAGGGAAGCTCCCCCGTCGGGTTGTCTCGTCCCCCGCTGGGCCCCCATGTGCAGGCGCAGGGGACGCCATCAGTGCTGTGGCCCCCCCGCATCTACTGGAGGGGCCCGGGGGGGGGTGCACCCCCCCAGCACGCGCCTGCCGGGCACACCGGGCGGAGCCACACGGGGACTCGCTGGGCCACGCCACCTCCCCGCCCGCCGGCTGAGGGCCTGCCTTGCCTCCCGTGGGGCAGCAGTAGAACCGCGCAGGGTGTCCAGGCAGACCTACTGCCCTGAGAACCAGAGGAGACTGGTGCAGGACCCACTGCCCTGGTGAGCTGGTGCAGCGCCCCCTGCCCTGGAGTCATGTGGGACAGGGCAGCGCTCACCGCCCTGGAAATCGTGCCCCTGGAGGAGAACAGCAGCGCTCAGGGCCCTGCGCAACGGAGACTGGGCAGCACTGGCAGGATCGGAGCCTTGTCCTGCAGGAACCTATGGCAGGCCAGGCGCAGGGGTTGACCCTGATCAATGCTCCCGGGTGGTGGCGGTGGGGGGGGGGGGCAATTTAGTGTGAGGCCGGCGGGGCCAGGCGCAGGCGCTTGTCAGTGGCCCTGCCCCACAGGCCCTCGCGGTGAAAGCACCGCCCGAGCCGCCTCATGGAGCGCCATGGCCGGAGTCCCTCCTGACACTGCTGAAGACTCCCCCCGGCGCCGCTGGCACTGCTGCCCCCCGCCGCCTCCCCTCAGCGGCCCGCCGGAGCAGGCCGGGACTGCCCCCCCTAGTGGGAGAGTAGCGTGGTACCGCCCGAAATCGATGTCCCCGGATTAGAGGCAGCAGCCTCGAAGACAGTGGCGGGGTGCTCCGCCGACAGCGGCGGAGCTTGGGCTGTCGGCGGGGTGCGTGGGCTCGATGGGATCGATATCCCTGCAGCGCTGGGGACGGCCGGACGCCTCGGAGGCGAGCGCTTCTCCCAGTGCTGTTGTAGGAAACTCCCCCGTGCCCCGGGGACGGCCCCCAGCATGCCGCGCACCACCTGCCTCGCCAACTGGCCCTCGACGGCCCCGTGAGCTGGGAGGGGGAGGCTGTGCGTCTCGGCGTGGCCCGCCAGGCCACGAATTGAACCCATGACTGTCGACTCCTGCAATCACCGGCTTGAACCACTGTCCACTGCGCTACGGGCATTGCTAGCGCCCGGGAGACAAATGCCGGTGGTCGGCAGCCCGCGGGCCCGGTGAGGCCCGGACCCCGTGCTCCGCGTGGCCAGCAGTCGGAGGCCCCCTCCCGCCCCCCTTCCAGCGGGGAGCCCAAAGGGGGAGGGGCAGATGCACGAAATTTTTTCAGGCCCGTGGAAAGGCCGTGCGACCCCGCCAGTGGTAACTGGGCGGGGACCGCGGACCGAGCACGCTGTGTCGTGCCCAGGGTCAACCAGACCCTGCGGCCCCAAGCGCCCCATCATTGCCTGAGCCCTCGAGGAGCTGTCCTCCCCCCCCTAGAGCTGGTGCCGAAGCCGGGATGGCCTGGCGCCTTGCATAGGGGGACTGGGGGGGAGGATTAGACTCACCGGGAGTGCTCAGAGGGCGACGGGCAGCAAGACGGGCAGCAAGACGGGCAGCGGTCCAGGGAGACGGCGTGTCCAGGGCGAAAAGAGGAAGAGCAGTGGTGGGGGGGAGGCTATATACCCTCCCCCTGTCCTCGCGCTCCCCGGAAGTGACGCTGCCTCTCGCGTCACCCCCGGGCTGGGGGACTCCTCCCCGAGTCCCTGCCCCCCGAGAGAGGGGGGGGTGCCCAGATGTTGCTAGAGGGCTGCCCTCCTTAGTGGCCCCCTGCGGGGGCCTCGGACAGCCGCATTTAGGAGCTTTGCAAAACACCGGACCTGGCACCTTGAATTCACTACGAAGCTGTCGAGCGAAGAACTGAATGCGAGGTGACACCTTGTTAGAAATGGGATTCCGGGTTGGCTGAGGTATTCACCCAGGCAAGGCACGAATCAAAACTTTTGCCAGGGTAAGCTAGAACACAATAAGATAGCCTGTGCTCACACTCTGGTAGCTTGGCACAGAGCAGTCAGGCTTATCCACAAAGGCAATGTGTAAAGTATTTGTGCAACACACACACACACACGCGCACAGTAACACAATGAGTGCACCACAAAAAGACTCCACACAGATTTATCAAAATAGAGAGTATTTATCTGAGCAAAATAAGACCTCAATGACAAAAATCCAATTAGTACCCATGCAGAGCCCACTGAGAAAGCACCTTGGAGGAGCAGTGTCAACACTGAGAGCTCGATGCGTTGATCTTTTCCACGCAGGCGGGTTGCTGAGTTGTCGTCGAGCTTCGCTGAAGTGAAGGCAATGCGTCATCGTAGAGTTGTGCAGAGCGTCATCGTCAAGCCGTGCAGGCTGTGGAACCGCTGTCGAGCAGCCTCTGCGTCGAAGGGAGGTGGCAGAATTTCTCATGCAGTCAATGCAATACTTTGGTTTTTGATAAAAACTGCTGCAAAACCCACCTATGAGGCCCAAAGTTTGGAGGGGGCACCTCAGGAAAGGGTAGGGCTCACAGAAGGCAGAGTCCAGCAGCACCAACAGAATTGTAGGAAGTCTTTTGTGTCCCTGAGACTTCAGAAAACAGGAGGCAAGCCAGCAAACCCTTGGAGATCACTTGGAGGGAAGGCAGAGCCCAGCTCGCCTTCCAGCAGAGACAGAGAGCAGCAGGGCAACAAGCAGAAAGCAGTCTTCCCAGAATAGCAATCAAGTTGAGTACTTTAGGCAGCACAGTAGTCCTTCTGACAGAGGTTCAATTAAAGATCCAGAAGTATTGCAGGGGATAAGAGGCCCACTACTTATACCTAAAAGTGCTTTTGATGAAGGGGGTGACTTCAAAGGAACTTTCTGAAGTGCACAAGGTTCACTTTGAACCTAGTCCTGTCTGCCAGGCTAACCCTGGGGGGTAAATCAGTGCTTTGTGTGTGGACAGAACACTGCCAACTGCCAATCTCACATGCCCCCTATGTATCTCACAGGAGGAGTGAAACTAATATACAGGATTGGGATTCTGTCAGCGGCCTCGAACAGAATGGTCCCAGGACCTCTATTCACCCACCCAGGTACATCTGCTCCCCCCCTCTCTTGAATAACCAATCAAATACTTACTTGACCTCTTCCACTAACTTGATCACGTTCACTGACCAGCAACACCCAAATCCTGCAACTGACGAGACATGGAGACCCCTGCCATCTCCTCTACCTATCATCACTCCCAGCTCCCAACACTCTGGCCCACACTCCCCTCCCTCTTCCCCCACCTCTCCTGTCTCCTACCAGGTCCCCCCCCGGTTATCCCACCACCCCAGAGAGTCCGCTCACGACTCTATCCCCAGTCCAAGCCATGTTTGTTCCTATAGCCACCCTACCCTGGAGGACAAACTTGACGCCATGGATAGAGACCTCCAGCTTATTAAAACAGATCTCCAGAAAATTATACTCACCACCTCAAAGCAGGAGAATTGCTGGAACCACATTCAGGCACCTAAAGTGAACAGAACCACACACCCTAATCAACACACCCTAACTACTAATAGATGTTCCAACAAATCCATGCATATGACTTCAAACAATGAGAACACTTCTATTATACCTTTGAGATCAAAACCCCACCCCAATGCCTATACTAGACCTCAGAGAATCACTGAACATCTTTCTGACAATGATATTTACTCTCTGCTAGGTTCCTACAATCCCACTCCTCTGGACTCGGCCCCTTCACAGTTCACTATCCAGACCATCCCCTCCAACCTTCTCAGAGAACCTAGCCTTAACCTTAGAACTCTGAACAAGTGTAATCTTCTGCAGGTCACAACTACTCATCATGAGACACTAACGACCAAATCTCATATCAAGTCCATGCTTCTCAACTGCAGTTCAGCGGTTAAACACACTACAGACATCTCTGATCTCATCCTTGCACAAGACCTTGACCTCCTAATCTTAACGGAAACCTGGCTCAATGATACTACCTCACCCATTATGGACATTCTACTTCCACCCACCTTTGACATCATCAGACTAGATATACCAAGAAAAACAGGAGGCAGCTTAGCATGCATTGTTCACTCCTCGCTCATCCTGAAACAAGCTCATACTGCTCCAATGCCCTCTTGTGAATATCTAGGTATCAATATATGGAACAACAATAAGATAGTATGCATTGTACACACTCTATACCACCCCCGGCAACAATCTTCCTTTCATTGAACAGCTAATGGAGACCATCATATCTAACTCAGATGAAAACACCAACCAGATCTTCCTCTGGGATTTCAACATTCACTGGAATGACATTAATGACCATTTACTGAACACCTTCAAAGCCTTCCTCTTGGACCTCAACCTCACCCAATCATGTAATGGCCCTACACATAATAGAGGTGCAACCCTCAACCTTATCACCTCCAAAGTGTAGGAAGGTGGAATCTGACTATATGGTTGCCCCCACTTTTTTTTATGGTGTTCTGCTGGTTTATGACTTAGTTGGACTGGGATCCTGCTATTCAGGGCCCCAGTCTATCTGCTTTCTCTGTAAAATGGTTTCCATGTGCCTTAGGCACATCTCTGATTGGAATCTGGAGTGCCCTTATAAGTCCCTAGTATATGGTATACTATGTACCAAGGGCATAGGTACCTCAGAGGCCTACCAGGGGCTGCAGCACGTATTGTGCCACCCCTGGAAGGCCATCCAAACTGACACCACAGGTCTGCTACTGCAGCCTGGGTAAGGTGGTGCATGCACCCCTTACTGTGATATAGGTTACCTATATCACTAAATACATACACACATATAAACCTATAAGTCACTCCTAAGGCAGGCCTTATCAATCCTAAAGGCAGAGTGCATGGTTCCTATGTGAGAGGGTGCCCCTGCATGAGCAGGGCCCCTCTGCAGCGTTCGGAGACCATCTCTGATGCTGTTTGTAGTGCAGCCTGACCATATACTCTTAAGCGCATTATATCCTCGCGGTAAAATGCTAACTTTGGAATGGCTGCACCTAAACATGTCGTGTTTGGTGTCAAACATCTTGGAATACTACCCCCCCACCAATCCTGGCGGCGTGGGTAGCATTCCACCCTTCTAGAGGGAAAGACATGTTAACTCTGGCTTACCCGGTAACTTCTTTCTGAAGCCCTGGCATCACAAAATGGATGCTGCTGCCACAGACACAAGTCTGGCCTCCTGCTGCTGGACGAAACTCTGGCAGGGGAGGCCTGGACAATAGGTTTCCTGTTGCAGGGAGGTGTGACCACCTCCCCAGACAGGATAATGTGTATTGGGGCTGGGTGGGTGCACTCTTAGAGTGCTTTGAAGTCCTGCACTGGGGGAGCAAAAGGCTCCTCTGTGCATATGCCAGTTCAAACCAGCTCAGGGGCTACCTGCCCCTGCTCTGGTGCGAAACTGGACAAAGGGAAGTGGGTGTAGCCACCCCCTCCCTTGACCCTCCCAATTTGTGGGGTCATAGAGTTAGTCCCTCCCTGTTTTACTGGTTAAAATGGGGAAACCTTGCCACAGCAAGATTAGATTATACCTGGACGAAACTCTGAAACTGAATCCTGGACCTTCGACGCTCTACGACAAGATTAGAGGACTGAAGAATCTCCCTTGGGGTCAAGGAGTGACTCCCCTGCTTGGCAGGCACCAAAGAAGCATCTGTCCGGTTCGCATTTCTGAAGCTCCCGTCGGACGCCGAAGTCATCGCATCACCAGAGGTGGATTCTTAGACTTCCCCGAGGCTACCCTGAGTCCCCAGCAAAGCTGAGGCCCGTGGCTATCGTGGGTGATTTGAGACCGTGACCCCTGAACACCGAGCACATTTGCAAGTGCATCATCTTCTGGGTCTCCCAAGAAGTTGTGCTTTGGGCTCCGAGTAGCCCTAGCCTCCAGCACCACCTGCACCGAAGATCACTGGCCCCCACTCCACAAGTGTCCTGTAAGCCAGCTCCACGTGCGGCGTCACGAGGCTCCTTCGCGGTCGCTAGCCCGTTGGCTAGTAGCCCTTAACGAAGGCCAATCCTTTTCTTACTTGGCATCCTGGTTGCTCCAGGCCTGCCCTCACTTACCCTTGCTGGGTGAGTTCCACAGACCTTGTTGGTCTGCACCATCGACGATCTACATCTTCACCGAGACTTGCCGTTGCCAAGGCTTGTTGGGTCCAATCCGGTCGCCGACACCTCAGCACTCGACAGACATCGTGTACCAGCCCGAATCCTGCTCCTGGGCGCCGACAACGCCTCCTGGACCTCGTGGCCGAAGAGTCAAGACGACTGTCAACGCACCTGAAGCACTCGACATCGGTGGGCATCTGTCCATCGCCTCCCTGGTCACTGGCTAGTGACCCAGACTCTGTCCCCTCTGCTTTCAGGTTCACCAGAACTCCGATCCACACTTGGATCCACCCGGACACTTTTCTCTTGGCCGCCAGCAGCACTTTGCAGCAGATCGCCATTCGAATCGACGACGAAACCCGACCCCGAAAGGCACCTATGCACCCGGCTTCCCTGGGTGAGGTAACACGAGTACTCCGGTGCTCCCGTGGGTAGAGACTCTTCAAAGTCCTAGATCTCAAAGGGTTTTGTCCTAGTCCTCTTTTAAGTGTCCCTTTCCTCTATTTTCCCGATCCCGACTTTCTCCATAGAAGTTAACGGCGTATCGCGGTTGTGTATTTACACTGCACGCGTCTCCCGTGGGTCCCCTGTGTCACTACCTTTGGTGGTTCCTTGTGGTCCAAGCACTTCTAGAGGCTCTAGGCCTAGTGTCTAGTTCAGTCATGGTTCGCATACCACTTTATTGGTATATGGTTTGGTACGCCCCTAGGGCCCAAACGTGTATTTGTGCTATTACTGTGATTTAATATCTTATAACTTATGTATTTCGAACTCTAGCCTCATAAAGAGACTAGAGGGGTGTGTTTAGCAATAAATACATATATTTTGAATATATACCTGGTGTGGTGCTCTTTCATTTGATCACTCAAGAGATTATAGACTGGTAAAACAAGCTGCTTTACATTCCTTCAAGACTTAGCCTGAAGGCTGCTCTCCATAGCTACCACTAGGATAGCTTTCAATAAAGGTTGTCTTTAACCTATCTCCAATAAGGGGTTGTTTGGACTGGTGCAAGGTGCCCACTATAATTAGTGGACAGCATATGCCAGGCCAACTTCTCACATTGGTGTGCAGCGTGTGGGATTCCAGCTTGCTATTGTTTTACCAGATAATCTCAATTGAATTGATCAACTGAAAACCACTAAAGGTACCTAAGGTACATATAATTTAAGCTTAGAATAACAGTAAGTTCTACTGAACTTAGAGTTGTGTGTTAAGGGATAGCACAACCCTTTCTACAACTCAAGAGAGTTTAGTAGGCCACACTAGAGTAGGTAGTGCATACACCACACCACACTAGTAATGTCTTTAAGGGCAGGATCCAAAGAATCCTTGCAGGAAGCCATTGAGCTTCCACCCTCCAAGTATGATACACTCCCATTCTTGGAATTGAGAGCTTTATGTAACTTGAGAAAATTAAGGACAGGCCAAAGCCCCACCACCCAACACCTCAAGGAGTTGTTGGTGGCTTATGACCTTAGTAAGCCTGTAGGGACTGAAGGGGTAGGAGCTGAGGGTGGGGCAGACGAAGAGGACGAGGCCAGGGGTACCAGTACCCCCAGCCCCCTCTGAAACTGGCCAGGAGGGTTACAATGACCCTGACCTGGAAAACCAAATCCCTCCTGTGGATGATGATGAGGATAATCAAGATGATGCCCTCTTTGTCCCCCCAGGAAGGATTAAGAGTGTGCCCAGGAAGTCTAGATCTCCTTCTCAGGAGTCTAACCACTCTGGCACCTCTATAGGGAGCTCTGTCTCATCTCACAGGAGGGAATCCTCTCATGAGAGGAGAACCAGACTGGTACAGTATGAGGAAACTCAGCTGGAGATCAGAAAAAAGCAATTGGCTTTAGATAGGGAATCCCTAGATCTCCTTAGAGAGAGAAGAAAGTTGGGACTAGAGTCCCATGGTGGCAGCAATATCCCTAGAGATAGGGAAAGGTCTTATGACCATAGAAACCTAAACAAGATTGTCCCTCCCTACCAGAGTGGGGATGACATCCACAAATGGATAACTGCACTGGAGAGGGCCTGTAAAGTTCAGAAGGTCCCCCAGAGGCAGTGGGCAGCAATCTTGTGGCTCTCCTTTGCAGACAAAGGTAGAGACAAGCTCCTCACTGTAAGAGAAGAGGATGCTGACAATTACACAGTCTTGAAGAGTGCTCTGATAGATGGGTTTGGCCTAACCACTGAACAGTATAGGTTGAAGTTCAGAGACACCCAAAAAGCTCAGACTCAAGACTGGGTTGATTTTGTAGATTGTGCTACAAAGGCTCTGGAAGGTTGGATACATGGCAACAAAGTGCAGGACTTTTTAGGATTGTACAATTTGATTATGAGGGAGCAGATCCTTAATAATTGTCAAAACCAGCTTTTGCACCAGTATCTGGTGGACTCTGATCTGACCTCTCCCCAAGAATTGGGAAAGAAGGCAGACAAATGGGTCAGAACCATAGTAGAAACTAGAAATCAGGGTGGTGACCAGAAGAAAGATTCTACTAAGTCCCAAGAGAAAGGTGGGGATAAATCTAAGGATAAGTCCCCTACAGGGCCCCAAAATTCCTCTTCTGGGGGTGGGTCCCAAACTCCTTCCTCTCCTGAAAAGAAACCCTATTGCCATGTCTGTAAAAAGCCTGGGCACTGGAAAACTGATCCCAGTTGCCCCAGGATTGGCAATAAAGAAAATGTTCCTCCCACAACTACTACCACCCCTCCTGGTACTACCAGTAGTAATCCTCCAGTTGGGAGTAGTGCACCCAAAAAGTTAGGTGCTTTTGCAAGAGGAACAGAGGTGGGCCCTAGTTTAGACAGGGACCCCTCAACAGACTCCTCTGACTCTGATGGTGGTATAGGATTTGCCACCTTTACCATGGGTCCCATAGCATTGGGCAGGTACAGACTGGAGCCAATGATTAATGGTCAGAAAGCTGTGGCATTTAGGGACACAGGGGCTAGTGTCACCATGGTGGCAGGGAAACTAGTCCCCCCTCACCAGTTTTTACCTGAGTTTAAGTACCAGGTGACCAACATTGATGGTGTCAGAACAGATCACCCCATGGCCATAGTCAATCTCAGCTGGGAGGGGGTCACAGGCCCAAAGAGAGTGGCAGTGTCCCCCACCTTACCTGTAGATTGCCTGATGGGCAATGATTTGGAAATTTCAGCCTGGGCTGAAGTTGAACACCAAACCCATCTTAGGATGTTGGGCGTCCCTGTAAAGGTTAGTGGGGCTGTGATGGCCACAGCCCCAGCCCAAGAATTTGGAGAGATGGAGCCTGAAAGAATGGCCCACTCTCCCCCAAAAGAGAGCACAAGGGTTGAAGAAAAGTCTTCTTCCCCCAGACAGTAGGTAAGGGTCAGCCTCCTCAGGGAACTGACCCTACCCCTAGTGAAGGAACTGCCACAGAGGTAGTCAGGCCTGGCCTGGCCACACCCCTGATGGCAGAGGACCCTTCCAAGGTGGTACCCAGTCTGGAGCAGGTAACCTGCCCCTCTCTACCCTGCCTCAGTCAGCCCAGGGCTGCAGAGGTCAGGGAGGTCAGTGGACCCCCCAGGGCCCCCTGTCCAGAGGAAGCCCCCATCAGCAGATTAGGGGCACCCAGTCTAGTAGCCCTAGCCAGGTGAAAATTCCTCTACACACTGAGGGATCCCCCATACCTTTATGTAGGGACCTCCCCCAGAAGGACTCTGGTAGGCAAGGGCAAACCTGGGACCAGAAGGTTCCAAACCTGCCATGTCCCTCCAGTAGTCCATCCAAAGGGACCCAACCCCCAGCTGTAGGCAGCCAAAGGTTGACCCTTAGAGCAAAGTGCAACTCAGTCATGGAAAGACAGGCATACATGGTGACCAGTGATCTGAGGAAGCTGAGGCCAACATTCCTAGGGCCTCACTTCTCTACTCAGACACCTCACCAGCCTTGTACTTTACCTAAGCACACCACAGGTAGTGATTCCCCATGGTGGAGACCCTCTCATACCCTTAGGGTGAGGGATTGCTTAGTGGACCATAAGACAGGGGGCAACCATGCTAGTGCAGGTGCTTCCTTATATGACCACTTAGTCAATGAAGGCTCAACTGGCCAAGGTTAGCCTTATCTCCTTTCGTTTGGGGGGGTTATGTAGGAAGGTGGAATCTGACTATATGGTTGCCCCCACTTTTTTTATGGTGTTCTGCTGGTTTATGACTTAGTTGGACTGGGATCCTGCTATTCAGGGCCCCAGTCTATCTGCTTTCTCTGTAAAATGGTTTCCATGTGCCTTAGGCACATCTCTGATTGGAATCTGGAGTGCCCTTATAAGTCCCTAGTATATGGTATACTATGTACCAAGGGCATAGGTACCTCAGAGGCCTACCAGGGGCTGCAGCACGTATTGTGCCACCCCTGGAAGGCCATCCAAACTGACACCACAGGTCTGCTACTGCAGCCTGGGTAAGGTGGTGCATGCACCCCTTACTGTGATATAGGTTACCTATATCACTAAATACATACACACATATAAACCTATAAGTCACTCCTAAGGCAGGCCTTATCAATCCTAAAGGCAGAGTGCATGGTTCCTATGTGAGAGGGTGCCCCTGCATGAGCAGGGCCCCTGTGCAGCGTTCGGAGACCATCTCTGATGCTGTTTGTAGTGCAGCCTGACCATATACTCTTAAGCGCATTATATCCTCGCGGTAAAATGCTAACTTTGGAATGGCTGCACCTAAACATGTCGTGTTTGGTGTCAAACATCTTGGAATACTACCCCCCCGCCAATCCTGGCGGCGGGGGTAGCATTCCACCCTTCTAGAGGGAAAGACATGTTAACTCTGGCTTACCCGGTAACTTCTTTCTGAAGCCCTGGCATCACAAAATGGATGCTGCTGCCACAGACACAAGTCTGGCCTCCTGCTGCTGGACGAAACTCCGGCAGGGGAGGCCTGGACAATAGGTTTCCTGTTGCAGGGAGGTGTGACCACCTCCCCAGACAGGATAATGTGTATTGGGGCTGGGTGGGTGCACTCTTAGAGTGCTTTGAAGTCCTGCACTGGGGGAGCAAAAGGCTCCTCTGTGCATATGCCAGTTCAAACCAGCTCAGGGGCTACCTGCCCCTGCTCTGGCATGAAACTGGACAAAGGGAAGTGGGTGTAGCCACCCCTCCCTTGACCCTCCCATAGGTGGGGTCATAGAGTTAGTCCCTCCCTGTTTTACTGGTTAAAATGGGGAACCCTTGCCACAGCAAGATTAGATTATACCTGGACGAAACTCTGAAACTGAATCCTGGACCTTCGACGCTCTACGACAAGATTAGAGGACTGAAGAATCTCCCTTGGGGTCAAGGAGTGACTCCCCTGCTTGGCAGGCACCAAAGAAGCATCTGTCCGGTTCGCATTTCTGAAGCTCCTGTCGGACGCCGAAGTCATCGCATCACCAGAGGTGGATTCTCAGACTTCCCCGAGGCTACCCTGAGGCCCCAGCAAAGCTAAGGCCCGTGGCTATCGTGGGTGACTTGAGACCGTGACCCCTGGACACCGAGCACATTTGCAAGTGCATCATCTTCTGGGTCTCCCAAGAAGTCGTGCTTTGGGCTCCGAGTAGCCCTAGCCTCCAGCACCACCTGCACCGAAGATCACTGGCCCCCACTCCACGAGTGTCCTGTAAGCCAGCTCCACATGCGGCGTCACGAGGCTCCTTTGCGGTCGCTAGCCCGTTGGCTAGTAGCCCTTAACAAAGGCCAATCCTTTTCTTACTTGGCATCCTGGTTGCTCCAGGCCTGCCCTCACTTACCCTCGCTGGGTGAGTTCCACAGACCTTGCTGGTCTGCACCATCGATGATCTACATCTTACTCAAGACTTGCCGTTGCCAAGGCTTGTTGGGTCCAATCCGGTCGCCGAGACCTCAGCACTCGACAGGCATTGTGTACCAGCCCGAATCCTGCTCCTGGTCACCGACAACGCCTCCCGGACCTCGTGGCTGAAGAGTCAAGACGACCGTCAACGCACCTGAAGCACTCAACATCGGTGGGCATCTGTCCATCGCCTCCCTGGTCACTGGCTAGTGACCCAGACTCTGTCCCCTCTGCTTTCAGGTTCACCAGAACTCCGATCCACACTTGGATCCACCCGGACACTTTTCTCTTGGCCGCCAGCAGCACTTTGCAGCAGATCGCCATTCGAATCGACGACGAAACCCGACCCCGAAAGGCACCTATGCACCCGGCTTCCCTGGGTGAGGTAACACGAGTACTCCGGTGCTCCCGTGGGTAGAGACTCTTCAAAGTCCTAGATCTCAAAGGGTTTTGTCCTAGTCCTCTTTTAAGTGTCCCTTTCCTCTATTTTCCCGATCCCGACTTTCTCCATAGAAGTTAACGGCGTATCGCGGTTGTGTATTTACACTGCACGCGTCTCCCGTGGGTCCCCTGTGTCACTACCTTGGGTGGTTCCTTGTGGTCCAAGCACTTCTAGAGGCTCTAGGCCTAGTGTCTAGTTCAGTCGTGGTTCGCATACCACTTTATTGGTATATGGTTTGGTACGCCCCTAGGGCCCAAACGTGTATTTGTGCTATTACTGTGATTTAATATCTTATAACTTATGTATTTCGAACTCTAGCCTCATAAAGAGACTAGAGGGGTGTGTTTAGCAATAAATACATATATTTTGAATATATACCTGGTGTGGTGCTCTTTCATTTGATCACTCAAGAGATTATAGACTGGTAAAACAAGCTGCTTTACATTCCTTCAAGACTTAGCCTGAAGGCTGCTCTCCATAGCTACCACTAGGATAGCTTTCAATAAAGGTTGTCTTTAACCTATCTCCAATAAGGGGTTGTTTGGACTGGTGCAAGGTGCCCACTATAATTAGTGGACAGCATATGCCAGGCCAACTTCTCACACAAAGACAATGTCATACAAAAGGAATCCATATCCCCTTGCGACTGGTCTGATCACTATCTAGTTTCCTTCCTTATCTTGGAAAACACGCTAGTCCGACAGGGTCAACCACATAAAACCAAACAATGGACCAGAGACCTGAGAAATATTAACCTTACCGAGCAATCTTCTAACAGCAACAAAATCTTACAACCCCCCTACAAACATGGTGAATGTTAACGATCTCACAGATCACTATTTCCAATCTATGTCAGACATTCTCGATGATGTTGCTCCAAAACAGCTAAAAAGACTCCCCTGCAAACAATCCAAACCCTGGTTCAACTGCAACCTTAATAAAGAAAGATGCAAGTTAAGACTTGCTGAGAGAACTTGGAGAATCTCTCCCTCCCTCTCTCACGTCAAGCATTTGAGGTCGACGAGAAGTGCCTATAATAAACACATTCAAAGGTCTAAAACAGAATACTTTAAGACACAACTAGATGAAGTCAAAAATAGATCCAAAAATCTATTTGAACTGATCAAGCAATAAGCAACCCACAACCCTAATTCCTATTCAGGAGATAAGGGATCATCACTCTGTGAAAACGACTTCTACACCCATTTCATGGAAAAGAGCAAGAAGATCAAACCAGGACTACATCTTGCCTCCCAACATCTACCAAACCATTCCCTTCCCAATCTCCTTCACATTCAACAACGGGAAATACCCCCCCAATCCAGCTTCTCCAAATAAAACAATGCTACCTTGAATGCTTTCAAATATCCATGCGAAGTTGACATACTCAACATAATAACATTGCTAAAACCCTCCAACCATTTCTTTGATCCTGTGTCCGCTAAACCTGCCAAAGAGCTAAAATACTCCATTCTACCGCTCTGCACTAGGTTTATTAATGCATCCCTATCTCAGGGCCTGATTCCTGACTGTCTAGAAATCGAGCAGGTCATTCCTATACTCAAAAAACCTAATGCAATTCAGTCTGACCTCAACAACTTCCATCCCATTACCAACCTCCCCACACTAGCAAAGGTCCTAGAAAAATGTGTGCACTTGTAACTCTGTGACAATATCAATAAGTTCCATCTTCTGGACGACAGCCAATCTGGCTTCAGAAAGGGACATAGCACTGAAACAGCGCTAACACACATTGTTGATGATGCCCTGAGACTGCTTGATCAGAATGAATCATGCCTACTTATACTTCTGGATCTATCCTCCGCGTTTGACACAGTCAAACATGACAGCATGACCAGCCTTCTAGAGACAAAGATGGGGCTATCTGGACCCATTGCAAGCTGGTTTGCGTCATTCCTACATAACAGATCTCAAAGAATAAAAATCAAGCATACCCTCTCCGACTCCACTCTGGTCTATATCGGAGTACCTCAAGGATCCATTCTCTCTCCTACGCTATTCAATCTGTTTATGGAATCCCTCAAGGAAATTCTACAGTACTCAAATATTCTTTATCACATGTATGCTGATAACACTCCATTATACTTGAAAATCTCAACCCCTGAAGACATTAAGACTCTTAACCACACCCTGCTGCAAACCCAGCATTGGCTAACCCACAACCACCTCATGCTCAACACCCCCAAAACGGAATCCCTCCTGATCACCCCCCACAACTGCGCTGTCCCTATACATGAATGGCTCAAACAACTTACAGCTCTCAATTGCGTCCTGACCATCATTGACTCCATGAGATCGCTTGGTATAACTTTGGACAAATATCTGAATATGCAAGATCATATCAGTGCAACAACCAGGGGAGCCAATTACCAGCTGAGCATCCAAAAGAAAATCAAACCTTTCATGCCCCCTGATGACCTTTATATGGCATATCCCTTGTCATTTCCAGATTAGACTACGGGATTGCTACTCTCACAGGCCTTCCCAAAACAAGGTTAGCACCATCAAGAGCTGTGCTGAACTCAGCAGCTAGACTATTCATGGGATCTAGGAAATTTGATCATATCAATCCAGACCTAAAATGTTTAAACTGGCTCCCGCTTGAAGCAAGGATCCTGCTGAAAATAGCCGGCATGACTCTTAAGGCTCTACACAACAACACTCCCATTTACCTGGCCAATAAACTTGAATGGTCAGGTGGCAGCTGCTCCTTGGGAAGTGCCGATTCCCTATTGCTGAAACTGCAGAAGCTCAACAAGAAGACAACATACATTCATTCTCTGGCCTAGACCCTAGAATATGGAACTCATTGCCACCCACTATCAGAACCAACCCCTCGATTACTGCCTTGAAAATATAAATGAAAAGATTTCTGATGAACAAATATCTCTAGTAACAACCATGTTGAGTGACGCAGGATGACTCTAATGTTGACAATACCTGATCGTGATTCAGCCTGCTAGATGTATGCTCTGCAGTTCTTGCTGTTCTCTCTTATAACTGTTTTTGCCATATACTCTGTTTGTACAACCTGTCTACGATTTGTTCAGCGCTCTGATACCTGGATGGGTCACGCCCACGCTTTATTAAACCCTTTAAATAAATAAAATAAAAAAATAAATGTAAGTGTGAGCCACTCCCATTCCTCCCTGCCCAGGAAGACGCATCAGAACACAGATGAATGCAGATGAGTGCTCAGAATGCAGATCAGCCTCACCTATCTGTGTTTGTGGCTGTCTAGAGGGAATGCTCAAGGTGTAGCTGTCTCCCAGCCCTGACCTGTTTTGGAGACAGGCTGTCAAGCACAATGAGCAGTAAGTACAGAAAAATGTCCACTTTCTAAAAGCGGCATTTCTAAAACAGTAATGTTAAATCTAACTTCACCAGTAAGGAGGAAAAAGCTACTCCTCTCTGATCAGGAATTACAGCTTAAAAGTGTATTAAGGAATTCCCAATGCTGGCCTAAGAGAGGGGTAGGTCACACAGTAGTGAAAAATTAAATAGGCTGTTTGTCACTACCAGGACATCCAAAACATACAGGTACATGCCCTACCTTTTACTTACATGGCACCCTGCCCCTAGGATTACTTAGAGCCTACCTTGGGGAGAGGTGTGGCGCCGCGGCCAGGGCGACTGACGCTGGACGCTGGGGATCACGGTTCGATCCCTGGCTCTGGTGGCAGGGGTCTGCCTAGCACCATGCGACTCTGGGCAATAGCTCGCTTAATCTTCCCAATGGCCCCCAGCACCGAGATACCCCTTCGGGGGTGATTTGTGCGCTATACAAGTACTGGATTTACATTTTACATTTTTACCTTAGGGGTGACCTATATGTAATAAAAGGGGAGTTTAAGGCTTGACAAGTGGTTTTAAAAGCCAAGTCAAAGTGGCAGTAAACTGCACACACAGGTACTGTAGTGGCAGGCCTGAGACAGTTTTGAAAGGCTACTTGTGTGGGTGGCACAATTAGTGCTGCAGGCCCATTAGTAGCATTTGATGTACAGGCCCTGTGTATATGGTATACTGCCTTACAAGGGACTTACCTGTACAACAAATATGCCAATTAGGTATATACCAGTGTCATAATGTCTAGGGGAAAAGCACATGCACTTTAGTACTGGTTAGCAGTGGTAAAGTGCTGAAAGTCATAAGGCCAACAAAAAGAATCAGCAAAAATGAAAGGCAAAAGGCAAAAAGTTGGGGGAAAGGCCAACGCTAAGGATGACAGTTCTAAAACGTGTCCCTCCTAGCTGAAAGTGGGGAGAGCTACTCAACCTCTAGGGAGTTCTCATCACTAAAGCGGAAGAACATGGACAGACCGTCAGCATTGGTGTGGTGTACTCCTGGTCTGCGTTCTACCCTGAAGTCCAAACCCTGTAGGGAAATGGACCACCTCAACAATTTTGGATTCTCACCCCTCATTTGCATGAGCCACCTGAGGGGCCTGTGGTCTGTATAGCCTCAACTTCTTTAGTGCCCAGACCACAGCAAAAGCTTCTTTCTCAATTGCACTCCACCTCTGTTCCCTGTGGAGTAATCTCCTGGAGATGAAGGCTACAGGTTGTTCTAGACCCTTCTCATTAAGTGGGTATAGTACTGCCTCTATGCCATGCTCTGGGACATCTGTCTGAATGATAAACTCCTGGGAGAAATCAGAGGCCTTGAGCACAGGAGCTCTGCATATAGCTTGCTTCAGGGAGTCAAATGCAGTTTGGCATGCCCCTGTCCAAATCACATTTCTGGGCTGCTATGTGGAAGCGAGCTCAATCAAAGGGGCAACAATGGTGCCAAATCCCTTGATAAACCTCCTTTAGTACCCAATGAGGCCCAAGAATGCTCTGACCTCAGTATGGGTTTTGAGGGGCTGCCAGGCCATGATGCTTTCTATCTTGGCCTGAAGGAGTTGCACCTTCCCCATGCCCACCAGGTGTCTCAAGTACACCACAGAACCCTGCCCTATCTGGCACTCACTTGCCTTGATAATCAGGTCTGCCTGTTGCAGAGCCAGAGGCACTTCCTGGAGGTGAAAATGGTGGCCCTTCCAACAGCTACTGAAGATAGCTATGTCATCCAGATAAGCAGCAGAGAAGACCTCCATACCAGCAAGGACCTGGTTCATCAGCCTCTGGAAGGTGGCAGGGGTGTCCAAAGGGCATCACTATAAACTGACAGTGGCCCTCTGGAGTGGAGAAGGCTGACTTCTCCTTTGCTCATTCTGTTAGGGGGATCTGCCATTAACCTGATGGAAGATCAAAGGTACTTAAGTACTGGGTAGCCCCTAACCTGTCAATGAGCTCATCCGCCCTGGGGATGGGATGAGCATCAGTCTTGGTTACAGAATTGAGCTCTCTGTAATCCACACAGAACCTCAGTTTAGGTGTGGTGCCCACTGGGGCAGCTTTTGGTACCAGAACCACAGGACTGGACAAGGGGCTACTGGAGGTTCTATCACCCCCAACTCTGGCATTTTGGACACTTCAGCCTTAATGCTGGAACTCACCATATCTGACAACCTGTAAGATTTATTCTTAACAGGGAGGTTGTCCCCTGTGTCCACATCATGGGTACACAGGTGGGTAGTCCCAGGAATAAGGGAAAACAGAGAAGGGTATTGTCCCAACACTTGGTGGCAGTCTCTCTGTTATTAATGACCCACAGACCCATCCTTCTCCTTGGAGTCAAAGAGGTCGGGGGGGGGGTCACTCTTCTCTTCTCCATCTGTCACCGACAGCATGGTGAGCTTAATCCACTCAAAGTGTGGTTTGAGACGATTTACGTCCACCACCCTGTGGTGTTGCTTAGTAGTCTTGAGGTCCACCAGGTTGTGACCTCACCCTTTCTCTCAATCACCTCATATGGCCCATTCCAGCAGTCCCAGAGGGCCCTGGGCTCTACTGGCTCCATCACCCACACTTATGACCAGATTGAAATTCCACAGTGGTACAATGTTTGTCATACCACTCCTTCATGACTTCGTGGCCGTCTTCAAGGTTATCGGAAGCTTGCTTCCATAACTTAGCCATCTGGCTTCTGAAGGCCAGCATGCAGCTCATTACATCCTGGGGTACCTTCCTGGGAGCTTGCACTTACCCTTCTTTCACCAGATACAGAGGTCCTCTTACTGGGTGTCCATACAACAGCTCAAATGGGCTGAAACCCACTCCTCTCTGTGGCACCTCACAGTAAACAAACAACAGGCATGGTAAGAGGACATCCCACTTTTTCCTCAGTGCCTCAGGCAGGCCACTGATCATGCCTTTCTAGGTCTTGTTGAACCTCTAAACAAGCCCATTGGCTTGTGGATGGTAAGGGGTGGAGAACATGTATGTTACCTGACGCTCCTTCCACATAGACTGCATATAAGCAGACATGACGTTTGTACCCCTGTCAGGTGCAACTTCCTTGGGGAAACCCACTCAGGTAAAAATCTCCATCAGGGCATTTGCCACTGCAGGATCAGTAGTAGTTCTCAGAGGGATTGCCTCTGGGTACCTTTATCCACCAGAACCAGGATGAACCTGTTGCCTGATGCAGTCTGGGGGTCCATAGCCATACAATGTCGATGCCCACCCTCTCAAAGGGGGTGCTAATGACAGTCAATGTGTTAAGGGCGGGCTTCCAGCCTCTGCCCTGTCTTCCCACTACCCTGGTAGTTCACACAAGTCCTATAGAACACATCTGAGGAATTCTTGATCCTAGGCCAATAGAAGTGGGGGGACAAGCCTTGCAAAGTTCTTGTCTTGGCCTAGGTGGTCTGCCAGGAGAATCTGCAAGCCAGCTTCAGTAGGAAGACCCTGTAGCGTTGGGGGACCACCAGGGCCCTTGAGGTCCCATGCCCAGGAGCCTTAGGCTCACTGTACAGGAGGTTGTCCTCCCAATAAATGTGGTGACCACCAGAGGCATCACCTGGTCCTTGGGCTTCAGTCTGTTCCCTCATGCCCGCAAGGGTTGGGAACTCCCTTTGTGCCATACAGAACTCTTCCTTGGTGGGTCCTCTTTCCAAATGCCATCCAGCAAGCTCAGGCAGGTTACCAAGGGAAGCAATGTCCTCCTCAATGGACTCCGGGGCGGCCACCGCAGGTGCCCCATCCATCTCACTGGAGGTCGATTTAGGGTCTGAATTACCAAGCTGTCTGCCTTTCCTCTTCTTAGCAGCTGGATGGGCCATTATACAAGGCTCCAGCCCTTCTTGACTCCCTTCCTGGGCAGCTATGGACCTTGTTTTGAAACAGATCTATTCAGATAACATTAACATCTCCATATGAGCTTCGAGCTCCACCTCCTTCCAGTTTGTGTGCTCCAGGTCATTACCTAACAAACAGTCCAAAGGCATGGCAGGGCTCACCGGTACTTTCAGAAGACCTGAAACCCCTTCCCACTCATATGGAACCAAGACCTCAGGATAGTGACCCTCTCTGTTGTCAACCACCACAACCTGGTAGAATGCATTAGGAATTACCTGCTCTGGGGAAACCGGCTGACTCTTATCATAGTTATACTGACTCCTGTATCCATCAGAGCATCCCTACCTTGCCATTTGATGGTGACCCATTGCCTATACTCTGTAGTATTTGAGGGCACATAGACCTTAAAAACCATCTCACTGTCACCCAGGAACACTAGTGTAATCCCTGTAAACTCCCCCCATCAACTAGGACAAACTTCTCCCCAAGCACTATACTAGCCAGCCCTGGAACCTTTCTTCCACTGGAAGGTGGTGCTCATTTTGGACATCTGGGATCCCCTTTGTAGTGTCCATACTCGTAGCACTCATAGCACTTGATGGGTTTGGGCTGCTGACCTTTGTCAGGGTATGTTTTCTTCTAGTGGCCAGATTGGGAATGTGAACCAGACCCTTTCCCCTGTGAGCTGTATTGGGGGCCTTTAGATAACTCATTCTTTGCATCTCCTCCTTCTTCTTCTGGTTCGGTCTCTGACCACCCTTTTGGAAGTCCCTCCCAGACACCTTTTTGGAAACTCAAGTGCTAACGCAGAGGTCCGCCTCCTCAGCAAGCTTCCTGGCATCCGTAAGTTTGCTATCAACCAGATGTGGGCTCAGCTCTGGATAACAAGTATCAAGAATGTGCTCCTTCAATAACAAGTTGTAAAACCCTTCATAATCATTTACTTTGCTGCCCTTTTCTTAGCCCTTCAGTGCCTTACCAGCATAATCCAGAAAATCCACTCATGTTTCTGTAGAGAGTTTGTGACTAGCCCTGAACCGTTGCCTGTACTTCTCAGGTGTCAACCCAAACTTCCTGATTAAAATGGTCTTCATGGCAGTGGAGGTTCTGAAGCTCTGCCATCTTGGCACACTCCTTGTGGAACACCCCGTTCTCTTGGCAGAACCCCTTGAGCTTAGCCACTGTGTATTCTTCCAGGTTGGCCAGCTCAAATTCAATTGACCAGGTAGGACCACAGATGTTAAAGACCAAAGTGGAACTTGGGCAAAGGGACTTTGGAAAAATAAAAAAATGTCAGATCACGGAGAATTGAAAAAGGCTCAAGTTGCTCTCAGGATAAAGTTGTAGTGAACAATGAGTTACTATATGGCATTGCACAAACACAAGCCCTATTCTCACCCCTGATCACTAATGTTAGAAATGGGATTCCTGGTTGGCTGAGGTATGCTTGGTAGCATGGCACAGAGCAGTCAGGTTTATCTACAAAGGCAATGTGTAAATTATTTGTGCAACACACACACACAGTAACACAATGAATACACCACAAAAAGACTCCACACAGGTTTAGAATAATAGAGAATACTTATCTGAGCAAAATAAGACCAAAACAACAAAGATACAATCAGTAGAAGTCGAGATATGAATTTATAAAGATTAAATAAAAAATAGAGCTTAGAAATCACTAGCGGTCAAAAGGTTTCTTGTGGTCACGAGGGACCAGTGCAAATCCAAAGTTTAGGCCAACTGCGATGGAGGGCAGACCAGCTACAGAACCTACGCAGGGTCCGCTGAGAAAATACCTTGGATGGAGCAAAGCGTTGACTCCGAGGGCTCGATGCGTCAATCTTTTCCATGAAGTCGGGTCGCTGCATCGTCATCAAGCTTCGCTGAAGTGAATGCAATGCGTCATTGTCGAGCCGTGCAGAGCGTCGTCATCGAACGTGCAGACTGTGGAACCGCTTTCGTCGGGCAGCCACTGCCTCGTGTCCAAGGAAGATGCAGCAGAATTTCTCACGCAGTCGATGCAATGCATTGCTTTTTTATGAAAACCACTGCAGAACCCACTTCTGAGGCCTAGAGCTGTAGGGGGGCACCTCTGGCAAGGGTATGACTCACATAAGGCAGAGTCCAGCAGCACCAACAGAAGTGTAGGAAGTCTTCTTTTGTCCATGAGAATTCAGAAAACAGAAGGCAAGCCAGCAAGCACTTGGTTATCACTTGGAGGGAAGGTAGAGTGCAGCTCTCCTTCCAGCAGAGTCAGGGAGCAGCAGGCAGCAAGGCAACAAGCAGAAAAACAGTCCTTCCAGAAAGGCAGTACAGTTGAGTCCTTTAAGCAGCACAGCAGTCCTTTTGACAGAGGTTCAGTTCAAGTTACAGAAGTATCTGATATCAGGGGGTCAGAGAACCAGTACTTATACCCAAAAGTGCCTTTTAATGTAGGGGGTGACTTCCAAGGAACTCTCTGAAGAGCACAAGGATCCCTTTCAACCCAGTACTGTCTGTCAGGCTAACCCTGGGGGGTAAATCAGTGCTTTGTGTGTGGACAGGACACTACCTATTGAAGTGTAAGTGTCAGCCCCTACCACTCCTCGCTACCCAGAAAGACCCATCAGAATGGGGAGTGCTCAGAATGCAAATAAGTCTCACCTTCCTGTGTTTGTGGCTGCCTGGAGGGAATGCACAAAGTGTAGCTGTCACCCAGCCCAGACATGTATTGGAGATAGGTTGTCAGGCACAAAGAGCAGTAAGTACAGAGAAATGTTCACTGTCTAAAAGTGGAACTTCTAAAACAGTAATGTTAAATCCAACTTCACCAGTAAGGAGGATTTCTCTCTTTTTTTTTAGGAGTGGATTTTTATATAGCTCAAACTAGACCCGAAGGTATCAGAGAGCTTTACATGAGCTC
Source organism: Calotriton arnoldi (assembly GCA_963921515.1). NCBI lineage: Eukaryota > Metazoa > Chordata > Amphibia > Caudata > Salamandridae > Calotriton > Calotriton arnoldi. The sequence continues at coordinate 475,333 of CAWUFW010006935.1, forward strand.
TAGTTGCATTACAGATGGACACATTAATTTTTTTGTTAGGCACAGGGAGATGAAGTGATTTGCTCAGAATCACAGGATGTTGAGCGTCCATGCTGAGACTCGAACCCAGTTCCCCAGCTCCGAGGTTAACCACTCTAGCTGTTAGGCCACATCCTCTCCCCATTCCAAACATGAAAAAGCTACCCTCTCTGATCAGGAATTACAGCTTAAACGTGTATTAAGGATTTCCAATGCTGGCCTATGAGAGGGGTAAGCCCACAGTAGTGAAAAACTAAATAGGCTGTTTGTCACTACCAGGACAGGCAAAACATACATGTCCTACCTTTTACTTACATGGCACCCTGCCTTTAGGGTTACTTAGGGCGTACCTAAGGTGTGATTTATATGTAATAAAATGGGAGGTTAGAGGCTTGGCAAGTGGTTATAAATGGCAAGTCGAAGTGGCAGTAAACCGCACACAGGCACTGCAGTGGCAGACCTGAGACAGGTTTGAAAGGCTACTTGTGTGGGTGGCGCAATGAATGCTGCAGGTCCACTAGTACCATTTGAAGTACAAGCTCTGGGTATATGAAGTACCACTTTACAAGGGACGTACCAGTACAATAAAATATGCCAATCAGGTACACACCAATGTCATCGTGTTTAAGTGAGAAGCAAATGCACTTTAGCACTGGTTAGCAGTGGTAAAGTGCTCAAAGTCATAGAGCCAACAAAAAGAATCAGCAACAATGAGCAGCAAAAGCAAAAAGTTGGGGGAAAGACCACCCTAAGGATGACAGGTCTAACACACCATTGTTTGGTGTTACTGTATTGCTGCTCTTGTCGACATTACACATTAGTAAGTTCACCCCAATTCTAAATGAAATAAATTACTATTTTTATAAGTTTGCTAAACATGCCGAACTTTTACTTAGTTTGCCGCTACGTTTCAGGGTTGAAGGTGATGGCTTTTAGAGAAGCTATTTCAGTTTTATTTAAGACGAGTGGGTAAGGCCATCAATGCAGTGATCATTTAGTTTAGTGTAAAAGATATCTGTCATAAATATTTTTAAATACTTCATGACTATTTTTATATATATATGATTATGATTTTTATATATATATGATTACTTTCACTTGCACGGTTGTGCACTAAAATTAAATCTCAGAGACGGCTCAATGCCTCGAATAAAATAAGCGCTTTATGCCCAGGAGTCAAGGCTACTCATAAACGTTTGTATGTCTGTACATGCTGCATCTATCTGGGGTGAAATACACCCTACACAGGTTATTGAAGTGGACAGTTTTTATTTCATATTTATTAATAGCCCCTTAGTTATCAGACAGGTAGCCCTGCGACTTGGTATTAATGAGGCCCTGCCTGTGAGCCTAGTCTGCTCTCAGAACTCTTTCAATTGCTTAGTTCTGTGCTGGGGACATGAACTCACACCAGGTGAAAATTAGATTACCTTTGTCTATTGGAATACAAGAAACTGGCTCTAGGCCTCCTTCAGGGTGGCTTAGTGATGCTTTAAATCAATACGTCACAGCCTGAAGTTGTGATACCCAATAACAGTAGCAAGTTGGCTACATCTGAAAAGCGTGTCCCTACCCTCTCATCACATTATCCCAACTTACTCTGGGAACAGTACATCTCCAAACATAATCACACAGCAAAGGGTGTTTTATCAGAGTATCATCAGAATGTCTTCTTACATAAATATGATATCCTAAAAATGGCCTACACACATTGGTCCCTGATAGAATATCTATACCCAACAAGACCATTTTTTGTGAATTAATATATTGGAGACAATGTTTATGTTGATAATATTTGTGTATATGCTGTTCTGACTTACTACCCAGTAAGGTGTGTATCATCTGGCAGTATGTATGTGGTATACTTTGTGTTTTTGTCATAAACACAGGATATTGGACAGTAGAAAAGTATTGTTAACTGCAAGCCTATCCATCGTCGAGAAAGGGTACTTGGGCTCCTTGAGTGAATGAACATAACAGTTATAAAGCACACTCCATAATACACTTGCCTCAAGACGATGAACTGCCAGAAAAGTCCTTATATTTCCTCCTACAGCCACCCATAGACCGAATGATTAAAAGTCATGTAGGATGTATGTTGAAGATCCTTAGATCAAAAACATTATTGAGGGACTATGGGCCATATGTATCATTCCAAATTGCGATCGCAATTGGGCTTAGTGGTATCTATTAACCCCTTCGATGCGCGTGACGAGCTCAGCTCGTCATCCTGCGCGGTAGCGCTGTGCGCATGACGAGCTGAGCTCGTCACGACCGCACCCGCGATCGGAATGTCCAGCACACGAGCGGAATTCCGATCGCGGTCAAGGGGTTAAAGAAAAACTGCCTCGCAAAATAAGGAATCGCAAAATTTGCGATTCCCTATTTTGCAATTGCATTTAAGGAATCGCAAATTGCGATTCCTTAAATGCAATGTAAGAAGCACAAAAAAGTGCAATTTGGCCTTAGGAATCAGAAATTACCACCAACTTCAAGTTGGTGGTAATTTGCGATATCTTTGAAAAATGCACTTTTTTGCAATGTGGCGCACATACATGCCCTTAGGGCATGTATGTGCGCCACATGTGCACCCATGCTTATTTCAGGGGTGTAACAGGGTGTCCTTTTGACACCCTTGCACCCTTGAAATTGCATTCTCAATTTGCGATTCTCTAATTGCTAATCGCAAATTGAGAATGTCTTCCCATTCATTCCTATGGGCCTCTAGGCCCATAGGAATGTATGGGGAGGGTTTCCTTAATTGCGAATCGCAATTTGCGATTCGCAAATAAGGAATATGTAGGATTCGCAAAACTTTTTGCAAATCCTACATGCATCGCGTTTTGCGATTCTCAAATAGCGAATCGCAAAAATTCGCTATTTGAGAATCGCAAAACATAGGTTTGATACATATGGCCCATAATGAGTAATTTTTCAATGTTTGTACCTTAGTGCAAGGTCTTAATTTTTTTTGTAAAATTCTTTTTTTTAAAGTATGCAGGATCTTGAATTAAATTATGGACTGAATTACATACGAGTAGAGTCGTCATCTAGCTCCAGAAATGTTAGCAAATAGTCTGAGGTTAAAATATAGTCTCATTGTACTCTCTGGAATCAATCGATGAGTTTCATAGAAACACTCAAATATAATGCACCACTATAGTAGGTTCAAGAGTTGACTCTAGGCCTCATCAGTTGATGTCTCAGCGCACAGAAATTAGGTTCATTATTCAGTCCTCAGTCGTAACAGATGGATGTAACATAGTTTCTGGGCTTAGCTTTTCAACAGCTTCCATTTGTCTCATAAAATGACCTGTTGGTGGTCTCTATGTGCATGCCCAGATATTTAAATCCATCTGGGGCTCCATTACATGCTTTTCATGCATTCCTGCCTCAGTTAGATCACCCAGGGGAGAATCTCATACTTGGTACAGATCATTATGAGTGTCACCATCCCATTTAATTTGCCTGTCATGTTGAAGTATCCCTTAAATTGTGTTGAAAGAGACTCTCAGTGGACTGGGGATATTAAGTACAATGAGACTGGTTACTTTATCTGCCTTTCCCCCAGACTGGGCATGTTTGATTTTCAATAGCACCAACAATGACCCAACACCTTTAGCAATTTAGATGAAGAAGAGAGGCCGCCTAGTCTGGTACCCCTGAGCAGGCTTAACCTCTTTGATATTATTGTATTAGTCTTAACCCTTGCCACTGGGTCATGGGTGGCAAAAGGAATTTTACATGATTTGTCAGTTTGTGCCCCATATTCCATGGCGCCTGGTAGAACTTGATTCGACTATTGTTAGCTCTAGAAATTAAATGTCTTTTCCCCATCCAGTACAATAAGCGCCCTACCTGTTGGTGTCTCTTGCATGAGTCTATCATCAGATGGAGCCTGCACATTGAATGGGCAGTGTTGTGAGCACCAAACACAAGTAGTCTGGGTAAATTAAACATGCACAATAAAGGATGGGAAACTTGAGGATTTGTTACAGTTGTTACATCAAAGAAGTGATAGACCAGGTTTGTGGCAGGTGCCTCTGTGGAGGGTGATCCCTTTCTTCCTGGTCTCCAGAGAACTGAAGGAGGTGGTGTAATGACAGATGGCCGCCATCTCCCCAACCTTCCCAGACGTCTCTTACATCTCCGCAAACCAGAGAGAGGCAAGGGAATGATCGATGTCTCTCTTTCCTGCTGTGATTGGAAGCAGACCGACAGATTATAAAGGGGTTCTCTCTGTGGTGACTGTGGGCTCTCTTACAGAGCCCCTGCTCACTAGGCACTTAATTAGAGTGGGAAGCATGTCACTCAAGTTGGTAAGGACGGGAACGCCTCAAGGGTGGTGGTGGAGGGTGGCCTGTCACCAGGTATTTATTTAATGTCTGGCATGGAACTTAGCGAGGGAAATGTGGAGGGTGGCAGAATGCAGCATTTAACTGTAATTTTAGAGATGAGTGTTTTAACATGGTTGGTATGGGGAGGTCGGCAGGCTGCTAGATTTTTTTTTTTTTAAATACTTGGGGTTGGACGGTGTTATTGGGAGAGTTGTGGTTGATACCAACAGGCCAGTTAATACTTTTTTCTAAACTTATCAATCAGAAAAAGGAAGTGAACATGGTGATAAACAGTGATGGAATGCCACGTGCATTTTTTAAGGGAAGGGGATGTAGGTGATAATGGCCCTCTTGGATGTTGCTCCCCTTGTCTTCCTTTGCGCAGCTGATGCATGGGATATGATTGGTTGCATAATGGTGAATCATAGAAAACAGATCTTGATTTAATCAATTTTGGTTTCTAGTGAATGAGACATGGCATACCCAAAATGATGTTGAACTCTGGTGCTTCAGTCCAAGTGAAAGCTTTGAGCTCTAGGTTATTATCCCCATGACTAAGATCAAAGGAAGAGCACACATAACTAATGAACCTAACATCAAACTTGTTTTTTCACAGATTTTTTTTCCTTCGGTTGTTTTTTAAAGGTCATATCAAAAACTAAAAGCTGTGCTGATTGCTTCAGAAAGCAGAAAGCGAGGCCACATCATTACATTTTAAAGCCACGCGAAAGGTTAAATAATCAACCATGGCCTGCAAGGTCTTTGCAAGACTCATTGCAAGAGGCTGGGCCACTGGCAGCACCTGGAAAATCCCTCTGTTGATTAACAGGGTGAAATGTTTTTTGGATAATCTAAGATCTCAAGCACAAAAGCAGAAGACATTTTTTATTTCTTCCCCATTGCTTCTAGGTAAAAAAAGATGCTGCTTCCCTGGTTTTAGAGACAGTGTCATGGGAATTTACAAAGTTTCGCAGTCTGTTTTGGAAACAACAACATTCACCTTTCCTCTGTTAATCTTCATGGTCCAACATATGATGGTTCAGCCTGACTATTACATTAATCAGGGCAGTGTTAGTTGTAGGCTGAAGCTTGACTTAGGTAAGTCTCCTTTAGCTTGTCCCTGAGGTCTTAAAAAACAAACCAATTAAAAGATGCTGCATGTGGCAAAAGAAAATAAATGACTGTTTTTCTGAAGTAAAGATTTGTCCTGAGGCCCTCCAAGTAGGTGATTAGAAAGCGAGGACTGGACAAAGCATCTTTGAAGACTGTAGGATGGTACAGAAGGCAATCACACAAGTGTAACTGCTGTTGATGCCCCCTCCCCCAGTAATGCTCCGATGGGGGCAGGAGTTACTTATGATAGCAAAAACACTAAAAGGATCTCCTGGCTGGAAAGTGTAGGGAGCGCTAGGAGGGTTCTAGAAGCGGTCACCACTCCCTGAGAGGGAGTTTCATGATGAGATACCTTTCTTTCATGATAGGAACACTTCTTTCCATGAAGTGGTCATTTTTTTAAATCTAGAACTAATAACCTCTAACTGTATCCAGTCCAATACGTTTGCCATATTGCACAGGCGAGTTTTGGAACCAACCATACTACTCACGTGAGACAACATTCGGGTGTGCCAGCTGTCAGAGTTGACTTTTTGAAATTAATAGATAGAATTCTAATCCTGGCTCAGCTTGTTTATAAAAGGAAAGTATGCAAACTCCATGTTTAGGGAAACATGAAGAAAAGTTGTGTTACTGCAGAGGCACAGAAATCAGGCTAGCCACTCCAATCATAGATGTGGCATCTCACAACTCATCCGAAGGTGACCAGTAACTTCTAGAGACATAACAGTGGTCATGACAAAACTGTGACGACAAAGATATAGTTTGAGTTGATTAAATGACTTAAGGATTATGACTCTTAAACCATGAAGTTCCAAACTATGTAACATAATTCAAGAAACTTTCAATGGAGAAGAACTTTCACATATTGGGCATTAAGTCAACAGTGCGACATAAATAATTTTAAATACTTCATGACTATTTTTAAATAATGTTCCTCAAGGTCCAATTCTGATCAATAAAGGTTCCACCGGCCACATTTTCCAGCAAAACAGAGGTATTAGCAACCTTCCCTTCTTCAGTTCCTATTACAGTTGGTAAGAGGAACAAATGATTGTCAATATTATTCAACCAAAATAAGGTTGCCATGGGACTCCTGTTTTCTTTTCAAGAGAAAATTGAGAACTTTCAGACATCTTCAAAGGTCTTTAAGACAGTCCTGTATTGAATGCCCCACATCTCTTCAATACAAGCAACCTACTCTCAAGCTGGCAGAATTTGTCACTAATGGAGTTGCCCATACCAATGCTGGACCAGTTGGCAAACTAATCCTATAATCCCACGTTGACCTTGAATAACCTGTGCAAGGTAAAAAGCAAAACACATCATAAAAGAATCCAAGAAATCTAGCAACTTGGATCTCAAAAAAAATGTTGGATGATTGAGGGACTATTGTGATATCTGCAGTCCATGATGCAAAGGTCTATTCTAGTTTAAAATTCTTAAGGCACAATTGTTATAATTCTTGTACCTCATCCAGGGCAAGATCCATATTACCACAGACATTACAGAATCATGGACAGCACAATCTGTCATGGACTAGACATGAAGGCAATCTTTTAAATGCCCTTTAGGAATGCCCAGGGAAAGGGTGTCTTCTCCCAGCAGCCATGGTGCCACCCTACACACATTATAATGTGTGAAAGTGAACAGAGGTCTCCTCTAAAGGGTCACACAATGCAGGAAACCTCCACAAACCCCCTTTAGCAATCTTGTAGTTCTTGATTGAAGATGAAATAGCATTGATTAAAGCAGCAAGGCATCACATTCCTTCTGAAGAACGGGAAGGAGGAGAACAGAGGCAAGCTAAAGATCAGGTTCAAGGTCAGAAAATCCTCAAGGAAATAATCCATCCTTCTTAAAGAAGAAAGATAACAAATGAGCGTGAAAAAACAGCAGATTAATCATAGATAGTGCACTAAGAAAAATTGATATCTGCTGAAGGAAATTCAGGGACAAAAAAGGAATAACAGAAGGGCGATGAACGTGGTTAAAAATGAGGGAATTGATGTTTTGAGACCCATCATGCCTTTAAAAGCACTTCCTTTAATATTACACATGTTACACAGCTCTCTAGAACTCTGCTGCCCACACTCTGCGCTACTCACAACCCAAGAGAACACACTGGGTTCCTGCACAAGCGCTGAAGTGACTCCAGTGGTCAAGGAGCCTCATGTCATAAAAGGCAGGGCATTCAAAAAAGCTCTATAGCTATAGGACTTTGCCACAAGAGAAAAAACTGCCTCTGAATCTCACATTGACCTTATCTATTTCAAATAATACAGGGAGTCTGGCCCTAAAATTAGGTAGGCAAATCCTATCCAGGTCTTTCCATTCCCTAAGGACAACAGCAAAGAGCTTTCGGTGGATAGACAAATCCAGTTAGGGATTATACTGGAGCCACCTGAACATTGCTCTAGAAGAGGAACTGCACTGCAAGGAGTGGAACATCCATATCTACTGAGAACAGCAGGTAGCTTATCTTTCACAATGTGTTTGCCTTTCTGTTCATTGGGCATACTCATTATCACCCTTGTCAGTGTCTCCCCTTGACCTGTTTTTGTGTTATGAAATAAAACACCCTCACTAACTACCAAATTGAAATTGAAGCTAAACTTTTTTCCCCAAGTGCTTTAATTGGTTCTGTTGCAATCCTCCATAGCCTCTCTTCACAGATTGTCTTCCCTCCCCACACTAATGATGTTGTCTGACCTTACGAATTTGAGACAAAGATCAGGAGGAGAAACCCTCTGATATTTCTTCTTTATGAATGCCTACCAATGTACGCTAAAAGTACCAGAAAAACTGAACACAATAACTAAAAACTGCCAATTTGCCACACGTCTCATGCGGATGTCTAGTAAGTACATCCACATTAAATCCTAGGTTGGCAAGGGGGTATTAGAAGTCACAAGAGTAGAGGCCTGGACCTGACCAAGGACCTTTTGCATTGAAACATAAACCATGAAGGGCCTAAGTAAAATAATGCTGATAATAAATTAGCATAAAGAGCCAACAGACTCATTCCACCCATTACCTAGGTGTTTCAGTGTGACATCTCTAAAAGTGACGGATATGCCCAAACATAGGTTGTATGTTCACAGTGATACATGACTCAGGCAGCATCTCATTCATTAAGACCCACATGATTGAAACTGGTCTGGGAATTCTTGCATTCCTATCTAGAAGTGATCTGCTTGACAGCTCTGGCTAAATTCCTATTGGAGCAAAACCAAGTCTGGTATGCACGTGGCTGGTCCCTTCCTGGAGTGTCATTTTGGGCAGAAAAGCAATGGATTAGAAGGTAGTCCTCAGAGATTTCCAGTGATTGAGATTTTTTCGAACATTACACTTTTGTGTTTCAATGCAACCTCCTGTTCCACAGTTCCCCATGTAAATACAGGAAAAACAGTAATATGATCAGATTTCAGTATTTTTCTTGTGTTTTTCTGTCTCAAGCAAAGATTCATCTGATAAGTAACGAGTGGCAAGAAAACGAGGGTCGCGGAAGTAATGTCTTTAAAAAAAACAAATAAATGAATAGATACATAAGTAACCACATAATTATGGATAGAAATGAAATCCAAAGAATTATGTTTTATCCACAACAATTCGTTATGGTATACAGTTTGTAGAAGCATTTGAAATAATGGTAATGCTCTGTTTTTCAAGAGCGATGGCAGTCAAAGGCCCAGGTGTCTGCACTTGCTCAAGAGCAGGGGCCATATGTATCAAGCATTATTGCGATCACAAACGCTGCGATTCGCAAAAATACAGCGTTTGCGATCGCAAAAATGCCCACTGCGATGTATGAAGCATGATCGCAGTGCAAAATTGCCAATCGCAAAAATAGCCAATCGCATTTTTCTGCGAAGGAGTTTCTGCGAATAAAATTGCAAAATCGCAATTTGCATCATTGTCCCTTGCGAATATCGCAAATTAAGAAATCGCATTTTGCCAATTTGCAACGAAATGTATTAAAAAATCGCTAATTGCAATTTCACGAAATTCGCAATTTTGCACCTCGCAATTACCACCAACTCAGAGCAGGTGGTAACCAGGTGCAACCTATATAAACTGGCCCAGAATGCCACAGTGGTTTTTCACAATGGCTGCACTCTACGTCTTTGCGAGGAGGCTGAGGAACAGAGCTGCTGCCCAGGGAAGGAGGCGCCAGGAAAGGATATTCAGGGCACGCATCACCTTATTAATGCAAACTCCAGAGGAGATACAGGAGAAATACAGGCTGCACCCAGACAGCATCCTAGATCTCATTGAGGAGTTGAGGCCCATGCTAGAGCACCCCACACGCAGGACACGCACCATCCCCACCCATGTGCAGGTCCTCTGCTCACTGCATTTGCTTGCATCTGGGAGCTTCCAGGGGGTCATAGCAGCAGCAGGGGGGGTCACACAGAGTAGCCTTTTGCGCTTCTTTCATGCGTTCCTGGATGCCATGATGCTGCGGATGCATCACCACATCCAGTTCCCAAACACGCAGCAGGCACTCGACCAAACCAAGCAGGGGTTCTACCAGATCGCCCGCTTCCCCCATGTCATCGGCTGCATCGATGGCACCCATGTCGCCCTCTCCCCACCATCCCAGACTGAGTATGTGTATAGGAATCGGAAATGCTATCACTCCCTGAATATTCAGGTAGTCTGCAATGCTGCCCATGTAATCACAGACATCGTGGCCAAGTATCCAGGGAGCACACACAATTCATACATCTTCCGCCACAGTGGGCTACACCGTCTGCTCGTGGCTGGCGAGTTCGGAGATGGCTACTTACTGGGTAAATCCATGGCTCACATCCATACATGGGATGAAGGACAGGACAGGGAGGGCAGTGTGTGACCCATGTTTTTCCTACCCTGCAGGTGACAGTGCGTATGCGGTGAGGGAGTACATCCTGATGCCCTATCTCAATCCTACAACTGCTGCCGAATGGCGATTCAACAACGCCCACAGGTCCACATGTGGTGTCATCGAACGCACATTTGGCATCCTGAAAAGCCGCTTCCGGTGCCTCCACAAGAGTGGTGGTGCCCTACAATACAGCCCGCAGACCTGCTGCAAAATCGTGGTGGCTTGTGCAATGCTGCACAACGTTGCAACAAAGAAGGGCACCCCAGTGGAGCTGACCGACTCAGAGTCATCGGACGAGGAGGGACCAGCTCCCCGTGCAGGACCAGCAGGTGGTGTTGGGGCAGCTGCCAGACGCCAGAGACGGCAGGAGATTACGCGCAACTATTTGTAGGTGGGCAATAATGACACAATGCAAGGTATTGGTGCACAACTGTGTTTATTCCCTTTACAGCAGGAAAGTTAACTTCACACAGCCTGATGTGCACACTATGTCAGACAACAGTAGGTAGCACTTGTTCACACCACAGTGCAAGTCTTCCAACATAATATGAGTCAATATGCAATGGGTTGCCTCACCCAGTGCTATGTCCCACTCATGCCACTTCAGCGCCGGAGTGCACGGCTTGTTGCTCCTCCCGCAGGGTTCACACCGTCCTCCCCTGTGCCATCGTGTGATCTCCCCTGACGCACGCTGCAATGTCTGTCTTGTGGGAGGGGGGAGTGATGCAGCTCCTGCTGGACTGCCCATCCTCTTCCAGTGAGCTGAGGGGTCCTGTCCCACCCATGGCTGCTACCTTCAGCTGATCCACAGCATGCGTGACCTGCACAAGCCTCCTTGCGACATCCTGGCTGCAGTGTGCCAGCTCATGCTGCATGCTGACACAACGACGTGCCAGCACAGATGTGGCTGTGGACATAGGGTTCACTGCCTTGGTGTAAAGGTCCTGCCGCTTGTAGTAGCGCTGTCTCTCTCTGCGCCTGTCTGCACGATCTCGCCGCATCTCCGCGCACATCGCTTCCATTGTGCTAGCCATGGCCATGACACCATCCCTAATTTGGGTCAGATTAGTTTTCTGTGCTGCTAGTTTGCGCTGCATTGTTTTCATTGCCTTTGCTTGCAGGCGCTGTATGTGAAGCATGTTGGCCTCGAGGCCGGCAAATACTGTTCCTTCGCCTGCGTCAGCGGTGCTGGTGGATGGACAGGCCCTGCGCCAGAACGGGATTCCTGTTGTGTGACGTGCAGGGGACTGTGCTGTGCGTGTTGGACCATGCTGGCCCTGGACTGGCTGCTCATCGCCACTTGTGTCATCTGTATCTGCCTCCAATGGTGTAAGTGGTGGTGCAACACGGCGCCGCCTTTGTCTCACAGAGATCACTGGTGAGCCCTCATCATGCTCCTCTGGCCCTAACTGTTGTCCTGGTTGGGATTCCTCCTCCCCTTCTGCCATGTGTTCCTGTGTCACTGGAGCTGCTGTGGATGCAAATGCACATATTAATTTGCTATCCTGCCTCACATTTTTTTTGCAATAAATATTTCATTTGGGAGTTACATGTGTCCTATCTGTCTGTTTGTTGCCTCTCATGATGCACACATTCTGAATGTGCCTTGCTGGGTGTCACTGCTCCATTGCTTGTTAGATGTGACTACAGGTCCCTGAATGCATTGCTGGGTATGCTGGCCTGCATGCACTGGAGTAGCAATGATGTTTGGTGCCTGTGTCTTTCCTGGGTGTGTGGGTGGTGTGGTGTAGTGTCAGGGGAATGTTAGCATGCTTCTTACCTTGTCTGGTGCCTGGGGGCTCCGAGCTGTCCAAGTCAGCCACGCCACTCACACTCTCCAGCAGCAGGGTGCTCTCCACCAACTCCTCCACAGGGGTGGGATCTGTTGCGGTGGATGTCCCACCACCGGTCTTACGTGCCTCAGCCAGCCTGGTAGCCACCTTTTCTTTGGACCTCTTGCGCATATCATACCACCGCTTCCTGAGTTCTTCTACGGTGCGGTGGGTGACGCCAATGGCATTTACCTTTTCTTGTATACCTGCCCAAATTTTCCTCTTGCGTGCCTCAGGCACACGCAGTGATTTCTTCCCAAAAAGTAGTTCATGACTTTCAGCCATTTCCTGTATGAGCACCTCCAGCTCCCTTTCACTGTATTTGATTTTCCTTTTCCTTGCATTCTATTCCCTCTCCTTCTCCTTCTCCTGGGGATCCATTGCTCCTTCTCTGAATGGCACTGCACAGTACTTTCCCTCTCCTCCCAGCCTCTCACTCAGCTGTTGGCAATCAGGTGCAGCATGGGCAGTCACACTTCCTGGTTGTGATGTCATCAAGCTGCACCTGATTTGCCGATTCGCTAATTTGCGATTTCTTAATTGCGACTTCGCAATTAAGTAATCGCTATTTAGGTATTCGCTTTCCTGTTTTGCGATATTTGGCGAATCGCAAACCATTACCGAATATTTTGATACATCGCGGTTTGCGATTCTCAAATTGCGATTCGCAAATTTTCGCAATTTGAGAATCGCAACTTGTCATATTGATACATATGGCCCCTAGGGCCAAAGGGGTTGTGGATCCACAGGAGAACCATGAACCCAAGGCCGACATGCCGCTTGTGGCTGCCAGGGAGATAGAGGTTGGGCAGTCATCAACACAAGTGTTGGCATCCCAATGTAGAAAATAGGGGTCAGACCAAAGCAAGATGGCATCCCAATTTCACTTTCTAATCACAATTGCTAGACCAGTGTTTATGAGCTGTATTCCAAATCAGTCTTCACCTGGCATCTGTGCATCCTGGTGGGCTTATCTGCTCCTCATTCCTTTTCGCCCCCAGATCCCCTCCCGTTCGCACCTTTGTTATTTTCTTGTGTTGCTCAAGGTAGCTTTGCTATGCAAAAATCACTTGCTGTTGCTACTTACTCTCACTCGTCCTCATTATTCACCTTTTTGGCCTGAAATCTGCAAATTCAGCCTGTTGACAAAGCTGTCCCATAGCCTCCAGTTGGCGAGTGGAATACCAATGAATGTGTGTTTCTTACTCATTTTCTAGTTGCTACTTTTCTAGTTGTAAATGCTGTTTAACCTTCAATGCGCACACCTTTTGTTTGCAGGTCATGAAAGGTGCTTCATACAGTGGCCAATCTATCCTTTCTCTCTTACCCTTCCAACTCCTTTGTTTCCCCAGGACCTGATTATAAATTTGTGTGGTTATTTCATAAGTATGAAGGATCTTAGCCTTCAGGGAGGCTTGGGCCTTTCTGCATGGGTTCCAGATACAGCCCTGTTTGTGACACCAGGTTTTTATATGTACCATTTGAAAAAATATATGTCATTCAGTACTTATTGTGCCTCAAGCAGACCTTAACTACCATCAAGTACCCAAGAATAGGCTGGCCAAATGGGCACTCTGGCATTTCCCTGATAAGTTGCAAAATAGCGAGTGGCATTCAGGACTGGATGGGCATCCATGATCCAGCCATGAAACTGCTTACTTGGGCATATTATCAAGAAACGGTGTTAAAATTATCGCCGGTTTAGCGTCAGAAAACTGCAGCTAAAGCAGCGATAATGGGCTTGATAATATGCCCTTGAGAATTCCAATACAAGCCCATGTTCTGGTGTCAACATGGGCTTCTATTGGAATTCTCAAGGGCATATTATCAAGCCCATTATCGCCGCTTTAGCGGCAGCTTTCTGCCGCTAAACCGGCGATAATTGTAACGCTGTTCTTGATAATATGCCCCATAATATGTATAAAAGCTGTGCTTTAATTTGTACCTTTTGGACCTATTGTTTCCCAAAAGATTTTCGGAGGAAGAACTCCTCCTACACACAAAACTCACAGAGATATGCTTGCTCGCTCAGACGAAGCAATCTACAACTGGCTTGGATATTTTTGCCACAGCTGGTTGTAGTTGTAGCCAACTAGATCACCCAGCAGCATCATCTAGCATATTCATGCAAAGTTCACCCCTCAGCCACTTATACCAGGTGGTATTATGTAAAAACAGTTGTGTAAAGATGATCAAAGCCAAAACTAAACTCATCTCTCAAAAAATATGCACTCTTTCCGAAGATGCAGCAGCACCTCAGGCATAATGACAGTTACATAAAGACAAGCCCATCTACGAACACATGACTAGAGCGCACAGAGAATGGAAATCTACGTGCAACAGTTCAGATCAATACTAACCAGAAAGGTGGCACATAGTTCCTTGATTGGTTTGCAGATCTTCTCATGTTCTTGTTGCAGGTAGTGGTTTCTTTTCAATAAAAGTATCATTTGGCTTGTGGTGAAACATCACAGAACATGCCTCTAAGAAGTAAGAAATCCATAATATCGTAGACATTTATACTATCCTGAAAATCTGGTGAAATGTGTTGCTAAAACTATCACCTTTATTTTGCTTTCTTTTGATGGCATTTGGAAGATGAACTATCCCTCATCTGAGGACCAATGTGATTTTCAAAGGTCTTAGCGGATGGTGATCACTGACGATAGAAAGTATGTTTGGGTGTACTAAAGGTTGCTCCCTTCTTTTAAATTATACACAATGTGTGTAACTCTATTGAACTACCAACAAATCACAAAACCTATTAGAACATTTGAAGAAATAACAATGTATTATTAAAACAAAGGGGCACTTTCAGCGTTCAATGGAAAAGTGCCGTGCAGCACTGCATTCCATGAGGGGTAAGAATTGTACACCACTGTGGGGCATAATTCCAACAGAATGGTGGAGTGTGGTATTACGCCACAATTGGTAACCCCATGCTCTGACATTCTGAAAACACAGGGATGCGCCGTATTTACAATAATATGACGCTCTCCGGCATTTCCCCTAGCACTGGTGCTAAATTTAGCTGCCTAGCGCCAATGCAGGCACCCTTGCACCATAGTGCAAGGGTGCCTGCGTTGCCGGTAATGATTGTTCATGTGCAGTAAGGTGTCCCTTCCTGCACATAAACAATCAATATTGGCGATTTGTAACTTCTATGTGTGCTGCAGAATGCAGCACATAAAGAAGTTGCAACTCTTCATTTTCTAGTGATTGTTTATGTGCAGTAAGGGACACCTTCCTGCACATGAACGATCACTAATGGTGATTTGCAAAAACGAGGAGAAATTAGTCATTTCTCCTTGTTGCGTCAGTTTAAGACCAGGTTTTCCCTGGTCTTATTTTTGGTGCTGCCCATATTTACTCCACCCTGGTAAATAGGGGGCAGCATAAAAAAGCAATGGGTGTTGTGGCGGAATGCCCACTGCAACACTCATCGCCCGCCCCTTTCACGCTAAGTGCTGCGTGAATAGGGGCATTATTTACAAGGCGGCTTTAAGCCACGCTAAGTGGCTTAACGCCGCCTTGTAAATAAGGTGAAGGGGTTATCGCCACCAGCACATCAAAAAAGTGACGTTCTGGTGGCAATGACCCCTTGTAAATTTGCCCCTGTATTTGCAAAGTGTCTCTGTGGTCTTGTGAGAAAAAAAACGTTTTAGCATGATTCTAAGCCATGCACTACATGGCAAAAGGCAGTAAGCAGAGTCTTGTGTCAGATTTGTTCTCAAGGGACACCCTATCATACAAATTTCTATGCGCAGACCAACATCTTAGGGTAAATAGTGTACTATGCATAATTTTGTGGAAATTACACTTAGGAAAATCATGCACTTTTCCTTTTGCCTTTACACCTGCTTTTGTTTGCCATTAGAATTTCATGCAAAGCCAGGTCACGTTCCATTAATAGATCTGGCCTTACATGGAGCCTTTTACACCCCCTTTGCATACATTTTCTTTTATTTTTTAGTGTTTTATATAGCGTGAACTAGACCCGAGAAATCGGGTATCAGAGTGCGTTATGTGAGAAGTTGGCCTGGTATATGCTGTCCACTAGTTATAGTGGGCACATTGCACCAGTCCAAACAACCCCTTATGGAGATAGGTTAAAGACAACCTTTATTGAAAGCTATCCTAGTGGTAGCTATGGAGAGCAGCCTTCAGGCTAAGTCTTGAAGGAATGTAAAGCAGCTTGTTTTACCAGTCTATAATCTCTTGAGTGACCAAATGAAAGAGGACCACACCAGGTATATATATAAAATATATGTATTTAGTCCTAAACACACCCCTCTAGCCTCTTTATGAGGCTAGAGTTCAAGTACATAGGTTACAAGTCAGTTATCAACAGTAATAGCACAAATACACGTTTGGGCCCTAGAGGCGTACCAAACCATATACCAGAAAAGTGGTATAAGAACCACGACTGAGCTAGACACAAGGCCTAGAGCCTGTAGAAGTGCTGGGACCACAAGGAACCACCCAAGGTAGTGACACAGGGGACCCACGGGGAACGCGTGCAGTGTGGGAACACAGCCGCGAATCACCGTTAACTTCTATGGGGAAAGTCGCGGTTGGATTTTTAAAAGAAAAGGACACTTAGAAGAGGACTTGGAGCAAACCCCTTTAGAACTAGGCAGTTCTAGAGTCAATACCCACGGGAGCACCGGAGTACTCGAGTTACCTCACCCAGGGAAGCCGGGTGCATAGGTGTCTTTTGGAGTCGGGTTTCATCATCGTTTTCAATGGCGAACTGCTGCAAAGTGCTGCTGGCGACCAAGTCGAAAGTGTCCGGGTGGATCCAAGGATGGATCGAAGATCTGAAGAACCTGAAAGCAGAGGGGATACAGTCTGGGTCACTAGCCAGTGACCAGGGGCACGATAGTCGAATGCCCTCAGATGTCGGGTGCTTCAGGTGAGTTGACGGGTGCCTTGACTCTTCAGCCACGAGGTCCAGGAGGCGTCGACGATGATGGAGCAGAGAAAATAAAATTTGTTAACCCCTAACAAATTTTATAAATAATTAATAAAATGTTCGTTTAAATGTATTAATCAACACTGTACGTGAGGGAAGGGTAACACGCAAGTATATGGGCTGAATAATCTATTAACGAATGTCTGTGTGTCTAATTATAACATAAAAATAATTGCATACTAATTTTATAATAAATGCATGATTTGTGCTTCATAGAATATAAACGTGTTGTTGCAAAAACAATAGTGATGGTAAGTAAGGAACAGCTTAAATGTTGCTTTCTGCTAGGTAATAACTAATTGGGGTACGTAGATGACGGGTGGGAAACGAAAAGGCTATGTTTCTCTATTTTAATTACGTTTTGTTTATTTCAAAATAGTGCTTCTAAGTATAAACGAGTGGCGATATAAAATGGCTGCCGGTTAATGAAGTGCGCATGTGCGGGGAAACACGTGACAAGGGAGAAAAAGTTGGAGAAAAGCTAACCTCGTGATGTTGCTGAGAGGCTAGGATGCGAGAATGGTCAAGGCTGATGTGACCTAATTGAACTGATAGTGTGCCGTGGTGATCAGCAAGGAACCGTGGGAAACCGTTTTAAGAGAAAGGACAATGCCTGCAGAGTTCTCGAATGTATCGAAAGAAGTTACAAATGTACTGATCGAAGCGGATGGAAACATGTCTTGAACTGTGAGAAAGGAAATGATCATATACATTCCAAAGGACCAGTTGGATCCGGGAGAACTTGATTAAAGAATGAATAGATGAAATGAATGGACCAATGAAAGGAAAGCGTGTTATTAATGTTGCAACAATTAGTTAGCAAAGTTAGAATTAGGGTATAAGAGGGCCTACTCTTAGAGGGAGGGGTAGTCGTACACGGTCGGAGTTGGAGAGTCGCAGTCAGAGTCGGTGTTGGTGTTGGTGGCTTCCAGTGCTTGGTGGTCCAGATCGATCCATTTACTGAGCGGGAGATGCTGAAAGACTGTTAGATGAGACGGGTTGCAGGTAGCTGATGCTGACGAGCTGAAGTTTCTGTTGCTGTCTTATTTTTCCAGTTGAGTATGAGAATCAAGATATTTTTAATTCGTAAGCTTAGGTTAGAAATCCTTAGGCTAAATTAGGGAAGATAGGCAGGTAATCAGGGTTTTGCTTCATGATAAAATTTCCTTTCTGCAATAAAATTGATTTTGCGTAATAAATATTTGAATTAACAATGAATGAATAATTGAATAAAAAGTCTAAATTCTTTCTCATGCTTTTAAAAATTATATAAAATTTAAGATTCTTAAATCAAACGACTCAGTGGTTATTTTACTAAATGATTGTGACACTAGTAATTGGTTATTGTGATTTAGCTGGTCTTAATCACTACAAATTAATTTCTTACTAGATGATCCATCGACAAAACAATGAGCAGGAATATCTTAAGAAATAACTAAGAAAGCGATAGGTAATAAGGTATCCCGGCTCTTTCCAGCGGTACATAAATGGTGTTTTCCATTTAGTTCTCATGCTTCTCCTAGGAGTACAGAATTTCGTAAAGGTATAAAGGAAATCCAGGTGTGTGTGTGTGTGTGTGTGATAGGCGATGTTTATGGGCCCCATCGTCATGTGGATGTGAGAAAATATAGTTTGCCCCTGGATGACCGATAAGTGACCTAGGAGGAGAATAGTTTTATTGTACGCGCTGCATCAGATTTCTTGGTAGCAGAGTTATGGTTTCTATAGATTAGTTTAGTGATTATTGATTATTGATTATTTTTTTATTATGACTAATACTATATGTTGAGTCGTGTTATGTTATATGTGAGTTTTCACGCTTCTGGGATGTAGGAAGTGGAACACGTGTGGCAAGAGAAGTCACATGGAATTTGGTACATGGTCTGAATTCATTTTTGGTAATAACACAGGTTGTGTTATGTTAGGGATTTTTCTGTACGAAAGGTGTGTAACTGAAATAGCAAATCACGTTTTCTTGTGAAACTTTGGCCTTAATTCTCAGGAGCCTAGTCTCCACATGTGTCTTATCCCCAGAGAAACGAGTTAATTGTTTGCTTAAAAGAAGGGTAAGGTAGAGGGAAGTGCTACTTTATCGGCGAGAGTTGATAATTCTGTGGTAGGGTAGAGGTAAGCGCTGCCTACTGGAAATACAGGATTCTTGTGTAAAAGGACAAAGCTGTCACTTTTGTTTAGCGAATCAGACTATGGAATTGTTTTAATTGTTGTAACTAACGAAGAAAACAGTGAAAAGAAAATTGCCGATAAATTTTTGTAAAGGAGGGGTAAAAGAGCAGGAGTGACATCGACAGTGCCGCGCTAGGATTGGATAGTGCGCTAGTCACGTGAACACAGAGTCAAGAGTGACGTAGAAAAGTGCCGCGCTAGGATTGGTTGGTCCGCGGACGAAGGGAATCGTTCTGATTGGTGCGTTAGTGTGAGTCGCGCTGTGATTGGTTAAAGTTCCGTACACGGAACAGTGTTGATTTGAAGAGAAAAACCAATCGAAAACATGCCGTATTACGAGTATGAAAGGGAGAGAACGTCATGGACGACAAAATTAAAGAATTTCTTTAAGAAAGACAAAAAGGTTGTGACTAGAGAGGGACAAGTAATTCCTCCGCCGAAATCAGCAGCTTCACATATGATGCTGAAATATGGATATCATACATGCATATGGTTGGAAAATTGGGCAAAGTATACGAAGAATGATGGTGCATTAGCTTTCCCTGAGAATGGTTCATTTAGTGTAGCGGTTTTGCGAAATTTGAGAGAAAAGATGACAAATCTAGAACCTAGACCTAGACCGACACAGTTTGAGGCATTGACGGAATGGGAGGATGAGATGTATGAGAGAGAGAGATTCAGAGGTTTAAGAGATCATGAGTTTATGCCTGGAAGAATGTGGGGAATAAATCATGAGGATAGAATAAAACGATGGAGATGTGCTAACATGACAGGAGGTTTGTTTCCGGCTTTTACAGTTGAGGAAGAGACTAAGAGAAAATGTACTGAGAAAAAGAAACATATGGAGAGGGAGAAATATATGCATGAGAGCGAAACGGATGATGAATTGCTGGAAGATATTTTAAATAGAAATCCACCTCCGTATCAGCAAAGTTCTACAGTGGTGACACCAAATGCGCCACTGATAGAGACTATGCGAAATAAAAGTCCGGTAAAAAGAATTGAAATAAATAGGTCACAAGATCAAATAAGAACTTCACAAAATGAAGGAATAGAAAGTGACAATGCAAGCGAATTGGCAAGGACAACAAAAGAACTAACTGAGAAAATTAGAGAATTAACGAAAAATATGGAAGCTGTGACTGTACCTGTAACAATAGGTCCAGTAATACCAGTTTTTGAGAATCAGAAAATTGATGAACGATCTTTAGTGATTCCCATGAGTTCACAATTTCAGAGAGAAAAAGAAAGGATGGAACCAAGTGCAAGTACAAGTAATTTGGCTAGTACTTACAGACCAAGTCCACCTACAAATTTGACTGTGAATGAGTACAATGGTAGGAAAATGCATATGGTAACAGAATCTGCAACAGAGACTCCTGAAAAGAGTGGTAATTGGATAGAACTAAATAATACACCCATAGGTCCGACTCCTGATGAGTTAAATGAGTGGATGAAGGCATTTAAAATGAAAGAACCTGAAGAAAAACCATTAGATGTAATTAGGTTAAAAATTGACATGGAAGAATTAATTCTAGGAACGATTGGTACAGAAAAGATAAAAAATTACCAGGATGATGAAATAATGTTTCTGTGCAAAAGTATTACATGGAGAGCAAAGAATTTACATGACAAACTAGAAGAGGTAGCCAGTGAAATTGGAATAGATTTTGCGAAAGTGAAAACATTGCAGAAACCCTATAGAGTAGACTTTTGTGAAAAAGATATTGAAAATTTGAACACGGCAGGAAGGCTGACACAGATAAAAGAGTTAATTGTGTTACTGAGAAAATGGGGGGATGTGGACAGATGGAAGGTTAGATGGACAAAAAAGAATGAGAAAACTACAGACAAAGCTTCTTTGGCTTTTATGATAACTGAAAAAGAACCTGTTGCCAGAGAATACCCTATGAGAGAAACTCCAGGTGGTAGTTATGTGCATGTTCCCTGGACTAGGCAGGATATACTGTCATTCACAAATGAATTTCCGAAGCTAAGAGAGAAACCAGTTGAATGGTACCGACAAGTAGAGAGGTTTGTAAAGGTTTCAAAAGTGTTGTGGATAGATTTAGATGGATTATTTGACATAGTGGTACCAACTGATTTGTGGTCAGAGTGTAAAATTACAGTTGACTGGCCAACTACAGAATATCCAAGAGATCCTAAGACAGGAGCTCCAGGTCCTGAGGTGATGAGGAAGTATGATAAGGTGATTACCTTTTTGAAAAATAAGATTCCTCCTAAAGAAACAGATTGGGTAAAAATTGATAGAACTACACAGGAAAGCAAAGAGTCTGTACATGCATACTATGAAAGGTTGTTGTTGGTTTTCAAACAGTATAGTGGATATGAGGAGTTAAGTGAAAAAGATATGAGCCATTTCGTATACAGATTTGTGTTTGGGCTGAAACCAGAGATTAGTGAAATGATTAAACAGCATATGATTAATTGGCAGAATGGCACAGTAGACGAGGTACTGAGGTATGCTAAGTATTGCAGTGATGATATTGAAAGTAGACAGCGTAAATTGAAAGAGAAGGCAATGTGGGCACAGGTGAAAGTGGCAGAAAAACAAGAAGCTCAATTGGATAATAATAGTGGGAATGAAACAGGACAGAATAAAACGCGACCTAACATAGGTAAAGGGAAAGGTCAAGTGAGTCTAGAGGAGGCAAAGAAGAAATGGCCCTGTCATAATTGCGGAAAATTAGGGCATTGGAGAAACGAGTGTAAGTTCCCACCTAAACCTAATCCGGAAAATCAATCATTAACTCCACAGGTGCAGAATGAGGTAGTTGTTCAACAAAGTCAGGTGCCACAACCACCACTTCCCAACACTGTTAACCAGCAAAGATACAGTACAGAAACAGGATTCTACGGAGGAGAGCAGGTAACACAGTTGCCGCGAGCAGCTAACATTTCTCAGTATTGGTTGCGACAGAGTGAGGATGAGACGTGGGATGAAAGCTTATGACGGTGCCCAGGAGAGGGAAAAGAGTGCGTACTTGGCGCAACTCTAGAGGTAGATCAGTCTGGTCCCTTTGTGGATGGAGAAGTGAATGGTGCAAATGTAACATTCCTTGTCGATACTGGAGCTACCCGTTCTACTGTTAGATCAGTGGAAATTCCAAACCTTCCTCTCTCAGGTGAATACATCCAAGTAGTAGGAGTAGCAAATCAGCAGATTAAAACACCACTTACTGAATTAGTGGAAGTAAAAATTGGTTCTTTTAGCAAAATGCATAGATTTGTAGTATGCGATTGTAGTCCTGTAAATCTTTTAGGTCGTGACCTCTTGTGCAAGATGAATTGCACAATTTATTGTACACCAGATGGAATCGGATTTCAGACCCCAGATGAAGATGTATTGTATAAAGTAACTTTGATGAATCAGGAACCTGAAATGAATGGTTTGTTTCCTGCATTTGATGCAGAAAAACTTCCAGAAGAATTAAAAATTGCAGTGAAAGAAAATGTGTGGGATTTTACAGGAGAAGATATTGGATTAATGAAAGAAGTTGATCCAGTAAAAGTAACAGTAAAAGAAGGAACAACTTACCCAAATACGCCACAGTACAAATTAACTCCAGAAATAATTGAAGGAATAACTCCTGTAATAAATAAAATGATCGAACAGGGAATTCTAAAAGAAATAATGAGCAGTCCATGTAATTCACCTATTATGGGACTGAAAAAGCCAAACGGAACATATAGAATAGTACAGGATTTGAGAAAGATCAACAAAATAGTTGTGCCTTGTTGTCCAATAGTGCCAAACCCTGCAGTAATTCTATATCAAATTCCACACGAAGCTGAGTGGTACACAGTGATAGATTTGTGTCACGCATTTTTCTCTATTCCTTTGCATCCAGATAGCCAGCCATTATTTGCGTTCCGGTTCGGAGAGCGTATTTTGGCATGGTGCCGAATTCCTCAGGGGTATACAGAAAGCCCCTCAATCTTTAATCAGATTTTAAAGAAATCTCTGGAAGATTTGAAAATGCCAGAAAAGTCAGTGATGGTGCAGTATATCGATGACCTGTTGGTGGCATCGAAAACAAAAGAAGCATGTGTAAGTGATACAATTGCTTTACTGAACCATCTAGAGAAAAGAGGACATAAAGTGTCCCCTTCAAAATTGCAATTTTGCCAAAAAGAAGTTCAATATTTAGGGCATAAAATTGAGAAAGGAGTGCGAAAGATAGCGACAGAAAGAGTAAGAATGATTCAAGGAATGAGAGCACCAATGACGCAAAGAGAGGTAAGAATGTTTCTGGGAATGGTTGGATATTGCCGACAATGGATAAGTGGTTTCTCCTTGATTGCAAAACCATTACAAAAATTGACCAAGAAAGATGTAAGAGACCCTTTTGAGTTAAATAACGAAGAAATGAAATCTTTCAAAGAGTTGAAAAAGAAATTGTGTGAGGCCCCTGCTTTAGGCATGCCTGATTATGAGAAGGACTTTGAATTGTACTGCAGTGAAAGAGATGGATGTGCGTTTTCAGTACTGGTACAAAAACATGGAACAATGAAGAGACCAATTGCTTATTTTTCAGCTGTTTTAGATCCTATAGCAAAAGCGTTGCCCGGATGTCTGAAAGCAGTTGCTGCTACTTGTGTAAGTCTGGAACAAAGTGAAGGTATAGTGATGGGGTATCCACTAAGAGTATATGTTCCCCATTCAGTAGAAATTCTTTTGACAAGAACAAAAACACAGTACATGACACATAGTCGGCTGACTAAGTACGAAAAAGTAATCTTGAGTGCTGAAAATGTGACCATAGATAGATGCATGAATGTGAATCCTTCAACATCATTGCCAGATGAAGAGAGTATAATTGAACAAGACGAAGTAGATCATGATTGTCTGAATGTGCTGGAATATTGCACAAAACCAAGAGCTGACATAAAAGATGAACCTTTAAAGGAATCAGATTATGTCATGTTTGTGGATGGCTCATGTTTGAGAACGAAAGAAGGAGTTTTAAGCGCAGCTTACGCAGTGTGCACAGTGGCAACTGTGATGGAAGCGTCTTGTCTGAAAGGAATAAGGTCTGCACAAGTTGCGGAACTGATTGCTTTGATTCAAGCATGTAAATTGGGAAGAAATGTGCGAGTTACGATTGTGACCGATAGCCAGTATGGTTTCGGTATTGTGCATGACTTCGGTCAGATTTGGTCACAAAGAGGTTTCTTGACGTCTGCAGGAACACCTATCAGAAATGGAGATTTTGTTAAAAAACTGCTTGAGGCGATACAGCTGCCTAAACAAATAGCTGTAGTGAAGTGCAAGGCACATAAGAAAAACGAAGATTACATAGCTGTTGGAAATAACTACGCGGACGAGATTGCCAGATATTGTGCAGAGAACATGGTATCCCTAAATAAGAATAGAGAAAGGGAGCATATCTCTTCTCCTTTGCTTTTTACTAACACTGTCGAGACATGGGATGAGGTGAGACAGTTACAGGAAGCTGCAAATGATGAGGAAAAAGATTACTGGATAAAAGCAGGATGTAGAAGACAGGAAAACAATGGTGTGTGGGTATACAGAGATGAAAGACCAGTTATGCCTGATAGCATGATTGCAGACATGGCACGGATGTACCATGGACAAGCTCATATTGGGAGAGATGCAATGATCAGACTTTTCAGACAAACCTGGTATAACCCAAAATTCAGAGCGATAGCTGAAAGTCTTTGTCAAAGATGTCTTATTTGTCAGCAGTTTAATCCAGGAAGAAAGACAATAGTGAGTCTAGGAACAATAGGACGAGAAGGAGGTCCGTTCACTAGAATGCAATTGGACTTTATCGAAATGCCCCCTTGTAACAGACTAAAATATGTTCTAGTGGTCGTCTGTTTGTTTTCTCGTTGGGTGGAGGCATACCCCACTAGAAGGAATGATGGAACAACGGTAGCAAAACTTATGCTGCGAGAGTTCATTCCAAGGTATGGTTTTCCAGTCACGGTTGAGACAGATAGAGGAACACATTTTCAAAATGAGTTGATCCAATTGATTTGTGAAGCATTGAGTATTAAACAAAAACTACATTGTGCATACAGACCAGAGGCTTCTGGGGTAGTAGAGCAAATTAATGGAACAATTAAGAACAGATTAGGAAAAATGTGTCAAGCTACAGGACTCAAATGGCCAGATGCACTGCCCCTTGTTCTGATGACCATCAGAAGCATCCCTGAAAAGAAAACTGGACTTAGTCCTCATGAGATGATCATGGGACGAGCAATGAGACAAGCACAAGTACCTGTCAACAAGTTATTGACTATAACTGATGATCTAGTACTGGATTATTGCAAGGGACTGGCTGATGTGGTGCGTTCTGTGTTTCATCAGGTTGGACCGGATGCGACCACTCTTGAAAGAAAACCAGCCCACGACTTGAATCCAGGAGACTGGGTCCGCATAAAAATCCACAGGAGAAGAAACTGTCTAGTTCCTCGCTGGGACGAGCCACGACAGGTAATCCTAGTGACAACGACTGCAGTCAAGTGTGCAGGAGTGAAGAACTGGGTCCATGCCAGCCACACAATCAGAGTTCAAGAACCTACTGATCGACATGTGAGTCGACGTCTGGAAGTGTGGGATAAGAGTTTAACGACTGGGACAACAGGAATAAGAGAAAGGGTGCCAGAACTTGAAGATCGACCTGAAAGTCGACATCTGGAAACCCCAACTGCAAGCACCTCTAGAGAAGAAGAGGAGGAAGAAGAAGAAGGAAGAAGTTCAGAAATTCCAGAACCTGAAGATCGACCTGTAAGTCGACATCTGGAAATATCTGACACAAGTTCAGGATCTGATGATTCAGTTGCAAACTGTGAAGAATTTCGAAGGAGAACTTGGGGATATAAACCAATTAGAGAAGAAAATGAACAAGAAAATGATCTAGATGAGCAACCAAGTACAAGTTATGGTGGAAATCCTTCAGAAATAATATTAATAGACAAAGTAGGGAAAGAAGTACACAAAAAGTTAGAGAATCGAGAAGAACCCCGAGGAGCAATAGGGACAGATAGCGAAACAAAAGAACAGGGAAATTTAGAAGTAGAGAGTGAGGAAAATACCAAATCGGAAGAACACCGAGGAGGGACAGTAATAAGGGAACACAAGAAGGAGAAAACAGATCCACCAGTAAGAGACGACGAGATCATAAGCTTCAAAATAAGAGACAATAGTGAAAAAGTTGAAACCGAATCTGAAGAAAGTGGAGAAGAGGAGAAAACAAAAACTGAATCAAGAAAAAGAAACTGGAAATCAGAAAGAGAAGAAAAAGAAGGTGAAGCCAAAAGGCCAAGAAAAGGAGATAATTGGCCCAGCAACTATATAAGAAAATTGAGATATAGAATAATAAGAACAGGAGAAAAAGTGCTGAACAAGTGAATGAAATAACAAGTCAAAAGGGACAAGAAAAGCCAAGTGGAAAACGACTGCAAAAGTCTAAAAGAACGAAGAAAGTGAATGCAAAGTACAAGTCACCTGAGTGGCTATATATCGCACTGACGGATTACAAAGAAGAAGGAATCACTCACGAGAACCCGAGACTAAGAAATCGAATGGGTAAAGGTGAGATGCAACAAACCTGAAGTGAAGACTTATAGTGCTTCTGCCGGACATGACAATTTTACTGGATATGACAAATCACCGGATGTGACAACGAAAGAATTCTGGAGAGAATTAAAAGAAAGTACCAAGCAAAGACTTTTTGAAAGCAGAGTGGCATCTAAGTCATTTCTGAGGTGTAGTGACACAATTTTCTGAAACTTAGCAAAAAGATAAAAACAAAATGGAAAATACTAGGGATAGAAGAGATAAATGTGAGTTTGTAAAAAGATGGTGTAAAATGTGCTGCTTTTGTACGGGTTTATTAATGACCGTATGGATAGTTTTAGCAATCACAATTCCTATTAGTTTAGCTGTAATAGAAGCGAAAAATGATACTAAACCAGAAAAAGAAACTAATATTAAAGAACCAGTTATTTTAAGAAGTAGTGCAGAATTACATAAGGATAAGTCAGTAACAGACTTTTCTAAAAATGTTTTTACAAAATTGTTGTACGAATATGTAGAGACAATGGATGTGAGAGATTGTTATGTTTGTATGCAGTTGCCTGCATCAGTGTCAGAAGGTGTGACTTATCATCACCTACCTCTAACTTATGGAATAACCTGTAGTGTAATAGCAAGTTTATTTTATAAAACAGGTAGATTAGAGTCTTATTATACTGATATAGATAAGATTTTTGCAAACGTTCCGGTAGTACCAGAACTTAACAAAGTAAAACAAGCAAAAGTTTTAGGAGAATTCTTTCTAGAACATAGAAAATTAACCTTAGAAGAAATAGCTAAGAACAACCTTACCTGTGAATTAAAGAAAGAAGAAAAGGTATTTTTAGAAATGGTTGAAGAAAGACGAATGAAATTTCAAAAATTAGCAATAAAAGAGGAAGGAACACATCTATGGACGTTTGAGAAAGGAAATCATGAAGGGAAAAATATAAATGCAGCAATGACATTAGATTGGCCGCAAACAGGAAAGTTGTGTATTAGGAGAAATAAGACAGTCTATGACAATTACTTTGTAGGTTCCAGTATCTGCCATGACAATTATCAAATTTTGGGAGGTTGGGGATTCAAAGGTGGAAAAGATCCAATATTTCCAGGTATCTATTATATTTGTGGGAATAGAGCTTATTACAGGTTACCGGACCATTGGTATGGAACTTGCTATGTAGGCCTGGTCTTTCCAAAAATCTTTCATATGGACAGAGAAGAAAAAGGAACATACAAGATGATTAATAGCTTTACACGTAGAAAGAGGGAAAGTTTTTCAGAAATTGTAGGTGATATTTTTGGAGCATTAATACCAGCAGTGGGAATATCTTTGAATGCATTTAAAATTCGGAAGTTATCCACAGTAGTAGATCGTTTGTCTACAGATACTGCGGGAGGGTTCTTGATGGTAAATACCGAAATGGTTGCCATGAGAGCTATGGTGATGCAAAATCGGCTTGCCCTTGATATTCTTTTGGCAAAAGAGGGTGGAGTCTGTGGAATGCTGAAAGTCCAACATTGTTGCACTTACATTCCTGATAAAAGTGAAAATATACAGAAGTATATTACAAATATTACAAATTTGCACAAAGAACTAGTTCCACTGGAGGTTGAAAGTGTCTTGGGAAAACTTGGTAGAGGGTTTTCTTCCGTAGCAAATTGGTTAACCAGAATGAGTAGACTAATGATAGGGAAAGTTATAATAATAGCAACTGTAGCAATATTGTTAGCCATGGTGTTGAAAATTGTAATAACGTGTATAAAAAGAAAAGTAAGACAAAATAAGATAAAAAGAAATAACAGAATAATGAAAGAGAGAGAGAGAGAAATGGGTGAAATTGAGTTAGAGAAAATGAAAGAAAGCATGTATAAAGAGACGAGAAGACAAGATGAAATGGAGACAGATGTATAACTAACAAAAGCAAAAGGATGAAAGACATATGCTGCTTGAAAAGAAGTATAACTTGGGTTTTATGTGGTGATTTAAAAATCACCAAAAGGGGAGTTGATGGAGCAGAGAAAATAATTTTTTTAACCCTAACAAATGTTATAAATAATTAATAAAATGTTCGTTTAAATGTATTAATCAACACTGTACGTGAGGGAAGGGTAACACGCAAGTATATGGGCTGAATAATCTATTAACGAATGTCTGTGTGTCTAATTATAACATAAAAATAATTGCGTACTAATTTTATAATAAATGCATGATTTGTGCTTCATAGAATATAAACGTGTCGTTGCAAAAACAATAGTGATGGTAAGTAAGGAACAGCTTAAATGTTGCTTTCTGCTAGGTAATAACTAATTGGGGTACGTAGATGACGGGTGGGAAACGAAAAGGCTATGTTTCTCTATTTTAATTACGTTTTGTTTATTTCAAAATAGTGCTTCTAAGTATAAACGAGTGGCGATATAAAATGGCTGACGGTTAATGAAGTGCGCATGTGCGGGAAACACGTGACAAGGGAGAAAAAGTTGGAGAAAAGCTAACCTCGTGATGTTGCTGAGAGGCTAGGATGCGAGAATGGTCAAGGCTGATGTGACCTAATTGAACTGATAGTGTGACGTGGTGATCAGCAAGGAACCGTGGGAAACCGTTTTAAGAGAAAGGACAATGCCTGCAGAGTTCTCGAATGTATCGAAAGAAGTTACAAATGTACTGATCGAAGCGGATGGAAACATGTCTTGAACTGTGAGAAAGGAAATGATCATATACATTCCAAAGGACCAGTTGGATCCGGGAGAACTTGATTAAAGAATGAATAGATGAAATGAATGGACCAATGAAAGGAAAACGTGTTATTAATTGTGCAACAATTAGTTAGCAAAGTTAGAATTAGGGTATAAGAGAGCCTACTCTTAGAGGGAGGGGTAGTCGTACACGGTCGGAGTTGGAGAGTCGCAGTCAGAGTCGGTGTTGGTGTTGGTGGCTTCCAGTGCTTGGTGGTCCAGATCGATCCATTTACTGAGCGGGAGATGCTGAAAGACTGTTAGATGAGACGGGTTGCAGGTAGCTGATGCTGACGAGCTGAAGTTTCTGTTGCTGTCTTATTTTTCCAGTTGAGTATGAGAATCAAGATATTTTTAATTCGTAAGCTTAGGTTAGAAATCCTTAGGCTAAATTAGGGAAGATAGGCAGGTAATCAGGGTTTTGCTTCATGATAAAATTTCCTTTCTGCAATAAAATTGATTTTGCGTAATAAATATTTGAATTAACAATGAATGAATAATTGAATAAAAAGTCTAAATTCTTTCTCATGCTTTTAAAAATTATATAAAATTTAAGATTCTTAAATCAAACGACTCGGTTATTTTACTAAATGATTGTGACACTAGTAATTGGTTATTGTGATTTAGCTGGTCTTAATCACTACAAATTAATTTCTTACTAGATGATCCATCGACAAAACAATGAGCAGGAATATCTTAAGAAATAACTAAGAAAGCGATAGGTAATAAGGTATCCTGGCTCTTTCCTGCGGTACATAAATGGTGTTTTCCATTTAGTTCTCATGCTTCTCCTAGGAGTACAGAATTTCGTAAAGGTATAAAGGAAATCCAGGTGTGTGTGTGTGTGTGTGTGATAGGCGATGTTTATGGGCCCCATCGTCATGTGGATGTGAGAAAATATAGTTTGCCCCTGGATGACCGATAAGTGACCTAGGAGGAGAATAGTTTTATTGTACGCGCTGCATCAACGACAACCAGGAGCTGGATTCGAGCTGTACCACAAAGTCTGTCGAGTGCTGCGGTATCGGCGACCGGATTGGACCCAACAAACCTTGGCAACGGCAAGTTACGGGGAAGTGAAGAAAAGGTTGCGGTGCAGACCAGCGAGGTCTGAGGGACTCACCCAGCAAGGGTAAGTCAGGGCACTTCTGGAGCAACCAGGAAAGCCCAAGCAATTGAAGAGTTGCCTTCGTGGGGACCCACTAGCCAATCGACTAGAGGTCGCAAAGGAGCCTTGAGTGGACGCACTTGGAGCTGGCTCACAGGACACTCGTGGAGTGGAGGCCAGTGATATTCAGTGCAGTTGGTGCTCGTGCGGGGGCTACTCGTAGCCCAAAGCACAACTTTGAGGGAGACCAAGAAGAGGATGCACTTGCAAAAGTTCTCGGTGTCCAGGGGTCATGGTTCCACGTTACCCACGACAGCTACGTGCCTCAGCTTCGCTGGGGTCTCAGGGCAGCCTCAGGGAAGTCTGGAAATCTACCTCTGGTGATGCAAAGACTTCGTCATCCGGCGGGAGCATCAGCGATGCAGACCAGACAGTTGCTTCTTAGGTGCCTGCCAAGCAGGGAAGTCACTCCTTGACCCCAAGGGAGATTCTTCAGTCCTCTAATCTTCAAATAGAATGTCGAAGGTCCAGGATTCATGTTCAGAGTTTCGTCCGGGGATAATCTAAAGTCCTAAGGACTGGGGTCCCATACTTATACTAAGTTAGGGGGTTGGACATACTCTGGGGACCCACCTATGGGAGGGTCGGGGAAGAGGGGTGGTTACACCCATTCCCTTTGTCCAGTTTCGCGCCAGAGCAGGGGCAGGTAGCCCCTGCAACTGGTTTGAACTGGCCTATGCACAGGGACACCAAATGTGCCCCAGTGCAGGACTTCAAAGCACCAGGGAGTGCTCCCGCCAAGCCCCAATACACACTATCCTGTCGGGGGAGGTGGTTACACCTCCCTGTGACAGGAAACCTATTGTCCAGGCCTCCCCTGCTGGAGTTTCGGTCAGCAGCAGGAGGCCAGACCCGTGTCTGTGGCAGCGGCATCCATTTTGTGATGCCAGGGCTCTGAAAGGTTAATACCGGGTATGCCGGTGTGTACATGTCTCTCCCTCTAGAAGGGTGGAATGCTACCCCCGCCGCCAGAACTGGCGGGGGGGGGGTAGTATTCCAAAGTGTTTGACACCAAACATGACATGTTTCCGTGCAGCCATCCCAAAGTTAGCATTTACCGCGAGGTTATAATGCACTTAAGAGTATATGGTCAGGCTGCACCACAACCAGCACCAGAGGATTGACTCCGAACGCTGCAGAGGGGCTCTGCTCATGCAGGGGCACCCTCTCACATAAAAACTAAGCACTCTGCCTTCAGGATTGTTAAGGCCTGCCATAGGAGTGACTTATAGGTTTATATGTGTGTGCAATGGTAGTGATATAGGTAGCCTATACCACAGTAAGGGGTGCATGCACCACCTTACCCAGGCTGCAGTAGCAGACCTGTGGTGTCTTTGGTGGGCTTCCCAGGGGTGGCATAATATATGCTTCAGCCCCTGGTAGGCCTCTGGGGTACCTATGCCCTGGGTACATAGTATACCATATACTAGGGACTTATAAGGGCACTCCAGAATCCAATCAAAGAGGTACCTAAGGTACATGGAAACCATTTTAGAGAGGAAGCAGCTAGGCTGGGGTTCTGATTAGCAGGGCCCCAGCCAGACTAAAGTCGAAAAACAGTGAAGCATCAGCAAAAAGTGGGGGTACCCATGTGAAGCAGATCCTACTCTCCTACACAACCCCCCCAAACGCAGGGACATTAAACTAACCTTGACCAGTTGAGTCTTCATGTTCTAAGTGGAAGTACCTAGAGAGTCCATCTGCATTGGCATGGTTACTCCCAGGTCTGTGTTCCACTGTAAAGTCCATCCCCTGTAGGGAAATGGACCACCTCAGCAGTTTGGGGTTTTCACCCTTCATTTGTTTTAGCCATACGAGGGGCTTGTGGTCTGTTTGAACAAGGAAGTGAGTACCAAACAAGTATGGTCTCAACTTCTTCAGAGCCCAAACCACAGCAAAGGCCT
This sequence comes from Calotriton arnoldi, assembly GCA_963921515.1. Lineage (NCBI taxonomy): Eukaryota > Metazoa > Chordata > Amphibia > Caudata > Salamandridae > Calotriton > Calotriton arnoldi. The sequence goes on from CAWUFW010006935.1 coordinate 508,040, forward strand.
CCCTCTCAATGGCTGACCAACGTTTCTCTCTAGGGGTCAGCCTTCTGCTAATGAAAGCTACTGGCTGATCCTGACCTTCATCATTCAATTGTGACAGTACAGCCCCTACCCCCAATTCAGATGCATCTGTTTGGACAATGAACTTCTTGGAGTAATCAGGACTCTGTAGAATGGGAGCAGTGCACATGGCCTGCTTCAGGTCATCAAATGCCTTTTGACAGCTAGCTGTCCACTGAACCTTTTTGGGCATTCTCTTGGAGGTTGTCATTCAGGGGTGTCACTATTGATCCATACCCCTTGACAAATCTCCTATAGTACCCAGTCAGGCCTAAGAAGGCTCTCACCTGATTCTGGGTAGTTAGAGCAACCCAGTCCATGATGGTCTGGAATTTGCTCTGAAGTGGTAAAACTTGGCCTCCACCTACAAGGTGTCCCAGGTACACAACCTGACTCTGCCCTATCTGGCACTTGGTGGCCTTGATAGTGAGGCCTGCCTTTTGCAGGGCCTCCAAAACTTTCCTTAGGTGGACCAGGTGATCCTCCCAGGTGGAGCTAAAGACAGCAATATCATCAAGATAAGCTGCACTGTAGGCTTCCAGACCTGTGAGAACTGTATTCACCAACCTTTGGAAAGTGGCAGGTGCATTCTTCAAACCAAAGGGCATTACCACAAATTGATAATGCCCACTAGGGGTTGAGAATGCTGTTTTTGGCTTTGCATCATCAGCTAGCCTGATCTGCCAGTAGCCAGCTGTTAGGTCAAATGTGCTTAGGTACTTGGCTGAGGCCAAAGTGTCTATCAGCTCATCTGCCCTGGGTATTGGATGGGCATCAGTCCTAGTGACTGCATTGAGACCCCTGTAGTCCACACAAAACCTCATCTCTCTTTTCCCACCACTGGTGTGAGGTTTTGGCACAAGGACCACTGGACTAGCCCAAGGGCTATCTGAGGGTTCAATAACTCCCAAATCCAACATTTTCTGGACTTCTGTCCTGATACAGTCCCTGACATGGTCAGGTTGCCTATAAATCTTATTTTTAATAGGCAGACTGTCCCCAGTGTCCACTTCATGAGTGCACCAGGTGGTCTGACTTGGAGTCAGAGAGAACATATGTCTGAACTGATTGAGCACCTGTCTGCAATCAGTTTGCTGCTGGGCAGTGAGGCTGCCTGCCAAGGCTACACCATCCACTGACCCATCATCAGGGTTCTGTGAGAGCAGGTCAGGGAGTGGGTCACTCTCTTCCTCCTGTCCCTCATCAGTAGCCATGAGCAAGCCCATGTCTGCCCTGTCCACATATGGTTTCAATCTGTTGACATGGAGAACCCTGTGGGGACTCCTGGGTGTTCCTAGGTCTACCAAATAGGTAACCTCACCCTTCTGCTCAACAATGGTATGGGGTCCACTCCATTTGTCTTGGAGAGCTGCTGGGGCCACTGGCTCCAACACCCACACCTTCTGCCCTGGCTGGTAAACAGTCAGTACAGCCTTTTGGTCATGCCAGGCTTTTTGTAGTTCCTGGCTAGCCTCAAGGTTTTTAGTTGCCTTTTTCATGTACTCAGCCATCCGGGAGCGGAGACCAAGTACGTAGTCCACTATGTCCTGCTTTGGGGGCTTGAGAGGTAACTCCCATCCTTCCTTCACCAGACACAATGGACCCCTGACAGGATGGCCAAACAAAAGTTCAAAAGGGCTGTAGCCAACCCCTTTTGAGGCACCTCCTGTATGCAAACAAAAGGCAGGGCAAGAGTATGTCCCATCTTCGCCTAAGCTTTTCTGGGAGCCCTTTGATCATGCCCTTTAAGGTTTTGTTGAACCTCTCAACTAAACCATTGGATTGTGGGTGATAGGGTGTGGTGAATTTGTAAGTCACTCCACACTCCTTCCACATTGCCTTTAAGTATCCAGACATAAAGTTAGCACCCCTGTCTGATACAACCTCCTTAGGGAAGCCCACTCTTGAGAAAATTCCCAGGAGGGCTCTTGCCACCACAGGTGCTGTAGTGGTCCTAAGGGGAATAGCCTCTGGGTACCTAGTGGCATGGTCCACCACCACCAGGATAAACCTGTGCCCAGATGCTGTTTGGGGATCCATGGGACCAACAATGTCAACCACCCACCACAGGTAGTGGTATCAAGGGGGCCTTTGTAGTGCCACCTGCCTTGCCACTGGCCTGGCAGATTACACAGGAGCGACAAAACTCCTTGGTGTCTTCAGACATGTGGTGTAGTGTAGCTCCTATTTCCCTAATAGGCTCTGCGCATTGGAATAATATATCCTATAGGTCTGACATAGGACTAAGGTCAGTATGTCCCTATCGAGTATATTAAACTTAATTACTTGTGCCAGCTAGCTCAGAGGCCACTAGAAACTTCTTGACAACAAGAAGGGAGTAGTTTCTGGCAGCCACAAAACATGACCACTGTGTTTCCCTTTAGAATCAGAACGTGTCCCAGAGTCGTGGAAACAATAGATAACTATTTCACTCAGCTCAGTCGTGCATGCTTAGTTTTCTCCAAGTTACACAGAAAGAAATAGACGGGCGTTTCAATAAAGGATTTATTGAACAGTCTTGTTTCTGGTGTAAGTAAAATGTGCTGTTACGATCACAAGACAGTATGCGAGATAAATAATGTACAGGGTGAGCAGTAGAAATAAATAATACTGAGATAGCCTTATCTTTTAGTACATATGCATTTACATAAATAACACAGACTAAAAATGCGAGTACTCATACAATGCGTTGCTAAGCTAGTTCTACCCCAATGTACCTAACCTGACCTAGGTGTAGGAAGAGGGAAGAAGTAGGTGAAGTATTCCTTACTATGGTATACTAAGAGTATGTTAAGTCTAGTATGCCTAGTATGCCAAGAGTCCCTCTAGGTTATAGTCAGCTCCATACCTGAAGAATGAGAGAGGTAGGAATCTCTTTGCCAGACTCGAACTCCAACACCCCGCAAGGGAAGTCAGATCACTGGAAGCTGGAAGCTGGGCTCTCTGCGTGCAGGGAATGGCAGCGTCTTCTCAGTGCGTCAGGCCGGGAAACGGGCTCCTCTGAAGTCGAGGTCTCCTCTGGTTTACAGGAGCTAGGGAAGGTATATTTATACCTGAGAGCACCTAAGAATGTTAGCATTGACGTGAGTTGGATAGCGAAAGACGTCATGAATGAACCCCTAAGGAATAATGGTTCATGCATAATATATGAGTCCTTGAAGAAATCAATAGTCCTGGACTAGGAAAACTCCCGCAGCCTAAGGGTCTGTTCTTCATGAACTCGTTGTGACGTTAGGGTGGACGGATGTCAGAGACCATGCCTGTATTTGGAGTGCATGGTTTAAGGCCTAAATAAGGGCTGGGATTTTATGCCTATATAAGGGCAGGGCGAATTGTGCCTATATAAGGACATGATACTGGAAAGCCCATTTATGGATACCCTAAGAGGAATACAACAGTGGGGCCAGTGAAAGTGAGGGACAATTCTGTCCCAAGTCTTGTTCTAGCCCAGGTGACCTGCTAGAGGAATATCATGGGCTAGGGTCAATAGGAAGCCCCTGAACTTCAGAGGTATAACCAACCTCCTGGTGGCACCAGGCTTGGGGTCTCTACACTCTGAGTACAAGAGTCCATCATCCCAATACACTTTATGGGGACCACTAGCATTCCCAGCAGCCTCAGCAGCAGCTTGCTGTCTGAGGGGTTCAAGAGAGGGGCAGCTCTGCTGCTCCTGGCTCAGATCTGCCCTGGAAGGGCCCCCTGTCCCTAAGAACTCAACCTGATCAGGCTCAAGCTCCTCTGGGACAGTTCTTTCTTCAGGACTGAGATCATCTCCCTCAAGAGACTGATCTTCCTTCTGAGCCAAGGGGAAGGCACTGCCTTAACCCTACTACTCCTCCTCTTGGATGGCACTTGGTCCATTGTTCCAGGATCCAAGGCCTGTTCAGTGTTAGTCATTTTGGCCTGTGACCTGGTCACAGCAAACACATCTGCAGGGATGCCCAGCATTTCTGCATGGGTCCCTGAGCTCCACTTCTGCCCAAGCTGAAGTTTCTAGATCATTGCCAAGCAAGCATTCAACTGGTAGGTCTGCACTCACCACAACCTTCTTAAGGCCAGTTACCCCTCCCCAGGAGAAGTTAACAACTGCCAGAGAATGGTCTGTTCTGACATTGCTAACATTGGTCACTTGGTACATTTCACCAAGTATAATCTGCCCAGGATCCACAAGATCTTGTGTCACCATGGTGACACTTGCTCCTGTGTCCCTGAATGGCAAAGCCTCTTTTCCATTTATTAATGGCTGTTGCCTGTACTTGCCCAGATTACTGGGACACAGAGGAGGTCATATCCATGCCTCCATCACAGACTAGGACAGCCTGAGTGGGTTCTCTGACTAGGCCAGAGCCCATCTCATTACCCAGGGTCAACCCTACTAAACCCTTGGCTTGTGTACTCCCACCACCATTTGTAACTGCACTAAGGGGAACAGGTGCCTTAGGGCCGTTGGTGGGGTCTGGAATAGAGTCTTTGAACTTGGTGCAATCACTGGTCCAGTGTGTCTTTTGCTTACAGACTTTGCACCATGGTTTCTTTTGGCCTTTCTCTTTGTTAGACTGTGAATCCCCACCTGAAGAAGATTTTTGGGGACCTTGTGAAGACTTCTGGTCTTTACCCTTCTCCCCACCCTTGTCAGAGTTTTTAGAATCTTGCTTCTTTGGGTCACCACCTTGGTTCTGTACCTTCTGCCTCACCCTGGTTCTGACCCATTTGTCTGCCTTCTTTCCCAATTCTTGGGGAGAGGGTCAGATCAGAGTCCACCAGGTACTGATGCAACAGCTGATTTTGACAGTTATTAAGAATCTGCTCCCTCATGATAAGATTGTACAATCCTTTGAAGTCACATACCTTACTGCCCACTAACCAACCTTCCAGAGCCTGAGCAGAACAATCAACAAAGTCCACCCAGTCTTGATTTTGTGCCTTTTGGGTATCTCTGAACTTTAACCTGTATTGTTCAGTTGTTAGGCCAAACCCATCAATCAATGCACTTTTTAAGACTTGATAATCATCAGCATCCTCTTCTCTAACAGTGAGGAGCTTATCTCTACCTTTGTCTGCAAAGGAGAGCCACAAGATTGCTGCCCACTGCTCCTGAGGGACCCTCTGTACTTTACAGGCCCTCTCCAGTGCAGTAATCCATTTGTTGATGTCATCCCCACTCTGGTAGGGAGGGACAATCTTGCTCAGGTTTCTATGGTCATAAGACCTTTCCCTACCACTAGGGAAGTTGCTGCCACCATGGGACTCTAGTCCCAACTTTCTTCTTTGTCTATGAAGCTCTAGGGACTCCCTGTCTATAGCCAACTGCTCTCTTCTGATTCTCAACTGAGCTTCCTCATACTTGAGCAGTCTCTCTTTCCTCTCATGAGAGGATTCCCTCCTATGAGAAGAGACAGAGGTCCTTACTGAGGTGTCAGAGTGGTTAGACTCCTGAGAAGGAGATCTGGACCTTCTAGGCACACTCACAACTCTTCCTGCTGGGACAAAGGGGAGGTCATTCTGATCCTCCTCCTCATCCTCAGGAGGAGCTGCATTGTCCAGGGCAGGATCATTGTCATCCTCCTGGCCAGTTTCAGAGGTCAGGTCCTGGGTATTTTCACCCCTGGTCCCTTCCTCATCTTCTGCCCCACCCTCTCTGCCTACGTTAGCAGACCCTATGGGTCTTCTGAGATCATCTAGCAGAAGCATCTCTATGAGACGTTGGGTGTTGGCACTTTTGCCTGTCTTCAGCTTCCTAATCTTGCACAGCTCTCTCAATTCCAAGAATGGGAGGTTGTCATATTTGGATGGCAAGAGCCCACTGGTTCCTGGCAGTGAAGACATTACTAGTGAGGTGTGGTGTATGCACTACCTACTCTAGTGTGGCCTACTAAACTCTCTTGAGTTGTAGAAAGAGTGTGCTAAGCCCTTAACACACAACTCTAAGTTCAGTAGAACTTACTGTATACTAAGCTTGTTTTTATATGTACCTAAGGTACCCTTAGTGGTTTTCAGTTGATCAATTCAATTGAGATTATCTGGTAAAGCAATAGCAAGCTGGAATCCCACACGCTGCACACCAATGTGAGAAGTTGGCCTGGTATATGCTGTCCACTAGTTATAGTGGGCACCTTGCACCAGTCCAAACAACCCCTTATGGAGATAGGTTAAAGACAACCTTTATTGAAAGCTATCCTAGTGGTAGCTATGGAGAGCAGCCTTCAGGCTAAGGGGCCGATTCCGATTCGGGCCGGAAATCTCTCCGACCGAGCCGGACTCGGAGAGATTTCCGACCGAATCGGACTCTGGCAGCCCGACCGAACGACTACGATGCGCACGTATGCCATCGGACTCGAGTCGGTCGGACTCCCATTGAAGTCAATGGGAGCCGGTCGTACAACGCGTACGCGGGCTCCCATTGACTCAATGAGTGCGAGGCGGTCAAGCGCCCCTACAGCGTGTACGCGGTGAAGCGACTCGCGCCGTACACGCACAGGTAGGGGGGACCCATGGGTCCCCCTGTGTGCGACTCGCGCGGCTACGTGTAGAGGGGGGTCCGACACGGACCCCCAAAGTACGTCTCCGACTGCTCTTTGGAGCCGGAGAGCGCGGCTCGGTTGGATTGCTCGCGGCGCGCATCATACTCACCCGGCCGGGGAACGTCTCCATTGCGCGGTGCGAGTCGAGTCCGAGCGAGTCGGTCGGTGCGGTTCGACCCGGGAACGAGTCAGTCGGAGCGGTCGGGACGCCCGTACGAGTCGGTCGGAGAATTCGCATCGTACTCGCTCGCCCGGACGCGCGTACGAATCGGTCGGGAAATAGGGCTCCGAATCGGATCCGGTTAAGCCGAATCCGATTCGGAGCCCTAACGGCCGAGAAGGAATGTAAAGCAGGTTGTTTTACCAGTCTATAATCTCTTGAGTGACCAAATGAAAGAGGACCACACCAGGTATATATATAAAATATATGTATTTAGTCTTAAACACACCCCTCTAGTCTCTTTATGAGGCTAGAGTCGCGAATACATAGGTTACAAGTCAGTTATCAACAGTAATAGCACAAATACACGTTTGGGCCCTAGGGGCGTACCAAACCATATACCAAAAAAGTGGTATAAGAACCACGACTGAGCTAGACACAAGGCCTAGAGCCTGTAGAAGTGCTGGGACCACAAGGAACCACCCAAGGTAGTGACACAGGGGACCCACGGGGGACGCGTGCAGTGTGGGAACACAGCCGCGAATCACCGTTAACTTCTATGGGGAAAGTCGCGGTTGGATTTTTAAAAGAAAAGGACACTTAGAAGAGGACTTGGAGCAAACCCCTTTAGAACTAGGCAGTTCTAGAGTCAATACCCACGGGAGCACCGGAGTACTCGAGTTACCTCACCCAGGGAAGCCGGGTGCATAGGTGTCTTTTGGAGTCGGGTTTCGTCGTCGTTTTCAATAGCGATCTGCTGCAAAGTGCTGCTGGCGACCAAGTCGAAAGTGTCCGGGTGGATCCAAGGATGGATCGAAGATCTGAAGAACCTGAAAGCAGAGGGGACAGAGTCTGGGTCACTAGCCAGTGACCAGGGGCACGATAGTCGAATGCCCTCAGATGTCGGGTGCTTCAGGTGAGTTGACGGGTGCCTTGACTCTTCAGCCACGAGGTCCAGGAGGCGTCGACGACAACCAGGAGCTGGATTCGAGCTGTCCCACAAAGTTTGTTGAGTGCTGCGGTGTCGGCGACCGGATTGGATCCAACAAACCTTGGCAACGGCAAGTCATGGGGAAGTGAAGAAAAGGCTGCGGTGCAGACCAGCAAGGTCTGAGGGACTCACCCAGTGAGGGTAAGTCAGGGCACTTCTGGAGCAACCAAGAAAGTCTAAGAAATTGAAGAGTTGCCTTCGTGGAGACCCACTAGCCAACGGACTAGAGGTCGCAAAGGAGCCTCAAGTGGATGCACTTGGAGCTGGCTCACAGGATACTCGTGGAGTGGAGGCCAGTGATCTTCGGTGCAGTTGGTGCTCATGGCTAGGGCTATTTGGAACCCAAAGCACAACTTCAAGGAAGACCAGGAAGAGGATTCACTTGCAAAAGTTCTTGGTGTCCAGGGGTCACAGTTCCACGTTACCCACAACAGCTACGTGCCTCAGCTTCGCTGGGGTCTCAGGGCAGCCTCGGTGAAGTCTGAAAATCTACCTCTGATGATGAAAAGACTTCGGTGTCTGGCGGGAGCATCAGCAATGCAGACTGGACAGTTGCTTCTTAGGTGCCTGCCAAGCAGGGGAGTCACTCCTTGACCCCAAGGGAGATTCTTCAGTCCTCTAATCTTCAAGTAGAGTGTCGAAGGTCCAGGATTCACGTTCAGAGTTTTGTCCGGGGATAATCTAAAGTCCTAAGGACTGGGGTCCCATACTTATACTAAGTTAGGGGGTTGGACATACTCTGGGGACCCACCTATGGGAGGGTCAAGGAAGAGGGGTGGTTACACCCATTCCCTTTGTCCAGTTTCGCGCCAGAGCAGGGGCAGGTAGCCCCTGCAACCGGTTTGAACTGGCCTATGCACAGGGACAGCAAATGCAGGACTTCAAAGCACCAGGGAGTGCTCCCGCCCAGCCCCAATACACAGTATCCTGTCTGGGGAGGTGGTTACACCTCCCTGTGACAGGAAACCTATTTTCCAGGCCTCCCCTGCCGGAGTTTCGGTCAGCAGCAGGAGGCCAGACCCGTGTCTGTGGCAGCGGCATCCATTTTGTGATGCCAGGGCTCTGAAAGGTTAATACCGGGTATGCCGGTGTGTACATGTCTCTCCCTCTAGAAGGGTGGAATGCTACCCCCGCCGCCAGAGCTGGCGGGGGGGGGGTAGTATTCCAAAGTGTTTGACACCAAACATGACATGTTTCCGTGCAGCCATCCCAAAGTTAGCATTTACCGCGAGGTTATAATGCACTTAAGAGTATATGGTCAGGCTGCACCACAACCAGCACCAGAGGATTGACTCCGAACGCTGCAGAGGGGCTCTGCTCATGCAGGGGCACCCTCTCACATAAAAACCAAGCACTCTGCCTTCAGGATTGTTAAGGCCTGCCATAGGAGTGACTTATAGGTTTATATGTGTGTGCAATGAGTAGTGATATAGGTAGCCTATACCACAGTAAGGGTGAATGCACCACCTTACCCAGGCTGCAGTAGCAGACCTGTGGTGTCTTTTGGAGGGCTTCCCAGGGGTGGCATAATATATGCTTCAGCCCCTGGTAGGCCTCTGGGGTACCTATGCCCTGGGTACATAGTATACCATATACTAGGGACTTATAAGGGCACTCCAGAATCCAATCAAAGAGGTACCTAAGGTACATGGAAACCATTTTAGAGAGGAAGCAGCTAGGCTGGGGTTCTGATTAGCAGGGCCCCAGCCAGACTAAAGTCGAAAAACAGTGAAGCATCAGCAAAAAGTGGGGGTACCCATGTGAAGCAGATCCTACTCTCCTACACTTTACATGAGCACCAGTTTCGTTACAGAAGGACACATTTATTTTTTATTAGGCACGGGGAGATTAAGTGATTTGCCTAGAATCACAGGATGTTGAGCGTCGTTGCCGAGACTCGAATCCGGTTCCCCAGCTTCGAGGTTGACTGCTCTAGCCGTAAGGCTACATCCTCTCCTCATAAATAGGGGTTTGGCACCATGCAACACAAAGTCATTTTGTTGAGAGCTAATGTGAACTATTTAGGCCAAAAAAACTTCATATTGCTCTCTTAGTGTGATGCGAGAACTCGACAAAAGAATAGTAACTGTGGCGCTGGTGGGTTCTGTAGATCATTAGTTTAAAAGCCAACAGTGCCTTCCAACCATTTGAGGTTGGTGACTTGAGTTCCATTTAATTGTGCTACAGAAATACCAGTTAATTCAAGTGCTTAGGCATATGAAAATAGAGCCATCAAGCGCTATATAAAAAGCCAGTCATTGTTACTGATTCATAAGTTCAAATATGGGTGGGTTTTCTACAGCCTATGGTAAATGCCCTATTGGATATGTTACTAATTTTCTGTGTGGTTATTGCTGCCAGAGAAAAGCTTAGTAATATGAGTGATTACAACCTTTGAATCACTTTCTAGATGTAAACACGTTTTATGAGCCCCTTCTATGTTTATGAATAATGTCAATTATACCAAGTATCAGTCTTGTAATTGTATAGAGTTTCAAAATTAATAGAGTTCTGACTGTCCTGTCTTTTTACACAGCTGTTTCAGTAATGTGGGCCATTGCAAATTATATCCAATAACTTTGCAGTGATATAAACATGTTGCCTTCACAATCATTTAAATGTGAATGCAGTTAAAGCTAAGATAATCTGGTTAAATCAAAATGTAGTAAACCATTTGTTTATGAGACTTGCCAATAAGAGGACATTGTGGTCTTTCATTATTTTTTTTTGAAAATGCTTTAAAAACTCTAAATTAAAAGGAGCATATCAAGACAATCAGGAATGATATTGAAACTACAATAGTCATCCTTGTCACTCTCCCTCGTCTTCACGGTTCTTTATGACTAAGGGGTGTCTGCACCCTGTAGGGAGGCACCCCACTCATTTAACCAAGGGAAATTCAAGTGTTTTATGAAAAGGAAATCATATGCTCATTTTAGTTCTATATTGTGCATGTGTAAATGGGAGCACCTACTACTTCTCGTCCTGCTTCACCCGTCTTTCTTCAAAAATGGGTAAGTCAATCAATCAATCAATCAATCAATCAATCAGGGAATTGTAAGCGCGCTACTCACCCGTGAGGGTCTCAAGGCACTGAGGGGGGGGGGGAGGGGGGGGTCCGCAGATCTGTTTAGCCAAAGCAGGTCTTGAGGGTCTTCCTGAAGGTGTTCAGGGAGGGGGCGCATCTGATGTCTGCCGGTAGCTCGTTCCAGGTCTTGGCTGCAATGTGAGAGAAGGATCTTCCGCCTGCTCTAGCTCTGTGGATGCACGGGGTTTCGGCCAGTGCGAGGTTGGAAGATCGGAGGTTTCTTTTGGGTACGTGGAAGTTGATTCTGTCGTTGAGGTATTTGGGTCCGTTGTTGTGTAGGCATTTGTAGGCGTGAGTGAGGATTTTGAAAGTGACTCTTTTCTCCACGGGGAGCCAGTGGAGACTTTGTAGGTGTTGACTGATGTGTTCATGTCGGGGGATGCCGAGGACGAGTCTGGCGGCGGTGTTCTGTATTGTCTGGAGTTTGCGGAGTAGGGACTTGTTGATGCCAGCGTAGAGTGCGTCTCCATAGTCCAGTCTGCTGGTGATGAGCGCATGGGTGACTGTCTTCCTTGACTCAGGGGGGATCCACATGAAGGTCTTGCGGAGGATGCGGAGGGTGTTGAAGCAGCTGGAGGTGACGGCGTTGACCTGTCGGTTCATGGTGAGTGATGAGTCGAGTATGATGCTGAGGTTCTTGGCGTGGTCTGAGGTGGTAGGTGGGCTTCCGAGGGTGGTCGGCCACCAGGTGCTGTCCCATGCAGAAGGGGTGGTACCGAGGATGAGGACTTCTGTCTTCTCGGCATTGAGCTTCAGGCAGCTGTTGGTCATCCAGACTGCGACGTCTTGCATTCCTTTCTGGAAGTTGAGTTTGGCAGTGGTGGGTTCTTTGGTGAGGGAGAGGATGAGCTGGGTGTCGTCGGCGTAGGATACGATGTTGAGGCTCTGTTGTCGGACGATGGCTGCGAGGGGGCCATGTAGATGTCGAAGAGGGTGGGGCTCAGTGATGAACCCTGTGGGACTCCGCAGGTGATTTTTGTGGGGTCGGAGAGGAAGGGTGGGAGTCTGATCCTTTGGCTTCTTCCGGTGAGGAATGATCGGATCCAGTCCAGTGCTGTTCCTTGCATGCCTGCGTCGTGTAGACTGGCGACTAATGTGCGGTGGGAGACGGTGTCGAACGCCGCTGATAGGTCGAGTAGGATGAGGGCTGCGGAGTGGCCTTGGTCCAGGAGGGTGCGGATGTCGTCTGTGGCGGCGAGTAGGGCGGTCTCTGTGCTGTGGTTGCTTCGGAATCCAGATTGGGACGGGTCGAGGACGGCGTTCTCTTCAATGAATCGTGTCAGTTTCCTGTTGCCTGTTTTCTCTGCAACTTTGGCTGCGAAGGGGAGGAGCGAGATGGGCCGATAGTTCTTGAGGTCGGTGGGGTCAGCTGTGGGCTTCTTGAGCAGGGGTCTGACTTCTGCGCGCTTCCAGTCATCTGGGAAGGTGCCTGTTTTGAAGGTGGTGTTGATGGTGCGTTGTAGTTTGGGTGCGATGGCGGCCGTGGCTCTGTGGTAGTTGTGAGGGGGCAGGGGTCGGTGGGGGCCCCCGAGTGGATGCGAGTCAGGATTGGCTTGCGGCTGTGTGAGTGCATGTGTTAGCAACAGCTTTAGGTGAGATAACATTTAAAAAAAATTACAGTAGCTTTTTTGAGGTGTAGTAAATACACCTCTAATCCAATACATGATATATGAAGAAAAGACAAAGAATCCACTAGGACACCATGTTATCTGCGTTGTTATAACATAAATACACAATAATTCAAAACAGCATTAACAAAAAGGAAAAACAGCGTTTGGTGCAATAGGTGATCACTCCATGCATGAAGTAAAACCCAGACATTGTTGTGCCCATGTATAGATCAAAAGAAAACTGCTACAGCTTTGATGGAGTGCAAGTTTTTTTTGTTAGAGGAAAACCAAGACAAAAAGTATGGTAAACAATTGATTTTTAGATTGAGTGACCGAAAATGTTGATGGTGTTTTGATTCCTTCACTACTTGAGTGTCATCATCATCAGGACATAAAATAATTAAAAGTACGAATACAATGTTGTGCATGAAAATATAAATCAATTAACATTATTTTACTATCTAATAATGTTAACTTGGATGGTGACGAGATTACATGTTGTCAGAACTTACTAAAAAATAGAAGAATGGTCCAGAGATGTGGCAGCTTTTTTAAGACAAAGTATCCCATTCAGCCGTTAAGGATCATCTGAGAAAAAACAAACCTAAAAGGTGGCACACTGGAGGGCTCCCAGACATCCCCTTGCAGACCGTTGCAGTCACTCACTGCACCCGCCTCAAGGGGATCTCTAATCCTCCTTAAAAGTGCAGGCAGGTTGCCACCTGCACTCTGAAACACGGAGCGGCTTCAAAGCTGTCGCTCCGTTTTTCACATGAATGCGCTGCCCTGGAGGCAGCACATTTATCTTAATATAGCAAATTTTATTTGTTTGCACAGGGTGCACCTTTTAAAAGGTGCCCCGGGTGCAAACAAGGAAAATGCGCCATATGTATGATATGGACCCGGGTGTAAAGGTATATGAGGTAGTTACATAATCGTATGATACATTATTTTGCAGTAGGAATTGCAGTTCAGACCAATAAATTGGGCTGCTAGTAATGATGTTAGCGCTGAGACATGTAAGTCAGACCAGGACACAACTACAAAATAAACTGAATAAAGCTAAGGTAAAAGCAATATTTTTATCAAGGCATTTTGCACAAGACCACAAACAAAGGTATATAAATCACTTACATAGTAATATGGGCCTATAATTTTGCAGTAAGAATTGCAGATGTGGAGAATTAAACAGGCTGCTGTTAATGGCTTTAGCGCTGAGATATTTAGGCCAAACCAGGAGAGAACTACAAGAAAACGATGGCCAGACTATTATTTACACATGAGTTCATGGAGAGACTTAAAAAGGCAAGTCAAATTTACTTACAGGATTAGTCAGAGTTTTGGAATAGGCATGCTGAGGGTCCTTGTCCTTCAGAGTAAGGCACATCGAAGAAACACTAGTGCCTCTCGAAGAATCATTTTGAGGTGGTTGATGTGACGCGTAAGCATATATATATATATATAAATAAAGAGTTATTTTTCTTACCCCATATCTCCAGTAAGATTATTGGGTGTTTTGTGTTTTTATATTGTTGCTATAGATGTTATTGTGTTATATCAGTTTTATAAGTGTATTTGTGTGGTTTTTCTGCTTTAATATATTGTATTTGTTGTTCAAATATTTTTTTATTGTATAATGATTTTAGTAGTTTGATGTTGGGTTTATAGGGGAATTGGTTCGGAAATAATAAAACAAATTATTTAAAATTTTTGTTATTGTTAAGATTGTTGCTGCTTGGTTTTTGTTTTTAATTCTTACAAGTATTTTAAATGATACAGTACTTATTAAAGTATAATTGTATTTTTTGTTTTTACCTACATACAAATTTCTAAGAATATTTGTACATTTTTTTCATTTCAATGTAATATTGTAATATTGTTTACATTTCTATTTAGGGCCCGAGTAGGATGCGGTTCGGAAATCATTCCGACCGACTCGGATCGGGAGAGTCCGGCCGACAGATTACGATGCATCCGGATGCTTCCAGATACGATTCGGTCGGACTCCCATTGACTTCAATGGGAGCCTATGTGCCAACTGAATGCATAGGCTCCCATTGAAGAAAGGGTGGCTGGTGGAAAATCGTGCACCCTGTGGCGGGCACCCCCTGGCACGGTTCGGAAAGGCTGCCCGAATCCAGCATCGTAATCGGTCATTCGGAAATGCGACCCCTAGAGATGTACGAGTCTGCTCCGTACAGCTCGGTCATTCCGAATGCCATCGGGTTCAGATTAGGATATTCCTAACGCTTCACTCGCATCGTACTCGGTCGGTCTGAAACCTTTATGATTCGGTCGGAAAGACACGTTCCCGATCCGATTCGGACGGAGCAAATGCAGTTAAGAGGCCTTCCAAACCACATTGTAATCGGCCCCTTAGTGTGATTTTTATGTAACTTGATTAAGAAAAGTGTTCCTTTATAATTAAAAATATATATTTTTACATTTCTTTTCAAATAAAATGTTCCAGTAATTTGTATATTTTTTAATTGGGATGTTATTACCTAATTGTATTATAAAATTAAAATGATTGTTTACTTTTATTGCTTGATGAAATTATCTTTGATAACAAGATTTGTTTATTAATTTGAAAGTTAGACTGAAAAAATGTCTTTTTAATTTTTTTTGGTAGTACTCAAGTCACTTTTTTTATGTGATAATTAAAGTGGATTTCAATAGTGTAGTTTTTTAGCGTTATGCTTATTATTATTTTGTAGGAGTCGTTAATTTTGAAATCCAAAAGTTCATAATTTCCCCTTATGTTGTTAAGGGGCCGATTACGATGGCGGTCGGAAAAGCATACCGACCGCCATGGTAGCGGCAAAAAACCGCCCGCATGGCCAACGGGAAAAACGCCGGATACATTATGATGAACCGGCAGAATAATCCGTCCGCGGCGGCGGGAGTCAACGAAAAACCCCCCGCACTCGCCGGACCAGCTGAAAATCCGACCGCAACGGCCGGATTCTCAGCGGAAAAGCCAAGAACCGCCGCCATGCACACGGAGTAACCGCCCGTGACATTATGACATCCCCGTTACCACCATGGTACCTACCTATGAATCCGACCAACCTGTGCGCGAACAGTGATGAATCCGATAGGCGGCGGAAGGGCTGCAGCATAGCCACCGCTGCCGAGGAACCGCTGCGGAGGATCCGCAAAAAAAATGGCGGACGTAGAAAAAACACGAAAACAAATACAAACAATGCACACAGTGAAGTAGACCTGTCCCAATACAAACCAAAAGTGCCCAATGACAACAGCCCCAGAAATTTCAAAATAACCAATCCCAGGACAACACACACAACACACCTGACAGCAACATACCAGCTTGCCACACCCCCATAGCCGAGCATAAAACCAGCCCCTCCCTGACCACAATCCTTTGCTACACTCCACAACTGAAGGTCCCAACCCCAGAGAACAAAGGAGAGGCAAACCTGCACACATCACCACCACAACACACACACCACCTACAACACCCACATCACCCACACAACTGCACCACAGAACATCTGCACAGCACACACCATGGCACCACACAAAATGCCAAAATTCACTGATTCAGAGCTTGCAGTCATGGTAGATGAGATAATAAGAGTTGAACCACAACTCTATGGTAACATGGTCCAACACACCCCATTAGCCACAAGAACCCAAATGTGGGTGAGGATAGTCAATAAGGTCAATGCAGTAGGGACCACCCCCGCAACAAGCAGGAAATACAGAAGCGGTGGCATGACCTGAAAACCGTGGTGAAGAGGAAGAGGGCCAAGAACCGTCAGCTGGCTGACGTGACTGGTGGAGGCACTCCGATCCCACCCAAACCATACAGTCCGTGGGAGGAGAAGGTCCTTGGAATCCTACATCCAGAGAGTCTTGAAGGAATCCGCGGGGGACTGGAAGCTGGTAAGTACAAACCAATGTATATCATCACATTGCCATGTACCGTCTTGCACAACTTCAAACCTACAACCCCTAGGCCAAAGGACATTCGTCTGACCCACAATACCCAATACAGGTCACACAGATGTAACCACCACGCAACCTGATAAAGCACAAAGCTAAACAAAATCAACTGGGTTGCATGTGTACAGACAAAAAGCACTACAACACACACCAGGCCCCCTCTCCCACCCCTCAGCAGGATGGAGCACCCCACCCAAAAGCATGTGTCAGCCATTGAATGCTCCCCCACCACCTAACAGGTAGGTAGCCATCTTCACAGGGATGGGGAATGTGTATCTGGAGGCAGCACAACAACTCCCAACAGGCCCCCTCTCCCACCCCTCAGCAGGATGGAGCACCCCACCCAGAAGCATGTGTCAGCCATTGAACGCTCCCCACCACCTAACAGGTAGGTAGCCATCTTCACAGGGATGGGGAATGTGTATCTGGAGGCAGCACAACCACTCCCAACAGGCCCCCTCTCCCACCCCTCAGCAGGATGGAGCACCCCACCCAGAAGCATGTGTCAGCCATTGAACGCTCCCCACCACCTAACAGGTAGGTAGCCACCTTCACAGGGATGGGGAATGTGTATCTGGAGGCAGCACAACCACTCCCAACAGGCCCCCCTCTCCCACCCCTCAGCAGGGTGGAGCACACCACCCAGAAGCATGTGTCAGCCATTGAACGCTCCCCCACCACCTAACAGGTAGGTAGCCATCTTCACAGGGATGGGGAATGTGTATCTGGAGGCAGCACAACCACGCCCAACAGGCCCCCCTCTCCCACCCCTCAGCAGGATGTAGCACCCCACCCAGAAGAATGTGTCAGCCATTGAACGCTCCCCCACCACCTAACAGGTAGGTAGCCATCTTCACAGGGATGGGGAATGTGTATCTGGAGGCAGCACAACAACTCCCAACAGGCCCCCTCTCCCACCCCTCAGCAGGATGGAGCACCCCACCCAGAAGCATGTGTCAGCCATTGAACGCTCCCCCACCACCTAACAGGTAGGTAGCCATCTTCACAGGGATGGGGAATGTGTATCTGGAGGCAGCACAACAACTCCCAACAGGCCCCCTCTCCCACCCCTCAGCAGGATGGAGCACCCCACCCAGAAGCATGTGTCAGCCATTGAACGCTCCCCCACCACCTAACAGGTAGGTAGCCATCTTCACAGGGATGGGGAATGTGTATCTGGAGGCAGCACAACAACTCCCAACAGGCCCCCTCTCCCACCCCTCAGCAGGATGGAGCACCCCACCCAGAAGCATGTGTCAGCCATTGAACGCTCCCCCACCACCTAACAGGTAGGTAGCCATCTTCACAGGGATGGGGAATGTGTATCTGGAGGCAGCACAACAACTCCCAACAGGCCCCCTCTCCCACCCCTCAGCAGGATGGAGCACCCCACCCAGAAGCATGTGTCTGAAAGCAAAAACCAAAGTAACACTGCACAGGTAATCAGACAGTGCATGCACCCCACCATCACTCAACAAAAGCATTGAGAGACATGACAACACGAGGCTCTACTTCACACAAAAATAGAAAAGAAAAGCACAGCCATTGACAGGATGCAGACAGCTCAGCGTACGTAACTGTGACAGAAACAGAACTGTGACTCTGAACAAATATGTCCAAGCAAACGGGCCTCTGACATGCATCACCCAGACTTCCCTCTGTAGCGTACATGGGTGCTGATCATGAAGGACCATGGGAAAAACAAACTAGCATGGTCTGCTGTATAAAGAAATACAAGCACAGGACATGTCAACGGTATGCATGTGATGACAATGGCTAGTCCATGCACACAGGTAATGTCTGCCAGGCAGAGTGATCAGCAAAGATGCTGAACATCAACTTGTAGTCATGCCAGTTGTCAGATGACAACCTCACATTGAAATCACCAATACTAGACGTGTGGCATGGTAACCAATCACAGGTCACACCATTGTGAAATGATGAATGTAACTCCACTTCATGGCATGAGGCACATCACTGTGCAGACATACAATGTGTGAAAAAGGCAACTGTGTGTAGCATAACATGTAAATTAGAGACATCAAACACAGCAACCCTGAGGTGTGTAAGGCAATTACCATCTACTTCCTGTCCCACAGGTGACCAACAACTGACTGCAGAGGACGACAACCTCAACCAGCACAGCCAGTCACCAGCTCCCGAACATCTCCCCTCGGATGCAGACTCCCTGGATAATGATGAGGAGGAGGACCAAGCCGGACCATCTGGTGTGGCAGGGCGTAATGTGTCCCAGGACCCCACAGCCCCACCACCCTCAGCAACAACATCAACGCAGAGCCCTGCTGGAACGACCTGTGCCACCACCACCTCCACCACCACTACCACTACCACTGCTGCCTGCAACACTCGCCCTGCTCCAGAGGCCAACCAGACCACAACAACTGCGGAGGTACGGGAGAGTAGGCCGGTGCCCACAGGAGGGAGGCAACAGGGCTGTGACAGCAGGCCAGGTGTGAGGACAAGGCTGACCCAAAGGGAACAAGACCCTGGCACTGAATCACTGGCACACATTGACAGAGTTGTGGGGGCCTATGAACACGCCCAGGGACAGTTGAGGCAGGCTCAGCAGGATGCCCGTGAGCAACAACAGATGCTGCGCTCAATTGACAACCGCATGGGCCAACTTGTGGCCTGCATGGGCCAAATCAGGGACCTCCTGGACCAGCTAGTGGGGGTCCTCAGGGACAGGCATGCGGCACCGCCAACACCTACAGCTCCCTCGGTTGTGCCGCAGGATGACAGACCCCCATCCTCCCCTGCGTTCAGCGAGCATGGGGACTCATCAGACACCACTGGCCATGCACCTGTGTCCCCCCCTGCCAAAAGAGCAAGGGGCCGCCCGAAAAAATCATTGGGGGCATCCCGTGGCAAAGCACCTGGCAAAAAGCCAGTCAAGTAGCCAGCCATGATGGCACCCCTCTTCACCCTGCTGTGTACCCTGCAGACTGTCCCCACCCACAATGCCGTGGGAATGGCAAATGACTGTTGGACTGTGTTACCATACTGATCTTGTGTATACTCTATTGTCTCATCTACCATCACTGACAAATCTGTTATTCACCATTCACAAATCTGTAAATATCCACATCTACATCACATGTATCCACTGTAAATAAACACTAATAACGCACCAATGTAGTTGTCACTGTTCCATGTTCATCACAGTATGTTAACTCACACCCATGATTACAATGTCACAGGAGCAGGGATACTCCGCAGGCAAGTAGAGGCTGAAGGGACCTAGGAAAACACAACAGAACATCAGTTGCTACTCAGGTGGTGGACTAACAACCATCACACAACACAGCACATCAAGCTACGACAATCTGCACATGTCACAAGGAGCAACTGTACCAACATAGACATCAAGTAGCTGTGTCAAAAGATCCCTTTCCATACACATTTGCAGCCAGCACTGACTCTGCAACATGCTGTAGTCACAAAGCTCACATACACATATTCACCAAGCACAACATCATCAGACAACAGCCAGTTTTGACATTGCCACTGACCATCAAGTGAAGTAGTTGTTGATGAGCTGCTGACGCTGTCCAACACCTTCCTCCTCTCCACTATCCTCGTCACTTGACATTTGGGTGTTCGCAGGTGGGGGCTGTGGCTGGTCATCATCATCCTGGATTAAGGGGATCCCCTTCCGCACGGCCAGGTTGTTTAGCATGCAGCATGCTACCACTATCTGACACACCTTGACGGGTGAGTACTGCAGAGCCCCTCCGGTCTTGTCGAGGCATCAAAACGCGATTTCAGGAGTCCAAATGTTCGCTCAATGACCCGACGTGTCCTCCCATGGGCATTGTTGTAGCGCACTTCAGCTGGTGTCCTGGGATTGCGAAGTGGACTCAGCAACCAAGGTCCGTTGGGATATGCAGAGTCACCTAAGTGTGAAAGACACATACAGATTGAGTGTCTGACATGTGTCCGAGGACAGCATGGCACACAAACAGCACATGACTCGACCCTTTGTACTCACCCACAATCCATGCCCGCTCCGGCGCCAGATTGGCCATCAGCTGTGGTAAAATGCTGTTGCGCATTATGTGTGAATCGTGGGCTGAGCCTGGAAACTTTGCACAAACGTGTGAGATGACCATATCTGCCTGACACACCACCTGCACATTGATGGAATGATAATGTTTCCTATTTCGGTAAATATGCTCCCGTGCTTAGGGTGGAATCAGGGAAACATGTGTGCCATCTATTGCACCAACTACATTAGGAACGTGTCCAAGTGCATAAAATTCGCCCTTCACATCCGCCAACTCCTGCCGCCTGGGGAAATGTATGAATTGGTCCCTGTGTTGCATCATAGCCAACAGGACATCACGTAGCACCATGCTGAATGTTGGTTGGGACATCCCCCTGCAATGCCCACAGTTTGCTGGAAGGATCCCGTAGCCACGAAATGTAGGAATGCCATCACCTTTGCCGTTGCCGTGAGTGCTGTTGGGTATGTCCTGCGTGGAAGCAGGTGTGGCTCCAATATTGCACAAAGTTCCAGGAGGTTTGTCCGATCCAGACGGAATCGCCTGATGATGTCGGTATCCTCCATGTTAGCCAGCAGGGTGAAGGTACGAAACACATTAGGTCGCCTCCTAGGTGAGATGAAAGGGGACACGTCATAGCAACATAAATTAGGATGTGCACAAATTCATAAAGTCCGTCCTGTCACGGCGCTAACATTGACTGTCATCCCTGAAAGCACACAGTGCAATTCAGTGTTGTCCCAACATGAGACAGATTAATTGTACAACTGTCATGGATTTGCACAGTCAGTAGACACAATACGAACACTGTCTATGTGAATGCCAAGAGTCACATATCGAGCTGAGGTGGACTCAGCCTTGGGTGTACATGACACAGGACATGTGTGAAGCAGAGACACTGCTGGCTTCCACGTTGCTGCTGTACCTGCCACACCTCCTTGGCCAATAATTGCAGGGGGCACATCAACAACACAATGTGGATAGATCATTGGGATTGTCTTTGTACTCAGTGCCACTTCGAACACACTCAAATTCAATGACATTCACATCCCAAACCCATACATGTGCCAATGTCATCAGTACACAGGCCATATCTGCTGCTGACTTGAATACAAAGTCGGACAGTGACAGATGATGTCACGCCTGTGCAGAGTATGTGTACCACTGTAACAGGCCACCATTACCCCACTGCCCAATACTCTCTACAAGCACACAGATAGCCAATGTGGCACACATTAACAATAGATGAGGTACGTGATCAGCAGGGCCTGTAGGCACCCTTAATCTTCCCCCATTTTGGACATTTACATGCAGCATCAAGGAGGGACTGCCCAAGGACACATGTGCACCACAACACATACCATGGTGATACACATCCATCTGTTTCAAGACACAACAGTGCCACAACACAAACATACAACACTACATGGACAATGCCAAGCCAGTATGCCAACAGGTCTACGCATGAACAGACTGTATGCATTAAATATGGACAACTGGCTCAGACACCTGACACCAGTGGATGTAATTTTACACCACATGTCCCAAAGGACATGCATCCTGACCCTCATTCCACACAGGCTGTCAGGCCCAACACAGCATACAATCAATATCCCACATCTAACAAACATGCTGGCTGTGCATGAGTAGTGGGACACTGGTACCTCACATTGACCAAATGTCGTAGTTGGATGAGTGTCACAGGCACAACAATCAAGGTACATCTCACCTGTCTTGGGTGCCCACTCCATCCTGATACACCAGCAGATGTGATCCACCCACACAGTGCTGGAATAGATGGTGAGCAAGGATGGCTAGCACCCCATAGCATGCACATACACTAGTGTTGGTGGCAACACACTGCACACGTGTGCCACTTGTGCTGACCATCCAACATTGCAGACAATTCCCGCAAATCAGTGCACACACATTGCAACATTGCACAGGCAATACTGGACACCCATAGCCTGTGGGCAAATGTTGCATACTATATTCCATACAGTTAGCACAATCCACAACAGTGCATGCAGTCCATCTGCCAACGCAACATTCCTGATGTGAACAATGGACATGCACTGGTGGCAGGTGAGTAGCACCGGAACACAGCACAACACTCAAAAACATAGTTTAGCTAAGCACCATTGTTGAAATGTACATGTCACTGATTCACATACAACAGTCCAAACAACATGAGCACAGACCTGACACTACCACATAGGTCCCTGTGGTTACAGGTGGCAGACATGTAGCAAAGACATCTGCTCTGGCCGTCTACCCAAGTGACAAACAATAATAATGCAACGGATGCCAGGTGTGGTGCTGAAGTACTCGTCATCCTTTAGCAGGTTGAGCCCCCCTGTACATGTGGACATACACTGCAGGAGTTGCCAGTGTGTACAAAGACATTACATGCGGCATGTAATTGGTCTTAGCAATAACACAACAGGGTGACATCTGTTTCCAATGATGACAGTCATGCTGAATAAATGAGTTCATCTGGGTTTTCAGTGTAACACATGGGCTCAGGTGTGAGATAGTGGTCAGCATGGGTGGCAGATATGACATTGTGTGTAAATATTGCTCAACATAATGAAGTACAGTGTTCCATTTGGTGTGAGATGTTACACATTGGCTGACATTTGTGACAGGAGACCATATCAATGTCATCCAGTGCCATGTGCCACTGTACGTGTCCACTGTGCGTAGTACAGTAATGACCATTGATCCACACACAACAAGAACTGTCCGTAGGTGCCTTAAACGTGCTCCATAAACACAATGACGCACAGAGTGTACAATGTGATGCTGCATATTCCCCATAGCGGACGCACATACTGTCCGTGAATTGGGTGGCGGAGCATGCCAACCACCATTTGAACCTTTGTCGATGCCCACCACTGACGCCAGTGTTTCATGTGCTGCACATGACACATTGGTGTTAGTGATGGCCCTCTACATAGCTGCAGATGGCGTTTGTCATGCTCCACCAGCCACATCCCGGTCACCCATGTCACTCTATGGCAATCAAACAGCGGTAGCGCCGGCCAGGACCCCACGGTGTGTACCGCCATGAACCATGCCCTTGCAGCCAATGGGGACCGCTATCGCGGTGGCATGATGCACATTCAAAAATCGCGGTAGGCGTGCTCCGCCCCCAGAGGATGCGGAGATTGGATGCAATTGTAAGATGCACCACCGCGGTAGCGCCGGCCAGGACCCCGCGGTGTGTCACCGCCATGAACCATGCCCTTGCAGCCAATGGGGACCGCTATCGCGGTGGCATGATGCACATTCAAAAATTGCGGTAGGCGTGCTCCGCCCCCAGCGGTTGCGGAGATTGGATGCAATTGTAAGATGCACCACCGCGGTAGCGCCGGCCAGGACCCCGCGGTGTGTCACCACCATGAACCATGCCCTTGCAGCCAATGGGGACCGCTATCGCGGTGGCATGATGCACATTCAAAAATCGCGGTAGGCGTGCTCCGCCCCGCGGAGGCGGTCATTGGATGCATTTGAAGAAGGCTGACCTGGAACACCAATGGCAGAAGACTATGACCACTGAAACGAGTCCAGGGCCCTATATATGTGTGGAAGGGAGCACCACATTTCCACTGCTCACAGAGCCTGCTGCCTGGGACCCCTCACCTGCTGCTGCCTCCAGGGACTGCTGCCTGAGACCCCTCACCTGCTGCTGCCTCCAGGGACTGCTGCCTGAGACCCCTCACCTGCTGCTGCCTCCAGGGACTGCTGCCTGAGACCCCCACCTGCTGCTGCCTCCAGGGACTGGTGCCTGAGACCCCTCACCTGCTGCTGCCTCCAGGGACTGCTGCCTGAGACCCCTCACCTGCTGCTGCCTCCAGGGACTGCTGCCTGAGACCCCTCACCTGCTGCTGCCTCCAGGGACTGCTGCCTGGGACCCCTCACCGCCCACTGCCGCCGCTGACGTCTCATGTCCACAGTGATGGCTAGGACAGAGAAGATCCGTGCCAGTCCATTTACAAGCGAGGAGCTGGATGTCCTGTGGACGAGGTGCTGACACAGTACCCACGGCTATATGGTGGCCCAAATGTTGTGGTAAGTCTCCAACAGTGGGGGTGTGAGTGCAAGGGGGCACACATGTAGTCGATCAGATGGTGTATGTGCCTGAGAGTGTGGGGTTGTGTCATGCACTGGCTGACATGCTGTTTCCTAGTTGTTAAGGGGGTGTATGCAACCCACACGTTAAATGCATGGACATGAAGGGTGGATGGACATGTGTTGTGTACACATCCATATAGTGTGACAGCTATCTGGTGATGCATGTTTCGGGACAGTTATTGTTCATGTGACTGTTTGTGTGGGTCCTTGTTGTCCATCTCTGTGTGATTCTACCTGGCATGGACTGTCCACGCCCAATGTGACAAGGACACATCACTGACTGTACAGAGTGTGATACGTGTGTGGTTGGCAGGAGTGTACATCAATGACCCATGTCTGCCGTGTGGACTGCACATGACTGGCCCTCTGATCAGTCAGTGGTTATGTGAGATCATGTCCCTCAATGCTACAAACATGACAC
The DNA here is from genome assembly GCA_963921515.1 of Calotriton arnoldi. Lineage (NCBI taxonomy): Eukaryota > Metazoa > Chordata > Amphibia > Caudata > Salamandridae > Calotriton > Calotriton arnoldi. The sequence continues at coordinate 533,019 of CAWUFW010006935.1, forward strand.
AGTGAGCTATTCACAGAGCAAGGTCGTTTAGGCGTGCGCAGTGGTGGACACAGTGACTCTCACCCCATACACATGTTGCAATGTGACATATGTCTTGCTCTACCTGGTAATAGCCAGTAGATGTGGGCACATTACACATGGCTTTCTGTGCTAGCATCCAGCTTGTATGTGAGATGTGCGGATACAGTGTCCCTCCTCAAACATGCATGCATTGACGTGGACTTCACACATGATGATGTACCCTGTGAGATGTTGTAGTGTATCTGCGGGACATATCTGCCGTGTTGGGATGAGTCTGTGTCATGCCACTGTTCAGAGAGAGAGGTTTTACCATGAGAGTGTGTCACTGATGTTTTCCCCCTCTTGTCTCCCACACCTGCAGCTCAAGGTACACCAGCATAAGGCCGTGTGGAGGTCCATTGCAACCAAGGTGCGGGCTCTGGGAGTGTCAAACCGCCGGCGCACCCACTGCCACAAGAGGTGGGACGACATATCACGACTGGCAAAGAACGTTGCCGAGATGACACTGGGGATACTCCCTCGCAGTGGCAGGTTGTCACGACGCAGCTTGACACCACTGATGTGCCGCATCTTGGCTGTGACACAGCCTGAGCTGGGCGCATGCGTTTGAAGGAGCATCAACAGCAAGCTAGGGGTGAGTATTCTGTGAAGGTTGATTTTGTCTGTGAGTGGCTGCATGTGTACCAAGCCTGTACCTGCGCTGGTGTACGTGATGTGGTTACTGTGATGCAGTGGGTTGTAAGTGGCCCCTGTGCTGGGTGTGGCAGTCACGGATTTTACATACATGCACTTACTGATGTTTTTCCAATCCTGGGCATTTCAATGGCATTGTGGGTGGTGTGCTGCAGGCCTGGTCCATTGGTGTTAGTGTTTGTACGCCCCAACATACATGATGTTGTGCTGTCTGCCCATCACATGGCTCAGCTATGCCGTGTGTAGATGTTTGTACGCACTGTTTGAGGTAGTGAAGTGTGTCTGCATGGTGAGAATGCACGGGGTGGCCTGCAACATGTAGACTTTGTCATCCTCAGTGTTGCTTTGCTTGAATATGTTTGTCCTGTTGCTGTCACTTTGCTGACCCTACATGTCTCTCTGTTATGCAGCATCTCCCGTGGGCACGGAGGGACAGGGGACGGACACCAGTGGTGGTGAAACAAGCACAACAGCTGCACAGGATCCCAGTGACACAGATGTGACCAGCGCCTCGGAGGGGGATAGGAGTATGCTGGAGGAATCACAGCCTGAGACGCAAAGTTCAACATCATCTGATGACGGCGGTGGTGCAGACATCTTGGAGGACACAGGGAACGGAGAGTCTGCTACATCTTCCAGCACACAGCGTGCAGTGCCCACCCTCCCAGCCACTTCCTCTGTTGCTGCCCGTGTTCGCACCACAAAGAGGGGAAGAGTGTCCTTCATTCCAGGCACCGCTGCCCCTGCCCCTGTGCCCCCTGCTGCCATCAGTGCAGAGTGTGTGGAACTTTTGCGCCAGCTGTGTGTGGGGCAGACAGGGCTCCTCAATGCATTGTCAGACCACGACCGCAAATTGGCACAGGTGTTAGCTTTCATGGAGGGCATACATTCAGACGTGGGTGGGCTGCACCGCACTGTCCAGACAATGTCCTCCACAGTGGCGGCTGCACTTCAACTGGCTCAATCTCGTAGTCCAATTCCAGTCCCTTTGTCCACCCCCAAGCCAGTGCCGACGTCTTACGACGGTGACCACGCTTCACACACCTCAACGTCACGATACTGCACACGTAGCACACAGCAGCAGCAGCCCAAGCGGTCAAGGTCACAGACACCTTCCCCTACGAAGAAAAAAACAACCCCAGAGCGCAAAGGGAAGAGCCCGTCAGGCGTTGCAAAGGCACATGATTCAAGGAGGAAGTACTCAGGGTCACAAGCCTCAGAGCAATCCCCGGCCACAGACTCTGTGGTCCCAAAAACGTCTCGCAAAGGCATGCAGACACTCTCCATGCCCACTGTGAAGGTGGGGCCTGGCAAGGCTACACATAGTAAGGTATCCAAGGCTGTTTCACCAACTACCTCTACTCCCATTCCAAGACCAGTGAAGCAGGGACAGGAGGGCACTGTAGGGGGCACACAGGGTAAAGAGGGGATGGAGGGGCAGAGGCAATGCCAGGCAAAGCGTCCTTTTGGATCTAGCACATCCCCAGAGGGAGGTCCAGCGTGTGCACCTGCGGCAGCCTTGGTGATGAGTGTGCCGTTTGTGTCCACACCACTTCCCATTGATACCAAGACAGGCAAGCCATTTAGAATCCCCAAGAAGTGGAAAGGCACCCCTCCACTATCTCCCTCCCACACTGTGTCCCACGTCGGCCTGAGTCCACCTCCACGTGCCACTACACCACCTGGTCCAAGCAGCCCTCCAGCGTCCAAGGCCACTGATAGCTCTTCCTCAGCTGGGCGTCTCACTCCCCAGTCAAGTGGTCCAACTGTGCCCGACACACAGTCAGCTCCCAGTCAGACTGACAGCCAAGTCTGAATGTTGATCAACGTCACAGACCTGTCTCTCCCACACCGGTACCTGTGCTGCCCATCGTGATACACCAGACTGTGTTGCTGACCATGGCGGAGTTTGGTGACACACATTCCCTGTGCAGCTTCTCATTGACTCTGTCAGCACCTTGGACTGGCCACTGGCCTTGCAGTTTGCCCCCTGCCTGTGCAGCTTCTCATTGACTCTGTCAGCACCTTGGACTGGCCACTGGCCTTGCAGTTTGCCCCCTGCCTGTGCAGCTTCTCATGTTCAGGCTCTGCATCTTGTGCCTTGGTCTTGTCTAATATTGTTGCCTATCAGTGCTATTTGTGAATAAAAACAGTTGCTCATGTTGTCAGTTGTGTCATTGTCCTTACCGAATAAGGCTTTTCCTGTATGTCTAACATTTACTGGGCCACATGCTCTGTGTGCCATCTTTAACTGTGCCACTGGCTTGTTTAACTTATTACTTTTTTTACAGGGGTGACGGGGACTTCAGTTCTTCATGACTCGGATACTTGTGGGGTCAGTGATGTTGTTTTCGGTGACATACCAGACTCATGTTCCTTCCTTGTTGCTGTTGGCTATGTTTTACTGAATCCTGGTATGTGGGCACTGCAAACACATAGAGGGGTCATATACACAGGATTGCAGGCAGGCTGACCAGGCTCAACATGTATGTGCGTTCTTGCTTTCATGTATGCCTAGCAGTGTAGATGTGTAGTCATGTTGTGATGGGCAGTCATCCTAGTCACAACGGTTACTTACAAGGTGTGCATTTGGGTGGTCAAGGGTTGTACGGTGTGTAGGTTGTGGCTTTGTCGTGTGTGTTGATGTGTGTGTGCGCATGCACTGTCAAATGTCCACATGTGTCACCCAGGAGTGGAGTGCCTGTTTGTGTTGTTGTTCTGGACTGTGGTTGTGTGGACATGTGTGAGTTGTATGTTGTGCAGTGTGTTTGTGTGTCCTTGCACTTGTGGCTGGCTTCTGCTTGTTTCTTTTCCCCATTGTGTGTATGCTGTGTGTGTGACTGGCAAGTCAGGGATTTGTTTTGTTGAACAGCCATGTGTCTTGTATCAGTTTGTACTCACTGTGCATGCATGCCCAGCCAGACTGACATTGTGGGTGTGCTGTTCTCATGCCTTGTTGTCACATGGTGGTTTTTGACTCCAGTGTGGCATATGGGGTGCGGTGTGCTACCATCCCCTATCTGTGCTGCAGATGGTTTGTCATTGTGAGTCAGCATTCCCTCTATTCCTTTGTGGGACACTAACGCCATGTCCACTGATGGTGTGCACCCAACTTCAGTAGGATGTCAGCTGTCCCCTTGTGTTGCCTGTGTGTGTGCCTCTGTGTTAGACTTGGCATCTTTTGGCGTGTTTCCCCTGACTTTTTGCTTTCTGACCTCCCGGTTTTGACTCTATTTTTGCTGGTGTGATGATTCTGCGCACTTTCCTCACTGCGGTCCAGTGGGAAAGTGCAAGTGCTCCTGTATAAAATGTGTTATGGATTGGTGTTTCCATGATTGGCCTATTTGGTTTATGTGTCAGTCCCTTGTAAAGTGCACTACGAGTGCCAGGGCCTATAGACCAAATGCTGTTGGTGGGCTGCAGCACTGGATTGTGCCACCCACGCAAACAGCCCGTAAAGTGTAACTCGGGCCTGCCAACGCAGAGCCTGTGCGCAGCCTGGGGCTGCCATGTCGACTTGGCAAGTGCACACACTTGCCAGTCCCTAAACCTTCCCTTTGCTACATGTTAGTCACCCCTAAGGTAGGCCCAAGGTACCCCTGTGGGCAGGGGTGCGTTGTACGCGAAAGGTAGGACATGCCCGGGTGTGTGCGGCATGTCCTGATAGTGAATTACAGCCTAGTTCGTTTTTCACTATTGCAAGGCTACCTGTTCCCCCTAGGCCAGAACGGGCAGTTTTGATTATTACAGCTTATAATCCTAACTGACCCCGGGAACATGGTAGAAATTCGAGTTTAGTATGCCTGGACTCAGAATGATAAAATGCAGCTTTTAGTGAAGTTGGTTTTGACATTCTGTGTTTGAAAATACCACTTTTAGAAAGTGGGTATTTTCTTGTCTAACCATCCAAGCCTGCCTCTGCGAGTTTGTGTATTCCTTGTCTGGAATGTGAGTGACAGGGGCTGGGAGATGCCAGGAGACAGGGTGAGTCAGCGCAGGGCTGAATAGCCAGATCGACCTGTAGATGGGTGGGAGGGGTCGCACCTGGGCCCTGAATAGGACAGTGCCTTCCCTCCACAATGCTGGCTCCACCTCCTGTGGTGCGTCTGATGTCCCTGGCCTACTCACTGAAAGAAGGGATGGAGACTTGTCAACAAAGTGCTCCAGAACTGGTTTGGACTAGGCAAAGGCCTCTCTGCCTTCAGAGAACAAAGGAATTTGGGATATAAATATTGGGGCCCTGACCCCATGAATTTAGATCTCGCTGGAATCAAGGAACCTGCCAAGACGAAGAGCTGGAAGAGCTGCCAGGAGGAGTACTGCCCCTTTGCTGTGTTGTTGCTTTGTTGGGTTGGCCTGCAGCTGCTGCTTCTGCCTTGGGCAGTGAAAGGACTGGACTGAACTTTCTACAAACTTGTGCTGAGTATCTCCAAGGGCCAGGAACCGAGCTGGCCTCCTGTTAAGAAGTCTCAGGGACTACAAAGACTTCACAAGCCTCTCTGGGTACCGCTTCTGGAACGCTGTTTCAGTTGCCACAGAGGAAGGGAACTGCAACCGACTCCGTCAACCGAATCCATCCCTGGCCGGTGACCTGTTTGCACCGCAGACCGCATCGCCCCGCTTCGCATCGCAACCCTGGTCTCACCGTGGGCGGCGTCCGGCGCCGCCAACATCGAGCCGCTGCTTGCACCGTGACCTGTGGGCCCCGCAGTTCGCATCGCATCGCTTCACTGGGCCAGCCGGACCAGCCCGACACTGTCGCTGCAACTGGCTCAAGAGTCGAGACCGCACCGCATTTGGGGCACCGCTCGCACGTCTGCGACGCACCGCTCCGACTCGCACCGCTGTCCGACGCCAGCTCCCGCACTCCGGCTAGGTCGCCTGTATCGCAACCTGTCAGCACCGCATCGAGCATCGTCTCGCCCTGCATCGCACGCCTTGGACTCACCGACTCCGTCTGCACGACGCTCATCGAGCCGCTGCCTGCACCGCATCGAGGGACACCGCACCTTGCATCGCTCCGTCTTGCACCGCAACCGCGACGAACGCCGACCGGCTCGTACACTCCGTACCAGCCACAACGAGAAAAGGTACTGTGACCGAGTCTGTTCACGACTCTGCTGGCCCGTATCGACGCGGTCGACTGGAACTGTTAGACTCTGTGGTTTTCAGCATCACGGTAGGCTCGGACGGAGCTACCGACTCGTACTGAACTTTGCTTTTGTGCTATTCCTGCAAAGAAGAAGTTAACGTATCAAGCATTCATTCGTAAAGTATAGTATTGTGGATTTTTGTCGTAATTGGTCTTGTCTTGAGTATATAAAATATTGGTTATTTTTCTAAACTGGTGTGGTGTCCGTTTGTAGTGCTTACACTGTATTACTGTTGGTTATGTGCAAATGCTTTACACACTGCCTCTGAATTAAGCCTGACTGCTCGTGCCAAGCTACCACGAGGGTGAGCAGGGGTTACTTCACGAGTGTAACAACCCTTACCCTGACTAGGAAGAAGGGTCCCTACTTGGACAAAGGTGCAAGCCCTTGCCAACTAGAGATCCCATTTCTAACATTGGTTGTCAGCGGTGGGATAGGACTTGTGTTTGCACTTGACTTACAGTGATTGGTGTGCACTACTACCATATCGCAGACCATTACGTACCACATACTGGTTCTTTTTCTTTTGGCCTATTTTTGATCTTGCCAGTTTTCAACTCACGACTTTTGTCATGCCTGAATCAATTGCATCATCCGTTGCATCTCTGGAAGTTATCTTTGAGGAGGACAGGTTGGAATCCTACGCCGTAAAGGAGTTACGAGCGATTTGTAAAAACCTGAAAGTCCAAATTAAAGGCCTCACAAGGAAGGAGGAGCTACAGAAGGCGCTGAGGGCCTGGGTAGCAGCCAGACATGCCAATGGGCAGCCTGGCGATCTCAGTGAGGAGGTGGAGGAGCCTATTTCCAGGGTGGATGTGCTTTTGGGGAGGGGGAACCCGCCAGGTCAGGCAGCAGCAGTCTGTCCCCAGAGGAGCTGGAGGACAGGCGGGAGGCAAGGCAGTTTGAGCTGCAGAAGCTCAGGCTGGAGAGTGAGCGGGAGGAGAAGAGATTGGCCATAGAGGAGAGGAAGATGCTCTTAGAGCATGAGAGAGAACTGAAGGAGCTAGAACTTAGGAGTAAGTCAGGCTCAGATGGTGGCAGCAATTCGTCCAGAAAGGCAGACAGGATTGTGCACATTCCCAAGAACGTAGGCAAGGAGTTCAAGAAGGGGGATGACATACAAAGGTGGTTTCAGGGTTATGAGGCAGCTATACACATGAATGGGGTCCCTGAGGAGAATTGGGGAGCAGGATTGTGGCCACTTTTCCCGGAAGAAGCAAGGGATGCTCTGATAGCTTTGGGTAAGGGGTATCACCTCACCTATGCTGACATGAAGGATGCCCTTCTCACGAAGTATGGTCTTACTCCTGAAAAGTACAGGGATCAGTTCAGGTCCAGTAAGAAGTCTGATGTCAACACTTGGTTGGAATGTGTGGATGTGTTCTGCAGGTCTCTGGATGGTTGGGTGAAGGGCAGTAGCGTAACAGATTTTCAGGGGCTCTACAACTTGATTGCATGGGAGCACTTGTCTAGTCTATGTTTTGCAGATCTGCGCCAGCACCTAGTTGATAGTAAGCTAACTGACCCCAGGAAGCTTGCTATGGAAGCGGACCGCTGGGTGAGTACCAGGGTCCACAAGAAAGCGTTTGGGGAGACTCAGCCAAAGGTGGGCAGGGTCCCCAGCAGAAAGGTGGGGGGGACAAGGGGTAAAGCACAGGAGTTCTCTAAAGGGCCCCAAACTAGTACCCAGGGTAAAGGTTCCCAGCCCCCGGTGATAAGAAGAAAGGGGTCTCTACAGGGAAGCCTGTTGAGACCGGCCCCGCAAGTGTTATGCATGTGACCAGGTAGGTCACTTTAAGGGGGACCCCAAGTGCCCGAAGGGGACACAGCCACCCACCGGTGGACAGTCCAAAGTGTTGGCTAGTGTAGCGCTTGGGGAGGAGGGGTGCCCACAGGAGGGTGGGGATCCCGCAGAAATGACCCTTGTCTCACTAGGGGACAGTGAGATGGTCCCAGGAAACCAGGTGCCCCCTAACACAAAGAAATATAGCACCTGGGTGACCATTAATGGGAACAGGGTAGAGGCTCTCAGAGATACTGGAGCCAGTGTGACCTCAGTCCGGTGTCACCTGGTGTCTGAGAAGCAAGTAGTCCCAGGAGCATTCCACCAAGTAGTTGCTGTCGACAACTCTGAGCGCCAGTGTATGGTGGCGCAGGTTCCCTTTGAATGGGGGGGGGGGTCGCAGGTCCCTTGAGGGTGGTTGTGAGCCCTACCATGCCTGTAGATTGTCTGCTAGGAAACGACCTGGAGCAGTCCTTATGGAAGGAGGTTGAGCTCAGGTCTCACTTGGTGATGCTTGGGTTGCCAGAGTGGGCATGCGTGTCTACTCGGTCAATGGCAGCCAGAAAGGGTGATCAAGAGGACTTGGAGCCTGAAACAGTGGCCCAAGTCCCTGCCAAGAGAAAGGGCAGGGGCGCGGGAAACCGGCCCCGAAGTTCCCACGGACCGGGAGGAGGCGGACCTCGAGGGGACGCCCGGTGCCTACAGGGGAGCAGGTAGCCGAACTGGGAGACATCTCTGAGCTGACCCATTGGCAGCAAGAAGGGGGTCCCACCAGGGAGGAGTTCTGCAGGGAGCAGAGCGAGTGCCCTACTCTGGAGGGTCTGCGGCGGCAGGCTGCAGACCAGGCAGCTGGTAATCAGTCCGGGTCACATCTGATCTACTGGGAGAGTGGTCTCCTATACAGTGAGCCTAAGGTTGCTGAGCCTGGGTCAGCCCGTGTGCTGGTGGTACCCCAGCGCTTCAGGACCTTCCTACTGGGTCTGGCTCATGACGTGCCTTTGGCAGGACATTTGGGGCAGGACAAGACCTTTGACAGGCTTGTCACCCACTTCTTTGGCCCCAAATGCGAAGGCAGTCAGATGCACACTGTAGGTCTTGCCAAACTTGCCAGGCAAGTGGTAAGAGTGGGAGGAAGGTCAAAGCTCCTCTCCAACCTTTTCCTGTTGTTGGAACACCCTTTGAAAGGGTAGGGATGGATATTGTGGGGCCACTGGATCCCAAGACAGCCATGGGCAACAGGTACATCCTGGTCTTGGTGGACCATGCCACCCGGTACCCGGAGGCAATCCCTCTCAGGACAACGACGGCGCCAGTGGTGGGCCGGGCGTTAATGGGGATCTTTTCCCGTGTGGGATTCCCCAGAGAGGTGGTTTCTGATAGGGGGACCAATTTCATATCGAAGTATATGACATCCCTGTGGAAGGAGTGTGGGGTAACCTACAAGTTCACCACTCCTTACCACCCACAAGGAAACGGTCTGGTGGAGAGATTCAACCAGACCTTGAAAGGCATGATCAAGGGTCTAACAGAACCCATGAGGCGTAAGTGGGACGTCCTCTTGCCATGCCTACTCTTTGCATACAGGGAGGTGCCTCAGAAGTCTCTTGGGTACAGCCCCTTTGAGCTCCTGTATGGCCACCCTGTCAGAGGACCTCTGAGTTTGGTAAAGGAAGGCTGGGAGGCAGCTCCCAGGAAAACTCCCAAGATGTATTTAGCTACATGCTGGCCTTTAGAAACCAAACTGCCCGCTTCAGGAAACTCGCTCAGGCGAACCTAGAAGCAAGCCAGGAAGAAATGAAGAGATGGTATGACCAGAACGCCACTCTGGTCGAATTTCAACCTGGGCAGAAAGTGTGGGTAATGGCCCCAGTGGCACCTTGTGCCTTGCAGGACAAGTGGACTGGGCCATATGAGGTAAAGGAGCGCAAAAGTGACGTCACCTACCTGGTGGATTTGCAGGCTCCAAGGAACCCGTTGAGGGTCCTTCACGTGAACCGCCTCAAGCCCCACTTCGAGAGGTCCGAGTGAGTATGCTCTTGGCGACAGATGATGGGGTGGAAGAGGAGAGCGAGCCTCTCCCTGACCGCCTGTCTACCAAGGAGCATGATGGGTCAGTAGAGGGTGTGATCCTCTTCCCTACTCTGACTCAGGAGCAGCAGGGGGACTGTCGCCAGTTGTTGGGACAGTTCGCCCCACTGTTCTCTCTGACCCCCGGTGTTACTCACTGGTGTACCCATGACGTGGACACCGGTGACAGCCATCCTGTGAAGCACAAGATTTACAGGTTGACTGACCGGGTCAGAGCCAGCATCAAGGAGGAGGTCTCTAAGATGTTGGCGTTAGGGGTGATTGAGCCCTCCCACAGTCCTTGGGCCAGCCCAGTGGTCTTGGTCCCAAAGGCTGCGGCGCCCGGTGCCACTCCAGAACTCCGGTTTTGTGTGGACTACCGTGGGCTCAATGCCGTCACCAGGACTGACGCGCACCCCATCCCCAGAGCTGATGAGCTCATTGATCGGTTGGGAGCTGCCCGGTTCCTCAGCACGTTTGATTTAACGTCTGGGTACTGGCAGATCACCTTAACCGATGGGGCCAAGGAGAGATCAGCATTCTCCACCCCAGAAGGTCATTACCAATTCCGGGTGATGCCCTTTGGGTTGAAGAATGCCCCTGCCACCTTTCAGAGGTTGGTCAATCAGGTGTTGGCTGGGCTGGAGGATTTCAGTGCCGCCTACCTGGATGACATTGCTGTGTTCAGTTCCAGCTGGGAAGAACATTTACAGCACCTTGAGAAAGTGTTGAGGGCTCTGCAAGGTGCAGGCCTCACGATCAAGGCCAGTAAGTGCCAGATCGGGCAGGGTTCTGTGGTGTACTTGGGACACCAGGTAGGAAGCGGCCAGGTGGCGCCCTACAACCCAAGATTGACACCATTCTGGCTTGGGAGCCCCCAAGACCCAGACAGAGGTGAGAGCCTTCTTAGGTCTCACCGGTTACTATAGGAGATTTGTTAAGGGCTATGGCACCATCGTTGCCCCCTTAACAGAGCTGACCTCTAAGAGGCAGCCCAGGAAAGTGATCTGGACTGAGTCCTGCCAGAAAGCTTTTGATGCCCTGAAGGCAGCCATGTGCACGGCGCCCGTGCTCAAGGCACCTGACTTCTCCAAAGAATTTGTCGTGCAGACTGACGCTTCAGAGCATGGTGTGGGAGCGGTGCTCTCACAACTGAACGAAGAGGGCCTGGATCAGCCTGTAGTCTTCCTTAGCAGGAGACTACTTCCCAGGGAACAGAGGTGGAGTGCCATAGAAAGGGAAGCTTTTGCTGTGGTCTGGGCGCTGAAGAAGTTGAGACCATACCTGTTTGGGACTCACTTCCGGGTTCAGACAGACCACAGGCCCCTCAGATGGTTGATGCAAATGAGGGCGAGAATCCAAAACTGCTGAGGTGGTCCATCTCCCTACAGGGAATGGACTTTACGGTGGAACACCGTCCTGGTACAGAACACGCCAACGCAGATGGTCTGTCCAGGTTCTTCCGCCTTAGTGAAGAGAACTCCAATGGGGTTGGGTAGTTCTCCCTACTTTCAGCTGGAGGGGACATGTGTTAGACTTGGCATCTTTTGGCGTGTTTCCCCTGACTTTTTGCTTTCTGACCTCCCGGTTTTGACTCTATTTTTGCTGGTGTGATGATTCTGCGCACTTTCCTCACTGCGGTCCAGTGGGAAAGTGCAAGTGCTCCTGTATAAAATGTGTTATGGATTGGTGTTTCCATGATTGGCCTATTTGGTTTATGTGTCAGTCCCTTGTAAAGTGCACTACGAGTGCCAGGGCCTATAGACCAAATGCTGTTGGTGGGCTGCAGCACTGGATTGTGCCACCCACGCAAACAGCCCGTAAAGTGTAACTCGGGCCTGCCAACGCAGAGCCTGTGCGCAGCCTGGGGCTGCCATGTCGACTTGGCAAGTGCACACACTTGCCAGTCCCTAAGCCTTCCCTTTGCTACATGTTAGTCACCCCTAAGGTAGGCCCAAGGTACCCCTGTGGGCAGGGTGCGTTGTACGCGAAAGGTAGGACATGCCCGGGTGTGTGCGGCATGTCCTGATAGTGAATTACAGCCTAGTTCGTTTTTCACTATTGCAAGGCTACCTGTTCCCCCTAGGCCAGAACGGGCAGTTTTGATTATTACAGCTTATAATCCTAACTGACCCCGGGAACATGGTAGAAATTCGAGTTTAGTATGCCTGGACTCAGAATGATAAAATGCAGCTTTTAGTGAAGTTGGTTTTGACATTCTGTGTTTGAAAATACCACTTTTAGAAAGTGGGTATTTTCTTGTCTAACCATCCAAGCCTGCCTCTGCGAGGTGGTGTATTCCTTGTCTGGAATGTGAGTGACAGGGGCTGGGAGATGCCAGGAGACAGGGTGAGTCAGCGCAGGGCTGAATAGCCAGATCGACCTGTAGATGGGTGGGAGGGGTCGCACCTGGGCCCTGAATAGGACAGTGCCTTCCCTCCACAATGCTGGCTCCACCTCCTGTGGTGCGTCTGATGTCCCTGGCCTACTCACTGAAAGAAGGGACGGAGACTTGTCAACAAAGTGCTCCAGAACTGGTTTGGACTAGGCAAAGGCCTCTCTGCCTTCAGAGAACAAAGGAATTTGGGATATAAATATTGGGGCCCTGACCCCATGAATTTAGATCTCGCTGGAATCAAGGAACCTGCCAAGACGAAGAGCTGGAAGAGCTGCCAGGAGGAGTACTGCCCCTTTGCTGTGTTGTTGCTTTGTTGGGTTGGCCTGCAGCTGCTGCTTCTGCCTTGGGCAGTGAAAGGACTGGACTGAACTTTCTACACACTTGTGCTGAGTATCTCCAAGGGCCAGGAACCGAGCTGGCCTCCTGTTAAGAAGTCTCAGGGACTACAAAGACTTCACAAGCCTCTGGGTACCGCTTCTGGAACGCTGTTTCAGTTGCCACAGAGGAAGGGAACTGCAACCGACTCCGTCAACCGAATCCATCCCTGGCCGGTGACCTGTTTGCACCGCAGACCGCATCGCCCCGCTTCGCATCGCAACCCTGGTCTCACCGTGGGCGGCGTCCGGCGCCGCCAACATCGAGCCGCTGCTTGCACCGTGACCTGTGGGCCCCGCAGTTCGCATTGCATCGCTTCACTGGGCCAGCCGGACCAGACCGACACTGTCGCTGCAACTGGCTCAAGAGTCGAGACCGCACCGCATTTGGGGCACCGCTCGCACGTCTGCGACGCACCGCTCCGACTCGCACCGCTGTCCGACGCCAGCTCCCGCACTCCGGCTAGGTCGCCTGCATCGCAACCTGTCAGCACCGCATCGAGCATCGTCTCGCCCTGCATCGCACGCCTTGGACTCACCGACTCCGTCTGCACGACGCTCATCGAGCCGCTGCCTGCACCGCATCGAGGGACACCGCACCTTGCATCGCTCCGTCTTGCACCGCAACCGCGACGAACGCCGACCGGCTCGTACACTCCGTACCAGCCACAACGAGAAAAGGTACTGTGACCGAGTCTGTTCACGACTCTGCTGGCCCATATCGACGCGGTCGGCTGGAACTGTTAGACTCTGTGGTTTTCAGCATCACGGTAGGCTCGGACGGAGCTACCGACTCGTACGAACTTTGCTTTTGTTCTATTCCTGCAAAGAAGAAGTTAACGTATCAAGCATTCATTCGTAAAGTATAGTATTGTGGATTTTTGTCGTAATTGGTCTTGTCTTGAGTATATAAAATATTGGTTATTTTTCTAAACTGGTGTGGTGTCCGTTTGTAGTGCTTACACTGTATTACTGTTGGTTATGTGCAAATGCTTTACACACTGCCTCTGAATTAAGCCTGACTGCTCGTGCCAAGCTACCACGAGGGTGAGCAGGGGTTACTTCACGAGTGTAACAACCCTTACCCTGACTAGGAAGAAGGGTCCCTACTTGGACAAAGGTGCAAGCCCTTGCCAACTAGAGATCCCATTTCTAACACTCTCCATCACTTATTTTGTGACAGTGTGCTTCGTGGTGCCTTTATTTGTGGTGGGGCACTATCCCACTAATGACTTTTCCCACATTGGTTACCTGTAGTGTTGTTGTACTTTTCAGCATGCATGGTTTCTCATGTGCAGTTGATCTGTGTGTGCTGCCCAGTCCTCTGGTACAGTTGTTTCAACTTTTGTGTGGCAGACTTGTGCATCTGTGTGTGTTGTGTTTGGTGTATGTGTATGCTGGGCTACTGCTTAACTTCCTTGGTGTGATGTTGTCAGTGTGCTGTTTTCATTATTGATGTGTGTGTTAATGGCGTGTGACTCATGGCTGTGTGGGACTGTTGTGTGTTTGTGTGCACACACTGCTTGTTGTGCATTCAGTGCTGTGGGTGTATGTTGCCTTGTGCTGTCCTAGTGTACATCCCCTGATGTACTGCTGTGTTTGCTATGTGCTTTGTGGTGTTGTGCATCTGTTGTGTGTTTTATGTGTCTGTGTTGTTCTGTGATGGTGCACTTCTTGTCTGTGTTGTGGTATGTAGCCTATGCATTTTTCCTGACTGATGAGGAGGTGCACTCCTGTTGTGTGTGTGCTCCCATTGCCTTCCCCTAGTTTGGCTGCACAGGTGATGTGTTATTTTTGTGGTTCTGTATGTGTTTCTGTTTTGAATTGTGTTTGCCATTTTTGTTTTGGTGCAGACGTTGGTACTGGCATCCCTGTGTGTGTGTGATGTTTGTGGATGCCCCCAGGGGGTTTGATTGTTTGTCTGTCTCTTGACTGGACATTATGTAGGCCCTTCTGTGTGTCTGGCATTGGGGTTGTGTGCTGCAGATATGAGGGGGTATGTTTGGGGACTCCTACTTGTGTTTGACAGTCATTGAGTGTGCCAATGTGCCCTGTGTGTTGTGGTGCTGGCATACTCATGTGTACTTGCTGTTCACTGTTTGACTTGAGGTCCTTCCTTTCATCCCTGTCCCTATACATGGGTTACCTTGCTGTCTCCCTGAGTTGTTGCACTGAGGTGACTGTTGTTTGACTTCACTCACTGTGCCAGCCATGTGCTTGGATGGGGTGTGGATGTTGTTCTAGGTTCCTTGTCCTGCATGTGTCTGTTCACCTGGTTGTTGGTTGTCTCCTTGCCCTCCCATTTGTGTGCACATCATTTTTGCTTTCCTCTATGTTGTGCTCCATTGCTGGTGGCATGTAGTCTGTGTATGTGGCTGTGTGTCGGTGTGGGGTATGTCTGTGTGAGTTGGCAGGGTGTGTGTCCAGTAGTCTGTATGTTCCTTGTGTGTGTGGATGTTAATTTTGTGCTTGTATTCAGCTTTCTTGCCATGTATGTGGTGTTGTGGTGTGTGTGTGTGTTGCCCTGGGCCTGTGCTTCTGTGCTGTGTGTTAATCTACACCCAATGCTGCTGTGTCTGTCTCCCTAGGTGTTAGTTGTGTGCTGCTGGGTGTGGATTTAGCTCGCTTGGTGTTGGACATGGGGGTGCACAGGGGGGTATTGGCATGTTTCTTGCTGTGTGCGGCGGAGCAGTGGGTGGTGGGTGGTGGTGTTGCCCTGTGGTCTTTCTGGCCTGACCGTTGCTGTACATGCATTCTGCTTTGTGCGATGGATTTCCCGCATACTCACCGCTGCGGTGTCGTCAGCAACACATTACATTATGATCGCGGTAAATTGGTGGGCTTGATGCAGGGTTTGAATTGGTGCCAGATGAGACATGTGTGGGTACACTGATGGATGTGTTCCTGTCCACACCAGTGTGTCTGGTGTGGCCAGGTGCCCTGTTTCAGCCCGTGGAATTTGTGTTCTGTTTTGTGTTGTATTGTGTTTTTTTACGTACCTGCGGCGGCGTCCGCGGCGGGCGATGTTTACCTGGTGATGTATCACGTACAGCACCGGGAGGACGTGTAGTGCTGGATCCATGGCGTTCGGCTCTGGGTGGAGGGCTCCGGAAGTCTCGTTTCACGCTCCGCTGTCGAGATTCCGCCGTGTCTGGAAGGGCGGTTTCTCCCCTGCGGTTCGACTGGTTGTTTGGCGCATCCTAATTTGTTGAGCGGACGGGACGTAATTCCGCACGGCGGTGAGTCTCCATCGGCTACCACCGGCGCGGTGGCGGGCGCAATTTCATGGCGGTCGGCGTTGCACCGCGGAGGTCGGGAAATGGGGCATATTTGCCCATCATAATATGGCGGCCGTGAGGACCGCTGCTGGCGGGCGGTAAAAGGCATTTTTCCGCACCGCCGGCACCGCGGTACTGACACCGACCGCCATCGTAATCGACCCCTAAGTTTGGAGTGAGAAAAACCCCAAAGTCCACCACTTTTCCAATTTGTTTTACTTTCAAGTTAGAATAGTGAATTTGACCCCCGCCCTTCAAAAGTCCGACACTTTTAATGATGCGATTCAGATTAGAGCGGGAATAGTACATTTGACCTTCCTCCCAAAGTCCAACATTTTCCCCAGTATGGTTAAGTTTGGAGATGAGATAGTAAATTTAAACTCCTCCAAGTTAACTGTTATGTTTAGCAGTGCAGTTAACACTGAAATCCTGACTGTCCCACAATTTCTTGAAATTCACTGCAGACAAAACAGACGCTCTGTTATGTTGTAACAACAACCTACCATCTACCATCTCCAAGAATTTCTGGCCTGTTGCTTTAGGACCTGCTCCCATTTATTCTGAGCAACTTCACAATTTAGATATCCATCTGGATAATAATCTCTCTCTTACAAGCAGGTAAACACCTGTTTTTTGCTCTTGCATTTGCTACAAAAAATGTTACCCCTACTTTTTGGATTTTGCAAACTCACTGGTGGTTGAGTCAATTATTCTTAGCTGTGTGGACTACTGTACTTCTTTCTTTCTGGCATCATAAATAGGATTTCTAAAAAGGCTCCAGCAAATTCAAAATGCTGCTGCTAGACTCGCTTTATGCCTGCCTCGTCATATTTCTGCTTCCACAACTCTAAACTTCCTTCACTGATAACCAGTACTGAAGGGAATTAACTTTAAGTCCCTGTGTAACATACATAAGGATTTCAATAGCAAAGAACCTTCCTATCTTTAGCAGAAGTTCTTAAATGTTACTCCTGTTCATAAGCTGCACTCTTCCTACTCTTACCTAGTTGTCATCCCAAAGTTTAAGTGCAAATGGCCGGGAAGTCTCTTCTCCTTTATTTGTGTTATACATAAGATCTGTTATCTTTTAGGAAAGTCTTAAAAACCTGGCGGCATATTAGCAAGGAGCCTATCGCCGCTTTTGCGGGACTTTTTCCCGCTAAAGCGGCGATTTTTTTATCGCCCTATTAGCAAGCTGTCGCTAACAGGTGTTAGCAACAGCTTCCAGGCGATAGCGAGCGGTTTGGGTGCCGCTTTGCATGTCAGCGATATTTATCGCTAATGACATGCAAAGTAGGCATTCCCAACCTAAAAGCGACTGAAAGCAGTCGCTAAAATCGTTATCGCCTATTAGCAAGAACGGCGAGGCGATAAAAAAACGCGCGCTAACCGCGATTAGCGCGCGTTTTTTACACCTGGTAGAAACCTGACTTAGCAATAATAGTCTATGGGAGGTGGATTCTACAGCTAAGTCCCCACCTGCCTATTAGCGAGATTTCCCTTAGCGATAGGATTTTTATCGCTGGGAATCTCACGTTAAAGATGGGAATCGCCGCTATCGCTGGATTTTTCATCACCGTGGAGATAATGGTTGCTAATACTGCGTTATCTAGGCGATGAAATCCAGCGATAGGAGGCGATAAAAAAATTCGCGCTAAGTGCGTTTTGCGATAAATATCGCAACTCCTTGCTAATATGCCCCCTGGATTTATATCCAATAGGTCTGGCTTTCTCTCCCTCTTAGTTTATCCTTTTACATTACTTAGTGCCAGGATACCTTTTTAGGTCACAGTGTGCTCTACAAGTTGAAATAACATAACATAACCTAAGTCCAACACTTTCCCGAAATTGGCGAAATTTTGTGATGGAATAGAAAATCTGATCCCCGCCCCCCCAATCCCAAAGCCCAACACTTTCTCCAATGTGGTAAAGTTTTGAGTTAGATCCATAAATGTGATATACATAAATTGGCAGAATTTATTTCCATATATTTTACATTAACAAGTTGTAGTTATTCATAATGTAAATGGTTTGTTTTGTTTTTAATACAGTATTTATTAAGCATAGATTTTTACATTTTATTGTTATATACATTTTCAAAACATGCCTTTTAATATTTACAATTGTAAATTTTGGGCATCCTTTTAACTTGAGACAAGGCATTTAGTAGTAGTAAAGTTAGGACTACTAACTTTACTACTACTTTACTACTACTAAATGCCTTGTCTCAAGTTAGTAGTAGTAAAGTTAGTAGTCCTAACTTTACTACTACTAAATGCCTTCTGTGAATACCAAAAGTAGTAAGTTTAGGATTTTGTCTCAGATTAGTTCTGTGAATCGGCCCCTAGAAGTTTTTTAATTTTCATTTTTCAGCCATTGTTCAACAGTTTCTTCGGTTTTGTAGTCCTTGTTTGTCATTTTGTGATGTTCATTGAGTTTGCGGTTGTGGTTTCCCACTGGTGGTCTCTGGTTCAGGTAAGAATGTTAATATTAAAATTGATTTTTTTAAGGGGTTAGTGGTGGGGGGTGTTTAGACTTTGCGGTTAATTACGAGTGGGCAGTTCTGGGATCGCCGTACTCGTTGTGGTGGTCCTGCCGCCGCCACCTAGGCAGTCCGACTGCCCAATTTGGATGGTGGCAGTGGGACAGCCACAAGACCACCACATGACTGTTGCCTCCGGCAGGATTTCTGATCCTGCTGTGGTGGCGGTGGCCAAAGCTGCGGCCTATGGCAGTGGTGCCGATGCCGCCACCGCCATTCAAATTACAATCTGCTGTCCCGCAGAACTTTTCATGGCGGTGATCCCACCATAAATAGGTCAGCGGGACAGCAAGGAAGGAGGCCTAAACAGGACCCCCGAGCATTATAGTCCATTTTAAAATTTGTCTGGGGGCACATGTTGTACCCCCCCAATTCTTACACTATCGTGGGAGCAATGTTTGGCGTGCCCAATATGATGCATGCCACACAGTCCCCCCCGCCGTTCAGAAGCCGCTGAACTGCGTCAGCATGCCTTGCAAGCCCTGTATATGGGCCGCAGAATACCGCCGCAGTGACACGGCCACCTCCGCCCCGCCAGCCTTGGATTACAGCTGTAATCCGGCAGGCAGGATGCTGACGGCTTGGCGGCCTTCCTGTGACCACGGCTGCAGCAGTCCCACCTCTTAGTTAGGTTAGTGTTTGTAATTGTATGTTGTTTTAGTGAATTTCTTTAATGTGGTATGTGTTACTTTGTGATATTGCAGTAGGCCTTATTGTGAATATAATTTTCATTTGCATTTTATATGTGTTTTCTATGTGTTGAACAATGATTTTAATGCTTACTTTTCTGCATTTTGCTTTGTATAGTATACTACATTGTGAGTGTTTTTGGTTAAGTTTATATCTATTTTTTACAGATTTTTTGGGGGGTTTTGTGACTTAAAAAGAAAAGATTGTTTATTATTTAACCATAGTTATTTCTCAACTTTTCCTAAGTTCCTTGAGCATTTTTTTTTTTTTTTAAATCTTTGGGTTTTGGATAGATTCTTTTAGGATTAATGCTGGATGTTTTATTTTTCTGTGGTTTATTTTTGGATTTTTGGGGCTCTTTTGCCATTGATGTTTATTGGAATTGTATTTTTTAGATTGCAGTTTCAATGACCAAGACTTCAGCTATGAAATCATAACTGTTATCTATTTAATTTATTTATGTAATTGTGTGGGAAATGTTAATTTGTTTGTCTTATGTTTGTATATTTATTGTCTACATATATACATTTAATAGTGTTAGCATATGTATAGAGAAGGTACAAAAATGTTTATTTATTTAAAACTAAGATGTTTATTTTCCATTGTTTATTTTTAAATAATTATTGTAAATTGTAATTATCAATCAGAATTTGCCTCTTTTGAATTTTTTTATTCAGTTTGGTATTTTAAATTTGCTTTGATATTATATAGAAATAAATGCTTCTTCCAAGTGTTCCTTGGAAGAAATTGTACCACCCTTCCACTGCATTAATCCAAACTACTGTCTGGAACAGGCAGACTCAACACAAAACATTATTAGCTTAATCTCCACATTTAATACAAAATCCAGCAAGATTAGAAAGATCTTAGCCAAATATTGGAAAATCGTTAGGGATGACAATGTTATCATAAAAGAGGTTAAGCGAAATCCTTGAGAGACAGTCTGGTCCCTAGCTACTTGCAGCAGGCCAGACAGGACAACTAGTCCAGCAATCTCAAGAGAGTTATGAAATGTGGGAGATGTAAGGCATGCTGGTCTTCCACCAAAAGAATGACTTTTTCTCTCTCCAAAGGTAGACAAAAATGTATCAGGCAGTTGATAACATCATGAACGTATTGCTGTGTATACATATTGGAGTGTTCATGCAAGGTGAAATAGGTGGGTAGCACAATGTTTCCAGTTCGTAAAATGATTTTGAACCAGTTGAGGGTGATAAAACAAGCTGACCTAAGCTACCCAGTTGCAACACAATTTCAGGACTGCCATGTTAAGAACAATAACTTACCAAATCTTCAGTGTCAACAGGATATCTCCCATACCTAGAGGAGGTGATTGCAAGAAAGAACTGAGAAACATGGAGTCACGTTACATCATTGAATTGGGCATGAAACACCTGCAAAAGCTCAACAAAGATTAAGAGCTGTATACACATATTGGATAATTGATCATAATATAATTTGAAATTTGTAAGCTTGCAATGCAAACTATCACTTCTTTGTACCTTATGCCACAGTATGGGAGGCAATACAGGGGTCCATGTTGTAGAATATTTCATCCATCCATTCATGCACCCACTAAATTGAGGGCTAACTAGTGAATCTATACCTTGGGACCAAGGATGCGTCACTCCACTGGGGCAAGACAGTCAATTGACAACAGCACCAAGCTTTCAAAGAAATTTTCATCCCCAGGAACTGTTACCGGTCGATAAAATGGCAGCTGCAACTTTCTTTTTAGGTTGTGTCCAGCCAATCACAGCATTCCCATTGGTGCCCTTTCGCGGTCTACCTCAAACACATTGCGATTTCACTGTGCTCACCGTGAAACCACCGCAAATTTCTGTTCAGTTTGCGTCCAGCCAATTAGAGCATCCCCGCTGGTGCACACTTTCGTGATCACTGCGAAACCACCACGAAATATCCACGACCAGAGATATCACTGTATTGTTCAGATTTAATTTCAAAAAAACTACTGAACGGATTTGCACCAAATAACAAAAAGCACAATTTGAGTAACAACATCTAAATTTCTGGCAAATTTGATGTAATTCTGTCCAGCGGTTCAGGCTGTAGGTTCCACAACGAGTTCCAATGGGAATTAACATTACAAATGCATCCTTATTTTGCGTCCTTTTATCTCAAGCCCGACAGCACGGATCACCCCCAACCTTTCCATGATACACACAACCTACTTTGACACTTTCTTTGGGAAATTTCATGAAGATTGGTCAAACGACACCAAAGTTTCAAGGCAAGTCAAAAAATGCTTTTCCTATGGAAACTTGGTCCTAACTATAACTATCTACTGGCGACCGCCAGTAGGTAATATATATATATATATATATATATATATATATATATATATATATATATATATATATATATATGTCAACAATGGGCCCCAGGTTTGCTCCATCTTATGCAAACCTGTTCATGGGCTTGTATGAGAGGGAGCATGCTTGGACGTGGAATGACAACACAGATGAGAATCTGATTTACTGGGGTCACTACATAGATTATATTTTCCTAATCTGGAAAGAGAGTGAGGATGCCTTGAAAACCTTTAATGAGTTCCTAAACAACAATCACTACAACATTACATTGAGTCTAGAATATGGCAAATCTATGATTTGTTTTTTAGATCTAGAAATGTACACAGCAGATGGGAAGCTCGAATCAGGACTGTACAGAAAACTAACATTGGTTAACTCTATACTACAATCCGATTCAGGTCATCTAAAGAGACAAATAGATAATATCCCGTTTCGGGAATTCCTTCGTGCAAAACGAAACTTATGAACATTGAAGAATTTGACAAAAATGCCAATGAAATTGCAGAGAGATTCAAAAGAAGAGGCTATGACAAACAAGTCATATGTTAGGCACGGAAAAGAATGCAGAATATCTCTAGAGAAGAACTTCTTAGAGATAGAATCAAAATCAATGCCAATGGCAACTATGATCTAAGATTTATCACTGCATATAGTGAGGGAAACAAAAAAGTGTTTAACAGTCTCTGAAACACTGGGGAATTTTAAGTTTAGTTCCTGACATCCAAGAAATTCTGGCCCAAAACCAGTAATGGTATACAGGAAGGCACCCACACTCAGAACACTACAGATTCCAAGTGATACCTCACTCTGTTATGACACTAGAGAAGAAGAAAAAAGGAACATACATGGCTACCCACATTCCTTAAGTGCTCACATAGATGTAGTAATTGTATTTGCTGCAAACATGCCATAGATAACACTAAAATATTTTATGATGCAAAGAAAATGGCACAGCACAACATTGCCTCTTTTATTAATTGCAATACATGTAGCTGTATATATACAATGATCTTCTTATGTGGAAACTAATATATTGGTTCCACAAAAGAAATTTAAAGATCAGATGGAAGGAACACCTAAGAGCAATCAAAAATTATGACACAAAGTATCCCATGGGATTTGTTTTGTAGGCCTAGGACATGTTACACTAGACAGGAGAGGTGGAGATCTGGATAAAAAGGTTAGGGCTAGAGAAACCTTTTGAATAAATACACTACAGGCAGTCCAGTATGGACTAAATATAGATGGGGAGCTGTACACACTGCTGTACTGATGAACTAGTGTAGACCCTCATAAGCAATAAACATAGGAGTTGACATGAATACAAACTATATCAAGAAAAAGTAGGAGAGGCGGCGCACAACAAGTTGCTGAATGGTGTATCTAGCAATTTTCTGCACCTGTATCAACTATCTTTATATGATAATCTCTTCTGCAATATATATTATTATGCAAAGACGCAGGTTTAGAGATGTTATGTTGGGGTAAAAATTACCTTAGGCTGAGCGGCGTGACTCCAGAAAGGCACTTGGAGAATAAGGGCAAGTTTAGTTAATTCTTCATTTAAAGTCTGTTTACTTTATTAATCATGACAAATGATTTAAATGTTAGGCAATATTCTTTTCTCATATTTAATCAACTGGAATATAATTTCTAATAATTAAATACAGCACTGATATAGAATAACAGTGCCTATGTAATGTAGATAATGAGAATAGTAATATTCTCATTAAGTATATTCAGATACAAATACTTGTAAGATAGACAGCATCATAATTAGGGGTGGGCGGAATTTGCGTAGTCGCGCTACGCAAAGCTCCGCGAAACGGTAAAAAATCTCTGCGAGCACGCAAAAGTTCCGCGAACACGCGGAATTGCTTGTTCCGCCCATTCGCGATGCTTTTTTCCTGTTCGCGAACGCTGTTTGCGTGCTCGGGGAGAAATATCTTGCGAACACGCATTTTGAAAGGCGAACAAGCAAAAAATTCTGCGAAGCCGCGGATCACGTAATTTTTGGTAATTTCGCGTTCTCCGCGGAACGCGAAATTACCCAAATTCCGCAAATTCCGCGAGCGGAACGGAATTTACCGCCCAGGCCTAATCATAATAAGATAGCCAGTAAGAGTGTTAGCAAAACAGCATCTTTGTGGATGTTTAAGCTAAGGTAGCAGGGTTGGAGTCTACAGACATTTTCCTCTAAAATATGCATTTACATTGTAGACAATGATAACTCTGTCATCTCTATAAGGTTTATTTTAGATATAAAATTTATCGGGCAGATGGTGCATCACAGCTAAAAAGGCTAGTGAGGATGCTAACATAGCGGGAATTTGATAGATATGGTAGACTAGCCAAGCAGGGTTGGAGACAGTAGACAACCCTTATTGTAGGAGATAGTTTTATTCAAGACTAACAAATTGCTGGAAACACCTTTGTATGATGTATGATGGTGTATTTAAAATATGGGTGAATCAACTGAAATCCACATATGGGGCATGTTTCCTTTAATGAGGTGTCTTTTTCTTTTCTGTGGATAACTGAAATACAATTTACATTTAGGCTCTCAAAGTAATGATTTAATATATCAGTAATATATCAGTATTTGTCCTGCGGTTACATCTTAATTCCATAAGTTGAAGATAACGTTTTATCCTAAGTGCACTTAGGATAAAAAGTTATCTTCAACTTATGGAATCAAGATGTAACCGCAGGACAAATAAATCCTCTAGATTTTAATAGTACTTTTAATCCTCACTGTCACTGGTTAAAAAGTTTTAGGTTGCACTTATTATGTGGAAACGTTATTTATACATGTATTCTTTATATTTTACACATTTCCTGTGCTTATTGAGATGCAAGTGGAAGGCAAAAAGAGTACAATATCTTTGATTTGAAAAAGAATTTGGAACATTTTAGAATTTGGGCTGATCAATGGGTTGTTTTTCATTTTTCATTTTGTTGAAATTAACATTTATGCAAATGAACTGCGATGCCCACGGGGGCACAAAATGGGTCATGTTGAGAAACATAGGACTCGTAAATTGGTGATACAATATGATAAATTGACAACAGGAAATACAAGCCTACTGGGGCAAAACTGTCGAATTCATTGTACCACGTTTTAAAACAACTGAGAATGAGTGCAATAATATATCTGGGGAAGACATGATGGCATAGGAGTATGCAGGAATCTGTGGTAATGTTTGCATTACTATCTAATCCCCACAAGTAGACAGCACGAGTACGTCTGATAAAGCTTTGTAATTTAACCCCTTTGGTGCGTCGGAAGGCCGGGGAGCGTCCAACGCACCAGTGCTCATGTGCGTCGGATGGCCCCCGGCCGTCCTCGCACATGTCACAGGGAATCCCTCTACTGTGAGCACCAGAGGGATTCCTTTTCCCCCCCAACAGCCTCTGGAGCTGGGGAAGAGCTTCCCCAGTTCCTGAGGCTGTCTGCTTTGTTTCCCTGAAATGCAGCTCAGCGCACATTTCACGCTGATGTCATTTCAGTGGAAGCAAAACTGAAATGAGCCAAGAGGCTAATTTCAGTTTCGCTTTCTACGTGCTCACGGGGCTATCTCAGCCCCCTGAGCACGTGGAAAGTCAGGAGAGGTATCGTTGGAAAGGGGAGAATCTCCCCTTTCCAATGGTACCCCTCCCTAGTGGATCCCTGCTTGGGGATTGCCCCAGGAGGGCGACCCCCAAGCAGGGATCCACCCACTAGGCACCAGGGAGGGGGCAGCAGCCCCTTGGGCAAGAGCCTTTGCTCCCCACATATTAATTTTAGTAAATTCAGTCTTTCTGCCTCCCCTGGGGGGCAGATGGGGGCAATCTGCTCCCTGGAGGTGCCGAAAGACCACTAGATACCAGGGATTTTTTTCTTATTTGAATTAGGGTGGGGGCTGCCCTATATGGGCATGCCAATGCCCCCCACCTCCCCTGCTGCAAAAGTACAGTCTTTCTGCCCCCCATAGGGGGCAGAAAGCCCACTAGATACCAGGGATTTTTTTCTTATTTGAATTAGGGGTGGGGGCTGCCCAATATGGGCATGCCAATGCCCCCACCTCCCCTGCCGCAAAAGTACAGTCTTTCTGCCCTCCCTTGGGGCATGGGGAGCAGTATCCCCCAATCTTCCCCCCGGGGGGCAGAAAGCCCACTAGATACCAGGGATTTTTTTGTAATTTGAATTAGGGGTGGGGGCTGCCCAATATGGGCATGCCAATGCCCCGCCAGCCGCAAAATTACAGTCTTTCTGCCCCCCCTGGGGGGCAGAAAGCCCACTAGATACCAGGGATTTTTTTTCTAATTTGAATTAGGGGTGGGGCTGCCCAATATGGGCATGCCAATGACCCCACTTCCCCCGCCAGAAAAAGTACAGTCTTTCTGCCCCCCCGGGGGGAGGAAAGCCCACTAGGCACCAGGGTTTTTTCCCCCTATGAATTTAGGGGTGGGGGCAGCCCAAGATGGGCATGCCAATGCCCCCACCCCTCCCCCCACAAAAGTCCAGTCTTTTTGTTCCCCCCCCTGGGAGGCAGTAGCCCCCAATCTGCCCCCCCGGGGGGGCAGAAAGCACCCTATATGCCAGGGATTATTTTTTTTATAGGCCCGGGGTGGGGGCTGCGCAGAATGGGCATGCAAATGCCCCCACCCTACCCCCCCAGAGAAATCAAAAGACCTTCTGGCCCCCCAGGAGGCAGATGGGGGCAATAGGCCCTGATCTGCCCCCCAGAGGGGGCAGAAAACCCACTAAGCACCAGGAATTTTATTTTTATATAGGTAGGGGTGGCGGCTGCCCAGAATGGGCATGTCAATGCCTCCACCCCAAAAAAAATGCTACAGTCTTTCTGCCCCCCATTGGAGGCATATGGGGCAATAGCACCGTATCTGCCCCCGTGGGGGGCAGAAAGCCCACTAGCCACCAGGGATTTTTTTACTCCAAAGTTCGGGGTGGTGCTGCCCAGAATGGGCATGCCAATGCCCCCACCCCCAAAAAAAAGATGCCACAGTCTTTCTGCCCCCAGGAGGCAGATGGGGGCAGTAGCCCCTGATCTGCCCTCTGGGGGGGAGCAGAGAGCCCACTATGTGCCAGCGTTTATGCTGGCTTTTGTATACATAGGGGTGGGGGCTGCCCAGAATGGGCATGTCAATGCCCCCACCCCAAAAAAATGATACAGCCGACGGATTCAATAGACCCGGGAAACTAATGTGACTGAACACGGACATTTTGGAAAACAGACGAGTGTCTTTACATTAATTCGAGAGTTTTATGTTAGCACACCACCTTGACCATAAGGATGGGAACAGACAAATAGAGAGGATACCTTTAATTTTTGAACGTCTTGAAAAAGCCCCGGCTTGCGGGCCAAAGGGCGAAACACGTGTTGGCTGATCTGTGGTGTAAAGTAGTTTTCCTGTGATCACAGCATGAATTAAAAATGTTTGAAAAAAACATAAAATAACGTTTGAAAGTATAGGAAACAGATTGGAAGACCACATATTGGAATTGAATCCTCCCATTTACTATTATTCCCTGTTGCTCAAGAACCTTTCTCACGTCTTTCTGCCCCCCCCCGGGAGGCAGATGGGGCAATGGTATGGCTTGCATGGATCCCCCAATGTTTCCCTACCCAGAATCCCCTGCAAACCTCAAATTTTGATGAAAAAATCAAATTTTTCTCAAATTTCTGTGTGGGAAAGTTGTAGGATCACCTGGCTGACACAAATTTCCTACCACCCAGCATTCCCCTAGGTCTCTCGATAAAAATGGTACCTCACTCTTGTGGGTGGGTCAAGTACCGCGACATGCAAGGGCCCAAAATGTATTGTGGAGACATCAAAGTTTCCTATCACAAAATGATCTGCTTTTGCAAGGGGGGTCACATGAGTTTTTGGTCCCGGGCTTGGCGGCCATCTAGGGAAACCTACCAAACCCACACATTTCTGAAAACTAGAGACCCAGGGGAGTCCAGGGAGGTATGGCTTGCGTGGATCCCCCAACATTTCCCTACCCAGATTCCCCTGCAAACCTCAAATTTTGATGAAAAAATCAAATTTGTCTCAAATTTCTGTGTGGGAAAGTTGTAGGATCACCGGACTGACACAAATTTCCTACCACCCAGTGTTCCCCCAGGTATCCCGATAAAAATGGTACCTCAGTCTTGTGGGTGGGTCAAGTACCCGCAACAGGCAACGGACCAAAACGTATTGTGGAGATTTCAAAATTACTTATCATAAAACAATCTGGTTTTGCAGGGGGGGGCACCTGGGTTTTTGGCCCCGGGCTCGCGGTCATCTAGGGAAATCTACCAAACCCACACATTCCTGAAAACTAGACACCCGGGGGAGTCCAGTGAGGTATGGCTTGCGTCGATCCTCAGATGTTTCCCTACCCAGAATCCCCTGCAAACCTCAAATTTAGCTGAAAAAATCACTTTTTCCATACGTTCGAGACACCGGTCTGCACCGCACACGAACGTGGCGGCCCGGCGCTCATCCTAGCGCTTTTCCTGTCCTTGGATTGACTCCACTCCTCGATTTAATTTCTACACGGAATCCCCTCTCGGACCAACGATACCTACACAGTGGATCGGGGCTCCGACCCTGTTACTCGTCCAACACAGTATCGCACTGGTTGGCCATTGGGAAACCACAACCTATTATTTCACTGACTTCACGCAGACGCCTCTCCCCGCTGCTCAAATTACCCACGCCGGAAACTTGTCCCTTCACTGGGCAAGCTGTACTGCCCATTGTTACTTGTTCCTCTCAACCTACAGCACCCCAAATTGGCAATCCGGTCCTG
This sequence comes from Calotriton arnoldi, assembly GCA_963921515.1. Lineage (NCBI taxonomy): Eukaryota > Metazoa > Chordata > Amphibia > Caudata > Salamandridae > Calotriton > Calotriton arnoldi. The sequence continues at coordinate 561,153 of CAWUFW010006935.1, forward strand.
AAGATGATCCTGAATAAATAGGATCGAAACGCCGTCGACCGATTTATCAGCGCAACTCACGGCGCATACTCAACTATGGTTCACAGACATATCAATCACTGTAAATAACTATTCTTGTTGAACCATATATTTCTGTACATATTTTTCATCATTTTGCTACTTTGCGCCTTTCGCTGTTTTCTCCACTTGTCACTTGCGCCGTCACTTATTGTGTCACGAGCACAACGTGCACCAAGTTCCTTTGGGTTGCCTTTGCAATTTATGCTCACAGTGCTGATATAACTGTTTTGTATGAACTGCGATTTCAAATATATGATGCCATGAGCACTTTTGAACAAATTACCACAAGTCTCCCTCTTTCCTTTTTGTAATGTCGTGTACATACATGTGTATTTGCCTTCCTCATTGATACCGGTTGAGACATTGTTGCTAGTTTGTGTTCCCTTGCAAAACCAGGCAGTTTTGTGATAGGAAAATTTGAAGTCTCCACAGTACGATTTGGACCATTTCCTGTCTGTTGCAGCCACTACGCCTACCCACACAAGTGAGGTACCATTTTTATCGGGAGACCTTTGGGGAACACTAGATGGTAGGAAATTTGTGTCAGCCCAGTGATCCCACAACATTCCCACACAGAAAAGTGAGGAAAATGTAATTTTTTTCAGCTAAATTTGAGGTTTGCAAGTGATTCTGGGTAGGGAAACGTTGGGGGATCCACGCAAGCCATACCTCCCTGGACTCCCCAGGGTGTCTACTTTTCAGAAATGTGTGGATTTGGTAGGTTTCCCTAGATGGCCACTGAGCCCGGGGCCAATAACCCAGGGCCCCCTCCTTGCAAAACCAGGTCGTTTTGTGATAGGTGATTTTGATGTCTCCACAATACGTTTTGGGCCTTTGCCTGTCGCGGGTACTTGACCCACCCACACGAGTGAGGTATCATTTTTATTGGAAGACTTTGGGGAATGTGGGGTGGGTGGAATTTTGTGGATCCGCGCAGATTCCAGAACTTTCCATCACAGAAATGTGAGGAAAATGTGTTCTTTTTACAAAGTTTGAGGTTTGCAAGGGATTCTGGGTAAGATAACCTGGTAGAGAGCCACACAAGTCACCCCATCCTAGATTCCTATGGGTGTCTAGTTTTCAAAAATGTATAGGTTTGCTAGGTTTCCCTAGGTGCAGGCAGAGCTAGGGTTCAAAATCTACAGCTAGGCACTTTGCAAAAAAAGCGTCAGTTTTCACTGTAAAAATGTGGTGTGTCCATGTTCCATTTTGCGCCGTTTTCTGTCATGGGCACCAGACCTACCCACACAAGTGAGGTATCATTTTTATCAGAAGACTTTGGGGAATGCAGGGTGGGTGGAATTTTGTGGATCCACACAGATTCCATAACTTTCTATCACAGAAATGCGAGGAAAATGTGTTTTTTATTTACAAAGTTTGAGGTTTGCAAGGGATTCTGGGTAAGAGAACCTGGTGAGAGTCACACAAGTCACCCCATATTTGATTTCCCTGAGTGTCTAGTTGTCAAAAATGTATAGGTTTGCTAGGTTTCCCTAGGTGCCGGCAGAGCTAGAGTTCAAAATCTACAGCTAGGCACTTTGCAAAAAAAGGGTCAGTTTTCACTGTAAAAATGTGGTGTGTCCACGTTGCGTTTTGGGCCGTTTCCTGTTGCTGGCACTAGGCCTGCCCACACAAGTGAGGTACCATTTGTCTCGGAAGACTTTGGGGAACACTGAATTGTAGAGCAGCTGTTATTACCTATTGACTTTCGATGCATTTATGCCTTCCAAATGTAAGACAATGTGTAAAAAGAAATCACTTTGAAAAATTTCCTATAATTCACATGCTAGTATGGGTACCCACAATTTCGGAGGTGTGCAAATAGCTACTGTTTCTAAACTCTATATTTTGTTCTCATTTCATAAATACATAGGTGTCCTTCATACCGATGTTTCACTGTTTGTATTTTCCCAAATGAATTGCTATGTACCCGGTACACAATAAAAACCATTGCAAGACGCTGCTCAGTTATTGGCTCCGGGTTCGTCGGGTTCTTGGTGAACCTACAAGTCCTATATATCCCCACAACCAGAATGGTACAGCGGATGTAACAGTATATTGCTTTAAAAAAATCTGTCATACTTAGACGAAGTTACAGGTGAAAACGTTGGCACAAATGGCTGTTTTTTTCAACTCATTTTCAATTTTTCCTATTTTCAACTGTTAGTTTCTATAAAAAAACCTTGAAGGATCTACACAAATGACCCCTTGCTGAATTCAGAATTAAGTCTATGGTTTTGAAATGTATAGCTTTCCAGGATCCATTATTACTTTCATACCCATTTCTACCACTAACTGGAAGGAGGTTGAAAGCACACAAAATAGCAAAAATAGGCTATGTCCCAGTAAAATGCCAAAACTGTGTACAAAATTTAGATTTTCTGACAAAAGTCAGTCTGTCCCTGAAAGCTGGGAAGCTGGTGATTTCAGCACCACACCCTTGGTTGATACCATTTGCAGGGAAAAAACCAGACGCTTTCATCTTCAGCACTTTTTCCAATTTTTCCCCAAAAAACCAAAATGTGGCTGTATTTTGTCTAATTTCAGGGCCCCCTCCAAGGGAATCAACAAACTCTGGGTAACTTTAAAATCCCCATGATGTTGGAAGAAAAGGACACAAATTTGGCGTGGATACCCTATGTGGTCAAAAAGTCACAGGGCCCTAAGCATGAACTACCCCAAATAGCCAAAAAAAGGCTTAGCACGGGGGGGGGGGGAGGCCTAGCAGCGAAAGGGTTAAAAGAAGCTTTATTGACACAAGATGCAAGGAACACAGCAAGAACACTGCTGGTCCCATGATTTATTATATTTTTGGAGCATTAGAATCATAGAAAAGCTTCCACACTTGCAAAGGACGATCATGCACTGTATTGACCTATTTATTTGTTGTTCATTATTTTTGCAGGGTTGTACTGCATTGTTGCAGTGTAGCCAAAACTGTTGTTTTTCACTGTGAAGTCTGTTTTCACTATTTACACGGAGGTGTGTCACATGATGAATTAAAAACAACACGTAATTGCAACACTGTTACTTGTGAGCAAGGAGCGGACGCTCCAAAATGCGTAGAGTGGCATTGCTTAAATAAACAATCACGTTGAAAGAAGTTTGGCCCGTAGTGTGTTGTTCATCGAAATTTGGGATGACTCGTTGTGGAATATATATATATATATATATATATATATATATATTATCTACTGGCGGTCGCCAGTAGATAGTTATAGTTAGGACCTATTATCCATAGGAAATCCGCGACATTCTATTTGCAATAACGTTGGCGCCGGTTGACGAATCTTCGCAAAGCTTCCAACTTGTTGGGGCGCTCCGGTCCGCTCCTACCCTGAAAGTCTCGGGGTGATACGTCAAGCGGGGGCCGAGAAAAAGGGGGTCCCAAACGCGTTTTCCCCATTCATTTTTCCATAGGAACCTTTAGTCGCAGCTACAGCCCGAACTGCTGAACGGAATTACCCCAAATTTGGCAAAGAGGTAGCCCTTGGTTCAGACTGGTGCCTTTTGCTAAAATGGTGTAAATCCGTTCAGTAGTTCCTGAGAAATTCACAATTAAAATCACATATATATCTATGGGCGCGTCGGATCCGCGTACCCTCCCGATCACGAGCTGCATGCTAATTGGCTGTCAACACTCCAAATCAAGAAGTGTTGGCAGCCATTTTATCCTCGGTAGAACCGAGGGACAGAAACAAGTGCGCAAAGCGCAAAAGGGGCAGGGTAGAAACACCCTGACCCCCTAGGTCTGCTCAGGGGTCCCACAAGGACCCCTGGGCAGAAAAAGCATTTTTTTTTTTAAATCGGCGGGATGCGCTTAGGGTGCGCGGATCCCGCCGAGAAAAAAAAGAAACAAGTGCGCAAAACGCACAAAGGGGGCAGGGTAGAAACACCCTAACCCCTAGGCCTGCTCAGGGGGTCCCACAAGGACCCCCTGGGCAAAAAAGCATTTTTTAAAAAAAAAATCGGCAGGATGCGCTCAGGGAGCGCGGATCCTGCCGGAAAAAAAATCGAAGCGCGGTCTCCCGCGCTTCGATGTAATTGCCCCCGGGTGGGCCAAGTCCCGGGGGCATGCTGGAGGGGTTTATTTTATGTATGGGGGCCTCTAAGGGCCCCCAAGCACCGAGGACCGCCACCCCGGGGCTTTATTAGAAAAAGTTGCGGGAGGGCTCTGAGCCCTCCCGCAGCCCCGAGGACCACCACCTCCCCGGGGCTTCTTTATTTATTAAATTAACCTGTGTGGGGGACTCCAGCCCCCACACGCCCGGGACCACCACCTCCCCGGGGCACTAACAAAATTGAAAATGGGGGTCCGTTTTGGACCCCCAAGCCCCGAGGACCACCACCTCCCGGGGCTTTGAAAATGTGGGGAGGGGGCCGCGCGGCCCCCTCCTGGAGCCAGTGATGGCCCTGGGGACCGCCACCCCCAGGGCCGGCTCCTGCAGTGTCCCGGGGTGCCTACCCCCGGGACACTGCTGTTTGCAATGACAGGACGGGAGCCTCGCGGCTCCCGTCCTGTCATTGCAAACTGCTTTGAATTTTGGAAGCGAGAGCAGGGAAAGCTGCTCTTTCTTCCAAAATTCAAAGCAGAATTGCTTTCCACATGGGGAGCTGCATATTAGCAGCTCCCCATGTGGAAAAGCAATGCCGCAGGAGGCGGGGAGCCAGCAGGGTCCGTGGGGGAGTTGGGGTCCCCACGGACCCCAAAAGGATAGGGCCAGCCCCGGGGGATGGGGTCCCCGGGGCCTAAGGAGGCCTTAGGAGGGGGCCAGGCAGTCCCCTCCATCAAATAAAAAAAAAGGTGGCTATGGCCCGGGGGATGGGGTCCCCGGGTCGAGAGTGGCCACGGGAGGGGAGCCCACGCGGTCCCCTTCCCAGTCCTTTTTTATTTTATTTTTTTAAAAAGGGGGACAGGCCCTGGGGGATGGGGTCCCCAGGGCTCAAAAAATTACTAAAAAGGGGGCCACACAGCCCCCTTTTAAAAAAAAAAAAAAATTTTTAAAACGGCATTGCGAGGAGGCCACGCCCTCTTTGACAGCACTCTGCAAACGCGCCCCTGGCGCGTTTGCAGAGAGGAACAATTCCCCTTGAATACTGGGGGTCCCTGGGGCCAACTAGCCCACCAGGAACCTCCAGTATGCGCCAGGGGCTGCGTTGCACAGAGGTGGACAGAGGCCACGCCCCTTTTACACCTCTGTGCAACGCAGCTCTGTGGCGCTTAATGGAGGTAGCTGGTGGGCTAGTTGCACCCCAGGGACCCTCAGGATTCAAGGGAGTTAATCCCCGACTTAAAATGCGCCACGGGGCGCGTTTGCACAGTGGTGAAGGGAGGGGCGGGGCCTGAGGTGACATGTGTGCAAACAGGCCCCATGGCGCGTTTTAAGATGGGGAATTAAATCCCCTTCAATCCTGAGGGTCCCTGGGGGCCAACTAGCCCAACAGGTACATCCAGAAAGCGCCACAGAGCTGCGTTGCAGAGAGGTGTAAAAGGGGTGTGGCCTCTCTACACGTCTCTGCAACGCAGCCCCTGGCGCATACTGGAGGTTCCTGGTGGGCTAGTTGGCCCCTAGGAACCCTCATGATTCAAGGGGACTTAATCCCCCAACTTAAAACGCGCCACAGGGCGCGTTTGCACAGATGTCACCTCAGGCCCCGCCCCTCCCTTCACCATTGTGCAAATATTCCTCCAAAATCTGCCGAACTACGAATTCTGATTTACTCACCTGTTATCAGGAGAGACCTCAGTGCTGCATCTTTCAGCCCAGTACTAATCCTGAAAAGTAATTTTAACCGTACTTACCAGTAACTTAAATTTCCTTCCATAGGATATCATTGCCTGCTTTTTGCTGAAAAAGTTTCTAAGTGTTGATTTTTGAAACATACAAATATTCCTCTAAAATCAGCCGAAATACGAATTCTGATTTACTCACCTGTTATCAGGAGAGACCTCAGTGCTGTATCTTTCAGCCCAGTACTGGTCCTGAAAAGTAATTTTAACCGTACTTACCAGTAACTTGAATTTCCTTCCATAGGCTAACATTGACTGGTTTCACTTGGAAATTCTTCTAAGTGTGGAGTTTTGGAACTTTAAAATATTCCTCTAAAATCAGCCGAAATACGAATTCCGATTTACTCACCTGTTATCAGGAGAGACCTCAGTGCTGCATCTTTCAGCCCAGTACTGATCCTCAAAAGTAATTTTAACCGTACTTACCAGTAACTTGAATTTCCTTCATAGGCTAACATTGACTGGTTTCACTTGGAAATTCTTCTAAGTGTGGAGTTTTGGAACTTTATAATATTCCTCTAAAATCAACCAAAGTACGAATTCCAATTTACTCACCTGTTATCAGGAGAGAACCCAGTGCTGCATCTTTTAGCCCAGCACTGACCCTGAAAAGTAATTCTAACCGTACTTACCAGTAACTTGTATTTCCTTCCATAGGAATCCATTGTCTGGTTTTCAGCAGAAAAGTTTCAAAGTGTCGATTTTCACAAACTACAAATATTCCTTAAAAATCGCCTGTATGACTTAAACGCATTCTTTCAACTGTTTACAGGAGATGCACCAGTGCTGGATCCAGGATCCAACACTGAGTAAGAAAAAGTAACGATAACAGTTTTTACCTGCTAAGTGAATTTCCTTCCATAGGATAACATTGGTGATTCTATGAGAAAAAGTTTCTAAGTGTCAACTTTTAAAATACAATAATATTCCTTAAAAATCACTACTGTAACCAAAACGCTTTTACTCAACTGTTTACAGGAGATGTCCCAGGACTGAATCTAGGATCCAGTCCTGTGGTTAGAAAAAGTAATCCATAAAGTAACTAATTGCATTTAACTAGAAATTCACATTGAGCTGAATGTTGCATTGTGTTTGAAAATGTGTTGCCCATTGCAACAACTGTAACTACTGTACTTAAAAGTCTATTGCCTATGTGCAAAGTATTTAAACTAAAGTAATTCATTCAGAGAAAGTATTTTTTGTAATGTATAATGTAATTACAATGTAATTTAAAAAATAAAATATGTAAAAAAAAATTGTTTCTAAAAATGTAGTAAATCAGTATGAAAAAAATAAATATAACAATTAATACATTTAAAAATTGTCATTTACAAAACCTTTGAAATTCACTGAAAAAACCGTAGGTTTCAGACATGTTATAGTTAGGAATTAGCATTTAAAAAACCTTTGAAATTCACTGAAAAAACCATAGGTTTCAGACACGTTATAGTTAGAAATTAGCATTTAAAAAACCTTTGAAATTCACTGAAAAAACCATAGGTTTCAGGCACGTTATAGTTAGAAATTAGCATTTAAAAAACCTTAGAAATTCACTGAAAAAACCATAAGGTTTTAGGGACAGTTATAGTTAGTTGGACATTGCACTCGTACAAAACCCGTGAAATTCCCCCGTTATAGTTAGTTCAGGTAACTATAACTCGCGCCCCGCAATGCACTGCTGATGACGTCACATATTACATCACTCATGACATGGTCAGTGACATCACTGATGACATCACTGATGACATCTCAAATGACATCACTGATGACATCACTGATGACATCATCCATGTGAGAATTTAATGCATCTTCTCACACCCTAATATAAGTTTTGAAACACCCACTCTAAATTACAGACTGCCATTCTCAAAACGATACACACTCCAATACCAATAAGTACATACCCACTCACTGATTCTTAGGTCTACACACACACATCTACTCACTCACCCGTACAGTCACTCATACTTACGGTCACTCAGTACAGGACTATCATATGCACTCATACACCTATATAAACACTCACACAACGCAACTCATCCATAGAGGTACTCACACACCTAGTCAGTCATGCAAATAATTAATCACACTCCAATTTACTCACCTATACAGTTATACACACCAGCTCACTTACTCATAAAAATACTAGCACATTCTTACACTCCTATGCAATCACTGATGCAAGTACACACTCATCCATATAGCCACTCTCACAATCACACACTCTCACTTATAGCCATTTATATACTCCAACCAACATATATACTGCCTTTCACATATGTAGTTACTCACACATGTACCACTGAGATATACATTCAATCACTAACACACCCATACACACACTCACCCACCCATACAGTCCATCACAGACGCACTCTTGAAACCATGCACCCAGTGAATCACCCACTCACACATCTATGCACAGAGTCACACACACCCCACCCCACACAAACACTGAGGCACCCATACAGATACTCAGAGAACCAATCCATAACCCATATAGACACTCATTTAGCTAGTCAGAAACCCATGCAGTTGCTTACACAACAACAGACAGACGGATACAGACATTCACACAGTTTAGTCACTCACCCATGCATCCAGTAAGATACGTTTAATCACTCACTTATAGACTCAGTCACGCACCTACTAAATCATCCATTCAGGCGCTTCTACACCCACTCATTCTTCAATACGCCTTTCCCTATATATATTAAACATATTTAAACTTTACAGAAACACACAGTCACTGGATGATGTCATCAGTGATGTCATCAGTGATGTCATTTGAGATGTCATCAGTGATGTCATCAGTGATGTCACTGACCATGTCATGAGTGATGTAATATGTGACGTCATCAGCAGTGCATTGCGGGGCGCGAGTTATAGTTACCTGAACTAACTATAACGGGGAATTTCACGGGTTTTGTACGAGTGCAATGTCCAACTAACTATAACTGTCCCTAAAACCTTATGGTTTTTCAGTGAATATATATATATATATATATATATATATATATTTCATTGCGAGGCTCGCTTTTCGCTGCATATCGTGGCGCGTCTTTAATGCGGTGCATAGCTCCTCGGCTGAGCCACGCCGTGATTAGTATTTCCACAATAATCCTCCCACTCGGAAAGGACAAATGGAGCGCACTCACGGGAGATTTTCACAGCGTTTTATTCCAAATAAATCAGTTTCACTGGTATTTCCACAGCAACAAACCAACGCGTTTCGGTCTCCATGAGACCTTGGTCACGGAGACCGAAACGCCTTGGTTTGTTGCTGTGGAAATACCTGTGAAACTGATTTATTTGGATTAAAACGCTGCAAAAATCTCCCCGTGAGTGCGCTCCATTTGTCCTTTCCGAGTGGGAGGATTATTGTGGAAATATATATATATATATATTTATGAGCTTGCAAATCCTGGGCCAAGTTCCTTACGAACAGGAAATCAGGTACAGACCACAAACAGCTTTCAGTGAGATAGGTGCTTTATTGATCAGAGGATCTCCACTGCATGACGCGTTTCGACCGGGTTACCCCGGTCTTGATCACATGACGTGCCAGTGTATTGACGTGTCTTAAATAATAACGTGCTATACAATTAGCCACTCCTCCTATAACGACAGACATAGAAAGCATACTATACTGCGCAAAAATGGGCATTTGCAACAAGTACATATTAATGCAACTAAATGCCTACTATAGTAACATAGATAGTAAATGCTAATCAAATTCTAAACATGAAGCCAAGTGGCCAAAAATTGTATGGGTAATAAATAGTAACAGTACAATTAAGATTCATCACATCTCTGCTACTGCAAATTACCATTAAAAATTGCAAAGTCTGCCATGAGGAATTAAGGTGCTAAAATAAAAGTGCTAGTGCAGTATAAAGTGCTGTGCGTGACACATAAAATTGTAGCTATTCAAACATCATAGCTTCAAAAGGTACAGGATTGAGGCAGCCGGTAATTTCTAAAAAGTGAATATCTAAAGGGCACATCACTAGCATAAAATGCATGAAATACCCGAGATTAGTGGGCATGACATACCAAACGGGAAACCATGTAGTGAGAGACATGTGGCATAGATAGCCAAGCCAGACCGCATCAATGTGAATACATTGACTCTATAGTAGGTGCTGACATAAAGTGCAAGGTTAAATCCTGCATGGAAAAAATGTGCAAATGCGCAGTTACAGTACCAGGACATAGCAGCATAATGAGTGGTAAAGAAAATGTGCCAATTCGCAGTTACAGTACCAAGAAATAGCAGCATGATGGATGGCTCTATAGTAGGTGCTGACATAAAATGCAAGGTTAAATCCTGCATGGAAAAAATGTGTGCAAATACGCAGTTACAGTACCAGGACATAGCAGCATAATGATTGGTAAAGAAAAATGTGCAAATTCGCAGTTACAGTACCAAGAAATAGCAGCATGATAAGTAGTAGACAAAACATCAATGATATAGGTATAAATACAGCTATATATATGTATATAAATATGTATATAAATAAATATATATATATATATTAGGCAGCCAAAGATAAGCCTTCACTGAACCGACCAAAACCGAGTCATAAAATTCCCATAAAACCAGTTAAAACCTAAAATATTGGCTAAAACTAGGTAAAACGAGGGTCAATAGCACGGTCCCAATAGTCGGATCAAAAAAAGAAGAGCCCCTTGGCTAAAAATATATAATATAATATATACATGCATGTTTCCATATAGGTCATTTCTTTGTACACAACCAATCTTGACAAGTTCTTACCTATATGCCCGGGTGAATGCAGAACACTAGCATGATTATAACCTTTTACAAAAAATTGTGCATATCCTCACCCGTATTTAATCCATTTGGCATCTTAGTGTCAAGTGTCAAGATGTAATTAGTCTCTAATTGGCGCAACTTCCTTTCTCTGTTTCCACCTCTGGGCGATTTAGGGACAGCATCAATAACAAAATAAGTTAAATCTTTTAAGTTATTGTTGTGTACTAGATTAAAATGTCGAGCAACAGGGTAGGTGTGATCCGTATTGACAATGGCACGCAAATGCTGCAGGATACGGTTAAATACCTGTAGCTTCGTGCTCCCCACATATTTGAGATGACAAGTGCATTCTAGTACATAGACCGCAAAGTCAGTGCGGCATGTGTACATGCCTTTGATCTTAACAGGTGTTGGATCAAATGCATCTGAGTATTCTTGTTTGTTTGTGCCAAATTTGCAGGCTCGACAAACACTGCATTTATAAAAACCTGTTCTGTTAGATAGCCAAGTAGTGGGTGTCATCATGACCTCTGGACTAGACCTCACTAAAGTGTCCCTCATAGAGGGCGCCCTTCTAAATGTGATGGAGGGAGAGTCTGGCAATATGTGCGAAAGAGTTAAATCAGTTTTTACAATGTGCCAGTTATTGAGTATGATCTTTCTAACTTGAGATTCTTGATCACTGAATGTGGTTATGAGTCTTATCGTATTAACGTCACCTGAATTAGTATTACTAGTCACAGACTCAGCATGACTAGCAGTAACTAATGACGTCTCATTGGTGTTGGCTTTGGAAAGAGCCATATCTAGATCCTTGCTGTTGTATCCTCTTTTAAGAACCTTTGAACTGCTTATGCTTGGCAAACCCTGCGATCAATCTCAGTGCTACAGATTCTTTTTATTCTGAGAAACTCACCGTAGGGAATACTCTTAATAAGGTGTCTAGGGTGGGCACTATGGGCGTGTAAAATGGAATTTCCTGCCATGACCTTCCTGTGTAGTTTAGTCTGTATGGTGTCATTACTGATATAAATTTCAACATCTAAAAATTCCACACTGCGGTCACTAATTTGTGCTGTAAATTGTAAATTGGAGTTATTGTTGTTGATAGAATTAACAAAACTCTCTGCAGATTCCAAGGTACTATGCCAAATTACACAGATGTCATCTATAAACGCCACCATTCAATAACATGCGCATCAAACAGCTGCTTGTGGGTGTGCCTGAGGACATGCTCCTCCCACCAGCCAACATGGAGACATGCGTAGCTTGGAGAGAAGCACGCCCCCATGGCCACCCCGCGCAACTGGTGATACACCTCCCTATTGAATAGAAAAAAATTGTTGAGCAAACACAGTTCTATCATTTGTAAAATCATGGCATTATGATGATAACATTGTATATCTCTGGAATCAAGATAATATTTGATTGCTGTTAAACCATCACTGTGTCGAATACTGGTGTATAATGAACTAATATCCATCACAATCAACAGATATTCTTTGTTCCACGTTACGGTTCTAAGTTTGGTAAGGAAGTGTCCGGTATCCTTTATAAATGAAGGCAATTTTTCCACAAAGTCTTGTAAAAAAAGTCAACATATTTAGATGTTGCCTCAAGCACGCTGTTTTGTGCAGAAATTATCGGGCGTCCAGGCAACGGAGTTACTTTTGTGGACTTTAGGAATTAGGTAAAAGACCGGAGTAATTGGATGTTCATTTTTTAAGAATTTATACTCATTTTTACTGAGCATATAACAGGCACCTCCTGTTCCACAGTTAGCTGCCCCAATAAAGCAGCTGCGGACCCGCAAGTGTTTCTCGGTGGTGCAATCCCTCGACCAGGCAGGCCGCTGTACAAAATACAAAAAAAGAGTTGCCTCTAGGTGGGATGCACTCCCAGGTGGAAATTACGCCAAAGCAAGGGTACACGCCATGAACAAAGTCCTTTTCTGGTTAACCTGCCAGACGCGTTTCGGGCCAATGCCCTCTTCAGTGGCAGACCATGTGACGTGCTGGCATGCAGCAACCACCAGTAAATCCCCATAATAATAATGCTCAGGTGAACCACCTGAAGCAATGCTTCCTGGGACTGGTTGTTCAGTAAAACCCAAGTGGGTCACCGCCGGCACTCACAAAAAATGTCTTAAAAAGGATTGCCGATGTTCGTGCCGGCACCCCTGCATATAACAGGCACCTCCTGTTCCACAGTTAGCTGCCCCAATAAAGCAGTTTCGCGGTGGTGCAATCCCGCGAAACAGGCAGGCCGCTGTACAAAATGCAAAAAAAGAGTTGCCTCTAGGTGCCGGCGGTGACCCACTTGGGTTGTACTGAACCACCAGTCCCAGGAAGCATTGCTTCAGGTGATTCACCTGAGCGTTATTATTATGGGGATTACTGGTGGTTGCCGCATGCCGGCACGTCACATGGTCTGCCACTGAAGAGGGCATTGGCCCGAAACGCGTCTGGCAGGTAAACCAGAAAAGGACTTTGTTCATGGCGTGTGCCCTTGCTTTGGCGCAATTTCCACCTGGGAGTGCATCCCACCTAGTGGCAACTCTTTTGTATTTTGTACAGCGGCCTGCCTGGTCGCGGATTGCACCACCGCGAAACACTTGCGGGTCCGCTGCTGCTTTATTGGGGCAGCTGACTGTGGAACAGGAGGTGCCTGTTATATGCAGGGGTGCCGGCGCGAACATCGGCAATCCATTTTAAGACATTTTATGTGAGTGCCGGCGGTGACCCACTTGGGTTTTACTGAACCACCAGTCCCAGGAAGCATTGCTTCAGGTGATTCACCTGAGCGTTATTATTATGGGGATTACTGGTGGTTGCCGCATGCCGGCACGTCACATGGTCTGCCACTGAAGAGGGCATTGGCCCGAAACGCGTCTGGCAGGTAAACCAGAAAAGGACTTTGTTCATGGCGTGTGCCCTTGCTTTGGCGCAATTTCCACCTGGGAGTGCATCCCACCTAGTGGCAACTCTTTTTGTATTTTGTACAGCGGCCTGCCTGGTCGCGGGATTGCACCACCGTGAAACACTTGCGGGTCCGCGGCTGCTTTATTGGGGCAGCTGACTGTGGAACAGGAGGTGCCTGTTATATGCAGGGGTGCCGGCGCGAACATCGGCAATCCTTTTTAAGACATTTTTTGTGAGTGCCGGCGGTGACCCACTTGGGTTTTACTGAACCACCAGTCCCAGGAAGCATTGCTTCAGGTGAATCACCTGAGCGTTATTATTATGGGGATTACTGGTGGTTGCCGCATGCCGGCACGTCACATGGTCTGCCACTGAAGAGGGCATTGGCCCGAAACGCGTCTGGCAGGTAAACCAGAAAAGGACTTTGTTCATGGCGTGTGCCCTTGCTTTGGCGCAATTTCCACCTGGGAGTGCATCCCACCTAGTGGCAACTCTTTTTGTATTTTGTACAGCGGCCTGCCTGGTCGCGGGATTGCACCACCGCGAAACACTTGCGGGTCCGCTGCTGCTTTATTGGGGCAGCTGACTGTGGAACAGGAGGTGCCTGTTATATGCAGGGGTGCCGGCGCGAACATCGGCAATCCATTTTAAGACATTTTATGTGAGTGCCGGCGGTGACCCACTTGGGTTTTACTGAACCACCAGTCCCAGGAAGCATTGCTTCAGGTGATTCACCTGAGCGTTATTATTATGGGGATTACTGGTGGTTGCCGCATGCCGGCACGTCACATGGTCTGCCACTGAAGAGGGCATTGGCCCGAAACGCGTCTGGCAGGTAAACCAGAAAAGGACTTTGTTCATGGCGTGTGCCCTTGCTTTGGCGCAATTTCCACCTGGGAGTGCATCCCACCTAGTGGCAACTCTTTTTGTATTTTGTACAGCGGCCTGCCTGGTCGCGGGATTGCACCACCGTGAAACACTTGCGGGTCCGCGGCTGCTTTATTGGGGCAGCTGACTGTGGAACAGGAGGTGCCTGTTATATGCAGGGGTGCCGGCGCGAACATCGGCAATCCTTTTAAGACATTTTTTGTGAGTGCCGGCGGTGACCCACTTGGGTTTTACTGAACCACCAGTCCCAGGAAGCATTGCTTCAGGTGAATCACCTGAGCGTTATTATTATGGGGATTACTGGTGGTTGCCGCATGCCGGCACGTCACATGGTCTGCCACTGAAGAGGGCATTGGCCCGAAACGCGTCTGGCAGGTAAACCAGAAAAGGACTTTGTTCATGGCGTGTGCCCTTGGTTTGGCGCAATTTCCACCTGGGAGTGCATCCCACCTAGTGGCAACTCTTTTTGTATTTTGTACAGCGGGCTGCCTGGTCGCGGGATTGCACCACCGCGAAACACTTGCGGGTCCGCGGCTGCTTTATTGGAGCAGCTGACTGTGGAACAGGAGGTGCCTGTTATATGCAGGGGTGCCAGCGCGAACATCGGCAATCCTTTTTAAGACATTTTTTGTGAGTGCCGGCGGTGACCCACTTGGGTTTTACTGAACCACCAGTCCCAGGAAGCATTGCTTCAGGTGATTCACCTGAGCGTTATTATTATGGGGATTACTGGTGGTTGCCGCATGCCGGCACGTCACATGGTCTGCCACTGAAGAGGGCATTGGCCCGAAACGCGTCTGGCAGGTAAACCAGAAAAGGACTTTGTTCATGGCGTGTGCCCTTGCTTTGGCGCAATTTCCACCTGGGAGTGCATCCCACCTAGTGGCAACTCTTTTTGTATTTTGTACAGCGGCCTGCTTGGTCGCGGGATTGCACCACCGCGAAACACTTGCGGGTCCGCGGCTGCTTTATTGGGGCAGCTGACTGTGGAACAGGAGGTGCCTGTTATATGCAGGGGTGCCGGCGCGAACATCAGCAATACTTTTTAAGACATTTGTTGTGAGTGCCGGCGGTGACCCACTTGGGTTTTACTGAACCACCAGTCCCAGGAAGCATTGCTTCAGGTGATTCACCTGAGCGTTATTATTATGGGGATTACTGGTGGTTGTCGCATGCCGGCACGTCACATGGTCTGCCACTGAAGAGGGCATTGGCCCGAAGCGCGTCTGGCAGGTAAACCAGAAAAGGACTTTGTTCATGGCGTGTGCCCTTGCTTTGGCGCAATTTCCACCTGGGAGTGCATCCCACCTAGTGGCAACTCTTTTTGTATTTTGTACAGCGGCCTGCCTGGTCGCGGGATTGCACCACCGCGAAACACTTGCGGGTCCACGGCTGCTTTATTGGGGCAGCTGACTGTGGAACAGGAGGTGCCTGTTATATGCAGGGGTGCCGGCGCAAACATCGGCAATCCTTTTTAAGACATTTTTTGTGAGTGCCGGCGGTGACCCACTTGGGTTTTACTGAACCACCAGTCCCAGGAAGCATTGCTTCAGGTGATTCACCTGAGCGTTATTATTATGGGGATTACTGGTGGTTGCCGCATGCCGGCACGTCACATGGTCTGCCACTGAAGAGGGCATTGGCCCGAAACGCGTCTGGCAGGTAAACCAGAAAAGGACTTTGTTCATGGCGTGTGCCCTTGCTTTGGCGCAATTTCCACCTGGGAGTGCATCCCACCTAGTGGCAACTCTTTTTGTATTTTGTACAGCGGCCTGCCTGGTCGCAGGATTGCACCACCGCGAAACACTTGCGGGTCCGCGGCTGCTTTATTGGGGCAGCTGACTGTGGAACAGGAGGTGCCTGTTATATGCAGGGGTGCCGGCGCGAACATCCCCAATCCTTTTTAAGACATTTTTTGTGAGTGCCGGCGGTGACCCACTTGGGTTTTACTGAACCACCAGTCCCAGGAAGCATTGCTTCAGGTGATTCACCTGAGCGTTATTATTATGGGGATTACTGGTGGTTACCGCATGCCGGCACGTCACATGGTCTGCCACTGAAGAGGGCATTGGCCCGAAACGCGTCTGGCAGGTAAACCAGAAAGGACTTTGTTCATGGCGTGTGCCCTTGCTTTGGCGCAATTTCCACCTGGGAGTGCATCCCACCTAGTGGCAACTCTTTTTGTATTTTGTACAGCGGCCTGCCTGGTCGCGGGATTGCACCACCGCGAAACACTTGCGGGTCCGCGGCTGCTTTATTGGGGCAGCTGACTGTGGAACAGGAGGTGCCTGTTATATGCAGGGGTGCCGGAGCGAACATCGGCAATCCTTTTTAAGACCTTTTTTGTGAGTGCCGGCGGTGACCCACTTGGGTTTTACTGAACCACCAGTCCCAGGAAGCATTGCTTCAGGTGATTCACCTGAGCGTTATTATTATGGGGATTACTGGTGGTTGCCGCATGCCGGCACGTCACATGGTCTGCCACTGAAGAGGGCATTGGCCCGAAACGCGTCTGGCAGGTAAACCAGAAAAGGACTTTGTTCATGGCGTGTGCCCTAGCTTTGGCGCAATTTCCACCTGGGAGTGCATCCCACCTAGTGGCAACTCTTTTTGTAATATATATATATATGTCCAACTCGCGGTCACCAGTAGGTAGTTATAGTTACGACCATGTTGCCATAGGTAAAGTGTTTTTTGACTTATCCATATCTTGGGCGCTGTTTAATGAATCTTAACAAAATTTCTCCCAAAAAAGTGCCCCGATTATCCTTGTTGCACATGGAAAGTTTAGGGGTGATCCATCAAGTGGGGGCAAGAAAAAGAGGGGTCAACAAAAGTGTTCCCCTTGTAAATTGCTATAGGAGCTTTGAACACGATTACAGCCGAACTGCCGGATGGAATTACACCAAATTAAGCAGGAAGGTAGATTTGGTTATGCAGAACATGCTTTAAGTTATACAGTGTAAATCCATTCAGTAGTTGTTGAGAAATTTAAGAGCAAAAAATAAGGATATCTGTGGCCGCAACAAGTTCACAAATAATAACGAGCTCGTGCAGGGAAATTCAGAGCTCCGATTGGCTGTCGACACTTCAACCAGGAAATGTTGGCAGCCATTTTGTGACTTGGCTTTAATCCAGTCCCACAAAAAAATCATAAGGAAAAGGAGGCAGGGTAGGAATACTTTGGCCCATCTTACTAACCACTATTCTAGGCCCCTTAGGTTGAAGCCTCAGTTGTCGGCTGAGGACACTATCGCTCTTTTAGCATCGAACAATGGCCCGAGGGTTCTCTCCTCCTCTAACTCTACTATCATCATCCCTACTATTACCTCTGACCCGGACAGGGAACCTAGGGTCAACCTCAGATCGATCAACAAGGAAAACCTACTTCAAATAACTACCTCTCACCATGAAGGGGTCACTACCAACCCTCACATCAAACTGATGCTGCTCAACTGCAGATCGGCTGTGAAGCATGAAGCTGATATTTCTGAACTCATCATTGCGCAAGATTTAGACCTATTGTTTCTCACTGAAACCTGGCTTAATGATGCCTTCTCCCCAGTTCTCGACATCCTAATCCCTCCGGACTATGCCATTATCAGATGCGATCGACTTGTTAAAACAGGGGGGGGGGGGCATTGCCTGCATTCATCGCTCCAGCCTCACTATAAAGCAATCTCAAATTGCTTTGCTGTCTTCATGTGAGCAACTAGTCACTGAAATATGGAATAAGGGCAAGATTGTCTGTGTGCTTCACACGATCTACCATCCACCGGGTGACAATATGCTCTTCATAGAGCAAATCATGGAGGTCATTAGCTCATGCTCGGACCAACTCTGCCATATCTTCCTCGGAGACTTTAACCTCCATTGGAATGACACAAATGATCCTTTAATCTACTCCTTTAAGACTTTCCTCTCTGATCTCAACTTCTCACAGTTATGTAAGGGACCTACTCACAACAAGGGCGCCACCTTCGACCTTATTATAGCTAAAGACAATATCATACAACTGGGTGACATTTTACCCTGTGACTGGTTGGATCATCATCAAATTTCCTTCCACATCCTGGAAAAGGTTTCGTGCAGACAGGGCCTACCTCTTAGAGCTAAACAACTGACTCGCATACTGAGAGACATCAACATCAATGCTCTAACTTCCATCACCAAGAATAGGCTCCAGCCTCCTCCTAACATGACCAACCTTGAAAATCTCTCTGGTCACTACATTAGCACTGTGGCTAATATTTTCGACACCATAGCACCGAAACAACTCAAAAGGATTCCAGTCAAACAATCCAAACCTTGGTTTAATGGTGCCCTAAATGATGAGCGTCGCAAACTTAGTCTCGCTGAGAGGCTTTGGAGAAATGCGTCCTCCACCACAAGCCTCTTTCAGCTAAGGAAGTTGAGAAGTACATACAACAAAAACATCCGCATTACTAAAACAGACCATTTCAGAGCTCAGCAGGACAGCGCTAAAAATAGACTCAAGAAGCTCTTTGAAATCATCAAGCAACAAGCTAACCACTCTTCCAACCTTACCCCGACTCCCTTGACCTCGCTTCCAAGTGGTGAGGTCTTCTCAGTGCACTTCTCTGAAAAAACAAGGAAAATTGAACTCGAGCTGCAACCTGACACTCTCATTTTGCGGTCTCGGAACTACTCCGCATCATTAGCTGAGCCTGCGGAACCGTCGGTAGTGTCTTTACCCTTTGTTATTCTCCCAAAAATGATGCCTCTTGGAATTCCTTTCTCCTGCCAGATGTCACGGAGCTGCTCCACGCTATGGCATCCTTAAAACCTTCCAACCATTTCAGCGATCCACTTCCTGCTTTTTTTTTTTAAAGATCTCAATTTGGCCATTTTCCCTCTCTGGTCCCGGATCATTCATGAATCTCTCCTGCAGGGGAGGATCCCGGATTGCCTCAAGACTGGGTAAGTCACTCCCATCCCTAAGAAGCCCAACACTGATTTATCTGATCCTAACAACTTCCGACCTATCACCAGCATCATGACTCTAGCTAAATTGCTCGAGAAATACGTCCACACGCAGCTCTGCAACCACATAGAGAAATTTCAACTCCTTGACCTCTATCAATCGGATTTCAGAGCAGGGCATAGTACTGAAACTGCACTAACTCACATTGTGGATGACACCCTGAGTTCCCTTGATCAAAATGTCCCTTGTCTTCTGATCCTTCTTGACCTGTCCTCAGCATTTGACACCATCAAACATGATAACTTGATTGCACTTCTTCAACAGAGGATGGGTCTCTCGGGACTGGTCTTAAATTGGTTTGCCTCTTTCTTACATAACCGCACCCAAAGAATCAAAGTTAACCATTTCCTTGCTATCAGTACCCCAGTCACGATTGCCGTTCCTCAAGGTTCCGCACTGTCGCCCACTCTTTTCAACCTTTTTATGGAACCGCTCACTGACATTCTGAACCATTCGAACATTCATTACCACATGTATGCGGATGACACGCAACTATACTTGAAGATCTCCTCTCCAGAGGACATAAAAACATTAAATGATGCACTCTCACTAACTCAACGATGGTTAGCCCAGAACCATCTATTGTTAAATACGCTCAAAACCGAATTCCTTCTGATTGCTGCCCGCAACCACTCTGCACCTACCCTCGACTGGCTTAAACAACTCACTGCACTTAACTGCACCCCTCATGTAGTTGACTCAGCTAAATCGTTAGGCATTACCTTGGGCAAATATCTAAATATGCAAGGGCACATCAGTGCAACTATTAGGGGAGCCAACTTTCAACTCAATACCCTTAAGAAAATCAAGCCTTTCCTTCCCCCTGAAGACATAAGACCTGCAGTACAATCCCTGGTTATCTCTCGACTGGAATATGGTTTGGTGACCCTTGCTGGACTTCCCAAAGCTAACCTGGCCCCGCTCAGAGCCACTCTAAACTCCTCAGCCAGGCTCATCACGGGCGCCAGAAAGCATGACTACATTTCCCCCGACCTTATGCAACTTAATTGGTTATCTATCGAAGCTAGGATACGTTTCAAGATAGCTTGCTTGACGCATAAAGCCATACATTACAACACCCCGGTTTACTTGGTGAAAAAGCTTGAATTATCTGGCTCAGCTCGGATCTTAAGAAGTACGTCCACCCTACTTTTGAAACCTCCCAAATTTAAAAAGAAAAGAACTTACAATCGTGCCTTCTTCGGACTTGCTCCAAGAATTTGGAACGCTCTTCCTTCCGAAATCAGGTCCAATCCTTCCACTGCATCATTCAAGAAACAGGTTAAATGGCTACTCTTGAATGATCATTAACAGCATCAACCTGTACTCCTTCTCAAGCCCCCTGTCTACAGATGTGATACTTATTCTACAACGTTTGTTTCGATATATTTTTGCTTGTCTGTTCAATTGTTATCTCGTGCTATGGTCCTTCTGAATCTGTACTGGTTGGGCTGACTCCCCAGCCCCGGACCTTGATTGTTTCCCCCTTTATTTGACAGTGTTTTAACTTACCTACATCATTTGTGCCATTATGTTAATTTTATGCGTGCTTTCACCTCTTTGTACAGCACTCTGATACCCATAAGGGTCATGTTCGCCCTTTATAAAACTCTTCAAATAAATAAATAAGTAAAAGCCTTGGGCTTGGGGTTCCCCTGGAACCCTACCATGGCATAAAAGCATTTAAAAAAATAAATTAAAAAAAGAACATTTGCCGCAAATTTGCAGCCAAAAAAAAGCATGGGCTCCCATGCTTGTTTAGAGTATAGCCTCTGGGTGGGCCAGGTCCCGGGGGCATGCAGGCTTTTTCAAAAAAAGAAGGGGGTGCATGGGGCCACCCCTCCCACGGCTTAGTATTGCCCCGGGGACCACCACATCCCTAGGGCTTTTTATTGCATTACGGGGGTCGCCACCTCCCTGGGGCTATGTTAAAAAGTAAAGTGGCGGGCCGAGGTGACCCCGGCCCTGGGGACTGCCACCTATTGTGGCCTAAATACAAAGAAATGGAGGGCCTCGCAGACCCCCCAGGGACCATCACCTCCCTGGAGGTAAATTGTTTGAGTTGGTGGGCCTCACGGACCCCGCGCAGGTTTCCGAAGACCACCACCTTCACAGGGCTAAATTTACATTTTAAAAGAGGGAGGGGAGCCGTGTGGTCCCCCTCCTGGGCCATATACAGCCCTGGTATCACCCCCTCCCTGGGGCCAGCTCGTGCTCATAGAAAGAGGCGGGCCATACATGGCCCTGGGGACAACCACCACTTAGGGCTGGCTCCTGCTGTGTCCCAGGGTGCCCACCCCGGGACACAGCTGTTTGCTTTAGCTTGATGGAGGCGCACTGCTCCCAACAAACTAAAGCAAACACTCTGCTTCCAGCGGGCGGGAACTGTCAAAGTGCTCCTGCCCACTGGGAGCGAAGCTTTCTACTCTTTCCCTGCCTGCAGACATACAGGCAGTGAAAGAGATCAAACGATTGCTCTTGTACAGAGGGAGCTGCCTTTTCAGCAGCTCCCTCAGTACAGCAGCAATGCTAGCTCTCACAAGAGGTGACGAGCTGGCTGGGTCTGTGGGGGCCTTGAGTCTCCCCCCATGGACCTGGGGGAAAGAGCAGAAGGAGGCAAAATGAAGGTCAGAAACAAGCAGATAGGCAGAATAAAGGTCAGCACAAAGAGGCAGAATAAAGGTCAGTAATAAGCAGAAACAAGCAATATAAAGGTCAGCAACTAGCAGAAAGAGACAAAATAAAGGTGAGAAACAAGCGGAAAGAGGCAGAATAGAGGTGAAAAATGAGCAGAAAATGCAAAATAGAAGTCAGAAACAAGCAGCAAGAAACAAAATCAAGAACAGAAACGAGCAGAGAGAGGCAGAATAAAGGTGAGAAAGGAGCAGAAAGAGGAAAAATAAAGGTGAGAAATGAGCAGAAAGAGGCAGAATAAAGGTCAGCAATGAGCAGAAAGAGGCAAAATAGAGATCAGAAACGAGCAGAAAGAGGCAAAATAGAGATCAGAAACAAGGAGAAAGAGGCAAACTAAAGGTCAGCATCCAGCAGAAAGAGGCAAAATAGAGATCAGAAAAAAGTAGAAAGGCAAAATAAAGATCAGAAACTAGCAGAAAGGGGCAAAATAAAGGTCAGCAACGAGCAGAAAGAGGCAAAATAGAGATCACAAACGAGGAGAATGAGGCAAAATAGAGGTCAGAAAGGAGCAGAAAGAGGCCCCCAATTTCCCTCAGCAGCCAAGGGGACTTCATTCCCCAACCAGTAGTGCACCAGGAGACACGTTTGCAGAGTGGTTGCGAAATGGGGTGGGGCTTCCGAGGACTCAGCAATCTCGCTGTGGGGGACTTACCGTTGGTACCAGGAGGGTTTCCTGGCCCCTAACTTCTCTCAGCATCCAAGTGTACTTAATTAGAGGTGGCGGAGCAATACTCCGCCTGCTCATGGTACTCCGCATAGTTTTTCGGTAACTCAGCTGAGTCAACCTACACGAGCTCCGCCCAGGCTTAGCAGAAAGAGGAAAAGTAAGGTCAGCAACAAGCTGAAAGAGGCAAAATAAAGGTCATAATTGAGCAGAAAAAAAGGCAGAAAATGAGCAGAACCCATTCAGGCACTCATGCACCCACTCAAAGAACAACTCAGACTCTCACGTACCCACTCACACACTCACTCACATACCCACTCACACACCAAGTGAGACACACACTCCCTCACACACCCACTGAGACACTCATGCACTCACTTTCACATTCACTCTCAAAAGTTACAGTTAGGAAATTACATAAAAAATCGTAGAAATTCACTGAAAAAAGCAAAGGTTACAGGGACATTATAGTTAGGCTCAGATTTCACTCATACAAAACCATAGAAAATCAGCCGTTATAGTTACTTGAGCTAACTATAACTTACGCCCGCAATGCCCAGCTTATGACCTCACATATTACATCACCCATGACATGGTCAGTGACATCACTGATGACATCTCAAATTATATCACTGATGATGTTATCGTCAGAACCACTCACATACCCACTCATACCCCATACAGTCTCTTATACACTCACTCATACACCCACAGAACCATTCACACACCTATTAGCATATCCATACAACTTATCATACACCCACTCACATACCCACTTACTTACCTATACAGCCACTCTCACAACCTCTCACTCATATAGCTACTCACACAACTACTTAATCAATTATACAGTCACTCAGATAGCCAGTCACTCACCCATACAGCATCTCAATAGACCTATTGACACGCCCATACAACTACTCACACAACCACTTACATACTCATTCACTCATCCCTACAAGCACTCAGATGACACTTGCTCTCAATGCAGCCACTCACACAGACACTCAGTCAGCCAAACATACACTCAGACAGCCACTCACTCCCCCATATAGCCACTTACACATCCCCTCACTCACCCATACAGCTACTCACTAGCCCATATAGCCTCTCACTCAGACACCCAGTCACTCATCAATACAGGTACTCACACCCATTTATTCATCATTACAACTATTTACACCCACACTTATTCACCCTTACAGCCACTCACACACCCACTCACACACTGATAGTCACAAAGCCACTCAGATAACATATGTTAGAAACAGTATCAGTCATTATTAGTACAGAAAGAATAGTAGTTTAACTTAGGTGTAGCTTAGTATATATCTGAGTCAAAAACATTTATGAAACACTTACACCCACTGGATGATGTCATCAGTGATGTCAGTGACCATGTCATGAGTGATGTAATAAGCAGTGCATTGCAGGGTCGTAAGTTATAGTTAGCTCAGGTAACTGACTGCTGAATAAGGTACATTTATTTCACTAAAAGGGATAAGAATCCTCTCCTGTGAGTTCTGATCATTCTGTGTTGTGTGGAGCAGTAATTAAGTCCGCGAGTTCACCCTCACATGATGAAGCACCCGCCCGTGAGTGCAGAGGTTTTGGTGATTTGAGCCTGTGTGTGTGTGTATGTATATATATATATATATATATATATATATTCACTGAAAAAACCATAGGTTTTAGGGACAGTTATAGTTAGTTGGACATTGCACTCGTACAAAACCCGTGAAATTCCCCGTTATAGTTAGTTCAGCTAACTATAACTCGCGCCCGCAATGCACTGCTGATGACGTCACATATTACATCACTCATGACATGGTCAGTGACATCACTGATGACATCACTGATGACATCTCAAATGACATCACTGATGACATCATCCAGTGACTGTGTGTTTCTGTAAAGTTTAAATATTTTTAATATATATAGGAAAAGACGTATTGAAGAATGAGTGGGTGTGTAAGTGTCTGTATGGATGATTTAGTAGGTGCGTGACTGACTCTATAAGTGAGTGATTTAACGTATCTTACTGAATGCATGGGTTAGTGACTAAACTGGGTGAATGTCTGAATCCGTCTGTCTGTTGCTGTGTAAGTGGCTGCATGGGTTTGTGAATAGCTACATGAGTGTCTATATGAGTTATTGATTGGTTGTCTGAGTATCTGTATGGGTGCCTGAGTGTTTGTGTGGGTGGGGTGTGTGCGACTCTGTGCATAGATGTGTGAGTGGGTGATTCACTGGGTGGATGGTTTCAAGAGTGCATCTGTGATAGACTGTATGGGTGGGTAAGTGTGTGTAAGAGTGTGTTAGTGAGTGAATGTATGTCCCAGTGGTACATGTGTGAGTAACTACATATGTGAAAGGCAGTATATATGTGTATTGGAGTATATAAATGGCTATAAGTGAGAGTGTGTGATTGTGAGAGTGGCTGTATGGATGAGTGTGTGCTTGTATCAGTGATTGTATAAGAGCGTAAAAATGTGCTAGTATTTGTATGAGTAAGTGAGCTGGTGTGTGTATGACTGTATAGGTGAGTAAATGGCAGTGTGAATAATTATTTGCATGACTGACTAGGTGTGTGAGTACCTCTATGGATGAGTGGCGGTGTGTGAGTGTCTATATAGGAGTATGAGTGCATATGATAGTCCTGTACTGAGTGACCGTAAGTTTGAGTGACTGTACGGGTGAGTTAGTGGATGTGTGTGTAGACCTAAGAATCAGTGAGTGGGTATGTAGTTATTGGTGTTGGAGTGTCTATGGTTTTGCGAATGGCAGTCTGTTATTTAGAGTGGGTGTATCAAAGGTTATATTAGGGTGTGAGGAGGTGCATCAGATTATCACGTGGATGATGTCATCAGTGATGTCATCAGTGATGTCATTTGAGATGTCATCAGTGATGTCATCAGTGATGTCACTGACCATGTCATGAGTGATGTAATATGTGACGTCATCAGCAGTGCATTGCGTGGGCGCGAGTTATAGTTAGCTGAACTAACTATAACGGGGAATTTCACGGGTTTTGTACGAGTGCAATGTCCAACTAACTATAACTGTCCCTAAAACCTATGGTTTTTTCAGTGAATTTCAAAGGTTTTTAAATGCTCATTTCTAACTATAACGTGTCTGAAACCTATGGTTTTTTCAGTGAATTTCAAAGGTTTTTTAAATGCTAATTTCTAACTATAACTGTCCCTAAAACCTATGGTTTTTTCAGTGAATTTCAAAGGTTTTTTAAATGCTAATTCCTAACTATAACATGTCTGAAACCTATGTTTTTTTCAGTGAATTTCAAAGGTTTTGTAAATGACAATTTTTAAATGTATTAATTGTTATATTTATTTTTTGGATACTGATTTACTACATTTTTTTAAACTATTTATTTTTACATATTTTATTTTTTAAATTACATTGTAATTACATTATACATTACATTACAAAATATACTTTCTCTGAATGAATTACTTTAGTTTAAATACTTTGCAAATAGGCAATAGACTTTTAAGTACAGTAGTTACAGTTGTTGCAATGGGCAACACAATTTCAAACACAATGCAACATTGAGCTCAATGTGAATTTCAAGTTAAATGCAATTAGTTACTTTATGGATTACTTTTCTAACCACAGGACTGGATCCTAGATTCAGTCCTGGGACATCTCCTGTAAACAGTTGAGTAAAAGCGTTTTGGTTACAGTAGTGATTTTTAAGGAATATTATTGTATTTTAAAAGTTGACACTTAGAAACTTTTTCACATAGAATCACCAATGTTATCCTATGGGAGGAAATTCACTTAGCAGGTAAGTAGTGTTATCGTTACTTTTTCTTACTCAGTGTTGGATCCTGGATCCAGCACTGGTGCATCTCCTGTAAACAGTTGAAAGAATGCGTTTAAGTCATACAGGCGATTTTTAAGGAATATTTGTAGTTTGTGAAAATCGACACTTTGAAACTTTTCTGCTGAAAACCAGACAATGGATTCCTATGGAAGGAAATATAAGTTACTGGTAAGTACGGTTAGAATTACTTTTCAGGGTCAGTGCTGGGCTAAAAGATGCAGCACTGGGTTCTCTCCTGATAACAGGTGAGTAAATCGGAATTCGTAGTTCGGTTGATTTTAGAGGAATATTATAAAGTTCCAAAACTCCACACTTAGAAGAATTTCCAAGTGAAACCAGTCAATGTTAGCCTATGGAAGGAAATTCAAGTTGCTGGTAAGTACGGTTAAAATTACTTTTCAGGATCAGTACTGGGCTGAAAGATGCAGCACTGAGGTCTGATTTTAGAGGAATATTATAAAGTTCCAAAACTCCACACTAGAGGAATATTTGTATGGAATATTTGTATGTTTCAAAAATCGACACAGAAACTTTTTCAGCAAAAAGCAGGCAATGATATCCTATGGAAGGAAATTCAAGTTACTGGTAAGTACAGTTAAAATTACTTTTCAGGATCAGTACTGGGCTGAAAGATGCAGCACTGAAGTCTCTCCTGATAACAGGTGAGTAAATCGGAATTCGTAGTTCGGCTGATTTTAGAGGAATATTTGCACAATGGTGAAGGAAGGGGTGGGGCCTGAGGTGACATGTCTGCAAACACACCCAGTGGCGCGTTTTAAGTTGGAGAATTAATTCCTTCTCAATCCCGAGGGTCCCTAGGGGCCAACTAGCCCACCAGATACCTCTAGTATGCCCCAGACAGCTGCGTTGCAGAGAGGTGTTCAGAGGCCACGCCCTTTTACAACACTCTGCAACGCAGCTCCGTGGTGCTTACTGGAGGTACCTGGTGGGCTAGTTGGCCCCAGGGACCCTCAGGATTGAAGGATTTAATTCCCCATCTTAAAACGCGCCACGGGGCCTGTTTGCACACATGTCACCTGAAGCCCCGCCGCCTCCCTTCACCACTGTGCAAACGCGCCCGTGGCGCGTTTTAAGATGGGGGATTAAGTCCCCTTGAATACTGAGGGTCCCTGGGGGCCAACTAGCTCACCATGTACCTCCAAAAGCGCCACAGAGCTGCGTTGCAGAGAGGGTGTAAAGGGGCGTGGCCTCTGTACACCTCTCTGCAACGCAGCCCCTGGCGCATACTGGAGGTTCCTGGTGGGCTAGTTGGCCCCAGGGACCCCCAGTATTGAAGGGGAATTCGTTCCCCATCTGCAAACGCGCCAGGGGCGCGTTTGCAGAGTGGCAAAGGAAGGGCGGGGCCTGCGGCCCGATCATTTTTGTTTTTCCCCCCCCCAAGGGGGGCTGTGTGGCCCCCCTTACTTTTTCCTATTTTTGAGCCCCCCCACACAGGTAAATTTATAAAAATTAATAAAGAAGCCCCGGGGAGGTGGCGGTCCCCGGGGCTGCGGGAGGGCCGAGAGCCCTCCTGCACCATTTATTTTTAAAGCCCCGGGGGTGGCGGTCCCCGGGGTTTGGGGGGGCCTTAGAGGCCCCCCACATATTATAAATACCCCCATGCCCCCGGGACTTGGCCCACCCGGGGGCCAATTAACAACGAGCGCGGAGACCGCGCTTCGTTTTGTTTCGGCGGGATTCGCGCACCCTAAGCGCATCCCGCCAATTTTTGTTTTTGAAAAAATGCTTTTTTCTGCCCAGGGGGTCCCTGTGGGACCCAATGAGCAGACCTAGGGGGTCAGGGTGTTTCTACCCTGCCCCCTTTGTGCGTTTTGCGCACTTGTTTCTTTTTTTTTTTCTCGGCGGGATCCGCGCACCCTAAGCGCATCCCGCCGATTTAAAAAAAATGCTTTTCTGCCCAGGGGGTCTTTGTGGGACCCCCTGAGCAGACCTAGGGGTCAGGGTGTTTCTACCCTGCCCCCTTTGCGCTTTGCGCACTTGTTTATGTCCCTCGGTTCTACCGAGGGACAAAATGGCTGCCAACACTTCCTGATTTGGAGTGTTGACAGCCACTTGACAGCCAATTAGCATACAGCTCGTGATCGGGAGGGTACGCGGACCCTACGCGCCCATAGATATATATGTGACTTTACTTTTGATTTTCTCAGGAACTACTGAACGGATTTACACCATTTAAGCAAAAGGCACGACACTGAACCAAGGGCTACCTCTTTGCCAAATTTGGTGTAATTCCGTTCAGCAGTTCGGGCTGTAGCTGCGACTAAAGGTTCCTATGGAAAAATGAATGGGGAAAACGCGTTTTGGGACCCCCCTTTTTTCTCGGCCCCTGCTTGACGAATCAACTTGAGACTTTCAGGGTAGGAGCGGAGCGCCCCAACAAGTTGGAAACTTTCGAAGATTCGTCAACCGGCGCCAACGTTATTTCAAATAGAATGTCGCGGATTTCCTATGGGTAATAGGTCCTAACTATAACTATCTACTGGCGACCGCCAGTAGATAATATATGTATATATATATATATATATATATATATATATATATATTTATATTACCTACTGGCGGTCGCCAGTAGGTAGTTATAGTTAGGACCTAGTTACCATAGGAAAAGCGTTTATCTTTTCCCAATAACTTTGGCGCCGGTTGACGAATCTTCGTAAAATTTTCAAAACTAGTGGGGCGCTCCATTCAGCTCCTGTCTTGAAAGTTTTGGGGTGATTCGTCAAGCGGGGGCTGAGAAAAAAGGGGGTCCCAAAACGCATTTTCCCCATGTTAATTTCCATAGGAATCTTTAGACAAAGCTACAGCCCAAACTGCTGAACGGAATCACACCAAATTTGGTAAAAAGGTAGGTCTTGGTTCAGAAATAGCCCTTTTTTTCAAATGGTGTAAATCCGTTCAGTAGTTCCTGAGAAATTAAAAAAAAGAAAACTTTCCATATCTGGGCGGAGCCTAACCCCCGAGCACGAGCTTGGCTCTGATTGGCTGCCAACACTTCAAACCAGGAAGTGTTGGCAGCCATCTTGTGCCTCACATCGAGTGAAAATCAATGTAACTGCCACCCTCAGCAGCAGTTGGGGTTAGTTTACAAAGTAATGAAGATATTATTTATGGAGTGCTTCTACTTGAAGATGCATGTACTGAAAGCAGAAAAGGGGGATGGCTGCGGAGATCGTTGACGACGTGCACTGAGTTCTGCCCGTGGACGCAGGCACGGAGTGGCGGAGGCGCGGACTGCAGGAAAAACGCAGTTGGGACGTCAGAGTGTGCCTGGGGCGATAAACGCTGTTGGTGTGAGGCGCCCTAGGTCCGTGATCATATGCGGTCTCTTGTTTTGGACTGGGTCGAACCCGGGAGTGCTCAGCTGTACCCCGCCGCTCGAAGCCTGTGGAACAGGGAGCGGCGGCAGTTTACACGGCTGCGTGTTTGGGCTGCCGTGGCACCTGTGCGGAGCTGGAGCCGACGCCCTGCAGTCATCGCAGCTGACTGGGACCCCTGCGACGTGCCGTGCTCAGCTGGAGGATGCGGCTGCCCCTCTAGCCGGAGACGCGCCGACAAGAGGACACCCTTGGAAACCCCTGGGGAGCAGATGAGTATATCGTAGCAGAGTATTAGTCGCCCGGCGGAAACTTGATTATCTAAACATAAGGGGCTATACTTGTAAGCTGCATGCTGCTAATAATGCATTTTTCCATAGACCCAGAATGGACCTCCACCCCTCGCTTAAACTGCACGAGAGGACTCTGCAGATCAGTTTTGTTTATTGCTTTCTAAGCAAATCACTCCGCCCTAGCAGGAACCGGTCGTTGCGGCATCCAATGCTGACGCTGGGGAGCCGCGTCAGGCCTTTCTTGAGGGGTATGCGACTAACCCCGATATGTGCTGTGCCGAGAGGAAATGATAGCAGTGAGGGCACAGCCGTCAGTACTCCAGCCCAAAGCCGCCACACATGGGCCATGATGCCGTATTTCTTTTTCCTGACTGGAACAAGGTAATAAAAGGGTGCTGCTGGAAACTCTTCGGTGTCTTCTAGGCACCCCATCCCTCTTCGTCCGGGTTCTGGTATTCGGAAGGAGACTTTCTCGACCGGGAAATAAAACAGTACAGCGAGTGAAGCGCTTGCTGATACATACCGGATCTGTATGTAGCTTACAGTTCATAGGCCCAGTGCTGGGCAGAGCCGGCTCAGCCTTTCATCCTTCTGAGGTGCCTAAACTGAGCACCATTGTGCTCGGTCTCAGTAACACCTGCTATTTATTTACACACAAAACAGCACCTCTGCGATAGGAAGCGCTATGCATAAGAACATAGCTCGCGGCTCCTTTAAGCAGTACTGGGTTTTATCGTGCTGGAAGACAGGAGCAGTCGCATTAGCGTAGCTCTGGTTGCAAATACACGGTGTTGTGTACACAATACAGTCCATGGCGCGGCTTCCGCTGTGCACACATTGTTCGGTTTGTAGCATGCCTCTCGGATGTGCAGACGTGGAAGGGAGTGAGTTCATAGTGTGACTGTTACTTGTATGGGAAGCAGGGCTTCGACTCACTGCTGTGCCCGCTAACTTTTCTGGAAGGGAAACTTTATTTTCAGATAGTTTTGGTCCCATCGCTCCGTCGCTGAAGTCCTTCTTTTGTTTTTAGTGGGAAAGTCCTGCCGGATACCCCCCCCACCCCACCCTGTTGTCATAATAATAGGCTGTTCGTGCCTAACAAAAATGAATGTGTCCTCATGATGTAACGCAACTTGTGCTTGTGTAAAGCGCTCTGATACCTGATACTTTCGGGTCAAGATCGCGCTATATAAAACTCTGTAAAAAAAAATAACTAACCACTATCCTAGTGTCATGCCCGATACCGTCATCCGGTAGTGAGGCGTGACTGTTTAGGCCAACGTCAATGTCCAAGCTGGGATTTTTGAGCCAGTGCTTACCCTGTTAAAAGTAAGACTACAAATCCCAGAATGCAATGCACAGGTGGCCGCAAACCCGGGATTGGTTGAAGGTGTTCCACAACATGGAACCACACTGTGGGGGTGAGTTTGGAGCGAGGCATTGATGGAGCTGAGTATGGTGCATGGATGTGAGGGGGCTGAGTATAGAGAGGGGCAGTGCGAGTGCTGAGATCGGAGCAGGGCAGGAGGGGCTGAGACTGGACCAGGGGACGAGGAAGGCTCATATTGAGGAGGGACAGTGAAGAGTTAAGTGTGGAGCTGAACTGAGCTGTGAGGGGCTGAGTATGGAGCCGGACAGTGAGAAGGCAGTGAGGGCTCTGAGGCTGGACCAGGAGCAAGGAATGCTCAGACTGAAGAGCAGGAAAGTGGGGGGGCTGAAAATGGCACAGGGCAGTGACTGGGCTGAGTATGTGGCAGGTCAGTCAGAGGCAGAGCCTGGACCAGGGGAGCAAGGAGGGCTTAGACTTAAGAGGGGCAGTAGTGAGGTTGTGAGTGTGGAGTTCAGTTGTAAGGGGTGAGTGTGCAGCAGGGCAGCGAGGGGCATAGTCTCGAACATGGCAGTGAGGGGTCAGAGTATGAAACAAGGCTGTGATGGGTGAGCGTGGAGCAGGGCAGTAGTTTTGAAGCGGCTTGGAAGTGAGGGGGCAAAGCTCCAGTTGGTTACTAGTTGGTCATTGAGGGGCACTCGGGTTGTGTCGGTACAGTGAGGGTGAACACACAGCAGGACAGTGAATAGGTGCTTGCATAGTCAACGAGGGCAGTGAGGACGGTGGCTGGGCCCAATGTAAATGTGCTTAAACAGTTAAATCATTTGGCACAGTGTGTACGGAGGGCTTGGAGCACAAGAACAGGGGGGGAGGGGGCCTGAAGCAGGGCAGTGAGAGAGCGGAGTGTAGAACAGGGCAGTTTTTTTTCTGTTGCCTCTTTCTGCACCCCTCTTTTCTCTTTCTGCACCTATTGCCTCTTTCTGTACCCCTCTTCCCTCTTTCTGCACCTCTCTCGCCTCTTTCTGCACCTCTCTTGCCTCTGTCTGCACACCTGTTCCCTCTTTCTGTACCCCTTTTGCCTGTTTCTGCAACTCTCTTGCCTCTTTATGCAGTTCTCTTGCCTCTTTCTGCACCTCACCTGCCTCTTTCTGCACTTCTATTGCCTATTTCTGCACCTCTCTTGCTTCTTTCTGCACCCCTGTTGTCTCTTTCTGCACCCCTGTTGTCTCTTTCTGCACCCCTGTTGTCTCTTTCTGCACTCGTCTTCTATCTTTCTGCACCTCTCTTGCTTCTTTCTGCACTTCTCCTGCTTCTTTCTGCACCTCTTTTGCTCCTTTCTGTACCCTTCTTCCCTTTTTTGCATCCCTCTTGCCTCTTTCTGCTGTTCTCTTGACATTTTCTGCACCTCTCTTGCCTCTTTATGCACCTCACTTGCCTCTTTCTGCACTTCTCTTGCTTCTTTCCACACCTCTGTTGCTTCTTTCAGCAATTCTCTTACCTCTTTCTGCACTTCTCTTGCTTGTTTCTACACCTCTCTTGCGTCTTTCTGCACCTCTGTTGCCTCTTTCTTCACCTCACTTGCTTCTTTCTGCACCCCTCTTGCCTATTTTTGCACTCTTTTTTTCTCTTTCTGCACCTTTCCTGCCTGTTTCTGCACCTCTCTTACCTCTTTCTGCACCTTTCCTGCCTGTTTCTGTACTTCTCTTGCGTCTTTCTGCACCCCTGTTCCTTCCTTTTGCACCTCTCTTGCCTCTTTCTGCACCTCACTTGGCTCTTTATGCACTTCTCTTGCTTCTTTCCACACCTCTGTTGCTTCTTATAGCAATTCTTTTGCCTCTTTCTACACTTCTCTTGCATGTTTCTGCAGTTCTCTTGTGTCTTCCTGCCCCTCTGTTGCCTCTTTCTGCACCTCACTTGCTTCTTTCTGCTCCCCTCTTGCCTATTTTTGCACCCCTTTTTTCTCTTTCTGCACCTCTCTTGCTTCTTTCTACAACCCTGTTGTCTCTTTCTGCACCCCTGTTGTCTCTTTCTGCACTCGTCTTCCCTCTTTCTGCACCTCTCTTGCTTCTTTCTGCACTTCTCTTGCTTATTTCTGCACCTCTCTTGCTTCTTTCTGCACCCTTCTTCCCTTTTTTGCATCCTTCTAGCCTCTTTCTGCTGTTTTCTTGTCATTTTCTGCACCTCTCTTGTCTCTTTCTGCACCTCACTTGCCTCTTTCTGCACTTCACTTGCTTCTTTCTGCACCCCTATTGCCTCTTTTTGCACCACTTTTTTCTCTTTCTGCACCTCTCTTGCGTCTTTCTGTACCCCTGTTCCCTCTTTCTGCACCTTTCCTGCCTGTTTCTGTACCTTTCTTGCCTCTTTCTGTACCTCTGTTGCTTCTTTCTGCACTTCTCTTGCTCGTTCTGCACCATTTATTAAAATTTGTTTATTGAGCTTGCAGGTACAATATCCAAGCCCCATTGTGGAGCTAGCAGTGTCAATAAATCACAATCAATACAAGCGTTTTCAAAAAAGGGAAGTAACATAGCAACCGCTCCGAGGAGCGAACATCCCGTCCCACCCAATTCACCCCCGGCATTTACAAGACGGAGCACTGTACAGAACAGAAACCTTAAGCAATATGGAGGTGTACATCTATTAACACATTTAGAACGGTCCACATGTAGCGATTCCAAAGGAGGCATAGATCTAAATAGAAAAGAGGACGTGAGCGCAGAGCATAAGAAGGTAGGACATTTCACAAATCAGGGTGATTCATTAGGTACATAGTCAGTGGGGCCCAAAAATCTTTAGGCTGTGATGACTCTGGCAGGTCCTCTGCATAAGTCTCCAGTTGTTCTCTACAGTAGGTTAAATCTCGGATCCATTGCCGAACCGTAGGGAGAGCCTTAGCACCCCAGCACCTTGCCACCGCCCGCTTGGCCAATAACGTCACCACCGCAACCAAATACCGGTTGCATGGCTTCAAAGATTTCACATCACCTAGTAGGCATACTTCAGGCACACACCGCACGTGCTCAGACACCACAGCAGTCATCACTCCTGTAACTTTCGTCCAAAAGGCAGCCACTCCTGTACATTGCCAAGCGAGGTGCAAGAAATCAGCGTCCACCTGTCCACACCGCACGCAGCAAGCCATATCACGCAATCCAAACTTCCGTAATTGTAGTGGGGTATAATATATCTGGTGTAAAAATTTAAAGTGAATAATACGTAAATTGCAATTGGCCGTGAGACGCCCAGTTAACTTTCAGCAAAATTGCCAATGGTCAAGTGGCAAATCGTATCCCAATGCAGCATTCCATTTAAGATATGAAGGGTGCTCGCCTGGCTCCCCCTCACGTTGGGATGCAGCGTATAATCTAGTAATCAGACCATTGCGCCCCTCTCCCGCCAGCAGCGCCTGCAGCGCCCGCAACGTCTTTGGTTCAGCCGGATAATCGGGGTAGATTGCTCTAACCGCCTGCCGCACCCTCACATATGTAAAGGACAGCATCAGGCCGTGAGCCCGGCCTGCCTGCACCTCCGGCAGCGAGCGGAAATGGCCCTGCTTGTATAAATCTCCCATTTTCACTACACCCACGGCCCGCATCGCGCAGAGAGCAGAACTCTCCCGTGCCGCAGTAATGCCAGGGTGCGCTGCCACCGGCAGCTGTGGGGCATAAAGATAAGCTAGTTGTGCTCTCCTAGCAAGAGCTTGCCAAGCCCAAGCGGTGCACAAAACTGGATTGATCTCTGCCCGGGGACCACCACTTCCACCCATTAGTGCCGCTGCCACAAGCGGCAGGGGAAGGATCGCATCCGCCTCCACTGCCATATGAGGCAGGAACCATTGAGGGAAAAACCAATAATGCGCGAAGTGCGCCTGAGTGCACAAATAATAGAGACGCATATCTGGGGCCTCGAAGCCACCGCGAACAAACGGTTGCACCAGTGTATCCCAACTACAGCGAGGTTTCTTGCCTCCCCAGACAAACGGCAGTAGGGCCGACTGCAGTGCTTTAAAAACCGAGATATTTAGGCGGAGAGGAATATTTACAAACAAATACAGCAGCTTGGGCAAAATCGTCATTTTCGTCATCGCGATGCGATCTGCAAGCGATAGGGGCAGTCGGGCCCAGCGTTCAGCCTTGTCTGTAATTTGTGAGATGGTGCCGCCATAATTCATAGAGATAACCTGTGCGGGGTCCCTGTGTAACCAGACGCCCAGGTATTTCACGGGGTCCCGGGTCCAAGACAGTGGAAAATCCAGTTCAAATTCACAGGTGCCAGCTGTGAGGGGAAACACCGTAGACTTGGCCCAATTGATCCCAAGGCCTGAAAAGACTTCAAATTTAACATATTCGCGGAGCAACTCCGGAAAGTAGTTGGCCGGCTCGCGGACGTACAAGAGCATATCGTCGGCATATAATGAGACGATAAGTGGGCGCCGCCGGAATCGCAATGCGGCCGATGCATGTAGCTGGCGCAACTTGCACGCAAGGGGTTCCAGAGCCAAAGCAAAAAGCATTGGCGACAGGGGGCAGCCCTGCCTTGTGCTTCTGCGAATAAAAAAGGCTGAGGACACCCACCCATTGACGCGCACCCTGGCCATCGGCTCGGTGTAGAGGGCTCTGATCCACTGGAGAAAAAAAGGAGGAAAGCCCATTCTCGTGAGGACCTCAAACATATAATCCCAGTGGAGGGAGTCAAAGGCCTTTGCTGCGTCAAGTAACACAGCTACGGCCTGAAAGTCTGAGTCAAAGTAGTGTAAAGTAGAAAAGAGTGTGCGCAGGTTATGGGTGGTGGATCGGGCAGGCACAAATCCGGCCTGGTCCGGGAGCACTAGTAACGGCACCAGAGGCTGTATCCGAAGAGCGATCATCTTTGCCAATATCTTGGCATCGATATTAATAATCGATAGGGGTCTGTAGGAGTCACAGCGATTGGACGCCTTATCGGGTTTCAACAGCATAACCAACAGAGCTTCCCTTAACGAGGGAGGGAGATGGCCAGTTTCATACGCCTTCGCGAAGACCGCCAGTAGTCTGGGGGCCAGGGCATCCGCAAAAGTCTTATAAAATTCACTTGGGAGCCCGTCCAGTCCCGCTGCCTTGCATGTGGGAAGGGACCAAATGGCTGCTTTTACATCCTCCAGATCAAAGGGTTGCGTAAGGTATTCCCTATGACCCCGCGACAACCATCCAAGGGCAACATCATCAAGATAGGAGCGCAAGTCATCCCCCGGGACCTCAGTTATTTTGTCATAGAGAGTGGCATAGAAACTAAGTATAGTTTCACTAATAGCAGCCGTGGTGTACTGTGTCTCCCCCGCTTCATCAAGTATTTCGGTAATGCACTCCTGACTACGTGGAGCAGTCAACTTTTGAGGGAGCGAGTGGCTAGGTATGCCCCCCTCACCATAGTACCTGGCCGTAGCGCGCCGGGACCTATGGACCATCTCCTGGTCAACCGTTTCGTTATGTTCGGTGACCAATTCCCGGATCGCAGACAGCGTCACCTGGGAAGGATTGGAATCATATGCGCGTTCTAAAGTGGAGATTTCCGCAGCGAGTTTATGTATCCGACGCCTGAGATCCCACAAGACACCGGCCTGCGCTCCCATGCAAACCCCTCTGATAGTTACCTTGAATGCTTCCCAGAGGATGCCGGCACTATCTACAGAGCCCTCGTTTTCCTTAAAGAAGATATGGATGGCTTCCCCAATTGTGTGTTTGAAAACCGAATCCGTCAATGAAGCCTGCTGCAGCCTCCAAGCGAACGGTGGCCTCTCACATGCAGGGACCTGCAGCTCCAGGAGCACAGGAGAATGGTCCGAAAGCGTCCGAGCCATATGGTGCACTTCAGTGGTCCACGTACACACAGCCTCAGTGACCAACCAGAAATCCAGGCGAGACCAGGTCCCATGTACAGAGGAAATAAAGGTACTCTTGCACGTCCCCGGGTGCTGCAGTCGCCACACATCACTCAAACGGCCAGCATCCATCAACCCCGACAGCATCTCCGAAGCTTGTTTAGGTTGTGACGTCTCACTACCCCTTCTATCAATAGTGACATCTAGACAGACATTGAAATCGCCACCCCATATTAGCCCAGCCTCAGGAAAACTCGTAATACGGCGCCACACATCCAAAAAGAAGGCCGGATCATCCACATTCGGTCCGTACACATTCACTAATAGTACATTGGCTCCACCCAGTCGTCCATGGACTAACACGATCCGCCCTGAGTCATCTGTTTCAGTACGTATAACAGAGAAGGGAACCCCCCGCTTAACCAGAATCATCACCCCGCGTGCATAGCTTAAAAACGAGGACGACACACGCACCCCTGCCCATCGTCCACCCACATATTTTTCGGTCAGTTTCGTGAGATGAGTTTCCTGTAGGTAGGCTATCTGAACCTCCATCCTGTCGAGGTAAGCAAATACAGAGCAAATTTTTTTAGGGGTATTTAGACCTCGAACATTCCAGGTTAAAAACCGCACTTTACCACTCATTGGTGTGAGACTCGTGTGATCAGCCTAGCAGTTGAGGAAAAGGAAGCCACACGTCTACTCAAACAAATAAGGGAGCAAATGTACACCACTCATAAATCGTAAGTGCCGAGAGACCCCCCTCACATTCTCACCCTCCACCCCCCAACCCCTCACCCACTTCAGCATCCCCAACTCGCCAACGCCATCCCAACCCTCTGCAACCCATCCCCAACTAGGAACAAACAAAGCAAGGTAGAAGTGGGGTACTCCCATTGGGAGGCATCAGAGTGCTACTAGCCTCCCGACAAGCAGGAGGTGGCTGAGCAGATCAAGCACCCGTGCCCGATCAAGAACATAGCCAGTGTACTACAAGGCACTGAAGGCATACATACATATAACGACTGAACAATGTCCACCTGCAAATGGGAGAAAATCGAACATGCTTATAAATCACAACATTATACAGAGCGAGAAGAAGGGCTGCTCAGTCGGGGCTGCTCTGTATAGGAAGGTACTAATGCAACCCCTCCATCCCTACTGATCTTCGGTCTCGGATGTCGCCTGTGATTCTCGTTGACGTCTCTTCAGGTGTTTGGCATGCTCGAGTGCCGCCTTGGGATTGGTGAAAATCTGTGAATCCCCATCCGGGCCTATTTTCAAACGTGCGGGGTAGAGCATGGCATAGGGTACTCCCTCTGACTGTAAAAACGTTTTAACCGCCCCAAACTCCCTTCGTGCTGCCTGCACCGTGACAGTGAAGTC